>CM057845.1:208760776-208780727 GCA_030068395.1 Apalone spinifera
GCTTCTCGTACCCCCTGGGGGTACACATACCCCAGGTTGGGAACCCCTGATCTAAGCATTCATAGGCACAGAGCCCCACAGCTCTTATTGGCTGCAATTAGAAGTTTCCATCCAAGGGGAGCCGTGGGAAGTGGCAGACTGGCCCACGCCGCATCCTGCAGTTCCCCTCGGTTGTAAAAGGCAAACTGCAGCTAATGGGAGCTATGAGGCCCGGTGCTGATGGACACTTAAGATAAACAAAGTGTCTCGAAAGTCACCAACAGCTTACGCAGGCAAGCCTGCAACTCAACTTTGAAAACCCCCGATCTAGATCATCTCTGATAGGTATCTCCAGTGATGAAGATTCCACAACCTCCCTAGGCAATTTATTCCAGTGTTTAACCACCCTGACAGTTAGGAAGTTTTTCCTAATGTCCAAACTAAAGCTCCCTTGCTGCAAGGAGGCCGAAGAGAACAATTTTTCTCCCTCCTCCTTGTAAAACCTTTTTAAGTACTTGAAAGCAGTTATCATGTCACCTCTCAGTCTTCTCTTTTCCAAAGTAAACAAACCCAGTTCTTTCAGTCTTCTGGGTCATGTTTTCTAGACCTTTAATCATTTTTGTTGCCTTCTCCGGATCCTCTCCAGTTTCTCCACATTTTTCCTGAAATGTGGTGCCCAGAACTGGACACAATACTCCAGTTGAGGACTAATCCATGCAGAGTGGACAGGGAGAATTACTTCTTATGTCTTGCTCACAATGTATCTGTGATGGGGTGAACTAGTTCCCAAACCACCCTGCTGGAGGCTCGTGGCCTTTCCGCACCCCACCCCAGGAAGAGCGAGAGTGGCTGCTTCCACTGCAGTCAATCAGGGCCCAGCAAGCCAGTATAAAGAAGTTGCTGGGCCAGGCCCTGTCAGTTCCTCTTTGGAGCACAAGACAGACAGAACCAGGGACTGACTGATTGACTGGGAAAGCAGCAGTACCTAGGACAGGTCAGTGTGTAGGGTGGATTGCAGGCCTGGCTGAAGCCCAGGTCCATGGTTGAAGATGGATGTGGTGGGTAGGGAGAATTACAGACCCTTGAATGGGATGCTGTTGGGACTTTGAGATAAAGCCCTGAGAAAGGGCAAGATTGGAGCAGATCCTTGGGGAAGTGGCCCAGAGAATGAGTAGCAGTGGAACTGTAAGGATTGACACTTAGTGGAGAACAGCTATGTACAGGATCCCTGGGCTAGGCCCCAGAGGAGTGGGTGGCCCTTGGTCCCTTCCCTAACCCTCCTCCCCCAGTAGTTATTCAAGGGAGAAGGAAAGAAGCTTGGTCCGAGGCAACCCGGAAGAAAGGGCATCTGGGATACCTTCCATTCCCAGAGCCCATCATTGGAATGGGAGCTTGTGGACCTGTCCTTGGGGATATGTCCTTGGCCAAAAGGGGAAGAGAGAGAGAAAGGGAGAGAGCAGGAGCGAGAGAGAGTCCTTTACAGCATCCCAGAATCTTTTTTGTTATTTTATTTTATTTTATTTTATTTTTGCAAGAGGACAGAGTCCTTAAAAGATGCCTGGAAATCCTCCAAATTATTTAATTCACATGCAGCAAATTCAGAACAGACTGAGGAAATGCCCTGTTTTGGCATCTGGAAGACTGTTCTATTATGAATGAGCTCACAGTACCTGCACTCCTATGTGCTACAGCTACATTCTCAGTTACAAAAGTAGTGTTTTGGGGCACTACCTGCAGAATAGTCAGAAAACAACATGTCAGGGCTTTGGAATAGGACTTTAGTGCAAATATCCTGTCACGTTCCGAACTTCTGTGATTGAAGGTTCTCATTTTTTGTGGAACTACGCTGGGATATTACTAGTGCTGATCATATTTAAATTTTGATTTCAGGACACAGACATTGGCTAATAGAAGAGATGTTTACATAAGTGTACAACTGCCTTGTGGGTAGGTTCGGGAGATCCAAAGGCTATGGGAGTAAACCCAGACAGATAATCTGGAGTGGAGACCCTAAGGTGGTCAACAGTGAGGTTTTATCCAATCTGTTTTTCCGACATCTCCTGCAGTCACCTCAATTCCTAACGTACTGGCTTTTGTCTTTCCTTTGGATCTAACTGGGGTGACCGAGAGGGGGATAGTGACGCTTGGGCAATGCACTTTCCTCAAACACTAGCCCAGGCAATGCAGTGTGCAGGAGGAGACACTTACCCACACACAGCTATACACAGCTACTCCAGTTGATACAATAAGCCAACTTGCCTCCGGCTTGGTGCTGGAATGTGTGGACAACATGTCCTGGACTTGAACCTGATCATGATCTTACAAACACGGATTCAATACGTAAAACAGCAATTATAGACCAACAGTTACATAAATTGAATGTTGACATTGCTGCTCTCCAGGAGACCAGACTGGCAGATGCTGCATTAGTAAAAGAAACCAACTACACCTTCTTCTGGAAGGGTTTGAGTTCAGAGAAATGCCGTATTTGTTTCGAACAGCAAAGCCAACTCCATAATCTGATGAACTTTATCAATACACCCATAGCTGAATCAGAACGTGTCATATCCCTAAAGCTTAGCACCAACTCAGGATATGTTAACATCATAAGTACTTATGCACCCACACTAATGTTGTGCACTGAAGACAGAGACCACTTCTATGGTAATCTTCAGAAAGTTGTTGATTCCTGTTCGTCTGGTGAACAACTGTACATCCTCGGTGATTTTAATGCAAGAGTGGGATGCGATCACCAGTCCTGGCCCACTTGTCTAGGTCATCACAGCATTGGGAAAATGAATGAAAATGGCCAACGGCTTCTTGAATTCTGTTCTCAAAATCATCTCTCCATCACTAAGACTTTTTTCAACTTAAAAGACTGTCACAAGGTCTCATGGCAGCACCCCAGATCTGGTCACTGGCATCAACTCGACCTTGTACTGGTCCACAGAAAACATCTCAACTCCGTTAAATTTACATGTGCATATCACAGTGCAGATTGTGACACTGATCACTCATTGATTATCAGTAGAGTGAAAATTGCTCTAAAGAAACTCCATACGCCAAAGGATTGCAGAAAACCAAAGGTTAACACCCTCAATACTAGAGATGCACTGAAATGCTCTGTCTTTGCTGAAGAATTCACTCGCAAAATGGAAGATGCACCTTTCCAGCAGTCTGTTGACGAGAGATGGTTCATGCTGAGTGCTGCAATGTATGAATATACCACATCTGCCTTTGGAAAACAGAAATTTTCCAACAAAGACTGGATTGATGAAAACATTGACATTCTCAGGCCTCTTCTTGAAGAAAAAAACAAGGCTTTTCTGAATAACATAAAGAATCCATTGCAAAGTTCAAGAGATCAGCTCCGCCATACAAGATCTGTTCTTCAGAGAGAATCCAGGCGGTGTGCAAACAAGTATTGGGCAGATCTGTGTTCTGGAATTCAAAAAGCATTTGATATGGGTGACCTGAAAACCATGTATGATGGACTGAAGAAAGCACTTGGACCAAACCTTACCAAAGTTGCTCCATTGAAACATCTAAATGAATAGGTGATTACAGATAAAAACCAACAGATGTCCCGATGGGTGGAACACTACTCAAGTCTTTACTCCCATGAGCGTACTATACATCCTGAACTTGATAACCTCATTCCAACTCTTCCAGAAATGTTAGAGCTAGATGTAGAGCCTACGGTGGAAGAGCTTTCCCAAGTACTTGATGCTTTCTCCAGTGGAAAAGCACCAGGTAACAATGGGATTCCAGCTGAAGTCCTGAAGGCTAATAAGGCTGTCCTCATCCCCTTCCTCTATGACTTACTTATAAAATGTTGGCGAGTGGGAGTGGTCCCTCATGATATGAGGGATACAAACATCATTACTCACTATAAAAACAAAAGACAGGACTATGCAGCACTTTAAAGACTAACAAGATGGTTTAATACATGATGAGCTTTCGTGGGCCAGTGCTGCATAGTCCTGTCTTTTGTTTCAGCAAGACCAGACTAACACAGCTACATCTCTATTACTATAAAAACAAAGGTGATAAGGGGGACTGTAACTACTACAGAAGCATCTCTTTCCTAAGCATTACAGGTAAAACATTTGCCCATGTCATTTTCAATCGCTTGCAAAAACTCACAGATAGAGTCTATCCAGAAACACAGAGTGGCTTCAGGGCTGGCAGGTCAACAATGGACACGATTTTTTCTCTTCGACAACTACAAGAAAAATGCAGAGAGCAAGGAAAGCTGCTGTTTATAGCATTTGTAGACTTAGCAAAGGCATTCGATACAGTAGTAGATCAGGACTGTACAAAAAGTTAACTAAGATTGGCTGTCCACCAACTCTACTCAAGCTCATAATATCTTTTCATGAAGATATGAAAGCAATAGTGAAATATGATAGATCTACATCTGAACCCTTTCTGGTGAAGAGTGGAGTCAAACAGGGATGTGTCCTTGCTCCTACCCTCTATGGTATATTCTTCTCACTCCTATTAAATTGTGCATTTCTAAACTCACAGTGATGTATTTCTCTATACAAGGTTAGATGGTTCTCTTTACAACCTAACACGACTCAAGGCTAAAACTAAGGTCAAGAAAGTCCTCATTAGAGAACTCCTATTCGCAGATGATGCAGCGCTTGTCGCAGATAATGAAGACACGCTACAGGCACTGATGGATTCTCTGTCCAGAGTTAGTAAACTATTCTCTCTCGACATAATTGTGAAGAAAACTGTTTTGTTTGCCCAAGGTTCATCTCAACCACCCAAGGTCACTCTGAATGACAGTCCATTGGAGGTGATTCAACAATTCTGTTACCTTCGATCTACTTTCACCACAAATCTCTCCATGGATGAACTGAACATCAGAATTGGGAAGGAAGCCACAACATTTGGCAGACTTACAAAACAAGCATGGAACAATCCCAAACTGACACTGAAAACAAAGATACTGATATACCAAGCGTGCGTATTAAGTGTCTTGCTTTATAGATCTGAGACCTGGACTACCTACTCGTGCCAAGAGAAAAAATTGAGCAGTTTCCACCTTTGCAGAATAATGAATATTAAGTGGCAAGACAAAGTTTCAAATGTAGAAGTCCTATCAAGAGCTGGCATACCCAGTCTCATAGCGATCCTTAACAATAGAAGACTCCGGTGGCTTGGCCATGTGAGGAGAATGAGTGATAAACGCCTTCCCAAAGAAATCCTCTTTGGTGAACTAACAAGTGGAGGAAGGCCAAAATTAAGATTCAAGGATATATGTAAAAACACTATGAACAGGTTTAACATCAATCCAAGGTCTTGGGAATCTACGTCATCAGATCACAACACCTGGTGACAATTATTACAACAGGGCACATCATTTTTCGATAGGACCTGTGCAAGTCATGCAAAAGAACTCTGTCTCAGAAGGAAAAAGTCTCAGACTCATGAAAATGGAAGTAGACTGGCATGTAGCTATTGTAATAGACTGTGCAAATCCAATATTGGACGTATAAGCCATGAAAGAAGTTGCAGATCCAGTCACAACTCATAGATTGTCACTGCCGCTGCTTACCGCCATCTTTAGAGACGAATGGGCCATATAATGGGGGTTATTCATGTAAATAACCTTATCTACATTCAGGCTTTTGTCAAGTTCTCCTAGCATTGCTGTCTCCCTGGTGGGAGGATAGGTAGGGCACAGACATTTTCATTGCCATTTTTCCTAGCCCTGCTTGGAACAGATAGATGACACAGTGGCAAAAAGGACAGCGGCTGTTCCACACTTGTGCTCCCGCCATGCCAGCACCAGTGGTGGAGAAATTCCAGAAAAACTTGAGTGTAGATACAGCCCATGAGGGCTCTTGGAAATGAGAAGCCAATCCTTTTAATGATGTGCGAGACTGCATAGAATGCACTGCACTCTCCCTTAGCTATAATTGCTCTGCAGGTCATTAACTGCAATGGGGCAGCTTATGTGAACATAGAACCCAATATAGGGACCAAAGAGGCGGTTTTGGGGCTTTCTCTATCCTGGGTATAGATCACAGATGCAAGAGTAGTAAAATGTATATTCACTGTTCATATAAAGGAGATTTAAATCCTCCTTTACTTGTTATTGATGTCTTTGATTTTTGCCATTATATTACTGCCTGTGTGCTATGTGGCATCCATACCGCATGGGGTTCAAAAATCAGTCCTTAAAATCCAGAGAGGTGCTGCTATCAAATTGTTTGCCCCCTTTTAATAAGCCACTGAGTTGAAGTCAGACGTTCAGATGGTGATGACCGGGTGCTGCTTATTGCCAGAAACGAAAATTGCAATGAGACAGATTTTTTTAAAAAGAACAAACTGTCTGTTGTTTAGAAAAACAGAGGATTTAAAAACATGTTCTTCATGTTTTCTCTAATTTCTAACTCATGCAGTCTGGCATCACTGCACACCATGTGCCACAATGTCTCCTCTCACAACACCTGCTCAAGATGCAGTGAAAAAAAATAAACCTGCCTTCATCTGCTTTCTCCAGTTACCAAGAATGTGCCTGATTTTAATCTTTAAAAAAGAAGAGGATCTAAGTAGACAATAAACCACAGGTCAGAAAAATACCTATAGGCTACCCTTATTTCTGCCAGCCAGATGTTGCTACCATGGCCATAACAACTTTAAGCCCTGGACTCACAGATAAATTCAACAAGCCATCTCAAAATATAGAGCATGTTGTGAGATACATGCAGTAGATTGTCAGAAAATATGGTTGACGCCTCAGAAGAAAAGTTGGCACAATAACTGCCTAAATATCAAGAGACAGGAACACATAACATATCTCAAGGAATATTAAATGTTGCAGTAGATTTAAAGAGACATCATCAACCTTGACAGGCCCAGCTCTACCTAATGCCCTTAAAGACTGTTCTAATATGGTAGGGTTTTTTTTTGGTAAGTGAATAAGTTCCTCCTCCTGTACATGCACGTGCTTAGCGTCATACACAAACCGTCCTACAGACTTTGACGAGACTCCTCATGTGAGTTCAGAGCCCTGTGAGGAACCTAGAAGAGATAGTTGGCACCCCTTCCCCTATGGTGCAGCTGCAAGGGGCCCTTTAGGCCCTTTACACATATTGGAGCATCCTGAGAAGGGTCTTAACTTGTATGTCAGTTGCCCTAACATAATCAAGGGCCATTTAGCTAATGGAGAATAGCCTGAGTACACGAAAACCTCTTCTGTGCTTTTTCCCATTTCTAGTTTGCTCCCTACATGGCCCCAGCAGGCCCCCTGAACTAAGAACTTTGGGAGTTCATGGACAAAACCAGTACTGCTGAAGAGCCTTACCATGACTCAGCATTTCCTTCATACCAATGTATTTGTCGTAGACAGGAAGTAGGCTATTGATGAATCAGGACTTCATTTGAGACATCTTGTGCAATTGCCACCTACTGCAACTAGAGAGGGCACATATCCAGAATCTTTCAGGGTTTCGATGTGGCTACTCACAAAGTCCATGTGCTACATTCTGTAGCTGTTGGAGTTCTTTAACTGTAAGCACAAGACAGATCAGATTCTCAACTCTTTGGCTAAACAGCAAAGGAAATAATCTCCCCTGAAGCTGCTTGCATGCTGGCATTTCTCTGTTCAATGCAGCAGTAACTACTTTCCTGAACTCCTCTGACTGGTACATGGAAGTCCCCCAATTTGTAATCTGTATTCAGTACCTTGTATAGCTGAATCAGGCTGCAATCACGGCTACCTATTGAGTCTCCGCAGGTTGGTAGCCAGAGAGCCTCATTTCTAGTGCAGTTGTTACTAATTAAGGTATTTTCCCCCTGCTTAGCTGAAGTATTAACAACTTGCTCCATCACCAAAACCTCTGAAGATGAAGAGATCCATACAAATATTCTGGTTTATTAGAATGAAACAAATCTGGTGAACTAAAACCTACCAATTAAATATCTTTCCAAGTTTTCACCTCTTATAAATGTTTAATAATACATTCTTTTAAAATTAAATAGAATAAGATTATTTTTCCTTCGTCCAGATTTCTAGCCTTTCTGTATGCATCACTGAATATCCAGCAGTAGGCCAATTAAGTTTGTTTTTGTCTAATGATACTACATTTTCTTTCAGTGAATAGTTCAAATTGTAGCCCTGTACTTGATCTATTATAAGATTTTTTAAGATTAAAAAAAATGTGACCTTGGTAAAGCCTATAAGAGTTTGAGATGTTGATGCAAGAAGGGGTAGGATTTCTATTTTATCTGTCATTTAATTATGGAACAGCATGGGAGAGAAGACTCTTAATTGTAATTATATTCCTCACTCTGTTACATATTTTAGAGGATGGCATATATAACTGGAAGAAAACATATATATGACAGTAGAGAAAAAGCAAGGGAACTGTTCAGCATCCTGTCCTCCAAAGTAAAAGATGCCAATACTATTTTTGGATTGCGACTCATGAACAGCCTCTCTGAACTCTCTTCCAGGTTACATGCACAGCATATGTCACTGCCTGATAGTTTCACTGTAAAAGAAAAATATAGACACAGCCGTGATTGCATTCAATCATAAAATTCAATCAATACAGCTGAGACTAAATGTTCAGTGCCCAAGCAGAGGACCATAGCTTCCCCTCTCCTTATCCTCTACAGAAATGATTCTTCATTTCTAAAGGATAACAGTTGTTCCTAGTGATCTAGCAGATGTAGCTGAGTCTCTCAGAGTGAAATATGTAGGTCAGAGCAGTATGCATTCATTGTTTTCTTTGATGTACCTTGATGTCAGCTCTTCTTTGGATGGATAAGCCACTTCAGAGTACTTACTTACTGTTTCATGCGTGTCTAACTAGAGGAATCTTACAGTAATCCCAAAAAGTTCAGATGAGGCTATGATGATATTTGTATTCAGATTGGGTGCTTGATGGGGCAGCAAAATACAGGGCTTGGCCTTTCCCTTTGGGACATCCAGGTGTAAATTTCAATCAGTTGTCAAGGGAAAATGAGTTTGGTTGTCCTCAACAAAATCCCCTTTGTGCACATCACAAAACCATGACAGGTCTTGGGAAATTAGCCATCTCTAATAACCCAGAACTAGAATTGGAATTAGGTCTAAACCAGGATCGGACCCAGAAATCTCATTCATCTAACACTAACTCAGCTTCTAGCCCACAGAGATACCACGTGCCCCTGTAGTAATCATGATTCTTGGGGGGGGAGGAGGGGGCGGAGGGGAAGAGGGGGAAATTAGAGGGGGAAGAGGGCTAAAAGGTGGTTTAATTGGGTATTATCCATTTCTCAGCCTCATCTACTATATTTAAGAAAGGAACCAGTTCTTCCCCATGCTCCCTTGTCCCAACAAAAATCAGTAAACACTCAACTACAACGCTTACTTACACCCCTTGCTCCAAACACTCTAATTCCAACAGTTTCAATACTCATTCTTTTGTAGGAAACAAAGTTTCTTCCATAGCTGCCTGAAGCTTTAACAGACTAATGATAATAAAAAAGCCCTGAAAGCCCAGGCTACAGTGAATGATGCCAACAAATCTTAAATAATCTTAAAATCCAAGCCATCTTCATTTACATTTGGGAAGGGCAGTAAATGACAGATGAATAAATCAGAATTTTGAAGCCCTGTCGCTGCCATAAGGGTAAATCAATTTATCTCACTTTTGTCCAAGAGTTCTGATTTACATAGCCTTCCAAAACCCAAGGGATGTTAGTTTGTGTGCTGTGTGTATTAGATGTAGCAAAGAACTAGATTGATTTTTTTAGGCAACACACACATTTATGCCTTTGGTCATGAATCCTTGCTTCATGGCAGTTCAAATCTTTTTGTGAGACTGCTTGTCTCCAGTTCATATTAACCCCTACTTTCTCCTTCCCTCACTAGGGGGTTCAGCATCTTTAGTGAGTCACACAGAGCAAGCTGACAAAGGAAGCTGATTTTCATTTCATATACTTTACTTAGGAAACCTCCATAATGTCATTTGTTGAGCATAATTCATTCAGGAGCCAAGGCTTTAATGGACTTCCATTTTTATGGGTGTCATTTGGGTGCAGTTTTCCTCTGACCACCATTTGTGCCTGTCTCTGACTGAACCCAAAAAATCAGAGATTTAGATGGCTAAGTGACCTAAATTGCCAGCAAAAATGACTGTGGATACAAAATTGTGTATGTGGTTTAAACCCATGAAAAGGAAGCTAGCACCAGGAAACTTAGGCCTTAAAAGCAGGACCGGCCCGAGCCATTCGTGTGCCCAGGGCGCGCGACGCTGCCCCCGGGAGCATGACCATGCATGGCCTCGCCCCGGGTGCGCAGACCATGTGCGGTGCCGCTCCTGCCCGGCCCGGCCCGGCAGCCCTGCGCGACACCCCCTACAATGGGGTGCCTAGGGCGGTAGCCCGGTTGACCCGTATCTTGGGCCAGCTCTGCTTAAAAGGTACCATGTTTTAAGCCTAATGAGGTCAAAATATATCCACAACATTTATTTTTAAAATAAATAAATGTATTATAACTTTTCAATGGGATCCCAGTATCCACTGTTCAGTTGTATTCATGTACTATATCCCTGTAAGTCATGGTATGCAGAGCTGTATAGCCCATTTTCTAAGCAAGCTTTCAAACAAGAACTTTTTAGACCTCAGTGTTTGTGCATTTAAGCATATGCTTGACTTCAAGCATGTGAGCAAATCCAATGACATCAAAAAAAGTAATCATGGAGGTTAGGCCTGTGCATGTCCCTTAGGGAACCAGGATTTATTTTTGTTGATTTTCTAATAGGTCTGACATTAGCTATCTTGTTAAGTAATTTTAAATAAGTATGCTTTCCAGAATCAAGCTCTTAGTCACAGTGCATAAGCCTCAGGGAAACTAAATGGCTGTTCCTATCATACTAGGAATAACAATGAATCTTAGTTTCCTGTTTAATAAGAATATGATCTGGGAACTCCTTTAAGGGTCAGATATTAGCAAGATATTATGCGAGTTCTCAAATGATATTCCTTTTTCTAAACACTTTGCAAAGATTGGTTTGGTTAAGAAAAACATTAATTTCTGGGATTGATTACAGTCTCTTCTAGTATGTATGTTTAACTAGTAGGTCCGTTCTGAAAGATGCATATATTAGGAAATTGATACTGTTGCATTAATAAAACTACACTTCCAAAGTCTTGCAATTCCATGAAAAGTTCCTTTGTTATATTTGCAAGGAAAATATTTCTAGCTGAAGAGTTTATTGCAACTGAAATGCACTGCATTCAGGGGCTAAATTATGAAAAAATAGGTCAGGCATCAGAGAACGCAATTATTTTGACTGAACTAGAGTTAACAAGACGCATGTAATAAATGCCTCAGGAGAACAATCATATGGGCTTGCCGCACATGATACCACAGCGGGATACCAATAGCTTCAGGTTCCAGCTAAATGGCATCCTGGTGTGCTCTGTGGGGCAAGAAAATAGTTCTACAATTGTTTGAATGTGATCTCCTCAGCTTACATGATGTAACCTGACATTTAAAGGATCCCACAAGTACGTTTTCACTGAAGCCTACGCAACTTGTGCACACTCAGCTACACTGCTTTTAACTTAAGGCAAAGGGAGAGTGAAAAAGTAATTAATAAAAGACGGGATGCCTTCTGACGCACTTGGCATGAAAAGACTGCCCAGCTGCCTTCCCACTTATTTCTGGAGAAAAACTCAAAAAGTCAGGAGACAGCATTTGCTATGGGGGATTAGAGGTAGGCCAGACCCCAAGCCCGAGATGCAGACAATCCTGACCTTTATGGGAGGTGAGATGGGCTCCAAACCTAGACATGAATCTGCAATGTCTTTTGTTCCATTACTTGGATATTTCAGCAGTTAATTGCATCCCCGGTAAAGTGGTGGGAGTACGTACTGTACATTGGCTATCAAAGCAAGCTTATAGGCATGGAATATAAGACCTTTATTTTTTTTTTCTCTTGATAATTTGCTTTGCATCCAAGAAACCTAAATTTGAGGATGGCTGCACTTACATTTTGGCTGCCTTCATCACCCTAGCCAGGACTCCCTTATCTATCTGTGCCCAGGGCTGGCAGTGGGGAGCTGCTGAAGCCTTTCCCTGCTGATCCTCTTTCACCAGAGCCTTCAATTGACACATGTAGCTACACAGCACAGTGTGGATGCAGCCTGCTTTTCACCGGACACTGCATGCCCAACCACTGTCAGTGGTGTGTGGTGTAGATGTAGCCTAAGTGCTTTAGAATTAGTAGACAGCTGTACAGCGAGGGTTGCATGTTTTAGGTTTTTGGCACAAAGGAAAGAAGGAAACAACCAAATATTTTCATGTCACCAAACATTACTCTGCTTCCCACAAGGAGAATCATTTACCAAATGGAATTTCCTTCTCTCCCTGTTTGTTTCCTTTTGTTTATTCATTTGGGAAAAACATGATGCAAAATATAAAAATTTCAACTCACTCCAGAAAAGATACTAGAAGCTTTTTATGGTAGAAAAATATAGTTTAGGTATGTGATATTTTTTCTAAATGCCAAAAAGCTCTATTGTAACACAGTTATACCAGCAAAAAAGTGCATCTGTTTGGAAATTGGTGTACACTAGTCTATATTGGCAAAAGCACTTTTTTGCCACTAGAAGCTGCTCCCACACTGGGAATGTTTCTCAGTGTAGCTAAATCAGAATACCTGTGTCAGCAAACTTTTTTCTAGTGCAAATCAGATCTGAGCCAGACCTAGGTTTAGCAAAATGGTGTTCACAATGTTGCTAAAGTGCAATACTGAGATCATAATAGGAAAATTAGAACAATTTATTTTAGGAGCACATAAGAATAAAATTGTCAAACTGAGCATCAGAGAAGGACAAGATACAAAAAAATGAAAGTGCTGCAGTAAAGGCCAGGTAGACAAAAGGTGGCTGGGAGGATCAAGCTTTTTTTGACCATTCTTTATATCTGATACCCAGTATTAATTAATGTTATTTCAAAATACAGACATTTAATCTATAATTCTATTTTTAAATTATTTTAATACAAGCAAGCCACTCAAAGGCTTTGCACTTGTGGCTTCTGTGGGCAGCAAAATCCTTCCAAGAAATTAAAAGGAAGAATGAATGAGAGAATTCAGGAAGAAGCAGGATCCAGTTGTCTAAATTCATGACTGGATGATAGAAGACCCTAAGTTCTGTTCTAGATTTGTGTTTAACTTGCTACAGGGCTGGGGGCAAATTATTTTTTCCACGCCAATGCACCATATGCATTAATTTATCTTGTGACCAAGTGCACCACTGAATTCACGCACTACAAGCTATTGTAATAATTTTGTACAAAATATGTCTTGTAAGGTATCTGAAAACTAATAACCCATGGTCGATAACCTCATTATGAAATGCGTGTAGCAAAATTATATTTAAAGATCTAAGTTCCCCCTGCATGATGGTGTTGAGGGAACAAGTCTATCTTAAACAAAAAAATATGTGTTTACTTCAACATAAAGGCAAGTAACATGTTTTGAAAAGTCTTTATTAAAAATACCCAGCAATATAATGCATCAAAGTAGTTGACCCTAAATCCTTTTAACCAACCTCTGCCTTTAAACTCCTATTATTGTCAGGAGAAAGAGGATTGTTTATATGAAGCATAGCGTACCATTTAATACATTCACAAAATAGCGCAGTTGCTCAGAATAAAACAAAACATTCTAATTGGAGAAAATAATTCAGCCATTCTCGATCTACACATTTTTAGCCTTCTATTCTTCAAGAAGAACATCAACTAGTTTTCTGAGCAACCTAATTTTTCCTCATTTGAACAAATGTGCCAGATGCTTCCTTAGCAGAGTTGCCACTTTAGTTACAAAGTGCATTCTGGCAGCCACTTAAAATCTCTTCAGTTTTCTGTCAGGGATTATTATACAGCCCTTGTCTGGACATTAGGCTGACATTGCTAGCAGATCAAACTTCCATAGGAGGTGTGTGCATAGCTGCCGTTCTATATGACTCTGCGTCTCTTATGCATTCCACCCTCTACAAAAAATCAGTGCCAGTTTAGAGTGTGCAGGGAATAAAGGATTGGACCTGAAGTTGCTATCTTCCTCTCAAACCAACAGAGGCACATGTTTTGCCTTCTGTGAATGTTTCCTTTACTTGATTAGGCAAAAATAACTTGGATAGAACACTGGTACTTATCAGCACATTTAAAAAAACCCTGGCAAATCGAAACTAAAAAAAAAAATCATGTAGTATAATATAATGCTAAGAGAGAGTGACTTACCTCTTTCCCCACCCTGCCACTAGACTCAACCATCTCCTGGTTGCTTCACCCATTTGCAACCTCCTAAAAGGGTTCAATTTTACACAAGCCCACTGACATGCTGTAAATTTTTTCTATTACCTGAACACATGCTCTCCCCCTTGCTTCCACACCAGATGCATCCCTGATTCTTCCAGTTATCTATCTGCCTTTATCTGGAGCTAAGTCATGAGTCAGGAACTGGCAACTGGGGCAGAGTCGGGGTGGGGATGGGGCAGATCATATGTAGGTCTGGGAGACATCCTAGCAGCAAAAAGGAAGTGCAAATTGAGACTTGCCTATAAAACTCACTTTTAGCACCTTAAAAGCATCCGTTTCCAGTTATCATCCACTCAGAAACTGGTCATGGTCTTCTAAAGGTTAAATATTCTCCAACATATTGTGGGAATATCTAGCCCTTTCCTGGATTTTATGTAAAAATAATATAATCCCTTCTTTTCTTTTCTTACTCAGATTGTTTCCACTTTTCCAGTTGTCCCTGCTGTTGGTGCCTGGAGCTTAATCAGTATTTCTTTACCTAAATAAATGTTTGCGGATGAAGGGGTTTGTCCCCAACATAGTCACATCCCAACCAGGGCTATATTTTTTTCAATATAAATAGTGGTTCAGATCAGAAGATAAAGCCTGAACTGTGGAAGCTTAATCATTCTGCATCCTGCCTGCCCAGTCAACAGTGCTAGGATTCAAAGAGGTCCTCAAGGCCACAGGGAATTTTTATTCAGTACAAATAAATGCAATAAGGTGAAAATAAAGATATATAAAAGAACTGGAAAAGCGTGCTTGCAAGTAGAGTGGTGCAGGCATATCAAGAGGGCAACTGGTTACATTAACGTGAATTACAGGTATTTAGCAACTATCAGAGTCAGGCCACTGATGATCAATAGTTACATCTGTAGTTATGTAGGATGAGACCATGATAGGTATTTGTATTCCATAGTGTCCAGAGTCCCCATCAGGATTGGGGCCCCGTATAGTCATCACAAATCTATGGGAGTTAGGCACCTAAATACCTACAAGGATATGGTCCTTAGAGACTATGTTCCCAGAATACCACCTATGCAGCATCGTCGTTAAATTTTCAAAAATACCTAGGTATCTTCGAAACCAAGTCCCTTGAAAACCAATAGGATTTAGGAGACTAAGGGCCTACAGGCTTGCCTACACAGAGGGCTGCATCTGTACAACTAAGGCCTGGTCTGTACTTAAAATTTAGATTGCCAGAGTTACAATAGTCAGGAGTGTGAAAAATTCATGGTTCCTGTTGATCTAGCTACCATCATCTCTCAGGATAGGCTGCATGGGATTATGCCAGCAGCTATGCCAGTATAGTTGGTATAGAGCACACATACCCTAAATGTAAACTCACCTAGTTAAATCAGTGCAAAAAGGCTGCAGGGACATGTATTTGGTTTAAAGCTATCTTATTGAAGGTAATCTATTAGAAACTAATGTAAACAAAACCAAAATAAGCCACTCAAACCACAGCTTTTTTACCAGTTTAACTAAACTGGCAAAAGTTTGGGTGATGACAAGTCACTTATGAAAATGGTCTCCTAAGTCACTCAGGCATGTTTGAAAAAATTACCCTTGATGATGGTAGGTTTTTGTTTCATTAACTTCCTCTGAAGCATCAGGTACTATGGGCTGATGTCTGCAGAATACCAACTAGGTGAACCAGTAATCTAGTTTGACAAATGCTATTCACAAATGTAATTCAAGCTGCAGTATTTTTCCCCCTCCTTTTGGCTTAAATTGTCCACAGTCTAGGAGCTTTACTGAATTGAAAACAGCCAATATAAAAAAGTGACAACGCCCACTACAATATTCACAGCTGAGATTGCTTCTTTTCTTCTACACGATATATATAGTATCATAATATTCCTTAGCATATTACATTAATCAAGTTGTCCTGTTCACACTGCAGACAAACCTAACTGTGTTGTGTTAAAATATGGATTTGTCAAAGCAAATGTGCCAGCACTGTCAGACCTATAGCATGGCCAGGAAGTTGTTAATAGAACCAGGAACAGAAAAACCCTTATCTCCTACCTTCCAATTCTGAGCCTTAACCCTGACTCTTTCCCCAGACCAAAAAAAGGCTCCACCAAAATTTGCTTCCTTCCCAGTACAAAGCTGCTTTAGTTTGTTTATATGTTGTCATGTTATGTATGTCTGCACTGCACAGCTTTTAGCAACGGGGCTAAATACCATTCATCAGCACTTTTGCAGATAAAAATCTTCCACCCCGTACCAGCGGTGTTTGCTTTGTTGGCAGGAGAGCACACCTGCTGACAAAGCGCTGTTTGCACTAGTACTTGCAGCAGCAAAAGCTTTCTCATTGGGGGTGAGGACAGGGTAACCATGATAGATTTCCCTTGAACTTCTCATTCTGGCGAAGTACCAGATGAGAGAACATTTGGCGGTCAATTTAGTGGGTCTTTACTAGACCTGCTAAATCAACCACCAGAGGATCAATTACCGGGAGATCAGCGCTGCAGTGAGGGTGAACCTGCCTCTAGTTGGTTGCCTAAGAGAGAAAGTTAAGTTACAGTGGTCTTTTTTCCTTCCTTCACAGGTTTCAGTGCTTTTCCCACCCCAGATCTTCCAGTCCCTTTCCACATCAGAGCCCTGTGGAACAATGGTGGAGGAAAGGTGTCCAGGGGAGGAAGGTGCTGGATGGGGAAGGGAACAGAACACAGTTGTAGAAAACTTTCAGATGGTTGTCTAAGGAGATGGTAGTTACAGCATTTTTTCCCTCTTTCAAAAGATTAAAAAGTCTGTGCAATCCCTCTCTGGGGTATGTGCCCTTTCCTTATACACAGCCATTCTGCAGGGAGTGCAGTGGGGGGAGCGGGGAGGGAAGGAGCTGGTCTTGTAGCCAGATAAAAACAGTGCAGTGTCCTCTTCTAGTTTTCTGAGAAGGGTTGTGATGCGGAGCTGAATTTTCAGGAAGCCTAATGAAGACGTGTGCCTCTCTTTTTGTTGGTTACAGAGTTGGATTCAGACTTGCAAAATCAGTTGCAGTAATAAACTATATGTACAAGTGCAGACGTTAGATTTGTGAGAGAGTCCACATCAGATGTGCCTGCCTCTCTTAGGACAGGCCCAGGCCCTTAATACATCTATTCTAAACAACAGATCCTGGTCTCATGGAAGTAAAGGGCACAGAAGCTTCTGGGTGTGCAGAATATGGCCCTAGGAGTGGCACAAAAGGGAGGAAGCAAGCTAGAGAAGCTGAACCCTGCGAAAGTAGAAAGAATTATATTGCAAGAGAAAGATGAATTATGCTGTAATAATAGAATAAGTTCAAGGAATACTGTTTGTCCCTTTACAGGAAAGAGAAGATTATGTTAATGTTGTTTGTAGGAATGCAGGATGGATCAGAGGGAAACCAAGTGTGTCTGGGATAACAGGAAAAGGAACATTAGGTGTTAGGCAGAAAGTAATTGAGATAACCAGGGAGATATGGACAGGAGATTGCTGAGGCTTGATATGGAAATGAAGATACTTGACTAGTCTCATGCTAATCATGTGAGTTTTGCCTCCTTTTTGGATCATGTTAATTTTGCTTTCTTTCATCTGTATAAATCAAGGGGTTTGAGCCTTGTATGGTACTTACATTTTCTGGGTGTACTAGCAGAAATGTACTTTGCTAATAAACAGTGCGGTCTGACAAATTTGTGAGTCCTGAGTCTGACTTTGACAACCCCTACTGTAATTGAAGGCTACGTCTACATTGGTGTGTTCTCATGCAAAAACTCTTTTGCGGAAGAGTTCTTCTGCGAAAACTCTTCCAGAAGAGAACATCTACACTGGCATGTGCTTTTGCACAAGAGCCTCCATGCCAGTGTAGACGCTCTCTTGCGCAAGAAAGCTCTGATGGCTATTTTAACCATAGGGCTTTCTTGCGCAAGAAATTCATGTTGCCTGTCTACACTGGCCTCTTCTGGAAGAGCTCTTGCACAAAAGGGCTTCTTCCTGAGCGGGAGCGTCAGAGTTCTTGCGCAAGAAGCCCTGATTTTATACATCAGAACATCAGTTTACTTGCGCAAGAACACACAGCCAGTGTAGACAGGCAGCAAGTTTTTGCACAAGAGTGGCCGCTTTTGCGCGAGATCGCGCCAGTGTAGATACAGCTAAAATGTAAAACTCAGCTCCTCATTAAATTGGGTAGCCATGACTAGTGTCTCCACACATATGTTACAATCAGAGTACATACAATCTGAAACTACATGCATTTTTCTTTCACAAAATAAAATTGTTAAACCATTATTTGCTCAAATGGCCACGTAACTTTGCTTTCCCTCCCTGTATGTGCCAGTTTCAGCCCTGACTGAGTTTTGACAGCTAAGTCTAAAATCATTTTTAAAAGTCCTAAAACTGTTATGGTGGCATTATTTGGGTGTTCCTCTGTTAAATCCTGGTGGTTTCCAGTATTGCCCCCTATCCTGTATCTAACCAGAATAGAGATTGGTAGTGAGGGTTTAGAAGCTTTTCCCAGTAAGCCTTTTGAGAGCATTTATTTGTCAGAGTTCAAATCCCTGGGAAGCAGCTCAGTGCGATTCTTTTTATTTACTTATTCTCTGTGTGTGCATGGGAGATATTTTTAGAGAGAAGCTTCTGATTCAGTTCCCTCCTATTTCCCTACCCCACTCACTCAATCTCAGGGTTTGTATTTGGTTGATGCCCTATAAACACGAATTTCCTTTTGCATTTGTCACACCTGTAATTGTGAAATGTAATTGCTTTTGATCTTCTTTTGCTATTTGCCCTGTTTCCTGTTTATTCACACAATCCACTCTCCTTTAGCTACCCCCAGGTGCTGCAAATTTTCTGTCACTAACACTCAGCCAATTTAACTGGCCTACAATTGCTCTCTCTCTCTCTCTCTCTGGGTCAATGAACAGATTAGAATCATTAAAAGTCCAATACTGACCCTGTTGTATTTATTAATCTTCTTTCACATATGGTGTGTTTTGTATTTAACCTCTCCTTTCTTTGCTGCCAGGCAGTACCTAGAGCTCCATCAGTCTTATTTTCGCAGTTTAACTAATAGAGCACCCGTTATTATATAAAAATTACAGCTTAATGTGTGTTAATAAGTTTGATTGAAACCTCAAATTGAAGCCCCAAAAAGCAAAGAAATCCAGAGTTTAAAAGTAGAGTTACAATCCCGTTTCTTCCTTTTCTCCATCAGTATTGCAGGGATATTACGCATTATGAATCAAATCTTGCTTGCTTTATTCAGGTGAGTAATTCTGCAGAAAAAAAATTAGTAGCAGTACTTGCATAAGTAAGGCAATGAGATTCAGCCCTAGATCTGTGCTGCAGTGCTATACTTAGATATGTTAAGAACCGAGAGGCAGCTTTAATTTCACGTTATCTTCCTTTTGTGGATTACATTTTACATCTGGAGCTGTGTCTAGTGGTGAGAGAACATGCCTGGAAAGGAAGAGTACTCTGTTCTATGCCTGGCTCAGCCCCCGACACCCTGTGTGTGACTTTAAGCAAATCACTTAAGCTCCCGGAGGGATAATATTAGACACAGTAATATTGTGATGCTTAATTTTTTAGTGTCAAATCATGTGGTTTTTCAGCTCTTACTCAGGAAAAAAAATCCCATTTATTTCAGTAAGGGCAAGAGCAGGCCCTTCGCACAGCCAGCACTCTTCTCCC
>CM057845.1:208780737-208836276 GCA_030068395.1 Apalone spinifera
CCCCCCCCCCCCCCCCCGAACTCTGCCAAACCGTTTCATATAAAAATATTTGGCAATACTGCAGGAAACACTGCTGTAGCTCCTAAAGCCTCTTACCATCTTCAAACACTAAAGTACACAGTGTACAGAATCCTGTGTAATGGCTTTCTTTTCACTACTTTCAGCACTGATTCTTCTTTCTTGTGATGCCAACAGATACTTAAGGCTGCAACTGATGTTTTTGGCAAGGTGCTGCAGATCAGTTGACTTCATTTTGACCAAAAATTGAATGTTGCTGTTTCCCATGCTTTGTTGCTATCATTTCATGTACTTTAAGGACAAAATTTTAAGAAGTTATTAGTGATTTGGGATTATCTCCATATTTGGGTACTCACCTTGAGAAAGCTTGTAGGGCTACGTCTAGACTGCATCCCTTTTCCGTAAAAGGGATGCAAATTAGACACATCGCAATTGCAAATGAAGCGGGGATTTAAATCCCCCCCGCTTCATTTGCATAAACATGGCTGCCGCTTTTTTCCGGCTCGGAGCTTTGCCGGAAAAAAGCGCCAGTCTAGACGCGGATCTTGCGGAAAATAAAGCCTTTTCCGAAAGATCCCTTATTCCTCTTAAAACGTGAGAGTGATTGTGAGAGTACTCAATGCGCATTTTATATTCTTTTAATGCCATTTAAGAGCTGGCAATAAGCAGGGCCAGATTAAGTTCTTCATAGGCCCTAAACACTCTCTTAATTGTAGGTCCTTAAATTAGACTATATAGAAATATAAGGGAGAAATGCCCTATCACCTATATGCCTAATATCACCCACTTTAATTTTCACTCTTGAAAGAGGCACAAGGTGTGAGAAATTCATGGTACTTCATTCTAAAATAACAGCCATTTATTGTATACAATTATACTTAGGAGTCACGTGACAGTTAATCAGCTGATAAGGAGAAAAGTAAGGTGATGTTGCTGCCGCTACAACCGTAAAATCCACAGAGCAATGCATTGCACCACAGAGCTGATAACTTGGCAACATTGTGTCTCAAGATTGTTCAACGTCATTTACGAAATAAGAGTACATTGGCTGATGCTGGCCATACATTTCTGCCTAGTAATAGCCTAGGGTTTCTGAAACACCACTGTGAAGTGCAAACACTGTTGTAATAAGCAGTGTTCTCTCTAACATTTTCCATCCTTGGGCAGGTTGAATTTTCTTATGTGCATCACCAGTACAAATAAAAAACCTAGATATAAATATATACTTTAAACAGCTCGTAGGTATGGAAGACAAAAATTTTAAAACAAGGGATAATTAACAAGGAGCAATGCTTATGATGTTTATTTAATATCAAATAAAAAGAAAATTAACATTACCCTGGAACTACATGGACTTTATCATTCTTTCTAACAACTCAAGCTAGTAAACACACCAAAATATGTATTATCCACACATAGCTGAGCTCTAAGATGCTAAAGCAATCTATGAGTCAACTGGAAAGAGTCATGTCCTCCTTGCAAATATTAATACACTATTTACTTACACTGGAAAGGAGAGAAAAGGCATGTACTCAGGCTTATACAGTTTCTCTGGGATGTCAATTCTTAATGTAATTAAGAGTGCACAAACATAGATCAGTAAAAATATGTAATAAAGCAACACAGAAAGCAAATAAAGCCACAAATGTGAAAATAGGAAGAGAAGTAAAACATCAGGTGATTGGTATTTTAAATGAATGTTTAGGATCACTATGCAAGTGAAACAGAGACCTGTAAACAAAGATAAATGTTACCCTTGTTTGAAATCTTCACATTGTGTATGTCACCTACTCAAAGAGTAGAAGCTCCAGAGCAGCACTTTAACACATGGCTTCAGAGTTTGTAGGCAGATCCATTTTTAAAGAGCTTTCAGATACAGTCTTCATCCTACAACACACCTAGCATCACACATAGTATGCCCATCAACTGATAAGAGCCAGAACTATACCATATAGAAAAAGATCTGGCCTTAATGCCCCTGCCCAAACAAATTCTAAAATTTAATGGAAATAACTTATCTAGAATCCAACTCTAATTGAAAGGCCAAACAAATAAACAGGTTCCATGGCAAAATTCTTCCAGTTTTAACAATTTACCATGTATTAATTAGTAACACAGGATATTTAAAAAAAATAAAAATCGGAGTCTTCAGATATCTACAACACTACAAAAAATCTGTTAAAAGAATCATTTTCTTTCCATAACTTAAGCCATTAACACCTATGTAAACTGTCTTTGAAATGTAATCATGCAAATATCATGAGCTAGACCTATCCACATAATCCTTATCTACAAAAGCAACCTAACTGCTTTACAATTGAAAAACACCAATACAAGTGAGGTCAGATCCTGCATTAAGATCCACTAATGCAGAATCTCTGCAACCTCTTTATTTGTCTGCTCTGGATCTGTCTCCCTCTAAACAAACTAATTTTAACTCAGGCTAACATCTCCAGACAAACAAACTCTTCTTAACAAACTCAACATGGCCAAGAGCAAGCTCTTTATCTTTCCCTCTTGATATTGAACAAATATTTTGGTCTGAAACTGCTGAGGAGTCACTGTTTTGTGCTTCACAAGTCTAACAGTGGGTGCTACATTTTTCTCTCCTCCCCCATCATATTTTCCTGGCATATTTAAGATCTTGTAATTATCTCACCAAACAGTTGATAATTAATACCAACCCCTCCTCACTCCAGCCTCAAAAAGGGAAGATATATTTGACTAAGCTCCCTCTCTTGCATTAACGAGACAATGAAGTTTCCACAGCAGCATCCCCATCATCACCCATATAGCCATATGCCCCTATCCCAGTATATCAGCATACCACCACCACACTCCAATGCAGCCTGCTTCCCCACCCTCCCCCAGTCCAGGAGAGAGTCTCTCCCTTGCACCAGCACTTGCAGCCCAGACAGGAGTGAGTCAGGACACCCAACAAACTCCCCTGACCTCACCACACAGATGACAGCACCTACCCACCTCCCTTCTCCCCCATCTACCTACCCCCATGAAGTCTGCTCCACCTGTCCTCTCTTCCCAGGCCAGCAGGCTAGGGAGTGCTGGGTATCTCACATGAAACTGCAGCCACACGCAGCTGCTGTAATCACACCAATCCTCTCCTCTCCCAGCCCAGCCAGGATGCCCCAAACTCTCCCCTCCCTCCCGCCCACAGCCACTTATTGCCCCCCTTCTTCTTATGTCCCCTCCCTATCAGCTGTAAGAGGCAAACACCATCTCCAGAATAGAGCTGCTACTGCTGAGAAGTACCTCTCCCTCAATAAGGCAGCTCCCTGAGAAGCACCCTTGAGCTCCTGGACGGGGCTCATTAAGCAGCTGGAAGGCCACGCTGTGGCCCAGCTTACTGGGAACCTGTATTAACTGCATGTGTTATTTGTATGTTATACGTGTATGTTATTTGTTGACTAAAGATTTAATACACCTGCATTTTATTGATCTTCAACGTGTGCACATTTTCTAATAAAAAATAGCAAATTATTGAATGTGATTTAGCAGTTTTCTTTTCTTACTTTTGAGTCAATTATTAATTTTTTTAGGCCCTAAATTTTTTGTAGGCCCTAAATTTTTCATAGGCCCTAAGGCACTGTGACTATTGTACCTAATGGATAATCTGGCCCTGGAATAAGTATGGGGAACTAGAAGCACGTTCCCAGCACAGTTCTTTGCTGACCACCTGCCAGTGTTCCAGGGACCACGAATGGACCTCATTTTGGAAGCCACCACTTTTGAGTACTCAGCACCAATGCAAACCCATTGAAATAAATAGAAAGACTGCCACAGACTTAAATGGACTTTGGAAAATTCAAACTAATGTTTACCTGGTTTGCTATCCTCATAGTAGTTTCTCCACAATACCAGTCACTGCCTGCTTTAAAGTCAAATCTATTTCTGCTGAATATTATGTCATGATTCATAACTTTTCTTAAGTCATAGCATAATGCTTCATTTCTTCTGAGTAGAGCTGCTCAAAACTGTTCTATTTTTGACATTTCTGTGAAATTTTAAATTGGGGGAGGGAGGAAATGGAAAAAAATGCAATGAAATGTCATGTTTCTTGTGACCAACCCTACTCTGAGGACTTTAAAACAATGGAGTTTTTTTTAACAGAATTGAAAATATTAATCTTTTTCATTTTTCTACGAGCTGCAATATGGTGGTTCAGGAAGGTATACTTACTTAGGATAGTACTTAAGCCTGCACTTAAATTCACCATTAACTAGGTATGGGCGTAAATTGAATGCGGTCCTGAATCAGGACCTGAGTTAACAAAGGGAAGTTAAACTCAAATCCCTATTAAGAAGAAAGATACAGTGATGTCCTGATACACAAGACTTATTTACCAGAGACATCTTCTATGAGCAATGCAATCCCATTTTGCTAATGCATGTTTACAGGTTACCGCTTGAAAAAGTCTCAATCCCCAATGCATGAATAATTGCAGTTTGAAATATTACAATAAGAAAGCAGGAAAATGCTGCCAGGTTAGCAGCACAATGAATAATTTAGGAATTTGTTCTCCTGTCAATTCACAAGACTCCTATTAGTGCTAATGAAAGCAACAGAACAGGGTCACACTGCAAGAAAGAGAACAGACCAATAGGGCCAAATTCTGCTCTCAGATGCATGCACACAACTTCCATTGACATAAGTAAGACTTGTGTCCATGGATTGTGGGTAAAATTTTTGCCCTCCTCCAATTACTGTATTATAACCTTGACACACTAATGTCTCATTCTTTAAGCAAAACATAATTCAACACAGCTTAAATATTAATGCTGCAAAATATCAAGAACACTTCTGGAAGACTGAGCAAATTTATGAAGACATAATTTTCAGGATCGGTGACACATTTATACTTTTGGTTTGTCATGCCATTTAAGAGCTGGGAATTTTGGGAATTCATTCCCAGATTGGGAATGAATAAGTCTATGGAATCTGTCTCAACATGAACAGAACTAGACGTTGGGTCTTACAAAGCCCATGGCCAAGGTCTCCCATTTTACAGAATTAGATGCAACACTGCAAATATCATCTTGGGATTCCTTACTTTTAAAGCACGTCCCTAGCCCTTTTTCTTTGGAAAATAGCCTTGAATATTTAAATAGAGTAACCCAATGCAAACCAATTGCTAAGGTTGTCAGTGATTTTTCCCTTGCAGCCATGAGTTATGGTGCACTGAAGTTTGGGAGTCATAAAATCTGCAATACCCAATATTGTAGCTTGTTTAACCCCCTGCTTGCTTGGAGTGGAACTCCATCCCCCTCTAGTGGTGGCTAGGCCCCCAGAACAATGAGCCTGGGTAACTATACCTGTGTGACATTTAGCTCATGCAGTAGAGGCATTTAGCTCCAGAAGTTTCAGGTTTGATCCCCACTCCTGATACGCTGGAGCAGGTGGGTGTTATACTTGATTCTATAGACCACCCCCTTCCTAGCTTAACTGATATCTGTTTCCTAGGGGCAGTACTAACTGGGCAACTGCTAATGCTGCCTTGCTTTTGTCAGGCTATCAGCTGCCTACAGCTTACCTGGAAACCTAGCTGATTAGTCATTATGGCTGCATCTACACTACGAGTTTTCGCTGCAAAAAATATGCTAATGAGGGACTCATTTGCATGAGTCACGATTTCATTTGCATATTTCCTGCCAATCCTTTTTTTCGCTAGGGTTTTTGCGGAAAAACAAGCAGCGTAGATGTTTCCTTTTTGTGCAAAAACCCCTTTTTCCGCAAGATCAGTAAACTTCCTTTTTTGAGGCATAAAGATCTAGCGGGAAAAAGGGTTTTTGTACAAAAAGGAAACGTCCATGCTGCTTGTTTTTGCGCAAAAACCCTAGCAAAAAAACGGATCAGCAGAAAATACGCAAATGAGATTGCAACTCATGCAAATGAGTCCCTCATTAGCATATTTTTTGCCCCAAAAACTCATAATATATACGTAGTCTATGGCTTCTGACCAAGAGGGGAAAGAGAGTCCCAATGGAATGAGAAGTGGACTGAGCACAGGAGTGCAGTAGCTTTTATAAGGATCACTCTTCTAGCTTTCCTTCCAGGTCTTAAGCTGCTGGGCTAAGCGGGAACACTATAGTGTACCTGGTCTAGGCTGACTTTGTGTAGCCATTCAGCTGTCTCAGCAGCAAAACTAGACAAAAAATGTGACTGTACAAAGTTGGGGGAATTGAACAACATTTCAGAACTTTCAAAGATATGTTACCAGTAAGTTTTGAAATGAAACTAGTTTTTGTTTATTCAAATACTTAAGGTTTTTTAATTAAAAATATTTGTTTCAAAATGTCAGGAGGGATATCTATTTTTTATATCCCTCCCATCACTCCTTTATTTTCCTTCTGTCATTGAAACAGATAAGGGGAAATAAAATTACAACCTGCAGAAAGGATTTAATTTTAAATTTACCAATGTAAACTTAAAAAATGAAAAAAGTAAGACTCTCTGATTTTAAAGGCTATTTTTTTTTTGTAAATGAAAAACAATTGTTTGAAAAATTCCATCCATCTCTTAGCTGTTTGGATTTGTTGTTTTTTAAGTAGGTGCTTATTGGATTTTGCTGCAAACAACAGCAGAAGAAGCCAGCCTGTTTAGTTTCAGTACCAGGCACTTTACAACTTTTCCCCCTAAGTCTTTTCCACATCTCAGGGGAGGGGACTAGGAGGAAAGAAAAACACAAAGCAGGGCACCAGCCTGCATGTTGGCTGCTCTACAGCCGCAAAATTCCCAGATCTCCATTCTTCCACGTAATCAGGAAGAGAGGACGAACCCCTCACCAGTCTGTCATGATGGTGATGTATACTACTCCTTACCACCCAGAGAGCGATGCATCAAAGAGACACACAGAACTCCACTCCATACCATCTGATCAGGCCCTGCAGCTGCAAAGGCCCACAACTAAAGCTTCTAAATTCATTTTCCCCAAACAGCTCTTCCATGTGTAGCCCAAGGTCCAGTGTGTTTCAGAGGCAGCCCTGGGAACTACAAGTTGTGGACTACAAACTGCAGCATGTTGGGAGAAATTCCTGGTTCCTGCCAGGATGTGCCCTCTGCCCCCAACAGGGTCTCAGCAGAGACTGTGCTAGAAGCAGCACACAGGCTGCATGCTGAGAGGTGGGGCTGCTGAACTGTGTTTTATGTGTTTTACAGCTAGGACCAGAAAGGGCTATAGAGAACCCTGAGAAGAGTTTAAGTGACACAAAGGGAGAACCTGGACTTGGTTATTGTGGGGTTTAGATACTGTGGGAGTTGGAACATGTTGTAAGGGGCCGTGTTGTGTGCTGTAACCTCTGCACCCAGGAAGGGTCTCAGCAGGGACTGTGCTAGAAGCAGCACACAGGCTGCATGCTGAGAGGAGGGGCTACTGTGATCCCGTATTATGCTTTTTAAAGAATAAAGCCGGTTCCTGGTGATTTGTCTGAGTGGGTCTGGACACGCGCGCGTGCACACACACAGAGTGGTGTAAGAAGTCACAAGGTTTCCCCTATGCTGAATAACCTCACGCTGGGCTAGAGAACAGGAGGGGTTACACACGTGCTACCCACCACATAAATTTCCACTACATGCATCTGACGAAGTGGGTCTTTGCCCACGAAAGCTTATGCTCCAAACACTTCGGTTAGTCTATAAGGTGCCACAGGACCCCTCGCCGCTTCCACCACATAAAGGTTCAGATGTTTCATTTCAAAACAGCTCCTGGCAGTGCATATCTGAAAGGTTACTGCACTTCTGGCCTGGTTATGTAAGGCCCTCTGCTTTCAGTGTTGTGCCTTACCACTCCCCCAAAGCAAAGTCAACCTCCAGAAATGCAGAGCTGGACATGTTTTGTTGCTTGCTGCTAAACCACTTCTTGTGAAGAACACATTTCTAATAATAGTTCACCTGACCTGATGCGCTGGCATTTGTTCAGCATTAGAAATAACAAGATTGAAGGGGTTCCAGTTGTACATAAATGAAGATGGTACTGAAGGATAGGTTGGGGCAATGTTATCACCCAGGGTTAAGTTTACAGTTCCACAGTATTAAGAGGCTTCTTAAGTTTTTAACTGTGATGCTGAATCTCACTGTAAGTTAACTTGGATTTGATGGAGCAGTGTTGAGAAATATCACTTAAAGTGTCAGATAACTGTTAGTCATGCAGGTTAAAAACAAATTACATTGACATTGCGCCATATCTTAGAAATCCAGATCAGAAATTGATGTTTTCATTTTGGGTACCGAGGGAGGGGAAAGAGAAAAGAAGAAATCAAAGTTGTCCAGATCTAGCAAGTCTTCCAGCTTTGTTTGAAAAGTGACACCAGAGCACAGTGCGCCTAGCTGAGGATAGGAACAGCCATATGGATCAGACCAAAGGTCGATCCAGCCCAGTATCCGGACTGCCGACAGTGGCCAATGCCAGGTACCCTAAAGGGAAGGAACACAACAGGTAATCTTCACGTGATCCCTTTCCTTCATCCATTTCCAGGCAAACAGAAGCTAAGGACACCATTCCTACCCATCCTGGCTAATAGTCATTGATGAGAGATAAAGCAATCCTGCCTGTCTCCCTTCCCTTTTACTGAAGAGAAGCAGACACACAGGAGACCTAACAGGAGCTGACTCTTCCTTTGCCACCTCACTCCACCCTACCCTCACTCTGTCTCTTCCGGCACCCACACCTCTCTTTCCCTCCCTCAAGGCTCCCCTCCCCTACTGCTCGCTTCCCTCCCTCAAGCACCTTCCACCAGCTGCTCACTGATGAGCAGCCAGACCCAGAGCAATGTGGAACAGCTGCTGCCTGGGAGCCAGCCCCAGGCTGTTGAACCTCTGTGGCTGGGAACTGACCCTATTTCTTTTCTGTGGATGCTTGAGCCCTGGAGCACTCACGGGGGGAGGGGTGGGGGCACCTATGGGAGACATTCTCATACAAACCAAAGTGCAGTAACGTCTACCACCTGTTGAGAATTTTAAGAACAAGTTGAGAAAACAGATTCAACAACTGATTCCTCCCAGATACTCAAATGCCTCATCAGTTCCAAATGATGTGAACCAGAATTAAAAATTAAAATTAGAATTAAAAGGGCTCAGTAAAGCTCATGTCTGGATTCTGTAGTGCCTTTGCTTATCATTTGGGAATGAACAAGATGGGCAGAGAATTTAACAAAAGAAGAGCTATATGGGGTCAGATCAATGGCCCCTCTAGCCCAGTCTCTGTTTTCCAACAGTGGCTAATGTCAGATGCCCCAGAGGGAATGAACAGAACAGGCAATCATCCAGTGATCTTATCCCTTGTCACCCATTCCCAGCTTCTGGCAAACAGAGGCTAAGATAAAGGTGAGCAATAATTTTTGATGGAAGGGCCACTCCAATATTTGTTAAATGGGCAAGGGCTGCACTTTTCTATGGGGGAATGGGTGTTCAGAGTCTGGGATGGAGGTTGGGTAAGGGATTGGGGGGTAGGGTCTGGGAAGGGGTATGGGTGCAAGAGAGGATTCTGGTCTTGGGGAGGGGTGCAGAAGGAGAGGCAGAGGGTGGGTGACCTGGGGCAGGGGATTGGTTTGAAGCAGGAAGCGCAAGGTGAGGGAGGTAGGATGGGTGCAGGAGAGGATTCTGGCCTGAGGGAAGGGTGTAGAAGGGGGTGAAGAGTCTAGGATGGAGGGAGAGGAGGTACAGAGAGTGTAATCATGATCTGGAGCAGGAGCTTGGAGCTGCAATGATTGTGCTGAGGGCAGGGGAAGTGAATGAAATCTCTCCATCCCACCCCATCTCTGCAAGGGCACATGGCATCTAGAGGCTACTTTGAGCAGCCTGGGGCTGAGGCAGGCAGAGAGCCTGCTTGAGGGCTGTGGGCTATGGACCAGATCCAAAGGCTTGTCAGGCCAGATCTGGCCCACAGGCCATATTTTGTTCGCCTCTAGGCTAGGGATACTTCAGAGCATGGTATTGCATTCCTGTCCATCCTGGTTAATAACCATTGATGGACCAATCTTCGATGAATTTAGCAGCATCTGGGAAGGAAATTGTGACCCCCAATTCTCAGTTGGTATAGATCCATGGATTTCAGTGCAACTACATCAATTTACACCTGATGAGGATCTGACCCTGAATTTTTAGTTAACTTGTTCCAGAATCAGAAATGAAGTGAGGGTCTGTTTCTTCATGGGCTAGCAAGTGGTGTAAAGAGGTCCCAAATTACTGCATTTCTACTACACAGATTAGAAACTCGAAGCCCATGCCAGGTGTCCTTGGCAATGGCTGAGCAAGGAGATTGCGACTGGAATAAGAAGCCTGAGGAGGAAAGACCATGTCTGACTGTGTGTGGAGAATGGGACTAGGATGAGAAGACAGGAGGCGGAGGTGCAGGGACAGGTTGGAGGGTTCTGGCCTGGGAAAAGGGTGTAAGAGGGGGTGGAGGGTCTGGGAGGGAGTTGTGACCTGGGGGAAAGGGGTACAGAGAGTTTGGGTGGTGGACTGGGGCTGGTAGTTGGGGGGGAGGGAAGAAAGCAGGGTGCCAGAGGCTGGGAGGTGCTTACCTATGCAGCTTCCAGTCAGCAGCACTGCAGGAACCTGAAGGATGCAGTCACAAGCTGCTCCATGTGGCTCTGCTCCGGCAGGGTGAAGGAGTGGGGAGAAGGGAGGGAGGGAAGAGGCTTTATTGGCTGCCCCTGCTGCAAGCAAAATATCTCAGCTGCTATTGGTTGGAAATTGGCCAATGGGAGCTGAGAGATTTTGCTGAGGGGCAGGGCAGAGCACAAAGCCTCCCTCCTCGCTCCCAGAATCGAGCAGCTACGTTTAAAGCGGCTGACTCTGCTGTGCTTAAGGGTCCCAGTGAGGCAGCCACAGGCCATATCCAGCCGCTGGCAGCTTCTTGCCCACTCCTGAGGTAGACCAACATAGCTGCTTTTGACTGTCATGTACTCCTTATACACAGAAGGTTGCAGGACTGTTACTAGCAGGTCAGGCTTCTGTACCAGAAATGGATGAGCTACAGAGCTTCTTTCCCACTACAAGAGCCAGATGTGATTACTATTAGACTCTAATGCAATGTCTGGAATGGCTGTTGTGTGCTCAAATAAGGCATGTTACAGACAGCAACACCTAGGGGAGAGACAGTACCATTTAACCTTCTGTTACATCTTGGGCATAGTTTTGCACTACCTCTGTGCCCTGCCCTCAGTATGCAGCTTATGGTGGCCCAAGCAAGTATTGTATTAACAATGATGGATTACTGCTCACATTGCCACTGGACTACTCTTACCACTTTTTCAAAGGTCATAAGGAATATCTCCAGGGCATTCTTGGGGTTCTTTTTCACAAGCCTCACTTGCATGCCACAGTTGCTAGACCTATTGCCCCTGCTGAGGAGACCCTGGAAAACATAGGGGTTACAATTGCCGATAGAACCAGCCACTATTGCTGTCTTGCTGTTGCGCCGTTAAATCCTGGCCTGGGCTGTTGGTGCTGAGTTGCCAAGGGCTGCTGCTGCTAGGAAGGGTAGTTCTTCATTCATTTCAGAAGACACTCCAGATACACATTGTCACTGTCTTACCACCCCCTGTGCTTAGGAGTAGGGTGTTTGATAGTAATGGATGCCCATGCCTCCCCGCAAGATCTGCTCACATTCTCTACCAACATTCATTCTCCAGGATGCTTCTCTGCAATCACTGAATGGTCTCCCCATTCCATAAGCAAGAAGCTCAGCTCCAGCAGAGCCCAGACAATCCACTTGTTTCAGGTGGTCAACAAACAGCCTGTGGCACAATTGCTTTGTGTTTAAGGCCCTCTTTCTTCAAAGAAGCTTCTGTTAAGTCAGTAATGGGCAATAAGTGGCCTGCAGGACAAATGCAATTAGTCAAGGTTAACTCCTTGAGGGCTGCTGGTGCTATATTTACCTGAGCATCCACAGATATGGCCACTTGCAGGTCCGGTTGGCCATGGACCATAGTTCCTGGCAGTGGTGGCCCATCAATACAAGCGACCTAGTCGGTCACCTAGGGTACCAAGATAAACGGACGTTAAGGGCTTTGGAGGCGGGAATGCCGATCGCGCGCCGATCACACGTTTTGCCTAGGGCGCCAGTTGCCGGCAGCTCATCTAGGGCCGCTCCTGGTTCCTAGCCAATAAGAGCTGCAGGAAGCAGCGTGGACTATGATGCCTGGCAAACTGTGTTTGGCCTGCAGGCTGTGTATTGCCCACCCCTGCATTAAATTCTGCTCTAGAGAGGCAACTAGTTAGTGCACAGGACTTATAGGATAGTACTTGAAAAGATATGCTGAGGTTGTGAGTTCATGCATCACCTTGAGCACTGGCTTTTAATAAAAGAATGTTTGTCAGGTGGTTAAACACTGGAATAAATTGCCTACGGAGGTTGTGGAATTTCCATCATTGTAGATATTTAAGTGCAGGTTAGATACACATCTGTCATGGATAATCTAGATGGTGCTTCGTTCTGTCATGAGGGCAGGGAGCTGGACTTGATGACCTCTCGAGGTCCCTTCCGGTTCTAGTATGCTATGTTTCTATTACCAGGCTCACAGACTAATATGAAGCAATACTGTAGTTCCTTAAAAGATACATCAGCATTGAGCATTGATACCTTCAGGGAGGGATCATCAGGCAAGAGTCATTCAAGGAGCAATTGCTTTCAGCCAGTCTTCTCTTAGGACCGGAAAACTGGAGGTCTGCTCTCATCTCTGGCCTATCACTTTGTGTTTGCTCTTTGAGCTCCTTTCTCCAACTATGACATGGCTCATGGATGTGCTGGGCAGTCTGACTCAGCATCATGGGCTCATTAACACAGTGTGGCCCCAGTGTGTGGTTTGCATGCCCTGTCACAAAAAGGTGTGGTTTAGCCCACAGATAGAGATTTGGCCCAATGTAAACATGTTTTCTCATTTATTGAAAGAAAAATGAGACTTTGAAGAGCAAATCTACTGGCTGCTTAGAAAATTCACATCACCGATGCAATATAAAAATGTCTAGAACATGGGTTGGCAATCTTTGGCTCACAGATTACTGACTTCTGATCTAGGATCATATTATCTCTTAAATAAAGATCAATGATCAATAAATGGTCAATCCAGTAAGTTTCCATTCTGTCAATATACATATCAACTGTTACAGATTTATAAATATTGACTGTAGTAACTAATCAATATTACCTGTCAGATGTATCAAAGACCTGAGATGAGATGCCAGAAAGTCAGACTGACAGCAATATTTTACAAACTCTGTATTTTTGTTTAGCCTCAAGCAATATTTCACCCAACACAAGAAAATAGTCACAAGTTTTCATTAAACAGAATGATTTTAAAATGCGAGTTTTCTAAATTCTATTTAGTGAGATCTCCAAAATGAGATTCCTGTGATGCTATGGGGCATTCCTGGTTTTAAAAGCATGATGTATCTCAGCCAAAGGATAACTTGGATTTATAATAGGTCAGATGGTTCTAGTTCTTCCCCCTAGAAGCCAGGAGAAATACAGCAGTGCATTAAATATGTATTTGTTATTTTCTGCTTGCCATTTCAATATCTAAAACAAGATTTTAGCAAATTACTGGGGGGCAAATCCTGGGAATAGAGCAAAGCTCAAGTAGTAAGAGTTTATGGCTCTTACACACTTTTTGTGAGTAGATCTCAGAAAGCTTTACAAAAGAAGTTAGCAATCATTATCCTCATTTTACAAATGAGGAAACTGAGGCACAGAGTAGCTAAGTGAAAGGGGTTTTCTGTGCCTGAAAACAGTATGGAGATGAGGGAAGAATCCTCATCAACAATTGGTCAGGGCCACGACCATCACTAAAAATGTAAAGGGGGAAGCAAGGAGATACAACCTCGTGCTCACCTCATGGGGGTCTTGGCCCAGTGGATCTACTAGCGGCCAGCTACTTCTATTCATCCATAGTCAGCTGCAGAGATCTATCATGTAGCTCTTCTCTGGCACACAGAAGAATTTTAATTCTCCTGCATATTTGACACTCAACTTTTAAAGATCCTTTTGGTACTCCTATGTTCCCCTGATTTGGGCCCTATGGTAAGTGAATTGGTTAGTACACTGATCACACAGCAGCCTCATTGCAGGTAGTGCCTCACTCCACTCAACTGACAATGTTTTATAAGACAGGCACCTGTAAATGTTATGTAGAGGTTGACAGAATCCAGAAGTTGGCCTTGTAGATTTGTAATGTAAGAATCAAATATGTGTACTTTACTTTTTCAGCTGGCTTTTCAAACACTTCTTCTCCTCTTTATTTAAGGAGTTAATGTAAGGCCCTAATTAGCCACTTTATGAACTGTAGTCTTTGCTTCTTCCAGTACATTTTCAATGTATAAGGACCAGCTAGTGTGTGAATGGACACAGCTATATTAAATAATATCATGAGAGGTAGGGGTTCTCTTCCATTTGAGGGTAACTAATCCCACCACAAGTAATGACTGCAGTATATTCTTTCAGTGCTCCTTAATTTAATTGTCAGAGATAAAAGTCTGCTGGGCATCAATTCCTGCTGTCAGACTTCAAAGAGAGCTCCAGAAATTTCCTGCCAGAATCTATGATCATCTGTTCTTTATTTTTTTTTTTTTTGGTCATACAGTGTTTATATCTTTAACATTCTTTTTGCTCACTTCTACACAACCCGCAAAATACATTCTTGAATCACAACCCCCCCCAAATCCCTCTATCTGTGATTCTTTCAGATAGATTAAATCTCACCATAGATCCAAATGATTTTCAGTTGTCCACCTTCCATTTCAATACATCACTCCAAAATATTAAAGGTGAAATTTCTTAGCTGAAATCATAATATACAATCGGATTAAATGTTGGAGACCTATTCTTACAAAAAAAAAACTATCAAGGTTTCAAGTCTCTTTGCTATGTAGATTCAGATTATTCCCTTAGTTCTTTCCATCCATGAGTGTCAAGAAGCAATTTATTTTAAAATCAACTTGTCCTTTTTAAGAAATATAAAACATAAGTGGTAAGTTCTGAATTTCTTGATGTGAACATTCCAGATCTCTTTCACATTAATTTTCCCGCACTACACTTTTTTCAATTTGCTCTGTAATTACTAATTACAGAGAGACTTAGAATCCAGAGTTGAATCAAGGTGAAAAACACATGGCAGAATTTCCAATATAGCTACAAATGATGATGGCCTTGATTTCTCAAGTATGCCTTGTCCCTGCATTGCTAGTTTTTGAGCCTCAAAACTCAACACACTGAATGCTAGGCTGAAAAGTAAATTAACATCATGTCATTGTTCTTAAGCAGAGATCATATAGGTACCCCCTTTTGTGTGTGGGCATGTGCATGTAGAAAGGTACATTTCCCTTCAGCTTTTTTTACTATCTTGCTGATGGTTCCCTCAAACCAGGTGATTTTTTTTTAATTCCAATGTTACCTTTCACCTCTCTATCAATGCAGTTCCACATCTACCATAGTTTGAAATGCTCTAGACTGGCTTTCAGCTCCAGGTAGCCAGAGAAGATGCTCTGGGTATGTCTACACTACAGAGTTTTGTAATGGAATTGAAGGAAAAAACTATTGAACTCCTTCCTTTCTCGAGCTCAGTGGGCAAGTGGGCCACAAGGAGAGTGGGCAGGGGGGAAGCAGTACAAGAATATTGCCTACATCTCTGGTTCATTTTGACAACACTAGTAAGTATTGACAGGGTTGGTTCTTGATATCCTTGACCAAGCCAATTCCTGTGCTAGAAACTAGTTGCCTGTCATGGAACACATAGGCTATGTCTAGACTGAAGGCTTCTTTTGGAAGAAGCTTTTTTCGGATCTTCTCAGAAAAACTTCTTCCGAAAGAGAGTGTCCACACACAAAAGCGCATCGAAAAAGTGATGCACTTTTTTGAAAGAGAGCATCCAGACTGATCGGACGCTGTCTCGCATAAAAGGCCAGCCAGAACCACTTCAGGCAGGGCTTTAGGTCACCAGTTGCTTCCGAGTGCTGATGCCAGAGCCTTGCAGAGACATGCGCTTAAAGGGACCCCCCTTGGTCAGCCATTTCTCTTCCCTCCTCCAGCCATGGCATCCCCCCACTCTCTCTGGCAGGACATGTGTGACCTCCCATGAGCCTGCCACCAGGATCCCACCCATGCTCAGGGGCTGCCAGCTGCATCTGTGTGCTGCACACTAACGCTGCACATGGTTGCACATGCACAGACCGCAGCACGATGTCCAGGCCGAGCAGCCCGAGCCACTAGTGGCCACTCCGCCCATAGTAATCTCAGCTTACATGTGAGAGAATGTCCATTCAGTGTGGACGCTATCTTTCGAAAAAGCAGATCGCTTTCTCGATGCACTTTGGCAGCGTGGACGCTTTCTTCCAGAAAAGCTTCTTCCAAAAGAAGCCTGCAGTCTAGATGTAGCCTCAGAGCAAAGAATCAATTTCTACTTACTGAGTATCCCAGAAAGCTCACCAAGCTTCCTTGTGGCAGCAAATCAAAAAGCTATTTTTCTGGGTAGATTCCTAGGGGAAGTACAGAAATCATTGACTATAGCAGCTGCAGTTCTGCTCACTTCATTATAGGAATGCTAAGTCAAAATGCTGTGATTCTAATTCTCTTCCAACTTTTGTTGCTCTTTGCTAAAGGAAGAATCTTAATTGTATAGCAGAACATACCAGTGTAACATAGGACTTATTATCAGAACCTGTTTTTTTATGGACCATAAAACTCCATCTGTCCGCTCATCTAAAGTTGGCTACAAACTCTATAACACGCACACAGAACAAGAATAAGTTGTTTTAATAACCAGTATAGTAGTCAAAAGTGGGTGGGCTTTTTGTTTTGTTTTTAAATACTGGCAACCTAAAATTATTTTTGTATCTGTGGGAATCAAAGAGGGGTAAGCCTCATTTCACGAGGCATAAAGGATCTGACGACAAAGGGTTCTGGGGTCGGCAGATCCTCATCTATACTGCCGTGCTGTGCCAACAAACAGCTAATCGGCACAGAGCAGCGGCTATTTTTATTTAAATGAAGTGGTGATTATTTAAATCGCAGCTTCATTTCCCTTTGTTGTCCTGCCCAATCTACATGGCTCCGTCGATGGAGCCATGTAGTCTAGACACACCCTCTGTTCCTAGTTCCTCATCTGTAAAATGGGTGCAATAATACTTCCCTCTCTCACAGGCATGCTGTGAGAATAAATTCACTGATATGCGGGAAGAGTTCAAATGCTATAGTGATGGAAGCCATTCAAGTGCCTGGATAAATAGACAGGCAATAATTATTCATCCAAACAGGTGCTATGTTATATATGACTGTGTTCCCTTATTATAAGCATATAAGAATAGACTTAAACAAAACTGATGCTGATTAATCTAGTGAGGGTATGCCAGACTCGTATGCCTGACATATATGCATGTATTGAGGCATGACTCACTCTTTAAACAATGATTCAGATTAGCATTTCTTGTGGGCTGGTTGTCTTTTGTCTGCCTTTGTTTCCAAAGTTTCTGTAATCATCTCACAAGAGCAGTGATGGTTAAAACAACATTAAATAGAGACCGGTCATAGAGCCTGTAGAGCAGAGTTCTTGATAAAGGGCAGGAGGGCATGTCTATATTGTGCTGCTGAAAAATCAGGAAGTCTGGGGTACAGGGTCATTTTAAATTGGGAAAATACAAAGGCAGCGTGACATGAATGGGTATAAAAATGTTACTGCTGGAAGTACTAGAGCATTATTGCCAAGTGATGTGACTTTATAGTTGCTACTGCATAAGAAGCTACTGAATGTGGAAGAGACAAAGAGCTGTATGAGCTCAATAAGACTACATTTTGAAGTGTGTTTTATTTATACAACATGAATTTTAAGGGTTCAGCTGTGCAGTTTGCACACAACTGCATTAGGGCATGACACAGCACACATTGCACTAATATGACACAAATTGCTTCTCCACTGCACTGGTCCCACTCTATGCATTGGCTGGCCTTTGAAGCAAGGAGGGGTCAGGGCAAAGAGGTGTTGGTCATCAGTTCCAACAGCCAGGGCAATTGGGGCACGGTGGAGGTTGGTGGGACTCCCACTCAGGCAGCAGCTCTTAATTCTTGGAGCTACTTGGCAGTGTTCCCTGTAAGCTGAGTGCTTAGGTGGCCACCCAGGAGAGATTCATATGCTGCCCACTGATTAGCAGAGCACCCATAGCACCTGCAGCTGGCAGCATGTGTTTCTACTGGTGGTACACATCCATACATGTCTTGGTGCACGTAACAATTTATTCTACACGTGTATGGAAAAATTTAGAGGGAACATTGCCACCGGGTGCTGAAGCCGTCCACTGCTCTTTGTCAGCAGCTGTGCAGAGAACAGCTCTTCCATGTGGTCCAGTCATAGTTGCTGCTTTTCCTGTCTCCCCTCCCCCCCAGTGGCAAAGGCCAGTTACTGTGGCCTACCCAATCTTTAGTGTTCAGTCACTGCCAAGTTCCCTTTTTGACTGGAGGTTCTGGTCGAAACCAGACACCTGGCAACCCTACTGGGACCTCCTTCCCATCCTGCTTGGGGAGATTTGCTCCCTGAAACAGAAAATGCTGAGCCTACTCACAGAGACTGCTGTTATGACGGGCCCTAGAGTCACAAGTGTGGAGAAGGCTTCTTGTATCCCCTGCCTTCCCATGCATTTGTAAAAAAAGCAACTCCTAAGCAGTGATCATTTGTCACACATAACCTTCCATAGACAACTGTGCTAGGTGTACAAATCAATATTAAAAAGCTTTCTAGGTAGCCAGGTAGAGGTTGTGTTGAGACAGAGCCACCAGAGCAGCCAGGGCTGGTCCTAGGGTGGGGAATCACTTTGGAGCCTTAAGAGTGGCACAGTCAGCCAGGCCAGGACCTACCCTGGACAGGTGCCCTCAGAGGGGTACCTGGAGGGGGTCCAGACAAACAGCCCCGGGCAGTCTCATCCCCTCCCCAAACTGGCTGAGACTGGCCGGGTTTCTGCACCAGTCCCAGGTCGCTCAGCTGGGACACCACAAGTAGTGAGAAGAGGAGACTGCCCAGAGACAGAAGTGCACTGAGGTCTGGCCAAGAGGCAGAGAGAAGCCAGCAGGTGGAGAGGATCCCTTGGCTGGCTGGCAAGTGAGCAGGCTGAGAGGAGTAAGTGGGAGTGGAGGAGCGGGGGAGTCAACGGGCTGGCAGACCAAGGGCTGTTCTGAGCACTGGCACCATTGTAAACCTAGCACTAAAGAATACATAACTTGCAATGCCATTTTATCTTTCTCTCCCAGCTTTACTATCTGTACTCAGAACTGGCTTTGAAGAAAGGGACATTAACAGCAGTGCCAGACTGTTCCTAGGGTTTATTTCACACAATAGAGCTCTAACGAAGTGGAGAACTCACTCATTTTGGAGGCCACCACTAAACACAACCGGATGAGTTAATCCAATTTATATATCCAATAACATTTTAAAAAAATATTTAACTTAATGTGTCTTCCTTGTCTTTGTTACTCCTCCTAATTGTGTTTCCTTTTTTTCACTCACATTGCTTTCTTTTACTTTCTATCTTGGTTCATCTTTTCCTCTCTTTTAGTCTTTCATCTGCCTATTTTATCTCCCCCCCCCCCCTTTGGGGTCTTGTATTTTATTTTATATACATTTATTTATTGTGTTTTAAAACAATTTGTAAGCCGCCTCAAATATTTTAAATAGAGAGGTGGGGTAAAAATATTTTAAATAAATAAATACAAATAAATATTGTCATATTTATATTGGTTTGAATTTCAGTACATTTTTCCTCTCAAATCATTCCATTTTCACTCCCCGTCTCTCTAATTGTGGTTTTCTTCAGCTCCTTGTCTCCCCCTTCCCTCATCCATGATCATTCCTACTGAATACTTTGCTGTGACCTTCTTTTCCCTCCCCTTTGTTAAATTTCTCCCTTCTCTCTTAAGCCTCTGTCCCCTCCTTCTGTCTCCTATGTATTGCCGCTTCTTCCTTTAGCTTCTCTTTCAAATGAGGCCAGGAAAGGAAAAGCAGTGAGAGCTCTCCCACTGCATTGGAGAACTGATCTCTTTTCAAACTCCTCCTGGCTATAAACACTTGTGTTCACAGTAAGTTTTCATTTAAAATGGAACAAGGAACTTGAGTGATATCAAATTCTTTCCATACCTACATACATAACTTCCCTTCTGCAACCTCACTTCCATGTCACTCTGCTTCTCCTGCCTCCCCACAGAGTATTACATTTATGGAAAAAGCTACCTGAATGGCTTTATTTCCGTCACTGCAGATGGCTTTCCAGGGTTTTTGTCTCTTTGGGCTGTTTTAAGTTGGTGTTTGTTCCCAGTTCAGCTCAGCAGTCAATGTTTCTTTGTGTGCTGAAATCACAAGCATTTTTGCCATTCATGCCTGTACTACTTCAAATTTTATTCCGACTCTTGCTGACCAACCTTGTTACCTTAGGGCAAACCCTGGTGTCAGCACTCAGCAGCATGAATAGCCAGGCTCTGCACTGATAAGTTCCTCAGGCTATGTCTATGCTACAGAGTTTTATCGGAAAAACAGCCATTTTTCTGAAAAAACTCGTGGAGTGTCCAGACCTCAAGCGCGTTTTTGTGCAAAAAAAATAGAAAGAACAGAGGGGTTTTTCTGGTGTAGGTATTCCTCATTCTACGAGGAAGACTGCCTTTTTGCGAAAGAGCTCTTTTGCAAAAAGATGTGCGTGGACGGGGAAGAGGGTTTTTTTGTGCAAGAAGAGGAAAGAGGAAAAAGCACAGGTGCCCTGGTGGCCATTCTGTACATAGCAATCAGAGCTTACTTTGAAGAGAGCACCCATGCAGTCTGCACGCTCTCTTTCGCAAAAGTGTGAGGTGGCAAGAAATGCTTCCACCTGTCTGGACAGAATGTCTAAAGAGAAGAATGGGTCCACATAGTCACAGATCCATTGGCCCTCCCAGTCTCCTTGACTTCAGTAGGAGCTGTGTATGCTTATATGAAGGGCAGAAATATTGCCCTCAAGTTTGCCTTTACCTTTTCCTTAAAGCCTGGCACAATTTGAATAATTTCCATCCTCCCAGTTTTGCTGTCTCCAGACAGCTTTTTTGAGAGTTCAGGCAAGCCAGAGATGATAGTTCAGAAACCACTCATGAGAATAGGTGAGGATATGAAGGAATAATAAATAAGGTGTCAAGGGATAAGAAGGAAGGTCCTTTAATGGACAGATAACTGGTTAAAAGACAGGAAACAAAGGATAGGAATAAATGGTAAGTTTTCTGAGTAGAGAGAGGTAACTAGTGAGGGCCCCCCCACCCCCCGAGGGTTTGTCTTGGGTCCAATCCTATTCAACTTATTTATAAATGATCTGGAGAAAGGGGTAAACGGTGAGGTGGCAATGTTTCCAGATGATACCAAACTGCTTAAGATAGTTAAGATCAAAACAGACTGTGAAGAGCTTCAAAAAAATCTCACCAAGCTAAGTGATTGGGCAACAAAATGGCAAATGAAATTTAATGTTGATAAATGTAAAGTAATGCACATTGGAAAAAATAATCCCAACTATACCTACAATATGTTAGGGTATGTCTACACTAGCCACCCTAGTTCAAAGTAGGGAGGCTAATGTAGTCATTCGAACTTGCAAATGAAGCCCGGGATTAAAATATCCCAGGCTTTCTTTGCATGTTCCCAGGCACCGCCATTTTTAAATGCCTGGTAGTTCGGACTCCCTGCCCACGGCTACATGTGGCACGGGCTAGGTAGTTCAAACTAAAGCCCCTAATTTGGATTACCATTACTCCTCCTGCAATGAGGGTATTTTAATCCCAGGCTTCATTTGCAAGTTCAAATGACTACATTAGCCACCCTACTTCGAACTAGGGTGGCTAGTGTAGACATATCCTTAGGGACTAATTTAGCTACAACTACTCAAAAGAGAGATCTTGGAGTCATTGTGGAGGTTAGGTCCATCAATGGCTATTAGCCAGGATGGGTAGGAATGGGGTCCCTAGCCTCTGTTTGTCTGGAAATGGATGACAGGAGAGGGATCATGTGATGATTACCTGTTGTGTTCCCTCCCTCTGGAGCATCTGGTATTGGCCACTGCCAGCAGACAGGATACTGGGCTAGATGGACCTTTGGTCGGACCCAGTATGGCTGTTCTTATGTTCTTATGTTTTCAGTTCTACTAGTTTTCCAGACTAACCAATTTGCTCTATGCAAGTTTTTTTCAATTTTCTGGTGGTAGGTCTCTAAATAGAAAGAAGTGCTTGCTCTTATTTCATATATTATTTAAACAGTGAAAGCTTTCTCTTTCCAATGGAGACATATTACTGGGTGTGCACCTGTCATTCATGAAGTTCATATTTCCCCAGCCTAGTCACATGAACTTAGCATTCTCACATTTAATAGTTTTAGTAAAGATTGGAGAAACAAGATTTGGGAAAATATAAGGAGAGTGGGATTTTGGCACTTTAAAATGTTTAAACTGATCCATTTCCAGATCCACCCAAGCTCTGCTGTTCAATACCATACAGTACAATACATCTCAAAAGAACAATTACGATTAAAAAACAGGAATTACTGCTAGGCTTCACTTCCGATATATGCTAACTGCAAACCACTTTTCCCTTTTGAGCCTTCATTTCTAACCTTGGGCCAGATGCCCTGGTTAGCAGTAACAGTAGTCTCTGGCAGGCAGACATCTTCTTTATTACATGGAATATGGATTAGCTACTTCTCTGGCACTGTACCATGCCCCACCAAGACCCATCAAGTTACCTCTGAAACATTGAGGCTCAGGAAGATTGAGCTGGACCTAGGAACCAGAAAGCCAGGGACTAAGCAGGAGGTTTTTCATCTACTTCATAGAATACGAGAACTGGAAGGGACCTCGAGAGGTCATCAAGTCCAGTCTCGGCCTTCCTCCTCCCCCTCCTCCCCCACCTAGTCCATTCATCTGCTGTACTGTACTATACAGCTAGCAGAATGCAGTAGTGATAAGTCATTTGCTCAAAAATCCAACAGTTTTGCTAGATTCATCTTTGTTGCAAATCTGATTATAAAAATAAACTTGGCTGTAGAAATTTAATGGCTGTGGTAGCCATTTTAGGTAGAGACAAATTCCATCTTCATGTTTCATCAGGTCAGGCACCACAGAGATGGGCTTTGGCTTGACACCGAGTTACTTTTGGAGATGGCTTCCTGCAGGAATCCTCCCCACAGCCAGCTCTGACCACTCTTTCCTTCTTCACTCATCCTCTGCCACTCCCTTCCACTGCCAGTCCCATCTCCACAGAACACCTCTCACCCTCGCCCACCACATCTCACTTCTGTTGCACCCATGACCACACCTAACTCTTGCCCATTCCTTCATGTAGTATTTAGGGAACACTGAGGCCTGACACCTGGCATTCAGCATATCTGAACAAAGTGGAGTCACTGTATCCTTGAAAGCAGAGGCCACTTTTTTGAAAATATTTGTGTATGCTGAAATAACACCCAAAGTTAACCTTATAGAAACATACTTTTTTCCCAAACACACAATAATATAGGTAAATCAGATAAAAATGTGAGAGCGAATTGCATTGCAGAACACACATACGCATAAACATATTTCATGTTTTGCAAATGAAATTATATTAAATTTAAGCTTAAAATCAGTCAAATATTTTAAATAGGATTTCCTCTGACTTGAAAATATGTTCTAATGGCATACATGCATTCATAGCCTTAATCTCATTCTAACACTGAAGGTACAGATTCCTTTGTCCCACGGTCTCGTTATACATGTTCTTGCTACCGAGAACAATACTCCAATAAATTGATTTTGAAATCTATTTAATATAACTTCTAAAATATTTTACATTCAGACTTCTGGATTGAATAAACCAAACATGTTCAGCAAATCTTGCTTATCGATGATCACATCCGGGGTAGTGGAAAAATGTGCATAGTGAATGTGCTGAGAGCCCATTGAACCAAACTGTAAACTCTAATATCAAGAAAACCACTTCAAAGCAGGGGATGTGTCTGCACTCCCACCATCCCTAGTTTCAGCACCTATGATCACATCTGACCAAAACTTTTCATTTCCTAATCATGCACATAAAATTCTAAGTTTCTATTTTATCATTTTAACACAGCTATTCATGTCACAGATATTTATTTTAGAATCATATATAATCTATTCTCAAAAACGTTGTCTTTTTAGTTGACTAAGTTGGTTAGTTCTGTACTTATCAATAATAATTTAACACACTTGTATACAAACCTCCAATCTTCCTCTAGGTAATCTGATTTAATTTTTCATTCTACATTCCTCTTGACCTTTGAAAATATCCCTCATAACTGCCACTCAAAAATCTATATAAATTAGAAGTATTTAATGTAAAATTCATGAGACTCTTCAGTTCATTTCTTAAAACTGTATTTAAATAATGTCTGAGTAATAAAAAGAAAAAATAGAATACCTCATTTTCATTTTATCACTGAAAAATAAATGAATATTTCTTTACCGAAGATGGCCATTAAACTATCTTTTCCCTAACATTTGTTTTAAAGAATATTGGAATATGCCCTCTAGAGTTGTTATTTAATAGCCAAAAGGGAGAAACATTTTATTTTCTTATATATTATTAAACCATCATACCAGACATAAAGTCCAGCTATGACTAGATCATGCTGCGAAGTCCCTAATTTAATGTAAACAATACACAGTGAAAACCTTACCTCAATTGCAATCCTTCACAATATCCATTTAAACACTTATCTAATGTCCTTGTCCCTAAGGAAAACAAAACCAACCAACAAACAAAAGGAGGATACCAATAGTAACATATTAGACTTGAGGTTTTTTGCAAGTTGGTAATTGTTTAATATTGTGGATTTTATGGAAGCATTAAAACAAATGGACAATTATTAGATTTCTGGGAAAGAGCTTTCTCATTCACTGATTTGTTATTTAATGATTGTTACACTTAGTGCCAATGAGTAAAAAAATCCCCAATGTCCAAGCCAATTCAATTTTAAAACAATTCCACATTTTAAAAACACAGATTTAATTTTCATTCTCAGAGTCTCACTGTTCAGATACACATTCTCTCTATATATGCTATTCTTAAATTGTGTCTCTCATTTGTATCCTTTTTACTTCCATATAAAGTGTCATTTGCGCCAGAAGTTCTGCCACTTAGGTATGTCTACACTTGCACTTGGATGATAAACATTTTATCGTTCACAGGGGCTTAAACCCACCAGCCCCTATGAACGACAAATGTGAAAGACTGAATGCTGCTTTGTCAGCAGAAGCACTCTGCTGCCGACAAAGTGAAACCCCCTTGTTAGGGGTGGAATTATTTTGTTGGCAAAACTGCCAACAAATAGCATTCACACATGCTTTTAATGACAGGGATGTGTCAACACAACCTTGTCAGTCACTAAAAGCTTCACAATGTAGATACACCCTAAGATTCTGTGTACAGGGGAGTAGACACCCACTTCTACCCAAATTAAAATGAGCTGATTTGTTCTATTAAATCATATAGCCATTGTGACTGAGATGTAAAGAATCTTGATCTGTTGATGAGGTTTATCACTTGGCTATATTTGGCATATACAGGAACTCCCATTATTACCAATCAATGGCCTTCTCCTCTCTGTAGGAATATGCTACTTCAAGTGATTTTGATGTTTTGAGTAATGTATAGTGTGTTAGGTAACTGTAATATTGTCTGCTAAGAGCCTTCTTTAGATTAATCCCACTTTATACAGGGGTAACCAGAAAAGACGGAAGATTCTCTAATTTAGCACTGGGGGACTTGACAAATGGTTTACAATCATGTGAGTTCCTGTGGCGGGCACTTAATTTAAAGTCTCTGCCTATGTTTAGATAATAAAAATGGTCACTTTCCCAATGAAAGAAGATATCTGTCTTTGAAATACAAAAATAAAAAAGCAGTACTGGTGCCAGTTGCTCCCAAAACACATCCAAAATTAATCAAAGATCCTGTCCTCTTGTGGTGTCATATCGCTGCCAAAAATCCAGTAAGCTTCTTAGCTTAATGGTTAGTCATCATGTCTGGTTAGCTGTCCCAAAGACATGGAGAGATAATTTTTATGTAACTCATTGGCCCTACATTTATCTCTGGACAGCAATTACCTTGTAGTACTATCTAAACCATACACACACTGTATCTCACACTGAGCCTTGGTTTCTTTTCTGTTCCTATTTATAGCTGAGAATATAAAGATATTATTTTGTTGATTCTCTTTCTTTATAATCCCTTTGGGAAGCCAGTATCCACTCATCTCTGAAGCTGGATAGAACCCTTTAGCCTTCTGAATCAAATTTAGACTCCATGTCCTCATTTTGAAATCCACAACTTATCTCCTATCTACCTCCTGTCTCTTGTAAGGTGCCTTTGTTGCCAGTTAGCTCAGCTTAAATCATATGACTGGCCAGCCCAATCTTGTACTTCTTCCACTTTCATGCCAGTGCTTTTGTCCATGCGGCATCCTATACGTGAACCCTCCTATCTACTACACTGCTGTCCAATACACTGCTGTCCTCTTCTCTTTCAGTTTCCTGCTTAGCATGTTGTTTATATCACAGACGTATCTAGAGTCCTGACCAAGGTTGGGACCTATTGTACTAGATACAAACTCATAGTGAAAGACAGAGCCTGTTACAAAGAACTTATGAGCTAAACAGGCTAAGAGTGGGAAGGGGATGGCACCAAGCAGGAGACTAACTTGCCAAATATCATTCAGCTGGTCAGTAGCTAGAACTAGAACGCAGTCCTGTGTCAGAGCCCAGTGCTCTCTCTTCTAAGTGACACTGCATCTATGTGGGAATAGGAAACAAACCCAAGATATGAAAATATTAAGCTCAGTTTATGCAGCTGCAGCAACCATGAAGAGGTGCTTCTCACATGGCTCCAAGCTGCTGTGGTGAGACTGGGCAGGGGTTGTCTTTTCTTCCCGGGACAACCTGCATACTGAATCCCTCATCCCCAGCCTCACTTGAACCTCCCAGTCCCCCGAGTGCCCTTTAGAGAGGGTGGGAGGATGAAGCTCCTCAAACCCCTGATTCTTATGGGGACATTGCTGACCTGTGCAACGCCAGGTAAAAACTTCTCATTTAATATATTTTTAAAGTATTAGGTACGTCTGACAAGCCTTCCCAGGCTTAGGAGGTTAACTTTCAATGATCCTCTCCTTCCCCCAAAATTGTCTGGATGTGGGTTTCAGCTGCTTTTATTTTGGTTGGGTTTTTTTAATAGGGGATGTTTATGCTCTCTTTTGGCAAAGCAAACAAATCAAAATAATGTATTCTAGCAGGGCTCTTAGTGGAGCCTATTGCAGTTAAAGTTGTAAGACACTTTTTACATGTAACTTTACTAGAAGATTAACCTGGTGTTGCTCAAGACCTTAACTCAATTTATTTTTACTTTTCTGCATTTAAATCATTGCTCCGGGGTGGGGCTAGGGATGAGGGGTTCAGCACGCAGACTGTCCTGGGGAGAGAGGTCAGCCCCAGTCCTCTCTCACTGCAGCAGCTTGGGGCAAAGTGAAAAGTGCCTCTCCATGGCTGCAGTGAGCACAGCAGGGGGATGGGTGCAGCTGGGGTTCATCTGCCTCATGTGCTCCCCAGCCAGACTGAGATTTGGAGCAAACTGTGCACTTTCTCCTCAGTCCCTGATGGAGGGTAACAGCCAGCAATGTCACCTTATGAATCCTGGAGGAAAACTGAAGTTCTCCCCCTCCCTCCCTAAAGGGCGCCTGGGGTGTGGGAGTCTCAGGGCTGGGCAGTTCTGGATGCAGCGTGGGGGGGAAAAGGGGGAAAGGAAAGGGCAGGCTGCAATCATCTTTCCCCTGCCTGGTGATTCTGTCTCTTTTCTCTATGGTTTTATGCATTCCTGCACCCCCTCCCCCGCATAACCAAACCCTTCCCTTGCTTTAAGTTATGATAAGAGGAAGCTGCATATCCTATTTGGTGGTCCTGGATCTTACTGTTTAGGAGGAGTTCTTGAACAAATGGATGCATAGACAGACTTGCTTGCTCACTCTCTCATGGACAAACAAGCTCTCTCAAATATATAGTATATTTTCATGTTAAGAACATTTTGAAACATTTCCTTTGCTGGCTGAAATTTTCTGTTATTAGGCTTTGTCCTACAAAATAAATGATTATTTATATTCTGGAAAGTTTGAGCATAACCCACTGAACAATTGTTGAGTTACAAGAAAGTGAACATTTAATTTTTCTCATGGGCAGACATTCTCCTCAGACTTTTCTTTTGATGGAGCCACAGACAAATGTATTGAAGTTTGAAACTTGTAGCTTTACATGGGCACTCTCCTAATACTTTTTTCCTTGATTTGATGGAGTTTTTGAAATTGAAAAAGTCATAAGCAACTGAAAAAATCACTTCTGAATGTATTTAGTTAGAATCTGATATGCACTCAAGAAGTGTTTGTTGACTGAGTTCTCTCTTTGTAACATTACAACTATTTATCCTACTTGGCCTGAAATGGGGGTTCAGACAATGATGCTATAAAGGCATTGTTTATATGTGGATGGTTGTAAATGTTGTACATTTTTCACTGGAACATACACACTAAAATCAATCCCCACTCCTTTAATATTGCCTTGACATCAGGGTCAAAAGAAAAATCAAAGATGCAAATAACTGAATGATTTGGTTACCTGTCTGCCATTTTTATTCCACTTAGCAACAATGTAAATGTATTGATCTTTTTCTATTGTGAAGTTAATTTAAATTATGTGTTGTTGTTCTGTTAATCCAACCTGGCAATTAGCTGTAACTAAGATGACCAGATGTCCCAATTTTATACAGACAGTTCAAATATTTGGGGATTTGTGTTATTGTATGTGTGCACCTACTACCTCCCACTCTTGTTCTGATTTTTCTTATTTGCTATCTGGTCACTGTAGCTGTAACCAATCAACAATAGCAGTAAGAAAGATGACAACTCACAATTTGTATACCTCACTGAAATGTTAACCTGAGCTTCAGAAACCTTACTTCCTACACAGACTCTATAAAAATACTTTGTTGGAAAATATTTTATTGTAATTAGCATTTTATTTTATTGAACAGCATTTGTGCAAAGTGAATTCTACGTTATTCCATTGTCTTGTCTGCATGCAATACTATTGGCAATTCCAATTGATTTTCTGATAGTGCATGAGTTGCTAATGCAAAATCTCTTAAAGAAAATTTTAGGTTGTAATTCATTTCTCCCACAGTGCATGAGTTGCTAATGCAAAAATCTCTGCAGAAGATTTTAGGTTGTAATTCATTTCTCCAACAGAAAGCACACATAATCAGGTTCTATACAGGAGAAATGTATGTAGACAGTGAAAGTAAAATCTACTCTGCCCCAAATATCAGTGAATGGAAGGAGCTAAAGGGAGCTTCTCATTCCACAGTCACTATTCCAAACAATGAGCTAAGGTAGGTTTGCCACCTTTCTTATTGCTAATAGTCAGATCCCTGGGGCTCATCCCTTGAGACCCCATCCCCTTTCTGCCTCTTCCCCTCCACCACTCCCCCAGGCCCTGCATTTTCTCTGCTTCTTTCCCCAAGGCCTGCCCTTATTGCAAGCTCATTCCCTTTAAAGGGAATAAGAGATCTTGCGGAAAAGGCTTTCTTTTCCGCAAGAGCCCTGTCTAGACAGCCGCTTTTTTCCGTCAAAGCTCCGAAACGGAAAAAAGCGGCAGCCATGTTAATGCAAATGCAGCGGGGAAAAATGCAAATCCCCGCTGTATTTGCAATTACGACTTCTCTCATTTGCATCCCTTTTCCGGAAAAGGGGGCCTGTGTAGACGTAGCCTGAGAGTACTTCTGATGAATAGCCTAATTACATTAATTTAAGAATGTTTTTCATCTTTTTTGCTCATTTATAGATCCCCCATATTCTCCTTATCTACTCCCATTGCCCATCAATGGCTGCCTTTTTAACACTTTCTCCCCCTCAGACTTTTCCTGTTACATATTTCATTGCAGAGTCTATTCTCTCAGGGTACGTCTACACAGCTGTGTTATTTCAAAATAACTGACATTATTCCAAAATAACAAAGTCCATGTCTACACTACAAGCAGTTATTTTGACTATGTCAAAATAATGTCAATCTGGAGGACTTCTTACTCCAACTCCTGTAACTCTCATTTTATGAGGAGTAAGGGAAGTCAAAGAAAGCTCTTTCTCAGACTTCCTGCTGTGTAGACAGCACAAAAGGCCAAAATAAGCTACTTCTACTTCAGCTACACAATTCACGTAGCTCAAGTTGCAGAGCTTATTTCAGATTTAGCCCTGCTGTATAGAAGTGCCCTCATTGGCTAAGTACAGTGTCCATTAACTATTGAGTTAAAGGATACTTGGGTGGTTTATACACCACATGTTAGTAATAAATTGCAAAAGTAAATTTTAAAATATTTGTTTAATTCTTTTTCTCTAAGGCTACGTCTAGACTGGCAAGATTTAGCGCAAATTAAACGCAAGAGTTTTTGCGTTAGAGTATTTGAGTAAGAGAGTGTCTATACTGGCATGTGCCTTTCCGTAAAATATTTGCTTTTGCGCAAAAGCATCCATGCCAGTGTAGACACTCTCTTGTGCAAGAAAGCTCCGATGGCCATTTTAGCCATCGGGCTTTCTTGCGCAAGAAATTGATGATACCTGTCTACACTGGCCTCTTGCGCAAGAGGACTTATCCCTGAGCAGGAGCGTCAGAGTATTTGCGCAAGAAGCACTGATTTCATACATTAGAACGTCAGTGTTCTTGCGCAAATACTCGCGGCCAGTGTAGATAGGCGGCAAGATTTTGCGCAAAAGCGGCCGCTTTTGTGCTAAATCTTGCCAATGTAGACGTAGCCTAAGGCTATTAGCCTGATAAGCACCACAATGTATTTTTAAATAAAATTTAATTTGACAGTCTGTTGTTAATGGGAGTTATGTGTATGGTTGGACACAGGTGAATATATTTCAGAAGAACATTCATAATGCCTCATTGATATACAGCTGGCTTTTGTTGTTAATTTACACTGAATCAAAACATTAGAATGGGTTGCCAAGAGATGATAAAGACTTGGAGTCTTTGAGTCAAGGCTGATGTAGGCTCTGATTCACAAAATTGGGCTAAATCCAAGAATCACTAGAGAAAATGATGTAACTTGTATTAATATGCAGGTCAGAACCGATTATCATACCATTTCCTCCTGGTCTTAAAATCAATTACGTATATGGAATGTATCAGAGAAAGTTATGTGAACTGAGCATGTAGCCTGTAAGTTCCATATTTTAAAACCTCAGAACAGAATTTTCAAATTGGCTTCTTAAAGTTAGGCACCTAAATTCAGGCCTTGGTATCCTATTTGATGTTGTTAATAGCTGCAGTTAGTTGCTCTGTACTTCAGAAAATCATGCCATCTGTTTAGATGCCAGAATTATGGACCCAGGTGTCTAACTATAAGCACCCAAGTTTGAAAATGTTTACCACTACTTCTGTTCTTTATTAAATCTTTAAAACATTCACAGTTAACAGTCATATTTTGTTATGTGAGTTAAATATTTGGAGTAAAAGGATAAGTAAAAAAGCCAGCATGGATGGCTAGCAATGGAGAAGAAACCACTGAAGATCGTTTTAAGGGAGTATTTGAATAAGGAGAGCAAGGTTATTTTGGTGCACTGGAGGTAGGAGGCTATTCCAGATATAGTAGGTGATGTTAAAACAAGTGCAGGGTTGTGAATGGGAAAAGTAGTCAAAGAAGGTGGTAAAGAGGAAGTAGTTAATAGAGTATATGAGAAGCAGGGGTGACATTGTACTGAGCCTTGAAAGTGAAGATAAGGAATTTGAATGATGGTGTCTAATTCTTCTCCCAATGGAGTATCAGGCCCCACTTATTGGGAAGGAGGACTCGTTCTCTAAGCCCTCTGAACTAGAGATGGAGAAGATTCACGGTAAAGACTATGGGGAACCAGGATCCAAAGACAAATTTCCAGAGGTGTGTCTTGACTAGAGAAGGCAGTCAATTTAATTCAGATTAGCTAAACCTGACAAACTCAAACTTCTTTTCAAGCGTAGAAACAAGGTAACACAGGTCAGTTTTATTGGCTTGAACTGTAGCCAGGGCTTCAAGCTAAGGATGTTATTCTGCATCTACCCAAGTTTAGCTAACTCATGCTAGTTACGCCCATCCTAAATGCAATTACTTTTCCTTGTCTAGATAAACCCCTGGTGAAGCGGGTGTTAATGTCTGTCATTTTGTTCTAACTACTTGAGTGAGAAAAATTGCTTTTGTAACTCAAGACATCCATAGAGTTTCACTGGAAAAAAAGCCCATATTTCTTTCAGTGATAAACTATGACCATGTATACACTACCACTTTTGTCGGTAAAATGTATGTCATTCAAAGGTGTGAAAAACCCCCACCCCGAGCAACGTAAGTTACACAACAGAAGCGTTGGTATGGAGAGCACTAGGGCTATGTCTAGACTATGGGGTTTTTCTGGGAAAAACTCTGCTGCATCCAGGGAACGCATCTGCTCTTCCTCTTTTTTTTGCAGAAGAGCAGATGCGCTCTTTTGGAAGCCCTGTCTTCCTCCTTCTACAAGGAAGAAAGGCTCTTCTGGAAGGAGGATTTTCGAAATTTGGCCCAGTGTAGATGGGCCAAATTTTGGAAAAGCCTCTTCCAACACATCTATCGGAAAAAGGTATGCAAATTGCGGAGCACATTTTGTATACCTTTTTCCAATAGATCATTGTAGTCTAGACATAGCCTAGGTTGGCAGGGGTCCGGAGAGCTTCTCCTGCTGACATAACTATCGCTGCTCATAAACGTGGTTTTATGCCAATTGGAGAGCCCTCTCCTGACAGCACAGAACAGCTACATGAGCAATCTTACAACAATGCAGCTGCATTAGTACAGCTGTGTTGCTGTGGATTCACTCATGTAAACATGGCCCATCATCCTCTTCCCTACTCACAGTTTTTCTCTATGGAAAGAGAAATGCTCAGCCACAAGATGCCAGATAAGGGTAAACTTCTAGATTTTTTTCACATCCAAACAACTATTTCTCACTACCTTGAATCTAGTCAGGTAGGGGGACCCAACTTGGTAAATGTATAGGAGTGGTATGATGAGGTTGCCTACTATGGCACATGGCCCATCGCAACTGTAACGCACACACCTAGGGTGTGTCTAGACTATAGGGGTTTTTCGAAAAAAACTTCCCCTGCGTCTATACTGTCGCCGCATTCTTTCGAAATTAAATCAAAAGAACGCAGTGGTTTTGTCGACTGTGGTAAACATCATTTTACGAGGACTAATGCCTTTTTTGCGTTCTTGAATGCAAACAGGGCTTTTTCCAAAGACAGCATCCAGACTACTTGGGTGCTCTCTCGAAAAAGTGGCTCGCTTTTTCCAAAGAAGTGGTTGCAGTCTAGACGCTCTCTTTTGAAAGAGGCTTGTAGTCTAGACGTACCCCTAGTGAGTGTGGTTCACTGCCCCATGTAGTGGTGCTTAGACCACTTACCTTACAGAGAGAGAGAAGAATGAGTGAGCTCTACAGCCCAAGCTGGGAGACAGGTGGCTTTGTCGATCAAACTATAGATATTCCTCCATTAAGCTCCAGAGACCCTGAGTTTGAATCCACATAGAGGTGGTTACAGAAGTGCTGTCAGCAAATGTCTCCAGCTGCTGACTGTAGGACAGTGGAGGAGGGCACTGAATTACTCCAAAGAGTTCTTTCCCAAGTAGGTGTTTGGTACAGGGGGTGAAAGTTACATGCTAGGACTTACCAGTATGCTGGGGTCCTGGGCAAGGTAGGGGATGTTTTTGGACCGCCAGTGGGTATGGAGCCTTGCATGAAGGGGCAGGGCTAGGGCCCAGGGCTCATTGCTGCAGTAGAGGTGGCCAGGAGCTCCAGGCCCTTTTAAATCACCAGGCTCCAGGGGAAGCTGCCTCTTTTGCTCCCCTGTTGATGGCCCTGATGGTTGGGTTTGACAGTGCTGCCAATGTGCGGGATGTGGGGAGTAAAAGGGGAAGTGATATTAAAATGCTGCAATGGCAGCGCTTTAATGTCAGCCATGTATGGGCCAGTATTGGCAGTTGCTTTTTATCAGTACACTGTACCGGCCTGTTCTGGCCCACTTTCACCTCTGGTCTGGTGTTTCTTGACTGCATGCTCAGTGTCTAATTGATCATTATATTTGGATATCAGGAAGAATATTTCCTCAGGTCAGATTAAAAGAGACACTGGTTTTTGTTTGTTTGTGGTTTTTTGACCTTTCTCTGCAGACTTGCTGATTTGAACCAGGTAGTAAATAGTGGACTCTCTGGAACTCAAAGTCTGCAGATCAAGATATGAGGACTTTGGTTACTCAGGCAGAGGTGCAGGAAGTCAGATTAGATCATGATGGTATTGTCTGGCCTTAAAGTCTATGAATAAAACTCTCCTGGGCCAATTTCTAGTTGAAACAAATGTGATTGCTACTTTGGGTCATGCATCTGTCACGTCTGAAAGCAATTTACTGTGTTATGACTACAAAATGATTTATTGGAAATGTTTTTTATTACAAAGTCTGCTGTTTTTCTGTGGTTTTTATATGTAGTAACAAGCCTAAGCTGTAAAGGTACTTTCCATAATTAAATTATAACAATTTATAATTACCTCAAGTTCTAATTTGTTTTTTAATGGTTACTGTTTTCACAATGCAATTTAAACTATCAGTAAATAAATATATCAAAATAAATTCTTGCTCTGCTTTCGGCAAATTTACATTTTGCTAACTATCCCAGTGTTACATATGTAATGTAATTTCGAATTAAATAATAAATGTAAACCAGCTTCACTTTTATATTTGTGCAGTAAAAGCTATCACCTTCTGCAGGATAATTTTAATTAAAGTCTGCATTCTAATTTTATGTATATCCACTTGTGTCTTGCAGATTGCCCTTCCCGGCTCAATGGTGCATATTCCACAAGGAATTTTGTTCTACAGATTTTGAAAATATATGGCCATGTTCTGGAGGGATTTAGGTATCTATGCAAAAAGGCTGGAATACCAAATCAAGATGTATGTAATCATAGAAAGTCTCTCTCTTTTTTTTAAATACTTCACAAGGCCTGCAGACTTTATGCTATACCTGATTGTGCAATACAGGGAAAAATACATCAGAAACAAAAAATGTCGTTTTCTGCACTCCTCATGTGATACTTTATTCCCTCACGCACTTTTAGTCTGCAAAGGATCATTGAACCATTGTTTCCAAAGGGAGAAAAAAAATGCTGGGTTATATCCAAAGGAAGAGAGGTGCTTTTTAAAGTCTTGTATTTAATCTTATTATAAATACACAACTTCATCCTTTTAACATTAGTCATGTCTGTGCTAAAAGGTAGAATACAAAAGTGCCTGACTAAAGAGTGCAAAAGTTTTCCATAGTTTGGAACTGTAGGCATGGAATTCAAATTAACGTTTCAAATATATCATACTCAACATTAGAAAGTGCTGCAAATCAGGAGCATGCCTAAAAATAAACAACTTCTCTTAGGATCTAACACATTTCCTTATATCTCACTGGCTACTTTTCAGAAGGAGTATTAGACAAAAATAATACAAGTGGGAAATAAAGAGAATGACCTACTTTACAAAAAAGAGCTCTCTGTAAAGGTTTTGCTCTAATTGACAGTGTAGAATTGCATAACCAAATAAGGAGTTACCCTGTATATCTGTAGTAGCTGAGAACCTTGTTTTAGGTAATGGAGTTTTATGGGCTGATACAGCTCCCACTGAAATCTATAGCAAAGCTCCCATTCACTTAAATGGGGACAGGGCCCCTAGTCCCCATCATGGCCCTTAATCTCATGTACTGGGAGATAACCATCAAGATTTAGATAGGGAGGAAGCAAGGATACAATGCTTTGGGCTGCTATGCCTTTCCATGAGATTGGAGTATTTCTCCTAGCTGCCCATCAGTAGTTTGTGTTGATACTCTTCGGTTTAAGCACTGTACCTTGGAAGACTGGGATGTTAAGTGAAAATAAGGGATTTAACACTTATGCTATAAGTAGCTTGCTGGGTTTTAGTTGACTAAACCTGAGGTCCCACACTTCTTATAACATGCGACAGGGGTCTATTACCCCTGGTGTAGCTGACTCATGGGTAAATGAGCTCTTCTATACCATGCTCTACAACAGACCCCCATGGTCATCACCTAACCTCTCTGTGCTTTGGTTCCCTCACTTATGGGGGGAGTTACATTTACCTCTCTCCCTGGTCTTACGAGGCTGAAAGTATTAATATTTATAAAGAGGGTCATCGGATGAAAGGCTCAGCATATTACTGTTGTTAAGGTGTGTGCAGATAGCCAGGGCTGCAGCAGGGTACAACGATCCTGCCCCCTCTAACCTGGTCCCACATAGCAGGAGAGAGAGGCATAGCTGGAGAGTTTACGCTACATTTTCTGGCTAGCGTAAACTGTGGCTCTCTGCAGAATTAGCGAAGATCAACCGCCGCTTTAGTCTCTGTTGTTCACTGTGCATATGTGTAAATATAGCCGAGTTGATATTTGCTCTCGGCATTGTGAAGAAACCCTTCCTGTCCCCCCGTCCCCCCCTCCGTGCTTTCTCTCGTTCCAGCGTCTCCTTTTCTTGGATCCCCGCCTGTCTCCTCCCACAGAAAGGGGGGGGGGAGAGAAAAGGTCACGTATGTTTGGAAAAATATGTAGGTCAGTGGAACATTTCCTGCACTTCTTGTGAAAAGGGAGGCCGGGGAGGGAACGCTTCTCTCCTCTCTGCAGCTTTCTCTCCCCCACCCTTTTCCTCCCCAAAGCAAAACCACCCGCTCTACAAGGGCGGGGGAGGGGGCGAGGAGGGGGAAATCACCGGGTCCCTTTTCAGCCCTGACCATTTTTGCAGCCCGGCTACATTCTCCTTGCAAGGCAGCCGGACCGTGGCCAGCACTCCCGCGCGGGCGGCCCCCGATGAGCGCCGGGCGCAGGCAAGGCTGCGCCCCAAAAGCTCCGCTGAGCGGGGGTGGCGGGCGTTGCGGGCTTTGCTGGGAGGATGCTCCCTCCTCGGCGCCGGGGCACCAACTTTAAGGAGCAGTCCTGGGATTGCAGCCTCCCCGCCTCGTCCCTCGGCACCTTTAACTACTTCATGCCCCAGCCCGCAGCCTCCCTGGCCCCGCGCTCTCCCCTCCTGGCCCCGCAGCAGCCCAGGCTGCCGGCTGCTTGGCGGCGCCGCGGGAGCCCGCGCTGCCGCGCGTCTCAGGGCGGTGCGGCGGGGAAGCGGGAGCCCGGCATGCGGCGTCCCCTCGCACCATGAGAGCCAGCGGGGGCAGCGGCAGCGGCAGCAGCAAGGCGGCGGCCAGAGCCCCGGGCTTGGCGTGCGCGGGGACGAGTTTGCCGGCTCCCGAGCCCGGCCTCCTGCGCGAGTGGAGCAGCGGCCGCCGCAGCGGCACCGGCAGGCACCAGAGAAGCGGCGGCGGGAAGCCCAGCAGCGGCAGCCGGTGTCCGAGCGGCCGCGGCTCCCGCGCTCGGGTCGCCACAGCGGACAGCAGCAGCAGCAGCAGCAGCTGGGGCTCCCCGGGGAAGCCAGCCCGCCCGCCCCCGCAGCAGCAGCAGCACCCCGGGTAAGGCGCAGCCAGCGATCCCGGGGACCTGGCGTGTGTGTCTGTCTGTCCACACTCTGACACACGCGCCGCTGGGTCAGCCCCCCGCACGCTCTTCCCGTTTCCCGCGCCTGCAGTGAGGCGCACACGCCTGGCTCCACTCAACCAGCCCAGCCCATGACAGGCTACCTCCGCCTGACCCAAGGGGAACGGAAAGTGAGCCCGCAGGGCTCTGTCCCACGCCAGGGTTTCATGCTGGGTGCGGGCTTTGATCCCCCTGGAGAGTCTCTGCCAGAGGCACATGTCCACGGCCTCACACGCCAGCTTCCCTTCCTGGCTGGGGATCCTGTCAGCAGGCTGGAGGCTGCTTATGCTGGGTTACTCACTCATGTCAGGGCACTGTAAATGGCTTGCATGTTAATGCTGGCTTCTCTTGGACGTCACCTCTGGCACTGGGAGGTGTGAACAAGAGCTTGGGTTGTCAGCTGCTGTCCATTCAGAAAACACACAGAAAGATGTGTTTTGATTTTTGAGTGTTTGGCTGGGGCATGGACAGTGAGTGGGGAAAGCACCCATCGCCTCATAAAACTCATCACGTGCATACAGTTTGACATCTTATTTTGTAGTTGTGTTGATACAGTGTGGAATAATGATCTGGGGATTTGAGCATTGATGTTGTTGCTCTTATTCAAGCAAAACTCCCATTAAGGTTAGTGGGAGATTTGCCTGAGAATGGGTTCCTGGACAAGCTTGCCAGAGCTTCCAGTAATTTAAACCATTTGTGAGTTTTCTTCAAATTTTCTTATAGTTTGCAGACCAGAAAAGAGTTGCTATATAAACTTCTATCAACGTGGAATTTCTTTTGTAAAAAGTGGTGTAGTTGTTGTTTCCCTGTCAGGGCACTGGAATGATTTAACAATTAGTAAGGATGCTCATCCAAAAACTTTACTTGATATTCCTCAACTGCTACAGGATGATATCTTACTTCCACTCAAGCGATTTAGAAATAAATAGCAGTTATAAATATTACAGCCAGCAGAGGAACTTTAATCTTTTTATGGTACTAACTCTCCAGAAAGCCTATAAAACTCCTTCCTGTGGGCATGCATAAAATTAGCTTTAAGTGTAGAAATTCAACAAGTGACCACTATTGATGTACCTTGAAGTGGAAAATTGTCTCCTTCACTCATGTATGAATGCTAATTTGTATCCCATAGTGATGTTTATTTAGTTAGATTAAATAATTAGTGATTGCAGTTTCATGATGTAATCAGCTCATTCAGTGATCTGTGTCTGTTTCTGAAACCTACTGGCTGGCTGACTAAGGGCCTAAACCAGTGTTTCTCAACCAGTGGTAGGAGTACCCTTAGGGGTACTTGAGAGAAGTCCAGGGGGTACTTCAACACAACTGAAATGTAGAGAAAACTGATTTTTTGTTGTAAGTTTTATAGCGCTTTATTATTTTTGTACTTTTTATACTCAAAAAATTAATTGCCTGCCCGGCTACGATTAAGTTGTTTAAACAAATGTGTTGCAATGGTAGAAAAAAATTGTGTGTGTCTGAAAACTGTAGGTACTAGGGGTACTTCTAAGTTTATTTTTTTTTAAAGGGGGTACTCATAATTTTTTTTTTAAAAGGGGTACTTTATAAAAAAAGGTTGAGAAACACTGGCCTGAACAACCAGAGTACACTTAGGAACAATGTTACTCATGTGAGTATCCAAAGGTAACCTTCTCTGTAAGATTTTGGGGTCAATAATATATTTTATTATCTTAACATTTTTTGTTTGTTCCTGTATTTTAAGATACAGTGCCGTGATTTAATTTTTTCAGTAAATTTTCTAAAAGTTTTTCTGTAACTTTATTCTAAGCAGTACAGGGGTTGCCAAACACTCCCTATTATAAACCTCTGTTTTCAGCTATTTAAGTTTGTCAAAAGTAAACATTTTGGGCTGAAATTTTCCATGTTGGTGTCTGCTTATGGCTGATTTTTTTTTTTTTAATTTTGAGATAAAATTGTCCAGTCACTTCTGAGAATGATGTTAGGAAAAAATATATTGTTTTGCCCGTGTTAAAAAAATTCAACAACCATTTCTTTGGGAAGCTCTAGTACCTCTCTGATTAGGAGCAGGGAATGGAAATTTGGTAGGGATGTCACTCCAGTGGCAGCAAGATGTACCTTTTATTGCTTCTGTGAAAGTACAGTAATTTCTCATTTAACACTATAGATGCGTTTCTGAAAATGTTTGTGCTAAGCTAAAACGTGTTATGTGGGGTCAATTTTCCCATTAAAAATAATGGAAAAGGTGGGGGTTATTTCAGGTGGGTGGTGACAAAGTCAATTTTTTGCTGGGTCATCAATGTCAGCATTAGATATCTAGCAACACAAGATAACTAGCAACACAAGTCTCCGCGGTTTGTCAAAACACAAAGATAAACACGTGAGTGAGCGGAGGAGCGCTGTGACCATGTGTATTCATCCACTCATGCATATTACCACTGTTTTCACCAACTTATACTGCTGCGTGAAGTAGTCTGCCACTTGATTATTTTCGTGTTATTTCGGGGACAGTCGTGTTATTCAAAAAACGTTCCCTAAAAAAAAATTGTGCTATTGTGAAAATGTGTTAAGCGGGCACGTGTTAAATGAGTAATTACTGTATATACAAATTTGGCCAAGTTATAAGCTTCTGAAAAAAGCCCTCAGTTTGCACGTGATTTGTGGAGACTTGTTAAGAATTCAGACTCCAAATGTTTTTAAGACTAAATTGAGCATGCTTCAGCTCGTGTTTTGACCACTCTACATATATAGAGCGCTGTGCAGATATAAAATTTGTATCTGCATGCACATCCAATATCTGCAAAAATTAGTCCTGGACATCCACAGATGTGAATACCCATGGATATAAAGCAGATATCTGCAAATTTGAAGGTTCTACATACAAAATTTGCACCTGCATCCGTATCTGCAAAAATGAATGACAGATATCTGCTTCCACATCCGTGGATGTGGATAGCTGCAGATATAAGGCAGATAGATATCCATGGATTTGCAGAGCTCTATACATATGCCTTCTTAACAGATTGACTAAGCATCCTCTAACCTAAGGCTGCTGGGGCTGAGGAGACATCTTTCCTTGTGGTGCTCCTCATTGTCACAGGCTGCGGTTGTGCTGAGCATCAGAACTGAGAGGAGGGAGGCTATCTCTTGTGTGCTGTTAGTGTTCCCCTACTGGTGCCCAAGCATTGTGGAAGAGGAGGTGGAAACAGCTATGCTCGAAAGCAGAGAGTGGTAGATGGTGGGGAGAGAGAAAAGAGCTGCAGAGAGGAGATTTGGAAATGAAGAGGTTAGGAGTAATATGGGAGAAGCAGGACCTTAGGGGTGTCAGAGGATGGGAAAATGGGAACAAGAAGTGAAGAAGGGAAAGAGCTGGGAATCGCGGGGGGGGGGCGGAGGGAGTAGGAGCTAAGGCTAAAAACCAGGGTGGACAGCAGTAGGGGAAGAGACAGGGAAAGATACTGGGAGGGGGGGAGGTACAGAAGGATCAACTAGAGCACATTCCCCTCCAGAACCTGGAACTGAACCCATTAGTAACATTCCTTTGATAGCAAGCTTTTGTGAAAGCTGCTGGCAAAGTATTTGTCTCCATCCCCTTCTAGAGGCAGGCCCACAAAGAGGATGATAACATTCTACTGCTATCAATTACTCTGTTAATTCAAGAGGTAGAGGACTGTGCTGTGGATCTAAAGATACCAACCCTGCTGATGACCCTTGTGGGGCTCAATAAGCTTCATGATGGAATTTTTGTTTTTTCAATTTTTAAAAACGTCAAGAAACTACATAAAAGTACATTAAAGAACATTAAACTTGCAAAATCCTATGGAAAAATAGTATGTCGTCATGTAATGAAAGATTATCACAATTCATATGCTCAATGGGACCGAATTAAGGTTACATAGGCAGCCTTAATTGTGGCATTTCCTAACATTTGAGCACTTGACTTAGCAACCTTAACATTCTTCTCATGTAAGGCCTTTATATAATAAGCATAAAGATTTGAAGAGCTGTTGTCAGTTAAATAAATTTATGTTTAATCATATAATTTTTAACCTGCATACCAATTAGCAGTATTATTACTATAATTATTAAAAGTTAAAGATTTTTTTAAATCCAAAAGATTTGTCACTATGTGTTTTTATGTTTTCTTTCTGTATTTCTCATCTTATTTTGGATAATGTAGAATTGTAATAATTTTGGTTATGCTTTTGTCTATATGTAATGTGATAGGATCAGAACAGAAGACTATAAAAAAAAAGTAGCGGAGGGGAAATCTATAAGCCTCAGGCTGACGCGATCCCTTCCCTCAAAGTGACAGGGAGGGGCTGGTTTAGAAGCAGCAGAGGCAATCAGGGGCAGTGGAACACCTGGGGCTAATTGACCAGGCCTGCAGAGTCAGGCCAGCCTAGGCTAATTAGGACCTGGGGGTAATTAAGAAAACCAGTTCAGACTGGGTATAAAAGAAGCTTGTCTGCAGGTGTAGGGTGTATGCAGCTGGGAGGAAGGAAGAGAGCATCATTGGGAGTAGGAGGAAAAGAGATCACAACCAGGAGGATGAACTGGAGAGAAGGAAGGTTCTAGGGAAGGTGTGAGGAAGTAGCCCAGGGGTCTTGGAGCTATCTCATAGCAGGTGTCAGGGATTCACACAAGCAGCTACTATCACAGGGCCCTGGGCTGGAACCTGGAGTAGAGGGTGGACCCAGGTTCCCCCTAACACCCACCTCCCCATTTCCACTCAGGGAAAAGGACTATGGAATTTATTCTCCGTTTTACCATACACTGGCTGATGATGACAAGAGCTCAGTAAACAGCAAATTAAAGTCCTGGGCATGGTGCCTAAAACTGTGGGCTGCTGTGAGTCTCTGAGGCAAGCAAATCCGCCAGGAAGCACAGGACCCATCGAGTTTTCATAGAAGCTTTGTCACAACTAGTGTGGGTCATAACGGCAGCAGACTTCCCTCAGCTGAAGGCAGAGATTTCAGCCTGAGCAAGAGTGATGGCTGCAGTGTGGGCCTAAGGGAGGAGGCATAAGGGATCTGTCGAAAAAGGCTTTCTTTCTTGACAGATCCCCCTCTAGACTGCCTCTTTTTGACAACAAAGTGCTGAGTTGGCAAAACGTGGCAGCCATTTTTATGCAAATTGGGCACGAGATATTTAAATCCCTGCCTCATTTGCAATGTCGACTTGCCTAATCTGCATTCCTCTACCAACAGAGGGATGCAGTCTAGACATACCCACAGAGGCCCCAAACCAGGAAGATACCTCATATGAACAAGTCAAGATATTCCTGACCTGACACCAAAAGTGTGAGGTCATCGAGATGATCAACCTACATCAGGATGTGTTTTCAACTAAGCCAGGCTGAATGACCAAGGCTTATCATCACATTACCACAAACCCTGGGGTCAAAGTTATACTGAAACCCTTTCGGGTCGCCGCTGCAAAGAAGGAAAAAATTAAAGCTGAAGTAAAGAGCATGTTGGAGTAGGGAGTCATTGAGGAATCCCATAGTGAGTGGTCTAGCCCAATTGTTTTGGTGCCAAAGCCCGATTGTACCACTCGGTTCTGTAATGACTTTCAGTGGTTGTATAAAATATCCAAATTTGATGCATACCCTATAACGATGAGTTAGATGACTGCTTGGACAATACCCAATTTTTGATCACTCTAGATTTAACAAATGGATATTGACAGATTCCCTTGGCGAAAGAAGCAAAAGAAAAAAACTGCATTTTCTACACCTCAGGGCTTATTTCAATATACTGTCTTCCCTTTCAGACTACATGGAGCTCTTGCCACCTTTCAGTGTCTGATGGACAAGCTCCTATGCCCTCATACCAGTTACTCAGCAGCATACCTTGACAACGTAATAATTCATACCCCCAATTGGGAGACTCGTCTAGAAAAAGTGGAACTAGTGCTGAATACCCTAAGACAAACTGGTCTTACGGCTAACCCAGCCAAGTGTGCCATAGGACTTGCTGAAGCCAAATACCTCAGCTATATCATAGGAACCTGGGTGGTAAAACCCCAGGGCTACGTCTAGACTGGCATGATTTTGTGGCAATACTTTTAACGGAAAAGTTTTTTTGTTAAAAGTATTTCTGCAAAAGAGCGTCTAGATTGGCACGGACGCTTTTGCGTAAAAGCACTTTTTGCGGAAAAGCGTCTGTGCCAGTATAGACGCGCTTTTGCGCAAGAAAGCCCCGATCGCCGTTTTAGTCATCAGGGCTTTTTTGCGCAAAACAAATGTCAGCTGTCTGCACTGGCCCTTTTGCGCAAAACTTTTGCGCAAAAGGGACTTTTGCCCGAACGGGAAGGGCAAAGTATTTCCGCAAGAAGCACTGATTTCATACATTAGGAAGTCAGTGCTTTTGCGGAAATTCAAGCGGCTGCTTTTGCGCAAAAACTGGCCAGTCTAGACACAGCCCAGGTGAATAAGCCATCCAGAATTGGTCTCAGTCAAATAGAAAAAAACAAGTCTGAGCATTCTTGGGTGTGGTGGGGTATTATAGACCATTCATTTCCCATTTTGCTGAGCAGAGCAAGTTTCCTAACGGATCTGATAAAAACCACAGGTCCTGAAATGGTGAAGTGGACCAAAGTATTGGTAAAAGCATTCTTGGATTTATGTACATACACCTCTTTGCAGTAACTGTGTACTCATAGCTCCTGACTTTGACAAAGAATTCATTCTCCAGACAGATGCGTCTGAAGTAGGCTTGGGTGCAGTCAGAGATGAAGAGCACCCAGTTCTCTATCTCAATAGAAAACTCCTACCAAGAGAGCAGAAATATGCAGTAGTGGAAAGAGACAGTAATCAAGTGGGCTATAGAAATGCTCTATTGCCATATACTAGGCCAACGATTTACTCTTGTGACCGACCATGCATACAAAGAAAAGTATGAGAGAATAACCAGATGGTTTTTGTCCCTACAACCCTTCCAGTTCCCCATGCAACATTGGGCTGGAAGCCACCATGGCAATGTAGATGGTCTGTCATAAGTATATTGCATGATGACCCAAATTGCCCAACTCCAGGGTGTTGAGCAGGAGGGGGGATATGTGACAGGGTCAGATCAGAAGGCTATAAAAAAGGACCCACCAAGTTTTTGTAGGAGCTTTGTCACCCTTACTAGTTTTACTTTCAGGTTCCTAGTGGTGCATTGATTGAGTTTCAGATTCTGCAGAGGAATATTTATTTGTGTAAATAGCAGTTTTTGTTGGTTTGATTCTATTTTCCTGGTGACCCTAGGTTTTATAAAAAAAGAATTGTTTATTTTAAAATTAATCAGATCATTCAAATACTTCTCTCACAAGTAGTTCTGTGGATGTCAATTCAAGTTGACAGTATTCTTTTAACAGATTTGTTATATAACATCTTATTTAAGTTTCTAAAAATGGTTTATTGTCTCGCTTAAATTAAATATAGTGATATTGATTTTGCTGGTATCATGTTATCTAGTATTTCACAGAATTTAGTCACAGTACAGTAGACTTCTGATAATCCGGCACCTTTGGGACCTAGGTGGTGCCGGATTATCAAATATGCCAGACTATCAGGAGGTACTACTGGATATACACTTCAACACTAATAGGCTGCATCTAGACTAGCATGATTTTCCGGAAATACTTTTACCGGAAAAGTTTTTCTGTTAAAAGTATTTCCGCAAAAGCGCATCTAGATTGGCACGGCTGCTTTTGCGCAAAAAGTGCTTTTGCGCAAAAGCATCCGTGGCCAGTCTAGACGCGATTTTGCGCAAGAAAGCTCCAGTGGCCATTTTTGCCATCAGGGCTTTTTTGCGCAAAACAGTCCTTCCCTGTCTACACTGGCCCTCTTGCACAAGTATTCTTGCACAAGAGGGCTTTTTCCCGAGCAGGAGCGAGAAAGTATTTGCGCAAGAAGCACTGATTTTGTACATTACAAAGTCAGTGCTCTTGCGCAAATTCGAGCGGCAAGTGTAGACAGCTGGCAAGTTTTTGTGCAAGAGCGTCTGCTTTTGCGCAAAATCTTGCCAGTCTAGACGCATCCATACAGTCTGTAAATTATTCACTTAAACACTAAAAAACCCACGAACTTAAACAAAATACTGAAACTTAAATCTATACTTTTGTTTATTTGCCATGCTGCACAACTGCTCATCATCTGATGAAACCCGTGCTTCATCATCCGTTTTATCATCTGGTTTATCAATATCTTCCTCTGCTTCCATGGGGGTGTTGATAACAATAGGCTCTGGTAGTGGTGGTAAAGACAAAGGTTGAACTATCTTCCATGCCCTTGCAAACATATCCCTGAGATCGGCTTGCTTAGAGGACTGTGACTATTTCGTATAAAAGTTATTCAGAATAATATGAAGGTTCATCACTTCAGCTGCATTATATTGGCTGCAACTCTCTGCAAATTCAATGAATTTGGAAATAAAATCAGTTGCCTCCTGCCAGGTATATTTTGCTCTCTCCGTCACTTCCTCTTCTTCTTCTTGAGGTTTTTGTGGATTCATAACACTTTCAATGATAGCAGCATCACTCAAAATTTCTACAACTGGTTCGTCTTTGTCCATATCAAGCCATTGTTCAGTCTCATTTTCTGCGAGCTTTGCAACAGCATTCTTCTCAGGGACATTTTCAATTATTTCTTGTATGTCAGTAATGCACTTAGGCCTAACATTAAAGCCACAAAATTCCTCTTCATCAGAAGAACCATCTCAAAATATGATGCTAGGCCAAAGTATTCTCCAACATTTTTGTACAGTAGCCTTCTTTACATCCTTTCAAGCCAATGCAGCCACATACAGAGCATCCTTAGGGTTGAAATAGGATTGAAATTCAGCAACAATTCAGAAATTCTGAGTTTACCAGCTTTCGGACAAAAGACGCCCTGTAGAAACACTTAAAGTTCTATATCATGCCCTGATCCATAGGTTGGATCAAAGACGTCATGTTTGCTGTCAAGTATGTAGCGAAAATATTTCCACTAACAAGCTCCAAAGCGGGCAGATGCGCTCGACAGTTATCGAGCAAAAGAACAGCTTTACTAACCTCCGGTAGATCCCCCCTTTCTAAAATTCTCCTTTACTGCGGGCACAAAATAATTAAAAAACCAGTCCTTAAAGATTTCTGCAGTCATCCAAGCATTCCCCTGTGCCTCGTAAATCACTGGCAAACTCGTAAGAGTTTTAAATGCCCTAGGCTTTTTGTACTTCCCTACAACAAAAAGCTTAAGCTTATGCGTGTTGGACTCATTTGCGCATACCAGAACTGTAATGCAGTCTTTGTTCATTTTGAAGCCAGGAGCACCCTTTTCACCACCACCAACCAGAGTGGAGTTCAGCAAACAATGCCATAAGAGCCCAGTTTCATCAGCATTGTATATTTGAGAAGGTGACAAACTGTGTTCCTCCACCAACTGCTCAAAAATAGCGCTATACTCCTCAGCGGCTACATGATCGGCAGATTTTTGCTCACCAATGATATCTAACTTACGGACCCCATGCCGATACTTAAAATTACGCAACCAGCCTTCTGAAAACACACGATTCACTAATGTTCATTTCACTGTGAAAATGTTTTGCTTTTTCTATGAGCACTGGCCCCGTAATGGGCTTACCTTCAGAACTCTTTGCACTACACCACTTACAATGCCACATCCAATTGTACCATCTTAGGTTTTTTCAGAGTTTGCCATACCTCAGTACGTTTAGTAGGTGCTTCACTTTCAGAAACAAATACTCGCAACGTATCTTTCTGTTTCTTTACGTCATAGATTGTCGAAGATCCAGTGTTAAATTCACTCGTGATAATGTGCCGATTTATGCCTCTTTCTAGCATCTTTATAATCTCTAATTTCTGGTTCATTGTCAGTGTTACATGCTTCCTTTTTACACTTTTCTTACCACTACCACTAGCATCTTCATTCATCTTTGACTCCATTACTACTGTACACACTGATGGGCAAAAATATTCAAAGTCAAAACAGCACTGTCGAGAATCACACAATGCCAGTGGCAGACTGACTCAATCCCTTCCAGTTTCGCTAGGTTCAACTGCTGCCACTGCTGCCTTGTGACTTGTTTTTTGCAGAAGCTTACTCACTTGCCATTTTGATGCCGACTATCAGGAGTGCCATACTATTGGGTGCCGGTCTATTGGAGTTTTATCATATAAGGCTCTGGGCTTGCTCTGGGGCTGCATGCGTGCACAGCTATCTACTTGCATGGAAGAAGTTGCAGGATGGAAGCCTAAGCTAATCAACATGCAGTGTATATCTTAGCATCTTAAAAAGAACCATGAAATACAGTGTTGTCTAAATAAAATGTAAAAGTGTTCAACATTAATTTGATAAAGATACATAATAATATTTTTTTATCAAAAGATCCATAGCAGAGCTTCAGTGGATATATAAGGGCAATGTTACTTTCCTTCTTTCGGCATAACCCCCAGATAAATCAGTGATGTTTTGCTTCACTTGGGTACTATATGATTGGACCCAAAATAATAGTTTTTCTATTTTATCAGCATTCTTACTGTAGAAACTTTATTATGTAGTAATGGATAAGCATTTAAAAAAAATTCCAATCCTCCAATCCTAAAGGATTATTATTATTAGGATTTTCTTCAACAGCAAATAATTTAGAATTCAAATAAAAGGTACATTCCATAGGACCATCATTGATTAATTGGTACATATAAACAGTAGATAAAAATAATAACTGATACAGTACTATGGAATAAATCAATAGTTGATTTGCTAATTTAAAAGACATTTTTATATTCATATTTTGATTATTTCCCTCCCATCTCCCAAAATTAGGAGGGGGTTGTGAGAGACAATAAGAACAAAACAGCTAGGAAATACAAAAGGGAGGGAAAGGAAGGGAAGGGAGAGTAACAGCTTGGTTTCTAGGAATTACTCAGAAATTTGTAAAAAGTCATATCAAAACTTTTCAAATTTGTGTGAAGTCCCTCTTTGAAATGTTACATGCTTTTCAGCTGCCAGCTGCTAAGCTGCTGTGCCAAGGTTCTATCTGTGGTGGCAATGTCTTTAGTCTAAGCAAAACAGTCATTTGATTACAAGCATTGTTATGAAGAACCAAGCTTTCCACGAGTTGGAGAGTTTTTGAGAGTTTTTGGCAACTTTAATAATAGGCAGTGCTCCCAGTCCTGACCATAATTACTCTACAGTAATCCACGTTTCTCTAATTATTGTTTGGTTTTGAGGTCCCTAAAGATAACTGTGGCACTGTTGTTCAAGAAATGGTAGATCAAAAAGCAAAACAGTGACAGAGGAATAAAGATTTTGTGATTGCTGAGTAAACCTGCAGAACACCTGAGCAAAGAGACATGGGGAGGAACCTGCTGAATGGTCACTAACTAGATACAAGTACAAAAAAAAAGTATGGCTTAAAATAAGCTCTTCTGTATAAGGTGTACAATATAAGCTTTGGAGGAACTTTTTGTTATGTATAAATCCTACTGCTGATCTAAATGTGAGAATGAACCCAACAATTAATTAAGCTAGCTCCCTAGAAGCCTTACAATACCTCTCTCTCTCGCTCCATGATGCAAAACATTCATCCTTATTTAATAGAGCCCAAACACATTTCATCTCTAAGGAAGAGGTGAAAAGATCAGTTTGGTACTGAAATCAATTTAAGTTTTGCAAACTGAACTGTGAGGGCTGCCTTTTTTTCCCTGAATAAAAGGACTACAAAAGCAGCCAGAAGAGGCAACAATATTTGACTTCTTTGTCTGCTATTGACAAAGAGACAAGGTTGGTGAGGTAATTTTTTATTTAACCAATTCCTAATCTCTGTGCCATCCTGCCACAACTATGGCCACAACTATGTCCTTGTCCTATTCTCTTTGTTCAGCCAGTCCTAGATCTTCTAGTGCATTCTGATTCCTCATCAGATCTGTCTCTGAGCCTTCTCAGCTCCTTTCCTGTACTGTACTGAAAAAAAACTTTAAAAACAAGCGGTGTTGCACCTCAGGGGTTGTCTACACTACAGAGAAGTTTGAAGCTGCAGCTGTTGATCTTCCAAGGTTCGAATTAGAGGGTCTAGTGAAGACATGCTAATTTGAACTGAGGCTATGTCTAGACTACATAGTTTTTCTGGGATACCAGAGGTATCCCAGAAAAGCTGTTTGACATCCAGGGAATGCATTGCTCTTCTGCTTTTTTTACAGAAGAGCAAACGTGCTCTTTCGGAAGCCCCTGTATTTCTCGTTCCTCGAGGAATAAGGGGTCTTCCGAAAAAGGGTTTTTTTCTGACATCTGGCCCAGTCTAGATGGGCCAGATGTCAGAAAAGCCTCTTCTGACAAAAGAATCGGAAAAAGCTACACAAAATACAGAGCGCATTTTGTGTAGCTTTTTCTGAAAGGAAAAAAAAAAGCGGCAATGTCAACCTAGCCTGAGTGGGCACTCCTGTCAGCGCTGGTAGTCCTAGCTTTCATGGGCACAACCCCATTTTTCAGATGAGTGGAGCAAGAGGCACAGAGGGGCATGGAAACACCAACATTTAAAGCAGAAAAAGAGGGGAAAGGGGAAGCAGGGGAACAAAAAGAAAAAAACCCTGTCAATTACAGTGTCTGTGCTAAATGAGGCTAATAGAGTTGGCTGTAAGTGTCCGATACTTAGCTTTTGATGTCATTTGGGTGTTGAATTTAACGACCCATCCAATTGGTGACCTGGTTCAGTACCTGCGTAAACATGTCAGATTTGCATATGGAAGACCAGTTCGGAAGTCTCTCTCTCTAGCTGGTTCCTGAAATTATTCTGCAAAAGAATGGCTACTTTTAAATCCTTTAATGAGTGTCCAAGCATGTTAAAATGCTCCCCAACAGATTTCTGTGTGTGACCAATTTGAATATCTGATTTGTGCCGTGCTCCATTCATCTGAAGAAGTGGGTTGTGCCCATGAAAGCTCATGAAATATATTGTTAGTCTCTAAGGTGGTATAGGACCACTCATTTTTAAAGTTTTTTTTAAGTTACTCAGCTACACCTCTGAGACTTCTACTCCACTGGTTTTCAATCCCAGCCTTCCCTATTTCCTCATCCAATTTCTTTTGCTACTGAGCAATGGTGAACGATGATTTTTTTCAAAGGCTTACAACTTGGATATGGATGGATTTTTCCAGAGACAGCAAGGGCATATCTCTGTTATAAAGGGCAAATCTTGCCAAATTTCAGATTCCTGCTCCAAAGAATGGAAGCATTGAATTTTTTCAAAGAAAATGGCATGAGATTTTTTTGGTTTTAAACAGACCATGTATTTTTACTAGCCTTGTTCTTAGAAATGGCTGAACAGTCCTGACAAAATTTCCAAAAAATTCAAGCTCAGGCAGACACCCAAAATGGAAAAATTCAGCCTAAATGCTTAAAGTTTGGCAAAGTTGTAAGTAAGCCCCTTCATTTTCCGTTTAAACTGATTTTTACTGGACAAATCCTGGGTTTTACAAAAAGCATTATTTGTTTTTCTTCCTGATTTTTACCTTACTTTTATATCATTCAAATATATAAAAATAACTTGTTTTATTAGCATGTGTGTATACGTAAAGCTGCCTATTGAAGTGAAAGTGTGTAGTTTATAAGATACACATACATTAATAAACAGACAGGAACATGTGCAAGCTCTGAAGTGTGTGCATATCTGAACATATTGATAAATCTCATGCCCACCATGTACACATTTCAAGATCTTATTAGATTATGGGGAAAAGATCTGACACACTAAAATGGGAAGAAAATAAAAATCTGTATCAGAGTATGTTTCAGAAGGAAGTTTTTAAGTTTTTTAAAATGAAAATGGGAATAGGATAAAATTGAATGTGTGCACTGCAAATGATGTGGCCCAATTATTTAATTTAAATATTTATAAGATAACAGTTATAAGTCTACAACAGTAAATATTTATTCAAATGAAAAGTTTTATTTGGGTTTAGAGATGTATTGTTTTCTTAAACTCAAAGGTGGCGTGTTTTGAGTTCTGTTTCAATTCTGCAGCAAACCACATTGAATTCCCTTAATCAAAGCATTTAATCTACTGAATACTTACTCCCTACCTCCCTTCCACAAAAATAAACTTCAAAATTTACCCAGAAAAATTATTAAAATTTTTCTATCAATTTTTACCTGTTTTCACTGTTGTAGTAATAAATGCCAATGCATTCATAGGAAAATAAAATAAAATAAAAACTGTAAAGAAAGGTCTCAAATTATAAACAACTAGCTGGAGTTACCCGGCGTTGCTTGGGGCGGGCAGTGGGGTCCTTCCAGGGGTGCCCCGTGTAAGGGGCGGGCAGACAGGAAGGGGCAAACACGGGACCAAGGGGGGGGGGTCGCCCAGCTCACACCCAGGGCTGCAGGTGCTGTGGGGGGCAATGACTGCACCGCCCATCCCGAAACTTTCAGGCGGCCCAGCTCACGCCCGGGGCTGCAGGTGCCACGGGGGGCAACAACCCCACTGCCCGCCCCAAAACTTTCACCCCGCTACCTGCCGCACCATGGGGCCACCCTGGGGGCTCCCCTCTCCTGCGGGCCACGCCGAGCAGGTGCCGGGCTCCCTGCCACGCAACCAGGAAGCTGCGCTAGACCCCGTGCCGCTCCCAGTGCCGCCTCCGCTGCCGCCACCGCCTTCCCCCCGCTGGGCTTGCCCTGCTGCGCCCACAACTGCCCCCTAGCAGCAGCTGTGAGCTCCAGCCCGCCGCTTGGCAGCCCTCGGCTGCTGCCGGAGAGGAGGGGCCCGGGCCAAGTGGCACCATGGGCGGAAGGGAGGAGAGGGCTCCCCTGCCCCAGAGACACCTGCGCAGTGGAACGGCCTGGTAGAGGCGAGTGGGGCAGCTGCCGCTCGGAACGCCGCCCCTCGCCTCGCACCCTCTGCTGCCGGCCTTAGTGAGTGACTGTCCCCGCTGCTTCCCACGGGAAGTCACTTCTCCTCGCACTGCCAAAAGTACCTTAAAACCTTCTCCTGGAGGAAAGGTTACCCCATGCAAAGTTTGGTTGCTGTAGCTCTTATAATGCCCAAGTTATTAGCGCACAAACATACAAACATTGTCCTTTATATATTAAACTAAAGCCATAGGTGCTGGAACTACAGTTGCAGGAGGTGCTGCTGCACCCCCTGACTTGAAGTGATTTCTATTATATATTGGTTTACAGTTTGGTTCAATGGATCACAGCACCCGCAATATACAAATTGTTCGTGCACTCATAATAAGGTATAATGGTCTAAACAGAACAGAGAGATAAATTAACATTTTACCCTGCAATCAAAATGACCTTCTTTTACTTCTACAAAGTGCTCAAGGCTAACAGCTTTCTCCCTGATCACTCTGTGTTGTTATAGTTGAGTGTATCTAGAGCCAAGTCTTCCTGTCTTCTCAAATTACTGTTCTTTTATCTACACAAGGGAGAGGGATAATTTAAAAGTCACATTTATTCTTAATTCAAAGAGCTAAAATCAACAGACTACCTGCATGTATATACAAAAACATAAAACAAAAGTGGAATTGCAGGCACATTGTGGGCTATATCCAGAATTTACACCTGGAGAAGGTCTGACACAGTTTAGGGGTCCAGTGTGATGAAGATTTTTCCCTTCAATGTACTGGGCACCAGTATATTTGCACTACTGGAGTACCAGTAGTAGGACTACTATATTGGGGTGCTCACCATGGCTAACTATAAATGAAGGTTCTGTTGCACCTTATACACTAAGGGTATGTCTACACTACAGTGTTATTTTGAAATATCTAATTTCGAAATAGTTAATTCGAAATAGCTTATTTTGAAATAACGTATCTACACATAAAATGCATTTCGAAATAGGGTTTTTCTATTTCAAAATAGCACATCCACACTGAGTGGACGTTGAACTGAATTGAAGTCTGGTTGTAACCAGCTCCAGCAGGGCATCAGGTCAGAAGTTACCTTGTGCCAGGGCAGCCAGCAGGGAACCCTGGGAAGAGCTGGAGGCCCCCTATTTCAAAATAAGCGTCTACACAGTGCTTATTTCGAAATAGCAATTTCAAAATTGGCCCCATTCCTCATGGAATGAGGTTTACCAATTTTGAAATAAGCCCTCCGCTATTTTGAATTAATTTCAAAATAATGGAATGGCTATGTAGACGCTAGGAGAGTTATTTCGAAATAACTGTTGTTATTTCGAAATAACTTTGCTGTGTAGACATACCCTAACAGATTTATTGGAGCATAAGCTTTTGTGGGCAAAGACCCACTTTGTCAGATGCATGTTATGTTATGCATCTGACGAAGTGGGTCTTTTCCCATGAAAGCTTATGCTCCAATAAATCTGTTAGTCTATAAGGTGCCACAGGACTCCTCATCGCTTTTACAGATTCAGACTAACAAGGCTACTCCTCTGATACTATAAATTAAGGTTGTATAACAGTTTACATTTTATCTCTATTTCAGCTGCTCATAACTTTCTGAAATGTTCGCCTATCTGGCAGATTTTTTTTCATGCCTGGTGTCTGTCCCATGTTGATTTAAAAATAATTTAAAAAATATTTCAATATTTGAAATAGGTGAAAAAATATTTTCTCCATTATAAATACAATTCCAGCAACACTGTTTCTGAACATCTATAAAGCTAAAAAAGATAGAGTAGAAAGATTGAATTTGGCTTGGAAATTGTAATCTGAGTACATTTGATGAGTAAATAATTGAGAAACAAAATAAATATTGAATCCTTCAATGTTGTTTTTACACTTACTTTTCAGAAAAGGACCACAGTTTAGAAGGCATTTTTTAAATTAAATTACATCCATTATGATACAACAGTAAAATCAAATTTCTTAAGATTTTTTCTTAGTCATACCAGAAGTCGTATGTTGTTGACTGCCATAAATAATACACTGATTTCTCTTTAAAGCCATTAATATCGCATCTGATTGAATATTAGTCCATGTTCAGAGTTATCTAAAATGACTGCAAATATATATTTAATATGAATTATTTCAAAGATCATCCATATGTAACAAAACTTCTGTTCGAACAGGCTTTCTAATTAGTTTCTGATCTTATTCTATTTCTTTCTAATAGATCAACAGATATATAAAATAAATGTATTATGTACACATTTATAAATGATACATTGACAAAATCTAGTGCACAAGACAGTTTATTCTTATGAATTTGTTCTTTGTAACAAGCAAAAATAAACTTTAAGTACTTTGCTATAACAAAATGTTTTCATTTTCATGTGCTTCCTCACAGTCCTGATTTAGCAAATTCAGGCTTACCTTTGAACTCATTCTTATGGCCCTTTCTCTGAACTGGAATGTACTTAAATACATGCTTAAAGTTAAGCACCTGCTTAATTCATCAACTGAATCAGAGTGTATGTGTTATAATAATGGTGTCATATTTCTTGTTACCTCCCATCCAGCATGCCCACATAACATCATCCTATATGTCCCCTCTCCCCAAATGTTTAGAAAATTATTTTTCTAGATGCAGAGACAATTTATGGATTATAATTTATAATATACTGCTAAATAAGCAGATATAATAAACAAAAAATCAGTATGTAAACTGTATTCTGCTTAAAAGCTTGAAGGACAGAGGCAAAAGTGTCAACTACAGAGTGTTTGCAGATATTTGCATATGCAAGAGTCAGGTAATGTAATTATTCCTGAATAATGAACCCATCCTTTTCTCTAACTAAAGAACATAAAATCTTGCAGGAGACAATAGTGATCAACCAATGTTATAAATTATGCACATAAGCTAAAATCAGTTGCAATTAGTCAGACATTCTGGTGAGAGCTGTGTAGGAACAGAGCCCCATATTTTTCTTTTGTTCACTATACAAGGCTCCAGAGTTTTTAAAACAATAGTGATATAA
>CM057845.1:208836365-208849965 GCA_030068395.1 Apalone spinifera
AAATGTGGATCACAAGGGTGTGAATGCATCCTTCATGGTTCCCCAAGTAATCAGGGAATCAGCCCCAACCTTCCCTGGCTGGCCAGAGCACAAGGGAGGAGAGAGGCTCCAGCAATGCGCTGCTCCTGCCTGCCCCTAGCTGGCTGGAGCATGCTTACTTTGGGAACCACGAGGATGCTTTCACACCCTTCGCACCCCCCTGCGTACGGGCCTGATTGTGTACATTGTTCAGATCCTGTCAGACTGATGCATTAACAGTCTATGGGCTTCAGTCAGCAAAAAGTGAGCAAGCTCATAATTAAAAATATTAAATACATTTAAAACCACTTTAGAGAGGAATGGATGTTGTTAAAAACAACATGAATAATTTGAAAATGAACTTAAATTATCTATTCATAAATTCCATTAAAAGAATCATTCTTAAATGTAGTGTATGGAAACCAAAAGCTCTTCCATGGACTTTCTAGGGACCCAGTTAACATTTTCTGAAGTCCAGCCATTATAGCTACAGTAAATACACTGTTGTCATGGTAATGCACTGATCAAAGTCTGAAGGAAAAAATTCAGGTCTTGTTATGTTTCATAGTGTGAGATGAAAGGACGACCTGACTAGAAATAACGTAATATTGATAAGCATTTAGTTCATTTTCCATCCTTCCAGAAAGACATATTGACTTTGAATTTTAAATTAAACTATTTCAAAATAACTATGTGATTGCATGGATTCATGCAAAATACAGTTAATACTGAACATGATGCATGTCAATATTATCGTGTCAAGGCAACTTTTTTTTAGGAATTATTATATATCTGAAATCCAGTGATTTCAGTTATTATGAACAAGATTGACACTTGCTCATAAATAGCAATGCAGAGAAGTAAAGGGCAGTACATCAAAGAACACTATGGGAGTGTCTAGACTGCAGATTTTTTTTGGAAAAACGGCCATTTTTCCAAAAAAACTTTATTTATGTCCACACTGCTATTGTGTTCTTTTGAAAGAAAATTGAAAGAACGCACGGTTTTTTCTGATATTGGTAAACCTCATTCTACGAGGAAGAACACCTTTTCCGAAAGAGCTCTTTCGGAAAAAGGCATGTTTGGACGTGGAAGAGGGAGGTTTTTTTGAAAGAAGAGGCCTCCAGGAAAAAGCACAGGTGCCCTGATGGACACTCAGTCCACACTAATCACAGCTCAATAGTTCCTGTCTCCTGCCAGCACTTAAAGCTGCAGGCACCCTGGGCTAGCCTTGTGGCAGGAAGCCAGCCTTGCAGCAGCACCTGAACTGTGCGGCTCTGACTGCTAAAGGCCTGCTGACCCATGGCACAGCCACAAGCCCCCTGAGGCCCCCCTGGCCCGCACAGGGAACAGCACCAGTGCCCAGAGGACCCACCCAGGAGATCCAAATACCTGATGCCTTCCTGGACCAGGACAGAGATCCTGTCCCTCCTGGAGCTGTGGGTGGAGGAGGAAACAATGCAGGATCTCCTCTCTTGGAGGCAAAATGCCAACATCTATGGCCGAATGGCTGAGGGTCTGGCCCAGAGGGACCCCACCCCTGCACCTTGGACCAAGTACGGAGCAAGGTGAAGGAGCTAAGCCAAAGCTGTGTAAGGACCAGGAAGCACAGCTCTTGCTCTGTGGCAGGACCCCACTCCTGTCCCTATTACAAACAGTTGCACTAGATCCTGGGGGGTGGTGAAGCCCTTTCCCCACCCGTACTGGTGGACTCGGGCGTCGAGACACCAGTGTTCACCCGGCCGGAGCTCCTTGAGGAGGACGATGAGGAGGAGGAACAACAGCTGCAGGAAAAGGAGGACAGTGGCAGCGTTGTCACCCTCAGCCTGGAGCTGATACCCCAGGCCCTGGAGATCTCTCCAGGCATCATCTGACTAGAGTGGGGGAGATGGGCTCAGAGGGGATGGGGTGTGATTGTCGCTTGGCATGCTCAGCCTGGACAGTGTGCAGCTGTCTGTGCAGTGGCAGTGTGCACCACATGGTCTCAGGAGCCAGCCCCGGAGCACACATGGGCTGCTGCTCACAGGCTGGGAGGAGGCCCCACACATGTCCTACCTGTGGAAAAGATGTCCTCCCCCCCACCAGCCACCCCCTGGAAGCAGGCTGGGCACAAGGGTGCACACATGACCACACAGACCGAGGAGTGCCGCACATAGCACACGGCCATGCCTGCACACATGAGGCACCACCCACTCCCACAGGCAGCGCTGCCAGGTTCAGGTGTGTGTGTGGGCCCCAGGGAGGGCCAAGGCACGACAGGCCCCTCTCCCACACATGGGATCCCACTGTGGCTGGACACTGGTGTCATGGCACGTGGAACCAGCTCATGCAGCAGGGTGAAAACGTGTGCCACCATTCGAGAAGTGATGGCACACCTGGCTCCTGTCCCCTCACTCCCGCTCCGCCCCTTCCACTCCCCCCACTCCAGCTCCCCCCAGTCCAGCTCCCTCTGCCATGCCCATGCCCCCTCCTGTTACCCCCCGCCACACCTGACCCTGTTGCAGCCCCCCTTCCTGACCTCCCCCCTGTTGTCCCAAGCTCCACCCAACCCTGAGTTTGTCAAGTTCCCCGGACCCAAGGCGGCACTTGCAGGCACACCATGTGTCACTCGCAGCCCTAATCCTCCCTCCTCACTCCCCCATCCAGGTTCTGAGCCCCCCTCTGCCCCAGTTACTTTTTGTTAGAAAAAAATACAAAGTTTTCATTGTTCAACAAAAAACTGCTGTTTTTATTGATTGTACAGGGAAGGGGGGCAGGGAGGGGTTGTGGTGGGAAAGGTATAGGGAAGCAAGGCACAGGCTCCCATTGGGGAGGCCCTCAGGAGAATTACTGGGGTCCTTCAGAGAAATTCTCCCTCAAGGCCTCCCGGATGCGCACCCCCAACTGATGCGCCTGGTGGATGACAGCTACCCACAGCTGTTCAAAGTTCCTTACCTTCTGGCCAGCGTCTGCCTCCCACCCCAGGAGGAAGGCCTCCTGTTTGCTCTCCACAATGTTGTGGAGAACACAACATGCCGCGACCACCTCAGGGATGTTGTGCTCCCCCACATCAAGGCAAGTCGGGAGGCACCTGAACCTGGCTTTGAGGCACCCAAAGATGCATTCAACCTGCATGAGGGCCTGGTTTAGGTGCGTGTTGAATTGTTCCCTGCTGGGGTCCAGGTGGCCAGTGTACGGCTTCATGAGCCATGGCATGAGTGGGTAGGCCGTGTCCCCGATGATGCACAGTGTCATCTGTAGGTCCCCCACGCGAAAGTCCTGCTGGGGGAAGAATGTGCCAGCCTCCAGCTTGTGGTAGAGGTTAGAGTTCCTAAATATGTGGGCATCATTTGTCCGGCCCAACCACCCGACAAAAATGTCCAAAAACTGTCCATGGTGGTCAACCAGGGCCTGCAGAACCATCGAGAAATAGTCCTTCCTGTTGATGTACTGGGCGGCTCGACAGTGTAGTGCGCAAATCGGAATGTGGGTCCCATCAATCGCTCCTCTGCAGTTCGGGAACCCCAGGGCAGCAAATCCAGCCACGATCGGGTCCAGGTTTCCCAGGTGGATCACCCTGCGCAGGATGGAGTTGATGGCCCTCACAACCTGCAGAAGGAGACAAAAAAACACACAAAACTTAGAATGAGAAGGAGTGCCTGAGCCTTTAGGAGGTGCCCGTCCCCTTTCTCCTCCCCTCAAACACCTCAGGAGCCATCCCCTATGAGGCCGCCAACCCAGCAGCAGGGCTGTGTGAGGGTGGGAAGGCACAACGCCTTGCTGGGGTCAGGCCTTCCCCATACCCCCATTCCACACCCCCACACACACCTCCACAAGCCTTTCCCGAGGGTCCCCCTTTCCAGACCCCTCCCCTTGCAGGGACTGCAGCTCGAGAGTGCCTTACCTCCACGAGGAGGACTCCGACGATGGACTTCCGCACACCGAACTGGTGGCCCACCAACCGGGGGTGGCAATTTCCATACGGCAATAGCAACCCACTTCTCCAGAGGGGTGTGAACCTCAGGTGGGTGTCACGTCTCTGGAGGGCAGGGGAGAGCCCAGCACATAGCTCCAAGAAGGTGCCTTCTGCATGTGGAAGTTGTTGAGCCACTACTGGTCGTCCCACCGCTCCATGACCAGCCGGTCCAATCAGTCGGACCTGGTGTCCAGCCTCCAGATTCATCTCTTGACCATAGGGTGCGGGGGCAAGGGCATTGCTCCCACATCCTGGCAGAGGGACTCACAGATGATCTTGGAGTTGAGCTGTGGCAGGATCGTCAAGATAGTCTGGTGAAACTTCTGCATGACAGTGTGGGGCCATCACATGCTCGGGGCAGCTCCAGCTCTATAGCAAAAAAAATAACTCTTTGGCATCCAACAAAGTTGGGCAACCAGAGCACACACTGTTAAGGCTTTGCTGTTCCTCAAAGAGGTAGGCAAGCCCTTAGCAGAACCTGAGAAATGGCTGTCCTAGGGAGTCCATTAAGCACGCATCTCAGATAGCCCTAGGCAACAGCACCCGGAAGTAACTGCCGACCTAATACTATGGCTGAAGTGGTTCTTTTATGTGAGAGAGCGTCCAATGAGTGTGGATGCTCTCTTTCAAAAAAGCAGATCGCTTTTTCGATGCCTTGTACAGTGTCGATGCTCTCTTTCACAAGAAGTTTTTTTAGAAGATCTCTTCCGAAAAAGCTTCTTTTGAAAGAAGCCTGCATTCTAGACGTACCCTTTGAAACTTTTTGTGGTAGCAGGGTCCACATGTTGACTTGATGAGATGCAGGCTAGTGTGCATCTCATCCTGTTTTTTCATGCACTAAGTTTCTATGTAGACAAGTCATTAGATACCGTGTTGTTACGGTGAATAAAATTACTTTAGACATAGTCCACTGCACTGCTTGCTTTTTTTCCTAAACGACCATCTGGATATGCAAAAAATAAAATAAAATAAAATTAAAATAAAAATAGCTGTAAGAAAGCAAAAGGAAATAAGCAAATTTGAGTATTGAATGAATCTGGATACCTACAGGAATGGGGAACCTCAGGCCAGAGAGCCAGATGTGGCCCCCAGCTTGCCTGGACCCGGCCCTCGAGGATCTGAGCCCCCCCAAGCACTGGGGAGCCTGTGCTGGCACTCCAGTTCCCCCCCTTCCCCCTCCTCCCACTGCAGGGCTGTAGCACACAAAATCTACTAGGCTCTGATGTGGGAGGGGAATGTGGGGAGTGTCTTTCTCAGTTGGTGGTCACGTCAGCGAGGATTATTTTGCTTCTCACTTGTGTGCGACCCCCGACTAATTTTTCTGTGGGTCAGTGGCCCCTGACCCAAAAAAGGTTCCCCACCCCTGCCCTACAGATATACTGTGGGTATGCAAAAAGATGTGTATGGGTAGGGAAGAGGTAGTTTTTTTGGAAGAAGAGGAAAAAGGAAAAAGCACAGGTGCCCTGGTGGCCATTCTGTCCATAGCAATCACTGCTTACATGCGAGATAGCGTCCAGGCAGTCTAGACGCTATCTTTCGAAAAAGCTCGTCACTTTTTCAATGCGCTTTTGCAGTATGGACACCTCTTTTGCAAGAAGTTTTTTTGGAAGATTTTTTCCGAAAAAAGCTTCTTGTGCAAGATGCCTGTAGTTTAGATGTAGCCTGAAAGTAGAGTGCACAGGGAAGGAAGAAGTTTTCATTTGTCCTAAAGTAGCATTTAACTTTACGGAATATCATATAGCCAAAGAAAAAAAGCCGTAACTTCAAAGACACAGGAAATTGTACTCAACAGTAATATGTATGTTACCAAAAAAAAAAAAAAGTGTTAATGCTTTATGGTTAAGCAGTCAGAAGTCAGGGAATGGCATTGTCAAAGGGACACTATCAATTTGAAAGGTACTCAGTTTATAAAAATGAGTTGAAAGTAATTTCAGGAACTACACTTGCTCCTGGCCTACATCTACACTGCAGGCTTTTTGCACAAGAACAGCTGTTCTTGCGCAAAAACTTGCGGAGCGTCTACACTGCCCGCGCATTCTTGCACAAGTAACTTTACAGTAAGGCATTGGAACAGATGGCTTCTTGTGCAAGAGTTATTTCTCTCCCCACGAGGAATAAGCCCTCTTGTGCAAGAGCTCTTACACAAGAAGGCAGTGTGGACGGGCAACAGAGGTTTCTTGTGCAAGAAACTGCTATGGCTAAAAAGGCCATCAGAACTTCCTTGTGCAAGAGAGCATCCACACTGCCATGGATGCTCTTGTGCAAAAGCACATCTCTTGTGCAAAAGCACATGGCAGTGTGGACGCGCTCTTGTGCAGACCTTTTGCGCAAGAATTCTTTCGCAAAACAGTTCTTGCACAAGAAGCCTGCAGTGTAGACATTGCTCTGAGTTTTTGTGCCAACTTCTGTGGTTTTACAATTACATTTTCTAATAAACATTTTTTGCTTTCCCCCGTATGTAAAATTTCCAAAACTAGATGACAGATTACATGCATGAAAAAATGTTGGAATTCATTGTAAACAAAGAGTTGTCAAGTGAGTGTATAAAATTAAACTGAAAAAAGAGAAATAAATTTTATCTTCTATTTCAGTTATAGCAATCTGAAATGTTACTTATAATAACAATATGTAAAATATTTGAGACAGAAGTATTTTGTTTTTTTTAAGTTGAGTGTTTCTTCAATACTGCTTGCATAAACTTACATTTGTCGCTAGTATGTATATATTTAAACACAGTTTTTACTTACATTGATTTTGTACATACTATTTGTCTCCAGTTTTTTTTACTACCTTAGATATACATAATTTTCTCTTCTATATTGCTCTGTGCATGCCAGGCAAAGAGAGTCAATGAAAGATGTGCAAAGAGAATATGACCTATGGACCTTTAAAATCAATCAAAAAGCTTCTGTTGGTTTAAATTGGCATGAATGAAACAAGGGCTTCAGGATATTTTTAAATTTCCTCTCAATTTTCTTTGATTGTTGTTGGAGGATAGTATTTGTGTAATGCTTTTCTGCTTCAATGGGTCTCACATGGATTACAGCAGGGTTCTAGTCTGTCTCTTGCCTACTCAAGATATATCAGAGGTAGCTAAATCTGACGGTTTGAGTTGCCTGCTGTGCCATCACTATGCTGAGGTCATTCAGTTCTGTGGTACACATCTGTTTCACTGAATGCTGAATTTGCAATTACTTCATTTTCCAAGCCCATTGGAGATCAGGTCTTGGTTTAGAGATTGTGAGCTGAAGAGCAAACTGAATGAGAAATATGTGAAGCAGGTTGGGTGACAGTAGCATCTTCAGCATCTTTTGATTGAGGAAATATGCTATTGGAAATAGTCATGCTTTTGGAAATCAGGATAAGGGAGTGGAAACCAAGAATGCTTTTTTCAGTTTAGACTTGGGTAGAGGGTTATGACCTTTCCTTTTAGATGAGGATTTAATAGGCTTTTAGGTACTTAAATCATCAGTGAGTTGCCTAAAATAAATATCTAAATTTACAGTTTCCCTCATAATATATTACATACTTGAAATAAACTTATTGAACCCTTAGTCATGTTACAAGAATAAGGATGAAATACACCTGTTTCCTGTTACTCTTAGTTTATTACAAACCAAGGCCCTGTTGGTTTCACATGGACAGACCTTTGTGTTTAGGTAGAGCACAACAGATGTCAGTGTAAGCTACAATCTCCATCTGCAGTGAACCCAAGGACCTGATCCAGAGCTCAATAAAGTTAATGGAAAGTATCTCATTAATTTCAGTGGACTTTATTAAATGGGCCCATAGTGATCGTATTCATTTATTCTTATTCATGTTTGTAGGTATGCAGTTTTAAATGAAAAATATAAGACAACATATATGAACTGTGAGGGGTTGAATGGTTAGGAGATTGAGTCAGGCTCTATTATTTTCATGGATGAAGGAGAAAATGTGAAATTGACAATTTTCAGAGAAAACCCAAAATCTCTGTAGAATCCATAATGAAACTTTCTGCTGGTTCTTTGCTTACTGTATTCAAGCACAGACAAGCCTAACATAGAGGTGTTACTGAGGTCTAGTCTACACTAGAAGCACTACGCCCATCGGCTCTCCATTTGGTGTAATTACTCTGCTTCTGCATTTTCACATGCCTGAGCAACATATATTATATTGACATAAGTGGAAGTGTAGACTAACCACTTAGGTAGGTACTAACCTGCAGGGGGCAGGTAAAGATGTGGCCTTACCCTGGGCCAGCTGGCTTATTCTTGGGCTGTCATGTAGATCAAATTTCTGAGGGCAATAAGGGAGCTAAGGAAAAAGAGGATCTTCCTCTTCTGTCTGAAACTTCTGCTGTAACATTGATAGATAATGTTGTTCTTAATTTTCCTCTCTCTGCAATTTCTGAAAAGGTCATTCCATCTCATTGCAGCAGGCTCTGGCTACCCCGATTGTCCAAGATGAATCTCTACCCTAAACAAGCCAGGCTGACTTTAAACCTTGAGTTACTGTGCAGGGAGTGTAAACCATTGAGACAGACAAAAGTAGATTCTAAACCAGGAAATATTCTTGTTAAATTTCCGCAGCTGCTATATAGAACCATACCATTTCATATGTTAGATGATGTGCTATTTTGCACTATTCTTATGTTATTACAATTGAGTCGCAAGGAAAATCTGTATTGTAATTGCCACATAGAAGCTTGGTGACATAACCACTAAGAAACATAAATTCAGCTGCAGATATTTGCTGGGGTGAGGGGGGAGGTAACTGAGAAAGTGGTGTTTGGCATAAAACAGTGTAAGGAGCAATACAAAAGTAGTTCTTTTTAATGTGTTGAAAACATTTGCATTTGTTAATTTCCATTCCTTGCTGAGTAACACAACTCTGCATTCCTACCTGAGAACAAACCTTAAATCTACTTTCCTAGAGTAGAATGTCTGGGATATAGTTTGTTCAAGATTTTAATGGAATATGTTATTGTACAAAGGTGCCCTTTCACCCACCCCTGTGTCAGTTCCTCAGTTCAATGGCGCCGGCTGCGCACACAGGTTCGATGTCCGCCTCACCCCTAGTCCGGTAGGAGGCGAAGGTCTCGACTGACGATTCCCTTTGTTCCTCAGTCAGGGCTTGCGGGTAGGGAGGCCCGGGCCTGCCCTCTCTTACAGGCCCCAGCCCAGGGCCCTAAGGACAGGCTCTCGCAGCATCCTGTCTGGCTGATGGAGGATGGACCCGAAACTCACCAGCTCACCGGCAAGTCCTAGAATGCCCTGCTCTGGGCTGCTTCTTACCCCGCTGACCCCAGTGAAGCGTCCCACCTCCACGTACCTTCACCGCCCTTTGTTCCCCCCGCCCCCGGATCTCCTTCCTTGCGTCGGGTCCCCCCTATCCTTCTCTCTCTCTCTCCGGCTTCCCTTTCCGTGCTCTCCTTGTCCCCTTTTATCCCTCATCCCCGTCGCTCCCCCTGACATCACCCGCTGACCTCGGGGCGGGGCACCCATATGTCATGGGCGCGACCCGGCGTTCAGCATCATGCCTGCGTCCGGCTCCCGTGCCCGTCAGCTGTGCTGCTGCTGCCGAACAGCGTGCACATGGGGCCGGCGTCTCCCAGCCCGCCCCAAGGAGCGCAAGCGCTACCACGGGGTTAGTGCAGGGCAGATCAGTCTCGTCCGAGCGGGGCCGACTCGCCCCGTCACAGTTATACATAAATTACTCTTTGATTCGTGGACCCAGAGTCTTGGCTACTGCTGCAGAATACGAAGCACAGGAGAGAGCTGCCAGTGGCAGCCAATACGACAGTCATTATAGAAATGGGCATCTGCAGGGATTTACTGCCTAGCCACAACACCTTTCCATGTCCACATTGTCTACACTAGCTGCAGGAGGGAGTGTATGGAGGTGGGGCAAGGTAAGACTCTCTATACTACTGAAGGATCCCTTTCACTGGAAGGGATCCACCTATGGCAAATAAACCTAATTTTTGGGCCATGCTCTGCAGGCAGTGTAGCATCAGGCAGACACACTGCATGGAAGGAGGCGGGCCTTTCACTTTTTCAAAGAAAAGCTCCAGCAAATTAAATAGTGAGGACAGCTTCTGTGATTCTTCTTTCAGATGTGTACTGAAGTGTTTCTAGCACTTTTTGCTTGTGCTAGATTTAAAATATGGTTTTGTTCAATTTATGGTCACATCCTCCACAGTAGTGAAACTACAAAGAGCATAAATAGGATGGGGCTGTATGTGTGTGAAAGTGACTTAAAACTCATCTTTGCACTCCCCAGTCTTCTTGCTGTGAGTTCCAGTCCCCCTTTGCCCTAAGTTAAAACAGCCTGAGGAATGCTCTAACTTATACCACAGGGAGCTGAAAACACAGCTAAAGATTGGCATCGTGCGGGAGCAACCTGGCTATGCCCCCCTTTTCTGACCATGCCCCTTTCTCCTGCTAAACTAGCAAGAAGGCTTAAGAGCCTCTACAGTGATACTGCACTCCTGGAAGATCATAAGCTTTACTGTCAGAAAATGCCAGTGGCTCAGTACAAAGCATTCAAACATACCATTGACTCATACTCCAAAGTATCTTGCCCTTAAAGTTGTTCTATATTTGCTATTTTGTTTCATGGAAAAAAGCAGTGTTAGCTATATGTGTGCGGCTATGTGTTTAGGTACCCCGAAAGCCATACAGTCTTTCACTTCCATGTCACCAGTTACATTTCAGGTCAGATTGGTGGTGATCAAAAGACTCCTTCTAATGGCTATTTGGTGGCTTACATAAAATTATTCGTCTCTCAGTACTTCATCCACCAGGCGTCCCGGTGTACACATCACATTACCATTCATACTACTATTGATGGTTCTTGCATTGATTTTGAGAACAGTAAAAATGCAGTTTGTTTAATATAGATCATTAGTACTATTCCATTAAGATGATGCCCACTTTCCTGAGCAAATAATTACAAGGCTATTTACCTCCATGCTATGTTTTCAAAATAGAGCTGAATCAATTGTTCTGATACCAGTGAGTGTTCCTTAATTGCCTCACCAGTGGAACACGATATTAGAATTATTTGATGAGCTCTTTAAATTAATTCCATGTAGACATTCAATTTAAGACTGCTTCCCCTGACAGAGTCACATTAGTGAACAATTACTAGTTATGTGGCCAAAAGAAAAAAGAAGAGCAATTTAGGATTAAATAACTGAAATAGGTTTAAATATTACTATATAAAAACTGCACAATATAGTTGTTACAAGGGCCATTAGATACTATCTAAATAGAATCAAATCAATCCCAAAGTCCCTCTGGCCTTTTTTGGCATTTGGGGATCAGATCAGGAGCCAGTCCATTTCAGTACAAGTACTGTCCAGATGGATCAGACATTATATACTTCATTGCTATAGTCAAACAGGTTTTGAGCCATCTATGGGAAATTCCACTAGGTTTAAAGCAGTCTGGCAGCATACCTTCAAAATGGTTCTCTCATTGAAATGTGTAAGACTTAGAGCTCTAGGGACACTTTATAAAGCACTGTTACTACACAAGCCAGGCCTCTCGAGCTTATGCCAGTTCATGAGATATGTCAAGTAAAAGCAGTGATCCATCTTTAGAGGATCTCTACTGCCTGTTAATCTCAAAACTGGGAATCTGAATGGACAGTTCTCAAAGAAGAAAAACGATCACTTACCTTAGTATCTGTCAGAATTAGAAGCACTAAGTCAGCACTGCTGCACTGATGTATCTGTGCTGCTGTAGTGTGTCTGGGGAAGATGCTCTATGCCAACAGGAGAGCGCTATCCTGTTAGCATAACTACCCCATCTCCACAAGAGGAAGAGCATCTCCTGCTTGCATAGCAATCTATGTGGACAGTGCTTAGGTTGCTATAACTTGTGTGACTCAGGGAAGTGTTTACACCCTTAAGTGGTGTAAGTTATAGCGACTTAAGCGGTGGTGTAGTTCTGCCCCGCGTTTCCCCAAGATGATTATATGTATGGATCCTCATTTCTCATCCACTTCTTTGAAGGATTAAGGTGATTTAGAGCATTTTATACCCTGGAAGTCCAGCACTAGGGAGAAGAGGCAAGCTGTCTCTGTGGAACCTACTTGGCTAAGTCTACACTGCTTCCATTCTGTGCAAGAAATATGCAAACGAGGCAAAGCGTGGAATATCACCGCTCCTCATTTGCATAATAAATGAGGCTCCGTTTTTGCGCAAAACCCCCCTCTTGTGCAAAAGCCATTCTTCCACATTTTTTTCAGAGAGAACGGCTCTTGCACAAAAGCCTCTTGCGCAAAAACGGAGCCTCATTAATTATGCAAATGAGGCTTGGCAATATTCCACGCTTTACTTCATTTGTATATTTCTTGTGCAAAACATGTGCAGTTTAGACATAGCCCTTGTGAAAAGCTTTTGAGCTTGCATGCAACGGGTGCCCTTCTCCTATTTACCTCAGAAACACTAGGATGTCTGATGAGTAGCTATCTTTTTACTGCAAAAATCTAAAAGCCTATGTGTTATTTCCATAAAGAGACCATGTGTCCCAATTTTACAAGTGTCTCAGGGATTATATTCAGGGCATCTGAAATGTCCCAGTTTTATATTTCATTAACCAAAGATTTTTGCAACTACAAAATCTTTCTACAAGATGTATTGCTCTCTGATAGCAAATGTTTAGTAAGCGCCTCCTTCACTGATGTCACATAGCCATCGTGTGTTTTACACCTGCCATCGTTCAGGGTCATTCTTGTGAAATGTTCCGGGCCACAAAACTGCAGTATGAATCAGATGAGTTGATGACCAAGTCTGGTCAGTGGAAAGCCTCTGCTACAGACTCCTAATAGTGAAGGAGGGTAGGGGATTGGGAAGAAAGGTGGAATATTTGGTGGTGCTTCTCTTCTCTCTATAGCATCTCTAATTGGAGAGAAGAGGGCAGCGAGGAGCACAGGGAAAAGAGGTGGAACCCAGTCTTTCTTCTGCTCTAATATCCTGAGGGAACCATGCATAGAATCATAGAAGATTATGGTTGGAAGAAACCTCAGGAGGCATCTAGTTCAAGCCCCTGCTCAAAGCAGGACCAACCCCAACTAAATCATCCCAGCCAGGGCTTTGTCATTCCTGGCCTTAAAAACCTTTATGGCTGGAGATTCCACCACCTCCCTAGGTAGGGCCATTCGTAGGTGTGGACAACCCCTCTTCTCCACAGGCCCTACCTCTGCCCCACCTCTTCCTGCCTCTGTTCCCACCTCACCCCCAATTCACCCCTTCCCCCAAACCCTCACCCCTACCATGCACCCCTCCTGCAACTTCCAGCCCCTGCTCTGCCCTCTCCCCACGCCTACTTCACCTCTTCTCCCATACCCATTCCCCGAGCAATGCTGGGCCAGGTCACTCATCTTCCTGCTGCTGTTGGTGAGTGAAGGGGTTGGCCCAACTCCTGCTGTCAGTGCCTGGTCCACTGTTAATCCTCCGAGCTACTCTTGGCCCAATGCCTCCATCTCCCTCTGAAGTGTGGGGCCCCCCCAAAGCACAGGACCCAGGGTGGTTGCCCCCAAACCATTCTTATAGATAGGATGCCTCTGACACTAGGTAACCTTTTCCAGTGCTTCACCACCCTCCTAGGGAAATAGTTTTTCCTAATATCCAACTTA
>CM057845.1:208867941-208888399 GCA_030068395.1 Apalone spinifera
AGGCCCCTCCCCTTCCGGGTCAGCCCATGGACACTTCTGAAATTTGTGAAGTGGCTCCCCCTTCAAAAATTATTGCCCACCCCTGATATAAGACCATATAAAATGATTATGGAGGAATTTTCCTGGTTTTGTGCAGACTCCAGCTGTGATGACGGTAACTTGCTCTGTTTCAAAACTACTTTACAATAGTCTTGATTGGAATCCATTACAAAATAAGGAAGCATACTGTAGCTTTGTGACACTCTTTAAAGCACAGATACACATCCTTGTATACTCTCTTATTAATTAGGTACCAGTACTCTTTTTCGGGAAGTGGTCAGTTGACTCATTTGTCTTGTCACCTAAGAGAAAGCGTGCATGTTACTTATTAACAAATCTTTGCTCAGCAATCAGCTTTCGGTTCAGTTATTGTTCACAGCAGGAATTGACTTTGCAAACATAGGTGTAGCCTCAAAGGACAAAACAACAATGTCTTTTTCCCAGTGTGCTAGCAGGAATTTGAATTGCTGGAAAACAGAGACAATTAAAGATGTCTATCCAAGACTGGTATTGGATGTCACCAGGAGGGCTTCCAGGTGACTGGACCAGAAGCTCAGTCTTCATCCTTCCACCTTTCCATACTTTCATAGGTAAAGGAGCAAGGCCATTTTATTCCATTTATCGGTGGACCAACTTGGTCTCTCTTGTTGAAAGTGCTAGAATGAAACAATCAAAATATCCAACCAAAATGATAATTGTCTTCTCTCACCATCCAATCAGAGAATGAGACTTCACCTTTAGGGCTGGAGTTTTTCAGACTCTGCAACACATCTTGTCCCACCGGGTTCTATATGACAAGTTAGACCATTGTTGTTAGTGTGACCTCTGGTCAGCAACTTATCTCCTCCACAAATGAGTTTCTACGGGCTCCTCTGCAGTGCATCCCTTTGCCAGTTTTCCTCTTGTGCTTGCTCAAGTTGCAGTTTCTCCATCAACACATTGCTAGCTGCTGAATTTTCCAGTTTAAAGTACATATAATTTATTTTTTAAAATCCTTCATATTCTTTGTTGTTCTTTAAACTTGTTTTTAAACAGTCCATTATATAATGTAAAATTACATCAAGGACTGCCATCTTCCCTCAGGCCAGAACAGAGGTATAAATCTTCCAATTCTCTTCTGTTTGTTTTAACAATGGTGGGAACTTGATATGCATGGCTAAGTTGAGTCTGTGCGTTATTAATCAAACAGTTACCTTTTTTATTATTCCACTGTTTGATCAAATGCCCTTGTAAGCACACTATTTAGTTTCAGTTCCTTTTATTTACTGACTCTTTCAGCTCAGGTGTGTTTCACCAACATGATACCATGAGCATGCTTTATTACAGATCTTAGCCTTACTTTTTCACTACTAAAAGAAATTAATATAAATGCAAGCTCTTTCTTTTCCTAATAGGATTAATAAGGTAAATCCTGTCATCAGAGTTTACTGTGTATTGTCCAAAGTTGACTCATTTTATACATAAAATTTCATTAAATTGTTGACTTCCATTTTATACATAAAATTTCATTAAATCATAATATTAGATTCCATCTAGTTCCCTATTTCTCACAACTATACCTGACACATCTGATAGTAACTTAGTATTTAATATCAATTTTTAATTCATTTATTCACAGATGGTGGGGGGGAGGGAGGTTTCTTTGGCTGCACTGACAGTATATTTATGTAAATGTTACAGACACTCCAGTTCTTGAAAAAGTGTGAAGAAATCTTGCTATTAAATGTTACATTTTTTTCTCTCAGTCCTCTGTCCTGTGTTTTCTAAAGATTATTGATGCTTGAGCAATTCTTAAATAATAATAACCCATAATTTTGGGGGCCTTAATTACTACAACTGTTTTCAGAGGGCTAGCCATGTTAGTCTGTATCTACAAAAACAAGAAGTCTTGTGCCACCTTAGGAAATTATTTTGAAATAACTAAACTGGAAATAATAACTCCTGAAATAACTATTTTGAAATAAGCATATTCCCTGAGGAAAGCAGAAGTACAGATTTCAAAATAACCAGCCTGTTATTTCAAAATAACAGGTTTGGTAGTGTGGACTCTTCACTTATTATTTCAAAATAAGGGGAGTTATTTCGAAATAACTCCCTATTGTAGACCAGGGCCCAAAGACTAACAGATTTATTTGGGCATAAACTTTTGTGGGTAAAAACCACTTCTTGAGATACATGGAGTGGAAATCACAGAAGTAGGGATATATATATATATATGTACTAGCCTATCAAAAGAAGGGAGTTACTTATCATGTGTAGGACCAGTGTTTTTATTTTCTCAAATCATTGCATTTTTGGTAGTACTGCAAAAAATTATGTCTTAATGCAATTACTAATAACCATGATGTCAGCACAGACCTATGATAGTTTATATGTTGAGCTAATTGAACAAAGAGGCATATCACTTCTCTGTGAGGAAGCTTTTAATTACATTTCTGAACTGATTCCAGAGATTAATGGATAGATAAAAGATGCTTTATTGTTTCATTTATCTTTTTTGAGATGTCTGTATTTGTGTTAAGCTCGACCTTTGATATTTTACTCTTTCTTTGCATTAGTAATTGAAAAATGTTTGAGTGCAAACAGACTTTAATGTGAATTTTCCATTATCCCGTTGTAGTTACCAAAAGTTTTTTTGTTTGTTTTATTCAGTCCCTAGCAGTGATAAATTCTACTGTACACAGGGTTAGAACTTGAACATTTAACAGCATATTTCAGTGAAGAAAACAGCATAAGATTTACTGTACTGAATCAGAGTTTTGATCCATCTAGTCCAGGCCCTTGTCTTTGGCTCTGGCCAGCACCATACACTTCCAAGGAAGGCATAAGAATCCTGGGAGCTAGTACAGATAAAAAAAAATCTAACATGGAACAACACAGTATGGGTAAGATTTGATGGGCCCCTCTGGCGGTGTAATGAGGGCACAAGAAGCTTCTTCTTTTCAGACTCTCTGCAAGGGTATATCACAATTGTAATCTTTCACAGGATGGGAGCAGAAATGTTATATGCTTTTGATGCAGGGGCAGCGGATTGTTGGAGTTAATATTGTATTTATTCTCACACGTCAGATAGGAAAATATTTTGTTCTTCAAGTGATGTCACCATGTGTGCTCTGCTGTTGGTGTCGGATCATCCTGGTGTTTCAGACTGGAGTTTTTCTAGCAGTATCTGGTTGGGCTGCACAGGCACAGCAGGTGGCTCATGCCTTTTGCGCCTTTGCAATTCACATGCACAGCCTGACTCCCCTCAGTTCCTTCGTTAACGCCCTTGGTTCCAGACGGAGCTTGATCCTTCTCCTCATTGGCCTGTTGGTAGAAAATAGAGTTAGAGTTAGTCAGGAAATTATTTTCCTGTTCATTGTTTAGCTTGATAGTTAATTAGTTACGTTAAAAAAAAGACTGTTTTTTTTTCATGTAAATAGTTCAAACAAATCCCCCTGATAAACATCACTCAGATAGGCTAGGCCCCAGTTGCAGCCTCTCCAGAACCAAAACTTCAGCATGCACAGACCTTGGCGCTGCTTCCGACGGCACCAAAGACAACCGAATTTCAGGAACCAGACAAGTCTGCAGCACCGCTCGCACCGCAGGTGCCGACCAAAACTTCGGCACTGAGAAAGGCAAGGTCAAAGTAGCTAGGCCCTTACTGTGCACACCAATCCCAGAAACAGCACTCTCACCACTGGCACTGAGGTCCCCTTCATCTGCACTACACTTAATGGCACTGTCAGAGGAGGCCATGCTTCAGCACCATTCTTCCTTGTGCAGTCATGATCATGAAGTGCCAGTGACAGCTTCGGTGCCATGCTCCAGATCACCTCACAACACCGCCACAAAGCACCCATCTCCATCGCCACCATCATCAGGAGTGTCTCCCCATTCACCCAGGTCACCAGTGCTCTCTCACTACAGTGGCTTTGATGATGACTTCAGGAGTGTTTTCTTATCTCAGCACTCTTCTTCTGCTAGGGCACATGCGCCTTATGACGGACATCGACCACAGTATCCTCACCATCCTCCGTGGTTCCCAGACTGGTCTTATCATCCTCACTATCCTCCACATTGGTCCCCCTAGCATCACTGAGAAACCATTCGATGGCACCTTCAACACTTGTCCATACACTGGTGCCAGCCTCTCGCCCTCATAGTCCTACCCCTCCAACGGAGGACTTAAGATACTGAAGAGGGACGCATCATTGATGAGGTTGACTCTGACCAACCTGACACCTCACCAACTGATAGATCATCTTCCTCACCTGATGAGGCAGTCACCCCAGACGATTCATCACCGGTGGATGACTTGAAGCTCTTCAAGAGAGTTGTTATGAGTCAAAAATATATCTTACAGATAAGACTATTTTCAAGACAGGCTTTTTTAGGCTATTCACTATTACACTGTTTCTTCAGATTTCTGTCAATTAATTTAATCACCAGTCACAGTAGTATCTATGTATGATGTCTCAACACCTAAGCCCCAGTCCTGCAAAAGTTTATACACATGCTTATCTGGATCCTATAGGACTACTCAGAGTGAATGAAGTTAAGCATATTTTTTCTATTCATAAATCTTTGTATGATCAGAGCCCTGGATATTGTAGTTACTAGTGTGTTTTTTATATATATGAAAATATGTATATGAAAGTATAAAACAGGATATGCAGATCAGTGCAGGCCATTCTATATTCACTGCAGGATAGCAAAAATAGTAAAATAGGCCCTGGCAGTTTATCTAATGTGTGACTATATCCAATGTAATTGACATGCTTAGGGTGTTCCTGGTAACAAGTTATGAATATCAGAATTGAAGTGCAAATCAGTATATCTTATTGTCAGACTTCAGGGCTCTAATATGCTGTGTGAGTATACATTTGGTACAGTTGGATTTTTTTTAAACCTGTGGTCCCCAAATTATGGGTCACACCCCCTCAGCATGATGCAGAGGAATGTCCAGGGTCCAAGCCTGTCCCCCTCCCCAGGATGCAAAGAGGGAACACCACCCAGCCCTGCTTTGACCCAGGTCTGCTCCATCTCTGACCTGGCTCCAGTCTCTGGCCACAGCTGTGACCTTGGTTCTGCTCCACCCCCAGGGCACTCGGACATAGTCTGTTACCCGTGAGGGAGCACGTGAGAGGAAAATGTGGGTACTGCTATTTTAAAGAGTATGTCTCTGTACAATCAATTGAGTTGTAAGGGCATGATCCTACGTCATTTTTTGAGGAAGAATGGGTCTTGCGCAAAAGGGGGGTTTTGCACAAAAAGGTTCCACTCTATACAGCGCTTTTTTGCGCAAAAACCTTTTGCACAAAAGGGAAAGGAAGAGGAAATGCAAATGAGAGCACAACATATGCAAATGAGCACTCCATTTGCATTTCCTCTTCCGGAAGAGGATCGTAGTTTAGACGTAGCTCAAGTGTGCACAATGAGCTAGAACATAGCTTTTAACTGCTCTGTGCCTCAGTTTCCTTTTCTAAAATGTGGATGCAAATACTAATTTACTGCAGAGGATGTTCATGTGAGTGTGTTCCTTTGAAAATGACTGTCTGTATAACTGCTAAGCATTATAATTTTCCCCAACTAGACATTTTCTCCCCAAAGTGTGCAGAGTGTGCTAAGTTATTATTATGTCTCGTCACAGCCCAGATTCATCATCATAAAGTCAGCTCAGAATGCGAGATGACTCTGAAGAGACCATTAAAATCACATTGTCAGTTCATCACAGGGAACAATATTACTGAACTGACCTAGTTTTCCCGTAAGTCTACAGAAAGCTGATGCTGGTTAGAATTGGTGGAAGGGGGCAGGCGCACCAAAGACCAGTCTGAGCTGTACATGTGGCAGCCTTCATTGATAAATGTTATTTTGTTAGATCTTCTGTTTTCTATAGTGATTGGAGGGATCTGGACAAAATTTTAGTCACATGATACATTAGGTCCATTCACCAAAGGTTGAATAGTATTAATAATTAATAAAAGTAAAAATCATGCACATAGTAACCTTCCATCAGAATCTTCAAAGGACTCAACAAACTTTATTAAGGGTTTGACTCGTCTCATTTCTTCTTCTTCTCCGTTTCTTCTCCCCCTCCCTTCCATCAGGAGTGCCAACCTCTGGTCATCTGAAGAAGTGGGCTGTGCCCACAAAAGCTCATGATACCATCTACATGTTTTGTTAGTCTATAAAGTGCTACCAGACCATTTGTTGTTTTTTAAGTTTAACCTCTGGACAGATTGTCAACAAGCAGAGCAGAGATCCCAAACTGGTAGTATTTCTATCATTAGATTTCGCCAACACAATAACAAGTGTAAACTCCTGAAGCACTAAATCCTGTGATCTTAACACAGAGTCACAGACAGTCCCCTTGGGCACTCCAGTGTATCTTGACCAGGACCACTGACAGGCTGAGACGTAGGGGGTAAAGGGAGCACTTGTCCTGGAGCCTGGCTATTCTAAAGTTCCCGGGGCTGCCAGCCACCGCTACTGCAGAAGTGACTTCTGGGCCCTTTAAATTGCTGCTGGAGTGCTGTGTGGCATGTTCCAGGTGGCTCTGGGTGCTGAGGGGCCATGCTGTGGTGCACTCTGAGTGGCGCTGAGAGCTGCCTGTGCCCCTTCGGCCCAAGGGCCCGTCCCTTCTGAGAGTGCAGAGTCTGCCTCCCACATCTTGCCTAAGGGCCCGGCAAGTCTGTTGGCCCCTCCAATCTTCCCACCTAGGCAAGCTGAACTATTTGATTGTGACGGGGTGTGCTTACCCCGCACTCAGACAGGAGGGGTTAAAACCCTGTGGACAAAAGAAGTCCCCCTCCGCCCCCCCAGACTGGGCATGCTGTAGAGACACTCCATCCAGGGACTTGGATAACGGGATCCAGAGACCCAGGAGAGCACCCTGAGCTGCCAGTGCTGGAAGAGCCCCAGGGAGAGGTTGTTGCTGAGGAACCAGGGGACCCAGAGACCATGTGAAATGTCCCTACGCCAACTGTGGTAGGAAGTGACCCAGGGACGGTGCTGAAGTATCTCCCACCTGAGTGAGCTTGGCGTGTTGCAGTTCGGTTCCCTGCTGGGTGAGTGGTGGAGTGGGTTGGGGCTGGTGGAGTAGGGTGAACTCCAAATCATTGACTCTGGCCATTAGGCTGTGCTGCCCTGAACCAAGGGTTACCCTCATAGACTCTAGCCATTAGGCTGTGTTATCCTGTGCCAAGAGCTATTCTCAGAGACTCTAGCCTTTAGGCTGAGTTGGCCTGAACCGATAACTATTGTTATAGAGTCTAGCCATTAGGCTGTGCTACCTTGAGCAGAGGATTGTTACCATTGACTCCTTTTGCTATTGACTTTAGCCCTTAGACTATACTGTCTTGAACTAAGGGTTGGTGGTAAAGACTGAGGCGACGTCTAGACTGCAGGCTTCTTTTGGAAGAAGCTTTTCTGGAAGAGATCTCCCGAAAAAACTTTTTCCAAAAAAGAGCATCTACACAACAAAAGCACGTCAAAAAAGCAATCTGCTTTTTCGAAAGATAGCATTTCCACTGAATGGACGCTATCTCGCATTTAAGCTATGATTATTATGGACGGAGTGGCCACCAGGGCACCTATGCTTTTTCCTCTTTCCTCTTCTTTCGAAAGAACTCCCTCTTCCCCATCCACATACACCTTTTTCCGAAAGAGCTCTTTCGGAAAAAGGCTTCTTCCTCGTAGAAAGAGGTTTACCAATGTTGGAAAAACCCCTCTGCTCTTTCTGTTTTCTTTCAAAAGAACACAATTGCAGTGAGGATGTAAGTTAAGTTTTTCCAGAAAAACTGATGTTTTTCTGAAAAAAACTCTGTAGTGTAGACATAGCCTGATAAAGGTTGTTGATGACCCAGCAGCTGAATAGGTGGCGTCCACAGCCCTGGGTACCTTCACCTCAAGAGATGGGGTATACATACGCCGTGACAGTGTTAGCCACTTTATACTAAAAGAAAAAAAATCACAATAATATTCAGGTATTTCCCTGTCCGAAAGGACGAGTCACTTATCCCAGGTCATTAGTACTCAGATATCAAACCAAAGACAGTGCTTTTAGCCAGTCCTGTGACACACTAACTAAAGATGTATTAAGAAAATAAATGAGTCATTTACAAGGTTAAAATAGGAAACACACAAATGAGTTACTGTCTTAGATTAAAAAAAGTAATATAAGCTTCTATAATAATCAGCTCTATGTGTCCTGGAGGGCTGACTCATGCCAAGAAGCATGGGGATCTCTTGCTTATGCTTAGGAATCTCTGTCCCTTAGAGTCCAAATAGCACAGAGACCAAGTTTCTCTTTGTCAGGGATTTTATATGTCACACTCTGTAATTTTAATACCTGTATTTGTTTTCTTCAGACATTTTTGTGTTGCTTCACCCCTGAAAACATCTGAAGAGCCATTATAAACTGAAGCATGAAACACAGTGTAATAATACAATTTAAAAAATTATCATTTAAATAACTAGCCAGAAAGATACATTTAAAGAAATATATAATTATTTTTTTAAAATTGATTAGTATCTTCTGGGTTTTTTGTAATCTTCTTTCTCTGTATCTGGTTTTAAATGTAATCCTTTTTATGTAAGGATCATTCATAAATATTCATAAATATTAAAAAAAAAATTTGGACCACAGAAGAAAATATTTTCTGCCAAGAATCATTAGTCTTCATCTAGTCCAGAAAATACAATTTTATTTTTACCATGTTTTGTCCTATTTGAAAGCCCAAAATATTCTCTTTCCTAGTAAAAACAAAATTCAGAAAGCTGTTAAAAGGAGGATGATTAAGCTAGACATGCTTGGGCGAAAATAACTCTAAAGCAGTACATTTACCATTCCTCTGAATTTTACCTTTGTACTTAAATGCAGTAATTCCCATAGCAATTGCTACATTGCATGACACCTGGTAACTCTGTATGCAGCTTTTCACACACACACACATACACACACACACACACGCAAAAATCACAAGGCCTTCTCAAAATGTACATTAGAATGAAAAGGGATTTTCTTATATTTGTTAGTTATTTTCCAACAATTGTGCTATTAGACAACTCTGTGTTTTCAGTTTTTTCCCTCCATTTATAATCTTTCTTTTCCCTTTTGTGTTCTATTTTTAGTTATAAGCTTTAGCATATTTTATAACAGTTTAGAGGGTTATAATTTGGCCAAGATATAGTAATAGGATGAATTCCTGATTCAAATTTGATTTGCTGTGGAACCTGGTCGTTTATTGTTACTTATTAGTATTCAGACAAATCCAGCCTAATAGTCTGTTTGTAGCACCCAGCATGGCAGGAGTATCTAAGTGTATCATCCAAAAAAAAAAAAAAAAAAGGAGAGTTAAAATCAGGTGTTTAACATGGGCACTGCTGTCTTGCAGCTCTGTCATCTCGCCTCCTACTCCTCATATGTAAAGCTTGCTCCTGGTTAAACAGCAGGACTTTGAAGCGTAGTTAAATACATATTAGTAAGTTGTACTTTGCTTTGGAGCAGTCTCACAGCTCAGAAGAAAAGAGGATTGCTTCTAGCTTGAAGTCAGAATGGAGCTCACTAAGTATTGGTAAGATTCACTTTGAAGTCCTACGGTAGAGCAGCCAGTCAGGGAAGAGAACATTGTCTGACCTTCCTGCAGATTACAGGAGTTATCCATCTTCAAGCAGGAGGATTGAACACTGTGCCACTGTAGCATCCTGGCAGTTTTGTCTCCGATTCCTGAAAATTAACTACTAATTAACAGATAATTACTTAAAATGTCATGGGATTAGAGGGATCAACCATGGATTGATAACTGGTTACAAGCAGTGTTCCCTCTAAACTGCACAGCAGCACAGGTTCACAGGTGATTAATCGGCCCTGCCCAGTCAGTCAGATCTGTGCATGGAGTCCTGAGCCTCTGACTGGGTGGGGCCGATTAATCACCTGTGAAGCTGTGCTGCTGCGCAGTTTAGACGGAACACTAGTTAAAAGATAGGAAACAAAAAGTAGATATAGCGACGAGGAATTCTGTGGCACCTTATAGACTAACCGAAGTGTTGGAGCATAAGCTTTCGTGGGCAAAGACCCACTTCCTAAAAAGTAGATATAAATGGTCAGTTTTTAGAATGGAGAGAGGTAAACAGTGGTGTCCCTCAGAGGTCTGTACTGGGACCACTCCTATTTAACATATTCATAAATGATCCAGAAAAAGGAGTAGAAAGTGAAGTGGCAAAATTTGCAAATGATACAAAACTACTCAAGATTATTAAGTCTCAAGCAGACTGTGAAGAGCTGCAAAAGGATATCTCAAACTGGGTGACTAGGCAACAAAATGGCCAACAAAATTTAATGTTGATAATGCAAAGTAATGCACATTGGAAAAACATCAACCCAACTATACATATAAAATGATGGTATCCAAATTAGCTGTTGCCACTCAAGAGAGAGATCTAGGAATCATTGTGAATAGTTCTCTGAAAACATCCACTCAATGTACTATGGCAATCAAAAAAACAAGTTAACAGAATGTTGGGAATCATTAAGAAAGGGATAGTTAAAATGACAGAAAATATCATATTGCTTCTATGTAAACCCATGCCATGTCCTCATCTAGAATGCTGTGTGCCGATGTGGTTGCCTTATCTAAAAAAAGATATATAGGAATTGACAGGGCTCAACAATTAATGTAATCTACTCGCCTGTGGTGAGTAGATTTTAGCCCGGCGTGGCTGCGCTGCCATGCGGTTCTGCGTGTCTGGCGAGCGGGGCTTACCGCCACTTGGCGAGCCCTGGAAATTGGAATAGGTTCAGAAAAGGGCAACAAAAATGGGTATAGAACAGCTTCCATATGAGGAGAGATTAATAAGATGGAGACTTTTCAGATTGGAAAAGAGACAACTAAGGTGGGTTATGATAGAGGTCTATAAAATCATGACTGGTGTAGAGAAAGTAAATAAAGTGTTGTTTACTTCTTTACACAAGAACTAGGGATTATCAAATGAAATTAATAGGCAGCAGGTTTAAAACAAAAAAAAGGAAATATTTCTTCACACAACACATAGTCAACTTACGGAACTTTTTGTGAAGACCAAGACTTTAACAGGGTTCAAGAAAGAACTAGATAAATTCATGGAGGAAGGTCCATCAATGACTATTAGCCAGGATGGGCAGGGATCGTGTCCCTAGCCTCTGTTTGCCAAAAGCTGAGAATGAGCAATAGGGGTGGATCACTTGATGGTGTCCTGTTCGGTTTATTCCCTTTGAGGCACCAGGCATTTGCCACTGTCAGAAGACAGAATACTGGGCTAGATGGACCTTTGATCTGATTTAAGACAGCCCTTCTTATGTTCTTATTGATTGTCTATATTGTCATTACCCTCTTCCATTCCTCCACCCAGATATGAATGTTCTCCATCCCCCTTGAAAATTCCCCCTTGAAATCCAGAAAAAGAGCAGCTGTTGTTAAGGGCCTGCCCACGACTCAGAGGCGAAAATAATAAATCAGGGATATCTCTTCCTTCTGTGTTATCTCTTATCCACATCTTGACTAGATACAGTATTTGTTTTCCAGGTCAGTAGTGGTAGGCAGGATATCTAATTTAGGGCGTGAGTGTACACTATAAACAACATAGTGACTTTCTGTAACATGGACAAACAGTTTTGCAAAAGAGGGGGATGCTACCCTACAGCATTGTCCTGACTGATGGGCGTACTTGTCCCTGTATGCAGGAGTTGGCAGTGGATACACTTACTAAGATTCTTTGGGAACTAGATACTGGAAAAAGGATGGGACAGAGAATAGACAGGCAATAGCTTTAGTTTGCCAGCTGCCAGGGTTGGTGAGTCACATGGGGAGACTGTGTTCCATTATTTTACAGGGTGTTCCAAACAACTGTTCCCCAGCACAACCTGGAAGCTTCAGTGAACCATTGCACCTCTCTGCTTGTCTTGATTGGCAAGACGTGTTTGCTCAAGTTAGCTTAATGGGATTGAAAAGCTCCTTTATAGTTCAGGCTGACATCTGTGGAGCCAGATTAGCTGGCTGTGTTACAGGCTAGTGTGAAACCTACAACTGATAACTTTTCTTTATTGTCACTGCCAAACTTCATAATGTATGATCTCAGGGCATGTCACTACATAACTAAATTGGTGCCACTGTGATCGATGTAACTACATTGATTTAGTGGGCCTGGTGAAGATGTGATAAGTCAATGGAAGAGTATTCTCCTGTCAACTTAATTAATCCACCTCAACAAGAAGTGGAAGCTATGTTGGCAAGAGAACTACTGTTGACATAGTATGGTGTAGGTGCCACTTGAATTCTATGTAAGTTATGTCAACTTACATGATATAACTTACTTTATTAAACTAGCATAACTTAGATCAACCTGCAGCATTAGTGTAGACAAGGCTGCAGGCAAAGCAGTGGTGGGAGGCAGTGTTCCCTCTAATCTGCGTGGCAGCACAGCTTCACAGGTAATTAATCAGACCCGCCCAGTCAGAAGCTCAGGGCTCCAAGCATGGAGCTGACTGACTGGGTGAGGCTGATTAATCACCTGTGAAGCTGTGCTGCTGCACAGCTTAGAGGGAACACTGGTGGAAGGGATATCAAGGTTAGCTGATACAGGCAACTCCCTACTTACAACTGCCCAACTTACAACCCCCCGCATTTACGACCATTTTTTCATGCAAGATAGCTCCTAAAACCCCCCAATTTATGTCCATAGCTCACATTTATGATGGCGTACGATGCAGACTCCATGCGTCATCCCAAAACAGGAAACTCACAAAGTCAGTCAGACTCGCCAGTCTTCAGCTGCTGCTTGAACTGCGTGTGTCTTCGCTACATCGATCTTCACTTTTTAGTTATTTTAGTGCATTATTTGAACTATTTAGTTTAGCTTTCCTCCATTTCCATAGTCAATTTTGATATTTTTAAGGTATGAAATGGGTTTCCAGGAACAGAACCACCATTTATAACATTGCGCCTATGGGAAATAAGGGTTTGACTTACGACGGCTTGACTTACAACAGTTTTCCAGGAACCAATTAGTTAGTAAGTGCGGGGGTTCCCTGTATAGCAAACTTGCTAAAACCATGTTTCATGTGCATCACAAGGTGATGAAGGCCAGATGAGTGCTATATTTTGAGCTCAGTTTCTACTTGGAAGAGAATGTACCAAAATAAACACATACCACCTTTATTCAAGAGAATCCCTGGAGCGAGCTGGTTTTGTGCCTAAATTGTGTCTTTCCCAAGCAGCTACCATTGTATATAAATGAATGTGGGGTGATAGAGATGCTCATTCTGTCTTTCCCTGTCTGATAACTGATCAGAAGATACAGGGCTGATGGTTTTAGATGCTCTTTTGTTTCCAGACTACCACTATTTCCCCAATAAATGCAGCATTCACATAGAACTATAAAGAATATGATTTGAATAGCTGAGTAAAAATGCCAATTATCAGTTTCAGCTGTTGTCAGTAAAAATTGATACTAAAATTTATTATTTTTCGCCTTGCTGCTTACTTTGAGCGAATATGTAAAAAACCTTGTTCACCATCCAGAGACGGATGATGGATCTGTTGACCAGTCATAGCCCCTACATAGAACAAGAATAGATTCTAGTAGACATGCTTGGCTGACACGCAGATAGCTCTGAGACAGTGTAGATAGCCAAGAAAAGGCTAATTCCCAAGCCAATGGGCATGTGCATAGCCAGCAAGCAGTTGGCACCTGCTGAAAAGAGCACAGTGAATCAGGCCATTCTGAACCTTGCCATGTCTTGGCAAGGCTCACTTGGAACAAGGCATATCCAGTGGCTACATCCAGTCACCCAGACGTGTGGCGGAAAGACTGCTTTTATCCTTTAACTTTCATTACCAAGCTTCAGTATTTTACTCTTGTAAACAAATCCCTCAGGAATGTGAAACTTCCACAAGGGCCTTGGCCAACATTTTCAGCAGTAGCTATTGACTTGAGATGTGTTGAACCTTATTTGTACAAGTGTTGAGCTCTCCCAGCTCTGAGTTGGAGCTGCTGAGCAGGAAAAACGATGATTACCTGTCACAGATCTAGTAAAACACTGCCGCTCGTGCACAGATCAGGCTGCTGTGAGGGGATCTGATTACTGAACTGCCCACGTGCTTTAAGCTTCCAGAATCTGGACAGACTCAATGCACTGCCTTTAGTTTGGCGTCCTTCGGCCCACACTCGCAGTGCAGATCTTCCATCCCATGCCCGTTCCTGAGAACTTAGGCCTCATGGTCCAAATGCCTAGCTCCTGACTCCTCAGTTTGCCCCATAGCTGAAACTTACCTTCTCCCAAACTACAGCCATGTGGTACTCTGGAGTTACATGCACCCTTCAAGGGCATATGATAAGTCTGGCATATAACACAGAGCAACAGACTTTGCTCAGAATTCTAAACACCAGTGCTCTTTACTTAAGAGTTAAAACACATGATAGCGCCCCTCATTCCAGATCACTTTTCTGGTAGGGGACTGCCTCAGTTCCCCCACCTCATCAGTCTCCCACAACAGCTCCTTGAGCTGGCAAAAGTGGCTGAAGGCACCAAATACATGAGCTCCTGCCTCTTATAACCTTTCAGTCCCTCTATCTCCGGATTTCCCAACCTATGGGTTAGGACCCAAATATGGGTCACCATTACATTTCAAAAGGGTCGCCAAGTGTCTCCCCAGCTGCCCTCCTTCCTCCCTCCATTTTTGAATTGCCTTGTGTCACCAAGTCTTCCTGAATTGTCAAAATGGGTCCCCCTCTGGAAAAGGTTAGGAACCGCTGCTCTATCTAGTGATTCCCAGATCAGCCTACTAGATGAGTTGGTTGCTAAGAAATTTTCCTCAGACAAACTAGTAAAAAGACCATGGGGAAGACAAAGTTCTGTATATTCAAAACGGAGCTTGATGATATATATGGAGAGTTCATAATCCAAGATTTAATAAACTGTAAATTGACAGATTACCCAAATTCTTACACTCCTCCCTGAAAATTAGGCCCAAATTATCTCAGGTTGGACATCTAAAAACTCAGGCACCCAAGGGCCATTATGCCATCTGGGTATTGCTGGAGCTCAGTCAATGCACTGCAATCACATGCCTTCCCTGGACATGTCCCTGACTTGCTTTGTCCAATGGAAGCTATGTAGGATGATGTCTTAGAGATAAATAATTTCACTGTTCTCTGTGCTCCCTCAGATTCCCCCATGCCGGGGAATCCACAGCACCCTGGTCAGGCAGCTTTGTGGCAGAAGATCTGTCCTAATGGATATATGAAGTGAGCTGAGGGTTTCTTTCTTTCTCTTCAAGTACATTCTCATTGTGAACTATTAATTTCAAATGTTGATTGATAGATTGGTGGATCACTTCAGTGAGAAACAACTGATGGTCCTCTTAGCTGATTACCATCTTTTAGTAAAATGTATTTTCTTTGTATCTTTGCTCCTCACTAATGATAATGATGATATTAGGAAAGGCACAAACATGATTGGCATTCTTAACTACTCTTGTGGCAGGAGTGAACAGATGGGCCTATTATTCATAGGGTTGCAAGTTCTTTCTGTGTAAGCACCACTGTTCAGCCTTTGAAAAAACACTGCATTGTTGTTAGTTTTGTGATGGAAATTTGCTTTCTACCTTAATCGCTCTAACACTGAGAAATTTTAGTGCAGAGTTGCTCTGTGGGACCTAGTCATTGGTGTGTGGGATGAGAGTTCTGAAAGAGGGTGCTCCCTTTGAGTTGTTTGTGACCTGCCTCTGTTCAAAGACTATTTGATATAATATAAAATAAACAGTTTGCACCAAGAATATATCCAGCCCATCCTTCATGTCACAGATTTCTCCTCCAACAAGAAGCTGGCCTATGAGGCCCAGACATCTTCTATAACTCCTTAGAAGGGTGACACAACTATTTACCAAAAAATATAATTTGTTCTACGATATCTATTTTATTCAACACAGTTCTGATTGAATATGCCAAGTAATCACTCACAAACATTGTTAGCAACACTTAAGATTCTCTGGAGATTTGATTGTGTCAACAAATGGATGTGGAGTCAAGTGACAACTAGATAATGTCTGATACTGGCAGCATCACAGCAGGTCCTGCATTTGACATCAGTCAAGGAGAAAGCCAAATCCTGGGCAGAACAGAGGAATTAGGCCTATTGCCAAGGATTATGGGCATATGCTTCCCCTCCCTGTATAATTCCATGTATTCTGTAGATGTCCAGTAAAACAGTTATTCTGTTTCTCTTTGTTAATAAAAGAGAACAAAATGGTAACAATTACTGCAGTATTCAAAATCAGAGTTTGTGTTCAAGAGCCTGGAGAGGCCTAACCTAGTGATGTGAGCAAAGGCCTAGTGATTTCAGATAAGGAACTTCTGGGTTCTAATCCTTGCTTCTGTGTTCTTGGGCATTTCAGTTTACTACTTTGTCTCACTTCCTACCAATGGGCAAATCATTTTAAAAACAATTGAATTATTTGTTTGAAAATGTCAGTACATTTGTGAAATATAAATGTTTGCCAGTTCAGTTGATCTATGACTCAGTGAATAATTTTTTAAAATGTTTCTTGATTAATTTTTAAATGGTAATGAATTTTGTCAAATAAATTATTTGATAAATAATATTCAGCTGGCAGCATGAATGTACCCATTATGAAATATGGATGAACTGACCTGCCTTGTGAAGGTATTGTGAAGCCTGAATAGCTAATTTACAAAAGTTTTATGAGCACTACTTAGTATTATTTGTCTATATTCTGGATTATAGAACACCTCAATCACCAATAAAATCCAACACATACCTCCTGTAGTTCCTATTTTATGTTACCCTGCTGCCCAATTAAAATTTCATTAAGCTTCTCACCTATAGTAGCTTTATCCTCAGACCAATGCACAGCAGCTTTTAACCCCCTGCTGCATTTGTATTGTTACTAAAAATGAACAGTATAATTGGCAAAGATATCTCATATTTCTTAGTAAGAAGTGTCTCATGAGCCAATAGCGGATGACTGTCTGTTATCTACTGACAGAATTATCTCTACTTCTTCCCATTTATCAGTTTTCATTATTGCTTTTAAACAACTATTCTTGAGACAATACAATTCCTGTGCAAAAATCATATGTTGCAATCATGCATATTAATTAACTTGGCCCTGCTTTGTAAACTTTCATTGTATCATGCTTCCTATATTTGTGGAATCATTTAATAAAAGGAATATTGATACAGAATGCCACTTTGCGAATCATAGCATAGGAAGTTTAAAGGTTGAAACATTATGCTGTTGATCTGAAAACCCTTGTGTGGCATGCAACGGTGCAGCAGGAGATTGTGTGAGTACATGCCTTGAGTGAGCACAGATAATGATAAATGAGACTTTGTTCTTCTCCCTGCTTGGTTATATATTTTAAGTCCCCCATCTTCAAAAGAACACTTGGCAAAAGAGGGGCAAGCAATAAACAGAGAATGAATGTATCAGGCTACATACACGTTACCACTTATGTTGATATATGTTATGTTGTTCAGGGGTGTGAAAAAGCCACTGACCTAAGCACTGCTGTGGACAATCCTGTGTCAGTAAGGGTATGTCTATACAGCAAAGTTATTTCGGAATAATGGCCATTATTCCAAAATAACTATGTGAGCGTCTACACAGCAATTTTGTTATTTTGAAATAATTTCGAAATAATGGATGGCTGTAAACCTCATTCTACAAAGAATAATGCCTATTCCAAAATAGCTATTTCAAAATAACGTGTGTGTAGACGCTCCGCTTCTGCTATTTCGAAATAGCCCCTCACCAGGGCCATTTTAAGTTATTCCTCCCCTGGGCCTCCTGGGGCTCTAAATCGAGAGAGCATGTCTACATTGGGAAGCCTGCGTCAGACTCATTTTGAGGCTTCCTTACAGTGTTGACATGCTATTTTGAAATAATCTATTTTGGAATAACTTGTTCCAAAATAACTGCATAGTGTAGACATAGCCTAAGACAGCTTTTGTCAATAGGACTTAAGAACATGCTTCAGAACTTTGTGGAACAGGGTCCACTATGCATCATCGAGTTACCTGTATCTTTTGGGGTTCCTGCCAAGTCCTTAGAGGAACTTTAAACTTCTCCTAAGTGGAGGATCTGCCCAGGAGAGCAGTAACAGAAACAACGCCTGCTTTTTCCTCCAGTGTTGAATCCTCTTCGGGGACACAAGGAGCCTTGAGTGTACTTTGGGGTTCCATGTTTACCTCCCTGCATCTCGGGGTTCATCTGGCCCAGAGACTTTCAATCTATGGTCCATGGCCCCCAGGGGAGTTCACAGATCATGTCTAAGGGGTTCGCAAAAGGTTGTAATTACCATAGAGCAATGGTTTTCAATCTGTGGTCCTCAGACACCTGGAACTCTGCGGATTATGTTTGAGATTTCCAAAGGGATCCATACCTTCATTCCAAATGTTGTAGGGTCTGCAAAAGAAATGAAAACCACTGGTCTAACCTAGTAGCTTGGAAACATTGTCCAGGGTAGACAGATTAGACTATATAGTTTTCAGAAAAGGGGGCTACCTTTTTATTATATGTTTTTACTTTGCCTGCCACAGTGGGGCCTTAATTCCTTATTGGAGCCCTTGGTTGCTATTGCAGTACAAATCATTAATAATGAATCATAATATCTACAGTAGATGCTTCTTAAAATTAAGGACGGAGTTTAAAACCCTGCTGATACTTTTATTTGGCTTAGGTGCTGTCAGTCTCTTATTACAGTAAAACAGAAGTGACTCTGAGATTAACTTGAACATGACAAGTTATAATAACTCTGTACTCTTTCAACAGAAAAATCTGTTTAGACAATCTCATGGATGAAAATGAGAAAGACAGGGCAAAGAGGTGAGCATTTTTTTTCTCTTATATTGTTCATTTTGTTGCAAAACTAAGATTTTATGTTGCTGTGGAAGCTGTTTTTTCCATCCTAATTAATCAAAAGGGAGAGAAAAATAAAGCCAAGTACAACTTGAAAAACTGTTGAATCACAAAGCACAATGATCAGCCATCTTTTAAGAATAAAAGTATGTCAACAGTGTATCTTCTGAAAAATATCAGTAAGTCAAATACCAGAAATATTTTTCATATTACTATGTAGTGTTAATCAATGAACTTGTAGAATACTTATCTCTGCCATCATATAACTTTCTGGTCCATCATGTATATAAAATATCCATTTTACCATATAATCTTATGACAAACACTTTGTAAAAGAAAAACAACCTCATTGAAAATATTGAGGTTTTCTTATTATGTTACCCAGTTTATACATGGGTAATTATCTGATAGTGATATTGGAAAAAACAAAAACATGTAATATTCCAAATCACCTAAACAACAAGAAGAAAAAACAGCATTACAAATATTACTTTGGCTAGATGATGGAAGAGTTAAATGCCCCGTTTTTAGTAAAAGACAGATCAATAGAAGCCACCACTAAAAATACAGATCCATTTTGCAAGAGTGAGAAGAAGCTATGCTATGGCGTGTGATGAGTTTACTGGTATTGATACAGCAAATACAGGGGTTAGAGCTCTGATTGATGGATCTGTGTGTGTCTCTTCTTGAAAACAGAAGAAAACACTAGTGAGCAAGGGCAGAAAAAGCCAAGGACACTATGGCTAAGTCTACACTATAGCACTATTTCAGGATACTGGAGGTATCCCAAAATAGCTATTCTGCATCTTTTGAGCGCGCCCATTATTTCAAAATATAATGGGCTCACTCTTCTGATGTCCCTGTAAACCTCATTCCTTGAGGTGTAAAGGATGCTTCAGAATAGCAATTTATTTTGGAGTAAGTGCTGTGTAGACAGTGCCAAATTTTGAAATAAGCTATTTTGAAATAACACCGAAATAAGATACGCAAATGTGAACAAGCACTGGGAATGTGATCTTAAGAAAACTTAAGAAAGTTTAGGGAAAGGGGGAAAAAGCTTAAGAGAGACAGCTTTTGAGCTGAGTCTGATTAGAAAAGGTGCCTACTAATGTGAGGAAAGACACCATTTTGTTGTTTGAGTCCTGATGTTTTTGGGGAAACAGGTCTTTGTACTTTTTTTTGTAAATAAACTGTATTGCTTCAAAGAAACTTATGGTTCCATCGCCAATTACTGTTCCTAACTGGAGCAATCCACCAGATGCTGAATTTTTGGCTAATTGATTGGATTTTAGGGGGTTGACACACTGTTAACTACAGTGATAATGTCACAGTTAATACATACGCAGGAAATTGTATTAACATTTTGTAGGGGTTGCTTTTTGAGGTAGAAAATAATTTGTTATGGTAAAACTCCATAATAATTGGCTGGAACCAGGAGTATCACATAATCTGTTTGCTAGCGAAAGACAGAACTATGTAGCACTTTAAAGACTAACAAGATGGTTTATTAGGTG
>CM057845.1:208905360-208916036 GCA_030068395.1 Apalone spinifera
ATTTTTTAGCACTGGTTAAAAAGGGAGATGACAATGTTGTGAATTTTTTCCCATCATCGTTACAAATGTGTGATTTAAAAACAACTGAACCTGTGATCTTTGGGGGTTTTTAGTATGATCCAGGCCCTTCAGTTCTCTGTTGCTATCAAACATTTAAAACTAGACAGGACAAAGCGCTGAAGGATGTGCTGGTGTGGGGAAGCATGAGAAGACCTAACTGTTCTTTGCATCTTTGCTTTCTAGGAAGAATATAAAATGTTTAAAGTTAGGCCAAGATTTAGTCATGGGAACTTTCAGTAAAAGTCATGGACAAGTCAAGGGCAATAAACAAGAATTCAGTCTGTGACTGGTCTATGACTTTTATTATAAATACCCTTTATTAAATCTCTGGTACCCTGCTGCTCTTGAAGGCCCTGAGATGCCACTTCTCTGGGGAACCCCTGCTCCAGCAGTGGCGGCTGACTACCCCCCAGAGACCACTTTCCTGATGTGTCTCCAAGGATGCTGTTCCAGCCATTGCTGGGACTGCTGCTACTCAGTCATTCCCAGGGCTGGCCCCTGGATCAATGTTTCAGTGATTTCCAGGTTGCTGCTCTGTCTGCCCCTGGGACCACAGCTACTTAAGAGATTCCCTAGGGCTAGCCAAGCACACTGTAGCTGAAGAAGACATGAAGTTTGCAGACATGAAGTCACAGAATCTGTCCCTAGTGACAGAATCGCAGCTGTACTTACAGTTCATGGACAACAGCTGGTGATAGTGGCACCATTTGAGGAGTGCACTGAAGGTCCAGTAACATAAAGGGCAAAACTCTTATTGACTTCAGTAGAACAGGATCAGACTCTGAACTGACTGATTGATACCACCAGCCTGTTGAGCTGTGAAGGTCTGCTCAACTGTGAAGGTATGGTGTTTTTCAAAGGGAAGCAGTCTTTTAACTACTGTCCCATGGAAGATGGTAGTGGTGGAGCTGCTGTTGTATATGGCTGTGTGTTGGGAGGGGGATAGGTCACAGGGGGCACATCTTCACTTGCTGTGCCGGAGGTCAAAATTCTGGCATTCGATTTAGCGGGTCTAGTATAAACCAGTTAATCAACGCTGAGGGCAGCTCCAGCCAGCGCTTATACTCTTCACAGTTGTGAGGAGTAAGGGAAGCCAACAGGAATGTTTTCTCTGTCAGCCTCCCACAGTGAAGACAGTGCCAAGCTCAACTTAAGGTAAGCGAACTCCAGCCATGTATACATAGCAGGATCTGCATACCTTAAGCCAACTTTGTAGGTCTAGTGTAGAACTGTCCTGGGTCTTGTATCTCAAAGACCCGCCTGTGCTATGCTACATCTGGCTGGAGGAGCAGGGAAGAATTGCTTTTTTCTGCTCCTGCTGGTGATACTGGTCTGGGACAGATGGTATGATAATTAAGGCATTAATTCTCACCCATTTTTAGTAGTTCAGTCTGCATATGAAGCAACAGGAAGTGCTTCTATTCCATATTCTTTTTTTTTCCTCTTAGGAAAATTGTAATTATGTTTTTCACTCATTTCAGCATTCAGCCAAAGATGTTAAATATGTTCCATCCAACAAAATATATCTAAGGTATTGCGCTAAGCTGTAGTACGAAGAGTAATTATTTTCTTCTTGGATGAAATAATGTCATGAAATAAGGAGAGCTGGTTGTGAACGTAGGAATATTGCTATGCAACAGTAACAAAGTAGCTTGAAGTAAAACCACCTACATAATTTTTCTTTAGTCCTCCACAGTGCAGGAGTTCAATAAGCTTTCTGTCATTTGTAGGCAGAGAGGTTTCCTCTTGCTATCGTATGGTCTTTTAGGCCCAATGATTTCCACAGAATTTCTTGTTTTCAAGGTTCTTCAGATGTTTAACTCAATGTCAAGAAACCTTTTTTTATTGCTTTCCTCTCTACTCTTGTATCCTAGTGGAAACTAAGCATCCAGTTCAGCAAAGCATTCCTATTCTGGAAGGCAATTAAGCATGTGCTAAAGTCCTACTGAAGTCAATCAGACTTAAACCCTATTTCAATAAGGACATATTTAGGCAGGTACTTAAGTACTTTTCTGAATTGGGATCTAAGACTGTAAACTGGTTATTCTTTCCTCACCCTACTAGTCTTTAGTGTGATAATCTTCTCTGGTGTCCAATCCCAAATATGGAATGGATCATTATTATGTCTATTGTGGTAGCTCCTAGGAGCACTAATCATGGACTAGGACTTTACTGTGCTGAGCACTGTGTGAACACTAAACAAAAAGAAGGGACCCTCCCACTCTGTTCCCACCCTGCAGAGACTTGCTCCAGCCCAAGCCCGGAAATCTACACATCAGAGAAACAGTCCCACAGCTTGAGTCAACTGGCACAGGCTCTTTTTCTTTGCTGTGTAGATATAGTCAGTCTGGGCCAGGCTGTGCAGTTAAGCCAGTGACCTACTGGGGGCTGTTCAGAGCTCCACCAGTCCAGGAAGGATTGTGCCTGAGGATGCACGATCCCTACCAAAGCTCCCCTGTGGACACCAGGGAAGTTTGCATGCTGCACTGTCACTTTGAATGGTGCAACATTCCTCAGCTGTGTGCTTGACCAACTCTAATGGAGACAAAGGAGGGGGCAAGCCATGGACCCACCCTTCCTTGCCTCCTTTTGCTGGTTTGTGCTCCTGGAGGCAGTAAGAGGAGGCAGACTCTGTGTAATCTAAAACTCAAAAACCGCCACTGTGTCTGTTTCGCATACGGGAAGGCTCACTACACCCTCTCTGTCCACGGTCTATCCCTAAATGGGAAGCAACAACTTCCTTTGGAATGGGTTATCTTTCGGGGTTTAATTCTTATGAAGACAACTCAAGATGAGTAGAATGTCACAGTTGTCACTGGAGTTATGCCACAGGTGGACTTGGCCCAGCGTACACTACTTTTTTCAATATAATAACATATTGTGATTATACAGAGCACAATTTTAAGATGTGTTTGCCTAACTTGTATACACACTTACCCATTTTAGACCAAAATAATAGCCTGTGAAAGGTCATGGAAAGTTTCCCACTGATTTCCATGGGCTTTAGACCTGACACTTTGGGTACTTATGTGCCTATAGGCGTGGAAAGCTTGACAGCTGCTTATGAAAATTGGGCTTTCTGTTTGGTTTTGCAAATGAAGTGCTGCCCCTATTGCCAAAAATGGCAGATTGGTGGAGAATGAGAATGCCTTTTTTTTGTTTTCAGAATTTGTACCTTCTTTTTTTTTCTTTGCAGTGTGACGTCATGGATCAAAATTTGTTAAATTTCCTCCCAGAACAGGAACATTCAGAAGTTTATAAAATATTATCTTCTCATACGCTTTTGGCAGATTCTGCCTCACCAGATTACCTAAAGAGTAAGTTTTGTTTTATCATTCCCACTAAATGAAAAGCATGAGAGAAAGAAGATCTCTCTCTTGCAAGAGTGGTGTCTTCATGGCAGTATGATTATTTTGCATCTTTAGATATATTTTCCTTCATTTTGAAACAAATGTTGCCACTAGAAATGATCCTTCTGTTCAGTTTCAAACTAGATCCACTGCATTTATTTACTGGAGTAAGACAGCTTGCAGTCATGTTAATTATAATATATCGTGTCTTAGGGGAGAGGTAAGGAAAACATATTTGGCCATGGAAATTTAGAAAAGTTCAGCAAAATAAAATCGCATCTTAATTGATGTTTCAACCTAATAAAATTATATTCTGTCCATAAATATTCTACTGATGCACATCTCTGTGTTACATTACATTGAAAAATGTGTTAATTATTCAGAATTTGTTTTATCATTTATTTTTCATAAATAATCCTTTCACATACTTCATCTAAATTAGCTCTAAAAGTGGGGAAGACAAAAAACATGGACCACATGATGATAGAATCTACATATTTTGTTTAAAAAAATCTCCTATATAGAAAATCCACTGCTATTCCAAAGTTAATTTAAAAGTATTTACAATGAAATTGACTGTTTTTTCCCAAACTGAAGATATGGAAAGTCTGTGAATTATGGAAAGAAAAATCTAAATAAATAAGAGTTATAAATGAAGGGCCTGATTCTGCATTACATTATACCAGGCAGTGTCATTTCTTTAATAAAATTGGCGTATTGGAATGGAGAGTCAGGCCCTAATTCTGCAAGTCAGCCATGGGTTTATTTAGGGTTCTTTTCACAGAGGCTTCAATCCTGCAATTAGCATGCTAGTGATCTGCATTCAGTAGGGGTCTGAATGAGTGCAGTCATACACTATCAGTTGCAGGATCGGGGCCAAAGTTTTCACTCACTGTGTTTAGTTTAAATAGCCTCTTTATTTATTTCTCCTTCTTTTAACAATCCAGCTGACAATGATTTAGAGTTTTACTGTCATCTTCTGAGAGGAAGTTTGAACCCAAAGGAATTTCCAACGTATGAATACATAAAATTTGTAGGAAATTTTCGGTCTTACAGCAATGGTAAGCCTTAACTTTCATGTGAATGTTACCAAACATTTTATTTGTTCCAAAATATATGTGATTATGTTGAACAGGCAGATTTGAGCTGAAAGGGCTATTTCTAATGTTATGGAATGAATATAACGTCCGCAGCTATGTAAACGCTTTGCGTCAATGCACTTCACTTATAGATTGTGATCTCACTTATCCTGTTCTAGGTATCTGTTACCTTTGTCCGATGGTGAAAGTTTTGGAGACAGTTTTGATTACATTCACTAACACTAACTATGGATAAAATTAAGATCCCTACGCTCACTTTAACCTCTGAAAATTTGACTCCTAGCAATCCCATTGCTGAAAAAAACTACTGAACCTTCCCCTTTACAACTTCTCTAGGGAATTTTTGTTAAGTGTTATAGTGCTTCATTACAAAGTGTATGATATTGTTGGCGCCTAAGAAATCTCAATCGTGTTAGATTTGTTCCTTTTGGGAAATGTGGCATTGTGGCCACTAACACATTTAGACTAGATACCATGAGGTGCCAATCAGGCTCAACTCCCATTGACTTCAGTGGTGGATGGGGTCTGAGTACTTCATTCAGAGAAGCAGATCTTTAAATCCCAAACTCTTTGAGAATGAACTCTCTGGAAGGGAAATGAACTCTTTCATTCATTCATTCATTCTGTTCATAATCCCAAACTCTTTCATTCACATTCCATCTCAAGTACCCTATATTTATAAAATAACAAAGGCAGAAATAAATTCAGCAAACCTTAATACAGCATATTCAGACTGCAGAGATAATTTTTCAAGGGATGAAGAATATATATGTAATGTGTTCTATCAAATAGATTGCTATTCTGCTATTCAGAGATGGGAGAAAATATTTGTTTATTACCGTGCCCCTCAGTTTGCCTTAGATATTTTGCCTGTTTGAATTTCAAAGAGTATTATTGCAGAAGTTGCTGTTATTGTTCCAAATGGGTCATCCTCTGCAAAAATTCCTCGCTATGCTTTCCAAAAGCCACACATCACATTATGAAAAACTTTCCTGCCCCATTTAACTTTCTGATCTTCACCCATATGAATAAAAGAGAAAGGCACATACAACATGGTAAAATGTATTTCTTACTTACTTTCATGTAATTTATGAGTTTATTCACATAAAAACATAAAACTGCCTTTCTGTTTTCTATTTTTATTCTCTATACAGTGCTCAATGAGGTGAAATTTAGCAGAAAGATATACACATAAACCGAGCAGTGTAGCTTTCTAGAACAGAAGCTTGATATCCTGATGACTCATAAGGATACATTTCTCATTTGAAGAATTTTTGATCAGTCCACAAGGATTCTCAATTTTTCTCCATTCATGATCCTAAACCTGCCCTCTATTTTCCTATCATGACTTCATATACAAGTGCACAGACATAGCTCTTTAGAGAAAGGCAGTTGCTTTTGTTCAGAAAAATAACTTTTTAAAAGTCTGTTCTTGGAAAATTCTCCCTTACTGTAACAGGGGGAGGGAGAAATATCCATTGATGGAGATGGGCATTGAATCAGATCCCAAATGCCTCCAGCTTTCATATGTTGGCAGATAGGTGTTGTTTTTAATTCATTTTTGTTCTTCCTCTTCTTTTTCTGACTTAGCTAAAATTTAAATCCAGACAAGTTCCAGCACTGGAAAACTACCGAACTTTCCCCCTCAGCTATCATGGCCCCTTTTTCTAAATCTCTCCTTCTGTTCTTCTTCCTTTCAACCTCTCATTTGCCTCAGACCCTTCTGGTTGATAGGGTTTTGCCTCTCTCTGTCTCTGTGTTGTGAGGTTTCATCTTTCAGAACCTTTTTCTTCCATATGGCAGAGATGTGGAATCAGGAAAATGCCACCCACTTACCTTAATAGGTGGGAAATGCGATGAGACCAATGGTGATTGGGAAGTGGCAGGGCATACACTGGGGAAAATAGAGATATGCCTTCCTCTGCCAGAGGCTCTGTTCACCCACTGAGCAGCCAGAGGAGGAGGGCAGGTGATTGGTCTCTTGCTCTCTCCTTTAATTGATTTAAACCTTAGCCTAGGTTCTTAGGGATCCGTCTACACTGCAGCTCTATTTCAGGATACTTCTGGTATCCCAAAATAGCTATTCCATGTCTTGACAGCATGCCCATTATTTCAAAATATCTTTCAAAATAATGGGTGCACTATTCCAATATCCCTGTAAACCTCGTTGCACTGGGATTAAGGGAGGTTTCAGAATAGCGGTTTATTTTGACATTTGGCACTGTGTAGACAGCGCCAAATTATGAAATAAGCTATTTCAAAAATGACTCGAAATAAGCTACTCAATTTGTGTAGCTCAAATTGCGTAGCTTATTTCAAGCTAAAGGTGCACTGTAGATGCACCCTGGGAGTCTCTTTTTGCTCTATTCCAGCAGCCCCATCTCTCTCCCCTTCACTGTAGTTTTGGAGCTGTGTTTAGCAGATCCTGTAGCTCTGACTTTGTACCTGTTTTAGGGGATCAGCAAGGAATGTTTCATTCTCATTTGGCAAAGTCTTGGTAGGTTTTTTTACTTCATCACAGCTTCCTGGAGGCACAGTTAGGTTAATAGGCATGGGATTTAATCATTACTGGTAATACTTTGTAAGGTTGTTAGTTCACTGAAGGTTTCTAAGGTGGTTAAAAAGCTGAAAGGGCCAGTTCTCTGTAAAAGACTGGGAATTTGCTGATGGTCTTGTGCTCATGAGCTGGGGGGGTGCTGTTTGTGTTTGTGGACCAAGGTCCTCCCTTTCAGACCTTCTGTTCTCATCACAGGGGTTGGGTTTGTGTATATGTGAAAGCATTCAGAAGAGCAAGCTGAGTCCTAGAGGTAGACTGAGGAGAGGCGAGTCCAAGTCAAGGATTGTATGGTAAGAACTCTGGAACCTCTGCACTGGAACCACTTAAAATGCCTGGTACATGAGAGTATAGGAGACAGGCAGGTAGTCCTCAACTCCACCCGTTTGCCAAGCTTAATAAAGTTGCAGCATGCTACTTAAAATCCATCCCAGCATCTGTCTGCATTCACTGACATTTGTAGGGGGTGCTGAGAGCTGGAGCTATAACAGACACGGGCAGCTCTTCATTTTGCTTGGAGTTGTTGGAGGACCCAGCAGCTTTGGTGCATTGAGTGTTTGGTGTGAACAGCAGTGTGCTGGGTTTCCTGCTGTGCTCCAATGGGAGAGAGCTCAGTCAGGCCACAGTGTGCTTATAAGATTCAGGCTCTAGAGCTTGGCAAAACTCTTTTGCATTCCTTGGAAAGCTACTAAGCTGTTGCTTCCCTGGTACAGAGGGAGCTGTATGGAATTCCCAGATGGAAATGATAGAATTATCAATTATAATACAGAAATGGCAGAAGTGTTCAATACATATTTCGGTTCTGTATTGGGGAAGAAAATAGGTGATGTAGTTCTAAGGTTACGTAGTCGTACCATATGGTGGTGGTAACACTCTTTCCATTCTACTAGTATCTCAGAAGGATGAGATACAGCAGCTACAACAATGAGAATTTTTAAATAAGCAAGTCCAGATGACTTTCATCCAAGAGTTTTAAAAGAACTGTCTGTTTAGCTCACTGGACCATTAATACTGATTTTCAATAAGGCTTAGAACACTGGAGAAATTCCAGAAAATTAACGTTGTGCCCATATGTAAAAGGGGCAAACAGGATGACCAAAGTAATTATAGGCCTCACAGTATGGCATTGATCTCAGGCAAGATAATGGAGTAGCTAATATGGGACTCTGTTAATAAAGAATTAAAGGAGAATAGTATAATTAATGCCAATCAACAGGGTTGATGACCTGGAAAAAAACTTCAAATCATCACTGATAAAGTTTACAAAGGACACAAAAATTGGGGGAGGGGCAAATAATGAAGAGAATAGGACAATGATTCAAACTTGTTTTAATGGGGCAAAATGTAAGTGATCACATATAGGAACAAACAATGTAGGCCATACTTATAGGATGGGGAAGCAGCGAGACTGAAAATAAAAGGATATTGTGCTGGTAATCAGCTGAACATGAGCTCTCAGTGCAACATTGTGGCCAAAGAGCTAATGCCTTCCTTCAATGCATATATAGGGGAATCTTCAGTAAGACTAGAGAGGTTATTTTACCTCTGTGTTTGGCATTGGTGAGACTGCTGCTGGAACAATGTCCATTGCTGGTGCTACAGTTCAAGAATGATGCTGATAAATTGCAGAAAGTTCAGAGAAGAGCCACAGGAATGTTTAAAGGATTAAAAAGCATGCATTATAGTGATAGATTCAGCCCTGGTTTACACCGGGGGTTATTTCAGAGAATCAGAGAACACTAGAATTGGAAGGGATCTCAAGAGGTCATCGAGTCTCGTCCCCTGCCCTCACGGCAGGACCAAATACTGTCTAGACCATCCCTGACAGGTCTGTCCAACCTGCTCTTAAATATCTCCAAAGATGGAGATTCCACAACCTCCCTAGGCAATTTATTCCACTGTTTAACCACCTTGACTGTTAGGAATTTTTCCTAATGTTCAAACTATACCTCCCCTGCTGCAGTCTAAGCCCATTGCTTCTTGTCCTATCCTCAGAGGTCAAGGAGAACAATTTGTCTCCCTTTTCCTTATGACACTCTTTTAAATGCTTGACAACTGCTATCATGTCCCCTCTCAGTCTTCTCCTTTCCAAACAAAACAAGCACAATTCTTTCAGTCTTCCCTCATAGCTCATGTTCTCTAGACCTTTCATCATTCTTGTTGGTTTTTTCTGGACCTTCTCCAATTTTTCCACATCTTTCTTGCTATGTGCTGTCCAGAACTAGACACAATACTCCAATTGAGGCCTAATCAGCGCAGAGAGGAAGAATGACTTCTCCTGTCTTGCTCACAACACTCCTCTTAATGCATCCCAGAATCATGTTTGCTTTTTTTGCAACAGCATCACACTGTTGACTCATATTTAGCATGTGGTCCACTGTGACCCCTATATCCCTTTCTGCAGTACTCCTTCCTAGACAGTTGCTTCCCATTCTCTGTGTGTGAAACTCATTGTTCCTTCCTAAGTGGAGTACTTTGTATTTGTCCTTATTAAACTTCATCCTGTTTACCTCAGACCATTTCTCCAGATCATCCACACTACCAAGCCCATTATTTCAAAATAAGTGACTGATTATTTCAAAATAATAACTCCTGCTTTCCTTGGGGAATAAGCTTATTTGAAATAGTAATTCTGGGATTTATTATTTCAAAATAAGTTATTTTGAAATAATTTCCTAGTGTAGACATGCCCTCAAGGAGCTCCATCTATTTAGCATAATAAAGAGAAGGCTAAGGGCTGATTTGAACCACAGTTTATAAATACCAACATGAGGAACAAATATTTAATAAGTATCTCGTCAGTGTGGCATGCAAGGTTAAAACGCAGTCTGGTGGCCGGAAGCTAAAGCTAGACAAATTCAGACAGGAAATAAGGTGTACATTTTTAACAGTGAGAGTAAGTAATCATTGGAACAGTTTCAATGGTTGTTGTGGATTCTCCATTGCTGGCAATTCTTAAATCAGTTATATGTAAAAATGCTTATTTAAAGCTATCCACTAGGAATTATTCAGGGGAAGTTCCCTAGCCTGGCTTATACAGGTAGTCATACTAGAGGATCACAGTGCTCCCTTCTGGTCTTAGAATCCGTGGGTAGGTCTACACTACAGGACAAAGTTGAATTAAGATACGCAACATCAGCTACCTTAATTGCGTAGCTGAAGTCGAAGTTGCTTAACTCGGCTTTTGGTGCTGTCTACGCTGCAGGAAGTTGAAGGAAGATCACTCTCCCTTTGACTTCCCTTACTTCTCATGACAGCAGAGTTACTGGCATCAACCCGAGTTCTCCGCTAAGTTCAAATTACCTGTCTGAACTAGACCAATAGTTCAAACTCTGGGAGATCGAGAGCGGCAGCTCCAATCTTCCTCTGTAGTGTAGACATAACCCTGTGATTCTATGAAGCAGTGCTGTTCTCTCCACCCTGCGTGAGCAGGAGAGTAAAGCAAACACAACAGTAACCACTCATTCTGCTCTGTGGCTCACCATAGCATTGAGAGCTGCTGCTCTAATGATTAATTATTCTCTTTTTTCCCCCATTAAATAAACTGGAAAAGGGCATACATAGTGCCCATTTATAAAAAGGGAAATAAGAACAACCCAGGAAACTACAGAC
>CM057845.1:208916136-208928648 GCA_030068395.1 Apalone spinifera
TAACTTGGAGACGCTTTGGGGACCCTTCCCTGGAATTCAGTGCAGACATTAGGGTTGTGAAAGGTTAATTGGTAGGGCCTGGAGCAACTCCTCACCCGCTGAGGGCAGGGAATTGCTCCAACCCCATGGGGCCCGCCACAGACAGGAGTGCTCCAGCTTGGACAGAGCAGCCCCTGTTTACAGTGGGCCTGGGCCCCCCGCCTGCCTCTCCTTTAATCGGTTATCCAGTTAAACATTACATCTCATTCACCAATTAAATGGCATTTTACATCCCTAGCAGACAGCTTGCACATAACAGGGTGTGTGTTTGACAATTATTTTCACGTTTCAACAAGCCAGAGCATACATCTGTGGTTCTACCCATGTAAGGGTCCTCCGCTTATTGAACATTCCTCCTACATGTGGAAGGAAGGCTCTAAACACTTCCATAGCATCTTGCCTCCACCCCTATCCTCAGGCTGTGTGGAGGGTGCTTTGTGAGGGCTTGAGTCCATGCAGCAGGGAAGGGAGAGAAGTAGGACAGACAGTGGAAATTACCCAGAAAAGTTAATAAAGCCAAGGGCACATAGTCACTCTTCTAGAGATCCCAGTTTCCCAGGGGTCAGCCATAGGCAGAGGGGAACCCTGGCAGCTTAACTGTAATGGCACTGTGTTGCCAGAGAGCAGCTCTGTCACCCCTGCTCCCCTCCCCCGGGTTTGTTGGTTAGTAATAAATTAGCCACATCCAGTGTGTGTCATTCCTGTTCAGGAAAAACTGACTAAACAAATCCTGTCAACTTACAAAGACATGGAAAATAGACTCATCATTGTTAACATTTATATGTCCAGTGTTACATATACTCTTGTAAGCCTCTGTGCCCTCAACAAAGATGTTTCCCTCTTTTACAATCAGTTTATTTTGGAGATTAAGTTACACCTCCCTAGAAAATTTGATTGTAATGGATGACTTTTAAAGAAGCACTAGACCTGCTTTTGGATAAGTTGAGCTGACCCCAGTGATCCTAATCTTCTGCTAGGCAGCCCATGGTGCTCAGATGCAGGATTTGGGTTTAAAGGTCATATGGAGGCTGCAACATCCTCCAGATAGAAACTGTCCCTTTTTCTCACACATACACTCCTTCTCTACACTTAACCAATCAATTATTTTTTAGTAACAGGTGATTTGGTGAGCTCCATTACTAACAATGATATAAAATTGATTATTCTCTCTGATCATATACCTATGGTATAGCAAGTTGTGATTTCTTGAAAAACACAGAACTACCAGAAGATGAAAGTAAACCTCCTCTTTACTACTTGATATACAATTTAAAAAGTTTGTGGGGAAAAATATTTTTTCTTGAGACCAACAATATCCTGTTGGTTTTGTGAGCGATACTTTCAAGGCAGACTTTCAAGGGATAGAATTAGATCTTACTTCTCCCATATAAAGACAGCCAAACAAGCTGAGCTGGTGAATTTAATGGAAAAGCTTAAGGAGGCAGACCTCAACTATGCCGATTCACCTACTTCGGTTAAATTCCAAGAGGCAGCCAATGTCAGATATGAGATAAATAAAACATCCTCAGCACAGGCTGAATTTGCTTAGTTTAGACTGAAACAGACATACTGGGAATCTGGCAGTAAACCTGGGTAATTATTAACTTGTAGACTTAGGTTATGTCTACACTACAGCATTTTTGCAGAAAAATGGCCATTTTACTGCAAAAACTCGCGTAGTGTCCACACTGCAAGCACATTCTTTCAATAGTAAATTTACAGTAAATCAAAAGAACAGAGGAGTTTTTGTGAAATTGGTATTCCTTTTTCTACAAGAAAGAAGCCTTTTTGCAAAAGAGTTATTTTGCAGAAAGGCATGTGTGGACAGAAAAGAGGGGGGGGTTGCCCAAACAGAGGAAAAAGCACAGGTATCCTGTTGGCCATTCTGTGCATATCAATCAGTGCTTACTTTTGAGAGAGCGTCCATGCAGTCTGGACGCTCTCGTTCACAAAAGCGCATCACTTTTTCAATGCACTTTTTCAGTGTGGACACACTCTTGCTTCTTGCGCAAAAAGCCTGCAGTCTAGATGTAGCCTCTGAGTACATCCAATAAAAGCTAAAATCCATTCTATTCATTCTAGTCAGGACAAGATTGTCACTGGTCAATAAAATATTAATGAATATTTCTCTAAGTTTTACCAATGCTTATATTGAGAGTTCACCCAGTTCTTTGCTATACTTACCTGGAGATTGACACTCCGGAGATCGATCTTCTGAGGGCCAATTTAGCAGGTCTAGTAAGGATCCACTAAATCAGCACTCCGTTGACCCTGGTATTCCACAGAGTCACTAAGTGTAAGAGAAGTCATTGAGCTCCCTCAGTGGAGCTAAGGTACGTTCACTCCAGCTATGCTAATCACGTAGCTGGAGTTACATATCTTAGTTTTACTTTCTCCCCTAGTGTAGACCTGGCCTAAATTTGGCTTGATTTTCTAATACATTCTTCTGAAATTATGGCTGCTGTAAACAACATGAAATCGGATAGGGCCCTGATCCTGGATAGCTTTCCAGCTGAATTGTATACCCAGTTCTGACACCCTGGTTCCTACACTCACCAAATTATGTAAGGAAGATTTTGGTAGAGGACTGTCCACTGCCACCCACCTTTGATTTGATCTTGGGGCCACTGGCAATGCACATAAGGGCACATCAGGGGATATAGAAAATAAAAACAGGATCCCAGGAGATAAAAATGATATTACATGCTAATGATATACTATTATTCATCACCAGTCCCTTCAGACTCTCCTAACATATTGCCAATTATTGAATTGTTTGGGAAGATTTCAGAGTACAAAATTAATTGGCACAAGTTGGAAACTCGCTGTCTGTCAAGAGGTGCATAATGATGCCCTTTTAGATAATACATTTTCCTAGCAGCAGGTGCAAATCAGGTACTTGTGAGACTTCTTTCCCAGGAATATAAAACAAAGTAAAAAATTAATCTTAAGCCTTTTATCACACAGAAAGCTTTGGATTTACATAGGTGGCTGCCCCTCCCTCTATCCTAGGCCTAACCAATCCATCTTGGAAACTGAAATCCTTCAAAAAGCTTTGGTTGGAAAGCCCACATTGTAGCCAAGTGCCTAATTATACAACAGTGGAAGTGCCAAGTGTGCCAAACTATTGAAGAATGGTACCCAGACTTGTTGAGCTTGGCAGCAATGAAACAAATAACATTTTGCAGTAGAAACAAGCGAGATAGGTTTATGGATAGATTATTCTCATTTTTGGAAGTATCAGAATAATCAGTTAATCAATTAAACTGCCCATTTGGTGACCCTTATTCTGTATGTAGTGTTCCCTCATTCCTTTCCAGCTTTATAACTAACTCCCTCTATGATTCCCCTTTCTCCTTCTCCTCTCTGTCTTATCATTCTTCTCCTGACCTATTGTACTTGCCCTCCAGGAATTTGTTTGATCATTTTCTCACTCTGTATGCTCCTCTTCCTTCTCTTCCAATTCTCCCTTTTTATGAAAAGAAATAACTGTAGATTAGTTTATGATTTTATTTTACAAGGAACTGCAATGAGAGGCCAAATAACAATGTGGCCATTGTTAGAAATGTCTTTCACCAGTCAAAGATTATCTTTGTTATATTACTCTTTGCCTTCAATAATGAAGATGTTTAGACTTCTCTTGCTGTAAAATCCGATATCTGACTCCAAGTTAGATTCCTTTCTTCTCTGTGCTGTTTCTGTTATGTTTGTCATCTGTTTTGAGAGACGCAATAAAGAATAAATCACAAAAACACTCAAAATTTAAATAGTGTGAATTAGAGGGTTATGGTTGTCCAAGAAACAAATAATCAGTCTGAAACAATCTAAAATAACATAAAAAGTGTGGGCATCCTAGTTGGCTGCTTTCTGTTGTACTCAACTAGACAATGGAGCCTTTTTGTTTCATAAATATTTTCCATTCATTTCACATCTCTCTCCCCAAAAGTAGAAATATTTAATCCATGCATTTTAGGGCTTGTATTCTTTATTACATTTTGTAACATCTATGCTCCTAATAGTCCTGTTGTTTTTTAAGTTTATTCTATTAACACTGTCATTAATAAAATCCCAAATGTAACAGATAAGTTTACCGAATAGCAATTCCTATCTTTTCTGGATTACGTTTTCATTTTGGGAAGGTAGTGCACTATTACATTTTGTAGGCACAAAAATTTGGAATGTGTTCTGCCTTTTTCAAACAACACAGAAGACTCTCTGATGTCAGCTTGTTCATACCAAATAACCTAAGATGCTCCAGTGAAAATATCAGCAGTATTCCTCAGCACAACAGCTTTTCTGTCATGTATTCCCACTGAGAAGATGCTTCCTACTATTGGCTCATTTGCCAGTTCTTTGATCTATCACACCTGTGTTTAGGAGATTACTCTGCTTATGCCCTTTTGGCCTCTTAGGATCCATCCCACATACATTCAACTAGTAGAATTAAAGGTAAATTTATATGTACCTGCTCATGGTTAGAGCCCGCATGGATACATAAGTGTGTATCCACATCCAGTCCACAATCTGCAAAAATTATCCATGGATTTCACCGGGCAGGGCTCACCACTGCGGTGCCTCCTGCTGGTAGCTCCAGGGAATTAGTTATTTTGTCAACAGGGCACCTCCTCCTGACTGATGTCTCTCCCGTCCTTGCTCACACTTCTACTCCCAACCTGCATCTATCCCAGACCATAGCATCTTCTTCAGGACACTGCCCTCCGGCAATGCCCACCTCCAATGGTCTCCCACCCCCTTCCAGAGGTTTATAGACAGTCCTGAGTCTCTGCTGCCACTGTGGCCTCCAAACCTAGCCCCTCTGTCTCAGGAGCAAGCCACAGTCTATACCCCAGGAGGGTATATCTGCAGTTCTCAGTTTCACCTGCCACTGTGGCCCCAAAGTCTAGCCCCTTACCTCAGGGGCAAGCCACTGTCTGTATCAGTCACACCTTGGTAGTAAGGAATGGGGAAAGGGGAGGACCCAGGCCCCTCCACTATTCTGGATCCCGACCAGGGACCCTCTAGAGGCAACTTTGTCCTGCCCTCCTCTACTCCCCTTTACTGCCTCTAGTTCTCTGACCATGTTCCCTGTGACCGTGGCATTTTTCTGGCCCTTGTAGCAAGGCCTCAGGTATCAGGCTGGAGCTTCTCTCTCTAGCCCCTTCCCCCCGAGCCTGCCCAGCACTGCTCTCCTGAAGGTGCTTCTATGGGTATCAGGTTCTGCATCTTCCCTGATCAGGGCCTAACTGCCTACTCTGTGCTGAGCGGGTCCTTCTATACCTGTCTGCCCCACTAAGCTACACCCTGATTGGCTCCTCTAAGCCCTTCCTTGACTGACCAGGTTTCTGCACAGGCTCCCTCCAGCCTGCTTTAACCCTTTTCAGCCAGTGTGGGACAGTCGCCCTGCCACAGTGGACATCCGTGAATTTGCAGGGCTTTACACTGGGGACCAGACCGAGCCTCCGGGACACACACATATGTCCCCACTCCAGAACCTGGTTAGAGAGAGTCACATGGGCAGTTGTGGGGAGCTATGGGAGACACACTATAGCTGTGGGCCTGAGCAGCTACCTGCCCCTGTCTGTGAACCCTCCCCCCAAAGACATCCTGTTCAGGGCACATGGAGGATCTGTGCCACATAGCTACACGCCCACTCTTATCATCAGCACCCTGCGCAGATACAAAATTTGTATCTGCCTCCGTGCTGCTATCCACAGTAATGGTCCACACATATAAAGCGGATGTCCGCATATTAGTAGGGCTGTAATTGTGATATTGAGTAGTATACCCAAAAGTAATTTTTACAGTGCCCTTAGAACTCCCTTCTGAGAGTCAAAGAGTTCCACACGATACAAAATGACATGATAAAGCCCATACAGAACAATTCAAATTGCTTCTTATGCAGGTTCCTCCTATTTTCCTGCAATTCATATCCCTTTTCCATTTTTCGCCACCTCTTTTATATTAGTCCCATGGAAGCCCTCATATATGCATACAAATGCAGTGGCAGAATACAAATTCTTAAGTAGTCCCACAAGGAACAGCAAATATACGCCCTGCTTATGGAAGGAGAATATTTCCCTTAATGTTTATGTTAATTGCTCTGTTAATCATGCCCTTAAGGCTCAAGGATGTTTCGTGTCTAGAGATGTTTTTTCTTAAATGATACAGATGTTCACATGTGCACTTCTCTCTTAAATACGGAATTGTTCTTCTCCTTTGTACTGGTTTTGGCTCAGTACAAAAATGGCTTTACAGTGGTCTGAACTAATTAATCACAGATGTGATTTCTCTAGAGTCAACTTATTTTTCAGTTTCTGTTATTCCTGTTTTCATGTATGTATTGCTGTACTGTGACTTTACAATAGTTTGCATAGGGCTCAAAAAGCACATCAATAAGCTGAACAGAAATCTGTCATAAAAAGCCAGTATAGCAGATACTGAATAAAAACGGCTACTGAACTACTCATATATAGTAAGATACAAATTGGCTGAAAGGCATCTTCTCCTCACTAAAGGGCATGTTTGCCTCTGTTGTGTGGTACAGAGAGGAGTCAGTGTAGGAATGTTTGGCCGTCCCTTCCTGTCAATCTTCTAGGGTATTAGGACTGTTCCCCACTCTGGCACCCCAAGCGCAGAATATGGGGGCCTGCAAGAGACCTTAAATACCTTTCCTCTATAAGTCTGCTTACAAAAACTCTCCAGAGTCATAGATTAACTGACTTGGGGGTGGGGATGGGGGTGGGGGGAGGGGAATAGCTGCCACCGACAAGTGAAACAAAAGGAAAAAAAATGGTTTTCTTGAACCCAGGAAGGAAGCACTTGGTCTTCTTCCAGAGGATTATCCCCAAGCTCCTTTACCACAAGAGAGCTTAAAAACAAAGAGAAAACAAACTGCAGTCTCTGGTAGCTGACCTCTTAGTCTGAGGCATGCACACACACACACAGACAGGCCTCCTGTTTCCTTCCAGGACACAAGAATCAAATCATCGCCTTAAAAAAGGAGATTTTATTAACAAAACAAAAATGTATACTTGATAAAGCATACTTGGTTGCTAGGTGTTACAGAGCAACTAAGTGAAACAAATTACAACACAGAGAACATCTCTTAGATAGTGAATATACTTTTTCCCTCTACTCACAATCCGAGCTGATCATACTTCAAGGCCCAGTTCACTCCCAGATCCAGTATTTCTTATAGGCATGGTAATTTTGATTACAGCTTCTGCTCGCTCCAGCCCTTAGCTTTGAATTCACAAAGAAAAAGCACACCAAGTATCTATATCCTATTCAAATTTCAGCACTGTGTCCCCATTGGTTCTTCTGGCCCTCTGCCACCACCCTTGCTAGCTACCTGAATTTAACCCCTTAGTCACTGAGTTCTGGTCAGCACTGCTCCTATTCATCACAGAGGAAGGCCATGCCTCTTTTGTGTCATACATTTAGAATGATAATCTCTAAAAGGCGAAAAACTAGCTTTCTCTAGATGTCTCGGGCCCTCTGGCCTGGGCCAAGCTGTTATCTGTCATCAGGATGCAGGCCCTCAAGCAGGGTGACACACGCAAACAGAATAAGGGGTCCTCAGGCAGGACAGAGTAGTATTTAGTACAGAAGCCCAGGCCTGTCAGTGGGGCAGGGCACCAACCAATCTAAGGATTCAACCCTCAGGCCAGGCAGAACAGTGAACAGTCTAAGGATCCAGGTCTTCAGGCAGGGCAGAGCACTATAAGGTCTAGAGTCCTGGCTCTGTCAGACAGTAGACTAATATAGGCCTCTTGGCCTAATTTGAGTAGGCTGCCACCCCAGGGATTGGGTGGTAAGGCGGTAAGGGAAACCAAGCCCACCCTACTATGTGCCACTGGGTCCCAGCCCAGGGTTCTAACTGTGACCGACTGGACCATCACGGGGACAACAGGAAATCCAGTCGTAACATGCTGACCTGGATTCAGGCAGCAACACAAGTGGACTAGAGTTGGCTGTCCCTGAACTACATTCTACCATCCCCTCAGGGTGTACCTGAGTGTCCAGGTCACCCTGGCTATGTCTACGCTGGCGAGTTCTTGCGCCAGAAATATGCAAATGAGGCTAAGCGTGGAATATTGCTGAGCCTCATTTGCATATCTAATGAGCTGCCATTTTGTGGAAGAGGCTCTTGCGCTAGCAGGAGAGTCTACACTGCCCCTTCTTGCGCAAGAAAAACCCTCTTGCGCAATGCCGTTATTCCTGAAAATAATCAGCGTAGTGGCATTGCGCAAGAGGGTTTTTCTTGTGCAAGAAGGGCAGTGTAGATGCTCCTTCTGGCGCAAGAGCCTCTTCTGCAAAAATGGTGGCTCATTAGATATGCAAATGAGGCTCAGCGATATTCCACGCTTAGCCTCATTTGCATATTTCAGGCACAAGAACCCACCAGTGTAGACATAGCCCCTCTGTTTCCCTAGGATACACCTACAGTGGCAATCCCAGCAGCAAGTATTTCTGGGAGTTCTGGGGGCCCTGGTGTGTCTTGGGAGAGCAGGGGTCTTCTGCAGGCTCCTGCTTCAGCAATAGGTTGGACGCATCTGTCTCCCTCAACATCCACTGGATTACATTTACATACAAAAGAGACCCCTTGTGGAGCCTTTTTTTTAACTCTGTCATTGAACCAGTTTTACAGCTCGTGCCTGAAGAGCATGAATCCTGCTGACACCTTCCCCAGCTTAATCTGTAAAGCTCTGAAAAAGCAGCCTCTGTCCATCCAAGTGTATTTACACTGATAGGGTCTCTCCTTTGAACTGAGTTAAAAACAGTCTGACTTTTCTGCATTGTGCAGTCTCACAATAACTGCAAGCATTGGTGGTCAAATCTTACAATTCCTGCATTTATTGTTAACACAGTTTGTGACCACCCCCAAAACAGTCAAATTGGTTACAATGGGCAAAACACCATTCTAACAATTGACTATCTAGCAGGCCTAAGCAACGAGTGAAATGTATTTACATAACCACACCCAGGATTTCTTTCCCAGTCCAGCATGAACTGTATTTACATAACTGTTGAATATCTTGCAGGTGGTCAGGTGAACATAACCACACCCAGGATTCCTTTCCCATTCCAGCTGGCTGTTATGGAAGCACTGATTCAGACTCTCCTTACAGTAGCAATGAGGGAAAGGATTAGGGAGGACAGACAAGCTGAAAAGGGCCCAGGGTTGGGGGTAGTTTGGGATGGCTTAAAGGAGATGTTGGGGGACCTACAGCGGAGGAAGAGGGTGTGGATGGCCTGGAGAGGAGTTTGGAGAGTGAGGGGGGCTAAGAGATCCCCACAGATGCAGGGACAGACTAGGGGGGGTGGGAAGGGATGAGGGAGAGAGTTAAGGTAAATGTAGGCAGTTGGAATTGGGGTTATATATTTTAGTACCTGAAGAAACATGTCTGCTAACTCCATGAAAACTTTAGCAATATTGGTTCTAAATATTTTGCCATCAATAACTTGATGGAGGATAACATCCTTCAGCCTCTAACAGTACTTTCATATACTGTGCATAAGTAATGCAGTAAGATCGCTAAAATGTATATTGTTATTGTGAACTGTGAAAAGGAGCAACTGGATGTCCAGGGTTTCTTTCCGGAATGCTGTTATATATAAATATGTACCACTTAAAGGTTTATAGACATACTTCATACTTTGAGCTAAGCTCTCATGCTTTTTACCTAACATGACTGACTTTGATTCAAATAGATACATATAAGTTTTAAAAGGCTTTAAGACACTCCTCTATATAAGATTTATTCTACGCACTTTTCAAATCTGTACAATAATCAGTCAGGGCAAATCTGTTAATTTTGCTTTTTCCTTCCCAGTGCCTAGTTCCACTTGTAACTGCTTTGATGGTGCTGTCCCTCGGGCTTATAGAACATCACTAGGAAAACAAGTCTGTTTTGTTGCTACTGTTCGACTGGCAACACCTCAGTTTTTAAAGGCAAGTACATGTACTGAAGTACATCAGTCTTAGAGGTGCTGTATAAATCTTTCAATCTCTGTACATGCAAAATTCCAAATTTCACTAACAGAGTTGATCAGAATATAGAGACTTCACAATTTGTGAGTCAAAATCCAATATCTATATAGCTAAGGGGGTTATTGAGCTGTTGCATGGCTGATGGAAATGGTGCTGGAAATGGTATTATATCTGTTTTCTTATATTGGAATTGCAGTCAGGGGATATCACTTGAGTGTTAGGATGCCTAATGTGGTTTTCCTTTCTCACTTTTTGGGGACAATGGACAGTACATTTAGTTCAGTGTCTGTCACTGCAAATGTAAGCTGCTGCATCGGCTGTCCTATCCTCTGAGGCTAAGAAATCTAATTGAGACAAATCCTGTTTGACAGCATTGGTCTTTCAGCCTCACTCCAATGCAGGCCAGGAATTTTTAAAGGCATTTTTGACAGAGTCACAGTCCTGGCTGTACAGTCTCCTCTGGAAAAGCAAGAATACTTCTCATAAACCTCAGCAGTAGTATTCCTACCAATAGAGGACAGCAGAGTTAATGTTGCTATGAGAGCCTTTATTCTGAATTTCCTTTCCTTTGTGTAGTTAAAACTTAGTGTTAATGCTGAATTAACATAAACTGTCTATGAAAATATGTGGCTTGTGTTGTAAGTGACCTGGACATGGCTCTGGAAGCCAGGAACTGTTGAATACCAATCTTGGCTCCTCAATGTACTTGCTATGACTTGGGACAAGCCATTTAACCTCTATTTCTCAATTTGCCACTCCAAAACACTTTCCTGTCCTACTGGGCAAAGCAATCTAGCTCTCTGCTCTCTGTTTGTCTGTAACATGATAGTTTTTAAATGCCACGATGGAAAGGGGCACAAAGAAGGAGAATGGGAGCCCACAGACATGGGAGAGACACACACCCTAGCACGGGATCTGGATTGCAAGGAGGGAGATGGAAGAGTGGCCCACAGGGAGCTTGTGGATTTGAGTGGAAAATGTAAGGAGGCCCTGGTGTGTTCAGTGAGCTCTGCCTAGATAGGCCACAAAGTGTGCACCCGTCTTGTATTACTATTGTTGTCATCATCCCTCTGGGTTAGGGATTTTATTTTTTCACTTAGAAGCCCCAATCTTACCTACCATAATATATTGACTAATTATTGTTATCACTGCTCCGAAGGATGTTGGGAGGCCGGACGAATTAGGGCCAGATTTTCCTGGCTCTAGCATGATGCCTATGGGAGTGGGATGTGAGAAGCAAAGTGAAAGGAACCTACCTCTTTATGCCCCTGTACAAAGGCTGGGCAGAGTTTCAGTCCCTGCACACAAGACGCCAAAGGCCTGTACTCCCAGATAGCATGGCCCAGTGATTAGCATGCACACCTGAGACTGGTGATACCCCCGTTCAGTGCCATGTTCTGTCCCAGACTTCCTATGTCACTTTGCACAAGTCACGTACTCTCTCTTTTCCTTCAGAAAAATGGGAATACTAGTACTTCCCTATCCCACAGGGATGCTGTGAGGATGAGTGTATTAAAAGATTGCACAGTGCTCAGATACAGTGATAATAGAAGGCTACATATATACCTTACATAGAGCCACAGGGGCAAGCTGCTCCTTTATAGGTAGGGCCATAATCATCTGCCATCACCAGGGGTCAGTGGTGTCGATTGTCTTCAGGAGAGAGCACACTGCTCCATGTTCAAAGCTGCAACAGCAGCTCAGAGCTACTGGAGACAACATGCCTGCCACAAGCATCATGCATCTCAGGGTATGTCTACACTGCAGTTAGACACCTGAGGCTGGTCCATGCCAACTGACTCGGGCTCATGGGGATCGGGCTAAGAGGCTATTTAAGAGTGGCATAGATGTTCAGGTGCCAGGTAGGAGGGTCCCAGAGTGTGGGCTGTAGCCCAAACCTGAATGTTTACACTACAATTAAATGGCCCTTAACCCAAGCCCCATAGCTCAAGTCAGCTAGTGTGGGCCTGTGGCAGGTCTTTAGCTGCAGTGTAGACATACCTTCTGAGTCCCTGCCTGGGCTGTGCACTGTCCCCTGTGTGCTCCTGTGCATGGCCTAGGGGATAGGGTGTTTACCTGGGGAGGTGGGTTCAAGTCCCAGGTTCCCCTTCCCCATTCCTCCCCCGGGGCAGATGGGGGTGTGTCTAGACTACAGGGTTTTTTCGAAAAAAGTAGCCTTTTTTTAAAAAAACTGTACCTGCGTCTAGACTGCCGCCGCATTCTGTCGACAGTAAATCGAAAGAACGCGGCGGTTTTGTCAACCACGGTAAACCTCGTTTTATGAGGAATTATGCCTTTTTCGACAGAGATCTGTTGAAAAAAGGTGTGTGTAGACGCAGGGAGACAGTTCTTTAAAAAAAAAGGCCTCCAGGAAGAAGCCCTGGTGTACAGTCCAGCCTTTACATGCTGAACACTTCTATGTTTTCTGTCCGCAGCCTCTTAAAGGCACAGGCACCCAGACAGGCATTGCTGTCAGGAA
>CM057845.1:208947250-208958158 GCA_030068395.1 Apalone spinifera
CGCGTCGGGATGGTTTCTTTCTGTGCCTTCAATAAGGCTTCTTTAAAATAAAGCTCCAGAAAGGAACTGCCTGGCCCTGGCCTAGCAGCTCCTTTTATATTGGGCTGCTGCACCCTGTTTGGTTACCACCTCTACCCAGGTGGAAGACCTCTCCGCTGCTTCTGCTGCTGGCCAGGATGCTGAAAGTTCTCCAGGGGGAGGGTCAGCTCCGTCCAGCCCATCACACTGTTCAAAAGCAGCCACTGGCAAAAATGAAAGTCAACGCCTATGTGCAAGGGTATGTCTACGCACCAAAAAAAAAACAACAGCGGCAGCAGGTCTCAGAGCTCAGATCAACTGACCCCCCTCTTGCTGTGAGGCTAAAAATGGCAGTGTAAATGATTGTGCTGGAGCATGGTCTCTGAGACCAAAGGAAGGGATCTCAAAGTCCAAGCATCTACATTAGAGCGGACAATAATTTTTGAAGGGAAGGCACTCCAAGATTTTGGTAAGTGGTCAAGGATTACACTTCTCTGTGGAGGAAGTGTGGGGCCTGAGACAAAGGTTAGGTGCAAAGGGAGTGTGGGATAGGGAACTGGGGTGCAGGAGAGGTTGTGGGGTCTGCGAGGAAATTTGGGTGAAGGGGGGGTTGATATGGGGTAGAGGCTTGGAGTGCAGGGTCTGGGAGGGGGTCTGGGTGCAGGAGAGGATTTTGGCCTGGGGGGAGGAGTGTACAATGGGGTGGAAGGTTTGGGAGGGACTTGTGACTGGGGGGGGGGGAGTGCGTGCAGAGGGTTTAGATGGTAACCTGGAGCAAGAGGGGGATGGGTGCAGGAGAGGATTCTGGACTGGGAGAGGGACATGGGAGGGGGTGCAGAGTCTGGGAAGGACTCGTAACCTGGGGGAGAAGGGGAGCAGATGCTGAGAGTTTGGATGGTGACCTGAGGCAGGAGAGAGTAGTGACCTGGGGCAGGGAGTTGGGGGAAGCAAGGGCTAGCGTGCCAGAGGCAGGCTGTGGCCAGAAGGTGCTTACCGAGGCAGGCTGTCTGCCTGCCGCTGCCCCAGGATGCTCAAAATGACTGGCTGCTCTCTATGGCTCTCTGCTCCAGGCACTGGGGGAAGAGGTAGACTTCACACACTGCTCCCACACCCAGCAAAATATCTCAGCTGACATTAGCTGGTTTCTGCAAAACCTCCCCCTGCCCCTGACACCCAGAGCAGAGATCATGAGGGAGCAGCCAACTGCTTAAAGCAGCATTGGGCTGCTCTGAAGCAGCTAGCTGCTCTATGCCTGACGCAGGGCAGCCTGTTGGTCAGATTCAATGGCTTGGTGGGCCGGATCTTGCCTATCCCAGTCTACACTGCTGTTTTTAGCCTGCCCCAGGAGTCCGAGTCAGGTGACCTGAGTTTGGAGACTCACTGTCACAGGAGATTTTTTTTTCTTTTTTTTGGTAGATGTACTCTAAATGATTCACCTAGAATAAGGGTGGGCAAAAGGGCCTCTGCGGGCTGGATTCAGTCTGCCAAGTGGATGGATCCGGTCTGCGGAGGCCCTTCTGCTTCCTCGCCCCCAGGTCAATTAGGGCCTGGAGGCGGGGAGCACGCAAAGCCTTAATTGGCCTGAGGGCGGGGGAGTGCACGAAGCCTCCTGCCGCCCTGCCAGGAGCAGCGCCACACGCTGCTCACGGGGGGGCGGGGAGGGGCTACGTGAAGCTTCCTTCAGCCTGCCCCGGCTTTGCAGGGAGGATGCTTCCCGTGCTCCCCCGCCCCCAGGCTCTAATTGGCCTGAGGGTGGAGAAGCGTGCCAAGCCTCTTCCAGGGCATGGGTGCCTAGTGGGAAGGGGGGCAAAGGGACTCCCTCACCCCCAGACTAATCATGGTCTGGGGGTGAGGTAGCTCTGCCCCTTCCTGTTGAGGCCCCACCCTTTCTAGGGTGGCCTGGGGCTACTTCAAAAAAATGTTAAGTGGCCCCTGGGCAGAAATGATTGCCCACACCTGACCTAGGAGGACTTTATTTTAAACAAATATTTTTCCTGGCTTAAATACAGTGTTATGTCTGACTTCTTGTTAGCCTATGGTTTTTAAAATTAAATCTAAAATACAATTATAACTGATTGTAGTTTGAATATAAATGATCAACTTAAAAAACAAATCTATCTATTAAGATAGTCAATCATACTAGTTGATTTGTCTTTTTCGTGGGAATGCACTAAAAATCTCACCCAAATCCAGTGCATGCTAATGAATAAATAAGTCATAATTGTGTCTGAGAATGCGTAGGTGTTATTAAAAAAAAGCAGCAAGAAAAAGTAGAAAGTGTTTCTGTCTTTCATGTTAACACAACAGTTCTTGAACAAAATTATAAGCTCTCACAGATTTTGTCTTTCACATTTAGCCATATTTGTTAACTATTATGGTCTGGAAATCTGGTACTTCGTGATATTCTGAATACACCACAGAAATACAGAATTGATATAGTCAAATGATCGATAATATTATCCAGCACTAATGTTAGAGTTAGAATAGTATGTGAATTACCTTGATTTAAACTCTGTCATTTGTGATAAGCTTACAGCTTGTTTCCTAATTAGTTGAGCAGCTCTGAGGTAAATACTGTAAGGTAAAGATAGGTTCAAGGTTGCTCACATATCCTCTTAGGAAAACACCTAGTAGGTGCCATTTCCAAGCTGTAGTATAACATAACTCGGTTCCCTTGTTGCACGATAGGATTGCAGAAAGATTAATTTAACAACAAAAAAGTGTTTCTAAAATTCTGCTTCTAGTGACCCATTTTTAACAAACCAGCTAATTGTTTTTGTTTAAACATGCTAGTAGGAGAAGAAGCACAAAGAGGAAAATATGGAATTAAATACTAATAGTGTTTTTAGCTAAGTTTAAGAACATGCTGATTACAAATAATGTGGATAATTTATTTCAATCAGAAGCAATGTATTTTGGCTTTTACTTTTCACAACAAATTTTAAACTAATATCTAGACATACAAATAATTATTTCTTAGAAAATTATTTGGGAAAATCACATTCCGGTCCCAAAGCATGTAAAAATTGAAATTGGAATGAGTACAGTATAGCCTGGTTAGGCAGTCAGAATGAACCATTTGTTTTAAATTGCTTTTTCTTTCAAAACTGTCTGATAGAAGAAGTCCCTTTTAAGGACTGGCAGGAGTTTCAAGCCTTAGTAATAGAATTTGTATGGGGGAGCTAGTTTCCATGAGTGAGTTTTAAAAAACAAACCCACCTCTACATATCTATGGTGAAACAGGGATTAGTTTTGCCTAATACAGTTGTGTACTGCTTGCTAGCACAATTCCACTCCCTAATGGCATAGTGCCAAGAGGATCCAGTGAAACATTGGGTTCAGCCTTGAGCAAGTGGAATGTGATACTCTTTTGGAGGAACTTATCTTGTTCCTAAAATGTCAGAGGTTTGCATTCACCTGTGAGTCAGGTTAATATTTTCTATTTCGGATAGAATCAGAGATAGAGCTAGCCTTGCCCTCCAAGAAATTTTGAATCTGTTTTCAAATGGAGCAGAGATGCCAGATTTCATGTGATTGTGGAGTTGTTGTTGAAAGGCAAAAATAATCTGGATAACAATGCCTTAGGGAAAACTCAACACATGGTTCAATATTTGCCTACCTTCAGTAAACACCCTGGGATTAGTCCTGCAAATCACTGAGTATTCCCAACTCCTGCTGAAGTCATTGTGCAGTTTAGGGGTCTCTCATAGCAGTAAGTGGCATATCTCAACATCCCAATCTTTCACCTCTCCAGAACACACAATTACCCTCAATATAGAACATACTAAATGGATATGAGAATATGGGAGGACAACTGGGGCAAGGAAATATCTCTGAAAAATAACCTTTGATTTGGTGGAAAGCTAACTCTTCTTCTATATGAGTAAATACAAGTTCTCTTCCCTTTTCCCCTTCAGAAAGTTTACATGGAGAGCTCAGATATTTTCTGTAGGGAATACAGGGAAGGAGGTACTTTCTTTCACACATAGAAAAGTTCTGTGAATGAAATCTAAATGTGATAAGCTAGATCCTCACTCAGCTGGTTTATCAGCATATCTCCACTGAAATCCGATATGCTATACAGACTCACCGATACCAGACTTCCATGCTGGGTACTGTAAAGAATGAGTTCTGTCAAATGGTCAGTCTCAGTACTAATCAAAGACGAAGCATCTAAGGATGCATCTATACAGCACCCTAAACTCGAAATAAGAGTTTTATTTCAATCTATTTTGAAATAGCTTATTTTGAAATATGGCGTGTCTACACAGCCCCAAATTTCAAAATAACGTGCTATTTTGAGACATCCCTTAATCCTCGTGGAACAAGGGTTACTGGGATGCTGAAATAGTGCGCTCATTATTTCAAAAGAGATTTCAAAATACTGGGCAACTTGTGTAAACGCGGGGTAGCTATTTAATAGCTGTGTCATGTAGACATACTCTAAGATCATAGACCACAAACAGAAAATGGTGATGATCCTGCAGTCCAGTCTGCCACTCACCCTGTGCCAAGATGTGTTTCAATCTATAGATCTTTTGTAGCCCAGATTTTATCACATATTACAAATTACAGTTAGAAATTTGCTCTTGAAGTCAGTGAATCTGTCCAAACACTTACATATTCCACTACCCTTCAGATGTCCAGCTACAAAAAATTGAAAGTTTTGACATACTTATAATAGAGTTTAGTACGAGTCTTCAGCAAATCCTTTGCATTTCAAGTTTAACATTTTTGAAAAGATGATTTCCATTAAAATTAATTTGCTATCAATTTCTTTTTTTTTTTTTTTTTTTGTCCTTAACATTATTTGGCCCTACTTATCCCTTATCGGCTTTGGTTAATTTGTTAATCACATAGCATGGCCTAACAAGCATATCCGCAGTTTAAAAAAAACACCTTTTGCAGTTCTGAAAATTGGTTAGGCTCTCAGACATATGCTCAAAGCTAAACGTGCCTTTTAGATCCCTTGACAACTTCTCTTCAATTCTTTTAGGCCTATGTGGCAGCAATATATTTCTATCATTAACTAGATGGAATTTAGACATGGTGTGAGCAAGTCCAACACCATTAATTTCAGATAATCCAGCCCCAGATATCTTTTTGTCCAGTAGCACATATCCATTTAGAAGAAAGATCCCACTGTCTTCACCTCTAGTGTCTTTTGGTCAAAGAAAGGATTATTTGATTGAACCCTGGGAATCAAAAGATTCCCCCAGGCAGTACTGAATGCTTGATAGGGAGAATTCTTCATTGACCTAATTACCTACCACCTCTTGCAGGATGGGGGTTATTATAGTGACAGTAAAATCCTTTCCCTCTCTGTAGCAAGTTTCTAAACTACAGTGCTAGAATCACATAGCTGGAGCACCACAGCCACTGCAGTGTTTGTAGTGGAAATATACCCAGAGTGCTCCTAAACTCACTTGTGGGATGATGCTATCTTTTAGTGACTGCTAAACATCAGTGTTGCAGGCTGATAATAAGACAATAAAAAAGACCCCCCTCCAGGAAGAGACTGATGTGATTTGAGGTAATATCAATGAAGCTCTATCATTTAAACAGAGATGCCTGAGATGGAAAATAGAAAAGAAGATGCCATGGTGCTCAGATGTTAGCATATACCAGATACATTGTGACTGTATTTTGCAAACAAGAAACCAAGCGTTCCTTCCAGAAGATAACAGCACAGAGTACAGTTCTTACCAGAGTGGCCAGAAAGTGACATCATTGTTTGTCTTCTTTTTTCAAGTTCTCAGCACAATTTAACATGTTCCAGACCATCAAGGAACAGTTGGAGCAGCGAACTCGGATGTTGCAGGCCAACATTCGGTGGCAGCAGGAAGAGCTCCATAAAATACAGGAACAGCTCTGCTTGGTCCAGGATTCCAGTATACAGGTGAGTAAAGTCAGTGTCATCACAAGAGGCAAACAGAACATTCTCAGACTCTGCATTTCTCCGGGGTGAGCTGTTTTCATTTTATTTGCAGCGCTAAAGAAAATTGAACTTGAAAACACTAATTCATCTGGGTCAGGATATCACTCTGTGAGTCTGTCAATCACAAAAATCAAGAACTGGTAATATCTGTCTGTGGAGGAGAGCTTGTCTTAGCAGTAGCACGATGAAATGGGAAGGACTGGCCATCTTGCAGATTAGTGCTCCATATTGGAGCATTTTATCTTCTGAGACTTCAGAATGAGCAGTTCCCATTGAAGGGTGTTTAGGCTGTGACACTGGTATCACCACGGCTTTGATGAGGCCTTCATTTCACTAGCTTCCACTCACTTTTTGCTTCAAGTTAGATCTACTAGTCCTCAGTATCAAGTCTCTGAACAGCTCTCCCTACATCTCCTCCCTACTCTTCTGCACCCCAAACTTTGTATATGTTCCAGCCTAGCTTGTCTCTTTCACCCACTTCCAAACTTGTAACTACTTACATGCCACCTCCACAGTTTGGAAGTGTATCACAAATAACATTTGCCAAACACCTTTGAAAAACTGATGAAAAAACACCTATCCCACTAAATTTTCTATTTTTAAAGTGCACACCCCAGGTTGTGTTTGCCTTCAGACTGAAATTTAATTGGATCTGGGACTCTTATCTTTACCTAAATTGTCTACTATACAATTATACAATATAACTACTAGTGGAGACCTGCACAGGAGCTGCTTAAAGTGCCTCTGGGAAGTTCCCATTAAGGAAAAGTTCAGGATCTGCAAGGGCTTCGAGCCATACATAATTAAGGATAGGGACTCATCTGAAGGCCCTGTTAATGGAAGTTAGATAATTGAAGGTCAGGTAGGGAAGTGTTTTAATTCAGTTATCTCTGACATTCAATTCATGGTACCCATAAAATTAGGTGAAAATGGAGGGGAATTACTATCACACCGCTCTCTATATTTGTTTGAGGAGAATATGCCATGTCGAGAACACAGACATGCCTGATGTAAGCCTGGGGGACTTCCTTCTGCTCCCTCAAGAGAAGGAAGCCTGGTAATACACCCTCCACTTTCTTCCTTCAGCTGTTTCACTGGCATTTCTCCCCCCTCCTCTCCTATATACACCCCCCTCTATGATGAATAGCAGGTAGCTCTGGGAAGAAACTAGCCCAATTTTCATTTTATATACAGGATCTTCAGAACTGGAGTGCAGAAGTCAGCCAAGAAATTCTCTCCCAGTTGGAGAGATGTGGAGCCCAGTACTCTGCATTAGTAACTGTTTCCAAGAGCCCTGTGCAATGAAAGATGAAACTAGCAGGAGGGCTCTGGTCCTTGAACAAAAGTGTTCAAAAACCCATTAAGTCTTTTCTACTGCTTTTACTGACAAATGAAAGTGTTAAGCACAGGAGCAGTAACTATAATCTCAGATATCTGAAAGGACGCAGTGCCTGCTTCAGATTTAAAAATAGTCTAGTTAATGACTAACGCACCAAGAGAAAGGCAGAAAAGCTGAATCTGACCAGCATGCTAGAATTACAAATGAGAACATCCATATCCACAGATAATTTACAAGACAGTCTCTCTTGAAAGTAAATGAATTCAGCTCTCAGTGCTATGTCTTTCATCAACATCCATTTTACCAAAAAAAGAAAATAGTATTGATAAAAGATGCAAGCTTGAAAGGGTAAAACTTCTGGCTTTCTGCATGCTAGCGAGAGTTGAGCAAACAGTCCGAGCTTTCTCATATTTCCTGGCCAGTGTGGTTCAGCCATGAAGTGAAGGAAATGAGAGGGAAGCTGTGCCTCCATGTCCATTCGCTCCTTGGCTGATTGGCTGAGAACGCCCAAAAGGTGGCCAATTAAGAAAGATTTGCAAGATGCTTCTCCTGACCCTGCACTCTGCAAAAATGTTGTGTGAGACACATCATTATATGCAGTTCAGAGATGGGGTTGGTAGTTTATCTGAAGTGTGTTTCTTTCCAATTTGTGAGATTTTAGGAGTTAACTTGTGCTGTGGTATCACTGTCTTTAAAAGGAACTCAAAGTTAGCATAAATTAAATATGTTGTGGAAAAAAATACTGGTACATGTTGTACCAAGTATATAATGTTTTCTTGTTTTAAAATTTAACCCGCAAATTGTAATATCCACTGCACTTACATGACCAGTGTTCTGATCCTCTGCTTGGAGGAAGTCCTTTGTCTGACGAGTAAGCACCCCAAATCCTATTAGCATCTTTTAATGAACTGTGTTTCAAAGGGAAAAAAAACCACTATGATCTAAATTCAGACTCCTGCGAGCAGTCACAACTCCATTATATGAGCTATGTATTTAATACAAATGTTTTTGAAGGTGTCATTAGCCTATAGAAAAATGGCCAGTAGGATCGTTACCTTAGCATCTATCAACATTTCCATTAATTGCTTCTTGCTTTTAATTTAGAGGTTTATAACTTGACTGTAACTTTTCCTCTGAACTAAAACTTAGCGTAAAATAAGTCAAGTTGTGAGTGGATCTTTTTTTTATTCAAATAATATAGACATTTTAAAACTAATGTTATAATTTAATGAACATGTAATGTGTATTTTTAAAATTAGCTAAATATGTACTGTACTTATACGATGCAGCAAAATATACTCACACAGGAAACACAATGTATCATGTCAGCTCTATTGAAGAAAGGTATATTGTCTTTCCAAAAAGGAACTGTGAGGGACATGACAGTTTAGGGAATTGGTAACACCACTAGTATGTTACTGGACATACCACAAAGTGTTGTGAAGCATGAGGCTGATCGGGAAATGTCATTCTGATTTCACTTAAACCAAGGTAAATCATGAATAATTCCACTGAAGTTAATAGTTTTACGTAAGTGTAAAATTGGTGTGAAATCAGAATCTGACCCAGGAATACCTTCTGCTATATAAGTGCAGCTATGCATTACAGCTTCTGATGTGGCTTGTTGATATCTGACTAAGCTTTACACATTACAAAGATAACTTGCAGCATTAGTAAGATACTGTTTAAAGCAGTGATGGGTAACCGGCATCTCACGGGCTGCATGTGGCCCATTGGGGTTCTGTGTGTGGTCCACAAGACATTTTACCATTGCCCACGCACAGGGTAGTCAGATTCTGCTGGTTTCAGTCTGCATAGTTTTTTTCCTAATAAGACACACAGAAAACAAGGGCATGTGAAATGAGGTGCATGCTGGTCACATACAACATTGAATATAAGAGCTGTGCACTCCCACTGCATCCGATCAAAGTGCTGCCATAGTGCAATCGGCACACCATGCAAATTCTAGGTATGCAAGCACAGTGAACAAAACTACCCTCTCCTGGGAGACCATCTTGCTTATGACAGTCTGGAGGCCCACTTAGATGAAAAAGGGCCACTCATGTGGCCCACTCACTGGCCAAGATTGCCTATTGCTGGTTTAAAGTGATGGGTTTTTTTTCTCTGTATTAGTGTAACAGAAGAAATAGACCCTAGAAAAACAAAAGAAACTGTAGCTTTTGAGAGGGCATCACTTTACAGTAAAACAAATAGTACCAATTTTTTACAGAAACATTGATTAGATAACAGGTGCTCTGTTAGCTTTTAGTCCTGATAATAAGTGCCCTTCATGACTTGGTTAGGAGTAACACCAGGAGATAGTTATCTGACTGGAAGTTAGACCAAAGTACCATGCTCACCAGTTTATTAAGGCTTGGTCTACACTTATATTACTATGAACAAGCACATGAACTATGGACAAATCACACTCCTGATTGGTATAGCTACGCTAATCCAAGTGTAAATGCAGCTATGTTGAGGGAAGAGTGCTGCTGTCAATATAGCTGATGATGTGTGAGAAGAAGTGAGGGAGGCAGTATAAGGGTGTTTCCACACTACGGGGGGAGGCCTATTCTAGCATAATATTGCCGACATAGGCTGCATAGAGTAGGCATAGCCATACATGTCTTTTCAGTGACATTGCAACATTGGGAGCCTGTGCCTAGCTGTGTCATCACTGAAAAGACTCAGCCAGATAGTTCAACATAATAAAACTATCAGAGACAAATTTGAAGAGTGGCTGAGGATTGAACGGGCATGGAATGATTGTCCTGTCCCTAAAGGTGATCTCTCCAGAACAGAGTTAATGCCCATTGAGCTGCTGCTGCTTCAAGTCCTGTGCTTTGTTCTGTGGAGAGAGGACTTCCACCTTTAGGCACCATTCATGAATAGGGAATATTCTTTAAAAAAAAAAAAAGGCTGCACAGTGTATATTCTAAAATGAGCGTATGATTCACAATTAAGTATAGCACAAAGGTAATTAATTTAGAAATATTATGATCTCCCATTTAGAATGTTAGCTTATTTCAAAGAAACAGAAAAGAAACTGTTCTCTTCTCTCTTCCAGATGTTTTTACAGCAGCCAACAGTGTCCTTGAGTTTTAGCAATGTACAGCAGCCAGATTCTCAGCAGTTACAGCAGCGGTCAAGGGTCATTTCTCAGCAGCAGCTTATCCCCAGTCCTCAACCTCAAGGGCAAATTGCATCTTCCCAACCAGCAAACCAGCAAATATTAAGAGAAGCAAATGTGATATCAAGCCAGGTAAACATATTATTTCAGTACAAAGAAATTGATGTGGATAAAACCCACCAAAATCATTACCAAATGATCACAGAAAAATGACATCAGTATTGTAAATAGAATCATAGAATCATAGAGCTGGAAGAGACCTCAGAAGGTCATCAAGTCCAGCCCCCTGCTCTAGGCAGGACCAATCCCAACTAAATCAACCCAGCCAGGGCTTGGTCAAGCCGAGACTTAAACACCTCTAGGGATGGAGGCTCCACTACTTCCCTAGGTAATCCATTACAGTGCTTCACTACCCTCCTAGTGAAGTAGTTTTTCCTAATATCCAACCTGGACTTCTCCCACCACAACTTGAGACCATTGTTC
>CM057845.1:208961694-208974217 GCA_030068395.1 Apalone spinifera
TAATCCGGCACCCCCTGGGTCCCAAAGGTGCCGGATTATCAGAAGTTTACTGTAATTAAAAATTAAAATAAGCCAGAATATTTTTTTTAAATACCAATACTGGAAATTGGAAAATTAATATGACAACCATAGATGTACTTATATCAGAGTTACAGTTCGAAAATTGTCATCATAGGGTTACATTTTTGTGTTATTGATTCAGTAGGAAATTTTCTTGATTTACAAAACAAAAGATGATTTTTCTGACTGACAAATACCACAAATTTGAAATTAGGTTTGAAAATCATCAAGGGTTTTTTTTACTATCTTTTTACATCACTGTGTTCTTCATTAAAATTTCTAAATGCCAGTGTTGTTGCTGATGTGATAATTCAAAACAGAATCCAGCTACTATAGTTATATTGATGTTACAGGGCTAACTTGTGGCAGTAAAGTAAGGAAGCATGAGTGAACGACTCACCAGAAGCAGATATGATGAATAGGAAGGTGTTATTTTTAATACAGCCATATTTCAGCATAACAGTACGTTAAGTAGAAAGGCAAGATTAGCCTGAAAAAGGTTAAATTAAAGTGCTGGTATGAATTTTTTGTTCCATATAATTTTAATAATTTAGACTTTAAATAAGTAGGGCCAAATTTTACTCTCAGGTCTACCTCCTATTGAAGTCTTAAGTAAAATCAAAATGTTGCCTGAAGCAGTAAACTGAAAGGAAAAAAAAGAGAGGCAGAATGGAACTTATATGCCAAATTCTGCACTCTGCTCGTGTCTGCAACTTCCACTCAGTTGCGTACAACACTGGAAATAGCTGTATATGAAACATCAGCTAACTTTATTTAATAGCTTTAAATGCATGCCAGGCTAAGGACATCAATGGTGGTGAGGAACAGAGCATTTTACAATGATTAGGTGGGAACTAGATTTCAGGGTTCTGGAATTCTATTCCTCAATCTGCCATTGTCTCTCCCTGTTACTTGGGCAAACTGTTTAATTTCTGTCCATCTGCAAAATGGGCCTACTTACTGTACAGGAGAGTTATATGTAGTAATTAATGTTTGTAAATGCTCTCAAATTGTGAAAGATTATATGGGAAGTGCTAAGTACTAAAGTTATTAAATAAGTCACCACAGAACAAAGTCCTACCCCTATCAAGAATATATATATATATATATGGGTTGATCAGATATTAAAGCCAAAAGACAATTTTTAATATGCCCTCCAGAGGATTTTGTCTTGTTTCATGGACTCTAAGTCTATGTCTGCACAGCATAGTCCTTGTCTACACTACAAGCAGTTATTTTGACATAATGTCAAAATGATGTTGAGCTAGAGGTCTTCTTACTCCAACTCCTGTATCCCTCATTTTATGAGGAGTAAGGGAAGTTGAAGGAAGAATGCTCTTTCTCAGATTTCCTGCTGCGTAGACAGCACCAAAAGCTGAAATAAGCTGTTTCAATTTAAACTACGCAATTGAAGTAGCTCAAATTGCGTAGCTTATTTCGGCTTTAGCCCTGATGTGGAGACATGCCCTAACAGCTTCTGCACTCTCTATGGTTTTTTTTCCATCCTGGACAAAGGCATCCTGACTAGTTCTTCTTCTCTCATAGTAATCCCTATTTAAATAAATAGACAGCCCACAATCTTTTTATTTAACCATATTTCTCCCTCAAGGGGCAAGCAACATGAATTGGGGCCTGAAATCAGGTGATATGAACCAATCTAGTGGATTTACTCTTGCACCTGATCCAACCCATAGTCAAGTCAACAGGAGTCTTCCTATTAACTTCAGTGTTAATTGGGACTGCAAAGCCTGAGCCCAAACCCAATAACATTAATGGCAAAATTCCAGTTGATTTTAAAAATCTTGGGATTAGACTTATATTGTAGATTGCAACTAATGGAAAAGCCTTTTCTCTGCTAGCAGACAGGTGCTGTTCCCTTTAAAGTCAATTTTAGAACTCACATTGACTCCAGTGGTTCAGGATGAGGCCCTGTTAGCTAAGCTAACCAATACCAAATAAGCTGCAAACTAATAATTCTATAAAATACATTAGGAAACAAGAGCTTTATGATAATAGCCAATTACGCAAATTCATTTTCTTTTATCTGTAGTTGCAGACACCAAGTTCTTTACACAGTGAGCTACCAGATTCTTTGTTCCTGCAGTCCTACTCTCAACAGCAAGGAAATATAGGATACCATCATACGCAACAGCAGCCTCTGCCACTTGCTTCAAGAAGAACCAATAGCTTGTCAGAATCATCAGATCTACCACAGCCACTATAATAGAATCCCGCACCACCACAACTGATGCACGATTAGCTATAACCAATAGACCCATGGGGTAGGAGAAAAGAAATTACTTTGAACCTGCAATTTGACTTTTGCACATACATTCATTTCAAAGCTCCATGGCAGTAGACCAGAGTGTGGACTCCAGCAGACAGTGCAACAGAGAAGCTGTTGGATTCAGTTTGCACTGTTTCACGACAATATTATATATAATCAGGCTGAGTAAAATAAATACAAATGCTATCCTGTGCAAACTCCATCACTGATTGCTGTGCAGTAGGAAAACATTCTTGTTGGTACATATTTTGGAGAACACTCTGTGTTTCCTTACGTCTATGGATAAGACAAGTGAGGTACTTGGCTGACACTGTTTCAGTTCATATTTTATGTAAGAAAAGCACTGGGACAAAAATATATAGAGGAGAGAACAAGAGATTATTTTTATTATGATTATTATTGTTGTTTTGCACAACTGCACATTCGATATAACCGAGGCACTTTCTATAAAGAGAAGTTTGTTTCACTATTCTGGTGTCCAGACTAATACATCCAGTTATACAGAAACCCCAGTCATAGTTTTAAATGATGTACAATCCATACCCCTTGATATATAAACTGAAACCTGAAAGTATTCAGCAGTTTACCCTTTCTGCTCTTTTTGATTAAAAACAAAAAAACACTGGACTGTTTCCTGTTTATTCTGTGAATTGTGATTGCAAAAGAAAACTAAAAATATAAGCACAATCATGCAGCTATATTATTCCAGAATTTCAGCAGACTCATAATATAAAGTGGGTCCTTTTGCAAAATGAACAGCCCACTTACAGCTGATCATAGCAACAAGTATCTGAAGAATATGCACTGTGTTTTGGCCCATTGACTGGGGATGCTGCAAATTATTCTCACATCTTTTTCATGATAACATTTGAATTTTCCTTTAAAAATGCACTTTTCGCTTTTTTGTATATTTTATGTTTCTAAAAAAGATTTTATGTAACTATAAAATAAAAAGTAGTGTATTGTACAGCTGTTGTAATAATGACCTATTTCTATATAAAATAAAATTATATGGAATTATGTGGAAATTATTTTGTATATGAAATATCAACTCATTTGACAAATATAAAGACTTCTCTTCTGTTTTATTTATTTTTATGAGTGGATATTTAGTAATAAATTAATTAATTAGTAACATTTTTGTGAAGGGCGCTGCTGTCTCATACTATATACATACTCAAATTATTTTTTCTTTCAATTTAATGCATATTTGTATTTGCTCTGGTACATAATAAAGTCGCAGAAAAGCTTTACTATAGAATTTACACACATTCTCCTTCCTACGGCTGTTTAACTATGTAATTTAGTTTAGGCTTGAAATGCTCACTGCAACTTTACAAATTGCTTGATTTTGTTTACAAAAATATTTTGACGGTTGTTTCTCTTTTTGTTTCATCTCAGGTAACTAGAATAATACTGCTTTAGGGAGCCCCCAAAATAACATTAAAAGATAACACTAAACTATAGATAACTAGTTCCTCATCAGGAAATATAATTTCACTTAAAATTCTCCAGAGACTATGGACCAGAGCCTTAGTTTTAGCCAAGGTAGTCATGCAGTAGAAGATGAAAAGGCGGCTTAAAGCTTTGTTAGTGCTCTCCTGATACTGGAGAAAGAGAGTGTTTTGCCACTGCCATACATCAGAGCAGCTTGAGGGCTTCTCTAACCTAGAGATTCTCAAACGGAGGGCAGTGGAATGTATTCTGGGCAGATATCACAGGCCAAGGGAGGCTGAGGCCTCCCCAAACATCCAGGCATGGGCAGCACCTAGGCCCCTTGCTGCTTCCCTCATGGCCCCAGTCAAGAGCTGTTCCTCATCCCCAAAGTGGTCAGAGGCTAAAGCAAGCCAACCTGTGACCTAGAATTGGGATGGCTGGGGCCAGTGTTGGGGTCCCCCAGTGCTATGGAGCTGGGGCACTGTAGCTCCCTGTCTAGCACTCTGGGGTTGGGACCACAGTGTCCAGCTCTCTGGGGCTGGAGACACTGAGGTCAGTGTTCCAGGGCTGAGGACACTGGGGCTACTGCTTCAGAATTGGTTGGACACCATGACAGTAGCCATTGGCCTGGTGCCCAGGGAGGGGGTTGATAAACAAGTACAACCAGAAAGAAGGGTGTGGACACCATCAAATATATAAGAGAACCACTGTTCTAACTTCCAGTGGCTATAACTGAAGCTAAGGGACTTGCAGTGGCTAGGTATTACCAGAGTGCAAGGTGCTCTGGCCATGCTCCCTTCCCACAGCTCTTTCTTTTTTGATTTCTGTCCATCATATCAACAGCAATGATGGGCCAATGAAGTCTTTCCACTTTCTGTATTGAACCAGGTTCATAGTTTAATTAATCTTTAATCAAGTTTTGTCCTACGTCATCATCAGTGTCTATCCAATGCATCCTTGGTCTTCCTCTGTGGTACTTCACACTCTGGTATATAGCAGCATGTATGTGATAGTGATACATACATGCCATCCTTTCTGGGTCCATTTCTGACAAGTGTCAAAACCAGAACACTTTAAAAATCTGTCTTAAATCTTCTATTAACAGTGTTATTTCTTGCACTAGTCATTTTTTTATTACTCAATTTTTTTTATTTACTGTAGTCTTTCTTGACCATATGTCCTGGAACCAGGGTGCTCTCACACCCCTTAGCTAGAAGTGGTTAACAGGATTTACAATTTGGTTCAGTGGCTCTCAACACCCTCACTATACAAATTGTTCCAGCACCACTGGTCTTGACATGCTCAGTGTTTCTCTCAACCAGTTCATTTCTGCAGTCAAAAATCTTATATTTGTTTGCATCCTATAGCCCGGGGCAAAAAGCTGTAGTTTACAGGAGGAAACAGTAAACTTGCCATATTTGAATTTCAATTAGCTTTTCTAAAAGACTATGATGCTCAATGGAATAGATTAGGGGTGGGCGGAATGTCCATCCTTTCTCAAATTCTAGCAGTCTCATTTCTCCTACACACCCCAGACCCATTTTGAATTGTAACAACTCTGCTGAAGAGCTGTCACACCATACTGGTGTATTATTGAAGAGCAAGCACATTGTTCTGGATTACTGTTATAAGGTTAAAATGCAGTATGGGGTTATTGTAGGCTGTATTGGCTTACTATTGAAGGCTTAAACTGGGTTATTTCTGTAAGAATGCTAGTCTGCACTGGGCTGTTATTATTGGTGAGTCATTATGCTGCATGTTTTTTTATTTTAGGGTTGTAGAGCTGAAGTTATTCAGCTCTCATGCTGTGCTATGTTAACTACAGGACAATTATGTTGGGTTTATTACAGTGGCATGATTTATTGTACGCAGGTGGGCTGAGGTAAGTTATAGTCTATAGCATATGAGCTTACTATTCTAGTGTTACAAGGCAGTGTTACTGTACGGTTACTGGGCCCCACCGCAGCTCAGCTGCCCGCTTCCCAATCCCTCCAACAGGACGGGATCGGGGCCCACTGTTTTATTATTGTAAGGTTGATGCACTGGAGTCTTATTACAGTGCTGTATTGGATTGTTATTGTAGGGTCGTTAGGATACTGCCTGGGGTTACTGTGGTGTTCCCAGTAAGCTGAGCACTTGGAAAGCCATCCAGAAGAGATTCAAATGCATCCCCCGCTGATTTGCAGAGCACCCACAGCTGGCAGCCTGTGTTTAGACTGGTGGTGCATATTTGCACCTGCCTTGGTGCACAAAACAGAATTTATTCTGCACGTCATGGATAGAAAAAACTGAGAGGGGCCCCTGCCGCAGGGAGGCAGCACGGGGCTGTCCCGCCGGGTCACTGAGGTCTCGCAGCGGAGTGGTACTGCAGGCTGGCACTGGATTGCTATGACGGGCTTGCTGCTGGCAGCCCGGGCGCCGCGCTGGGGCAGGAGAGACGCGCAAGGGGCTGAGGACGCGCCGCGAGCCCCCGACGGGCGCCCCCCGGAGCCCATTGGAACCCCGCGGGGCTTGCAGCCCTGGCACCACGGGCGCGAATGTTATTGCCAGGTTGCCAGGCAACCCCCGCGCCTCGGCCTTCTAGACAGGCGGGGCCCGATCCTGCGCCCCCCCGTAGCTCGGCTGCCCGCTCCTCAAGCCCTCCCACGGCTCGGGATCGGGGCCCTCGCCACTCCACGCCGCGCAGGCGCAGTCACGCCTTCCCGCAACCCGGAAGTGCTCCTCTATTCCCCCTCCGTTGTGCTGCGTCCCACAATCCCCCGCGTCTTCCTTTCTGACCTGTGCCCGGGCAGGGTGAGTGGCTCGTCGCGGGGGCTGCCCGCCCATCCGTTGCCATCCGCCCCGCCGGGGCCCGCCGAGCCCCCGGGCCCTGCCCGGCTCGAGTGGGGAGGGGACCCCGCGCCCGTGGTGCCGGGTATTTCGCGGCGCCGCTGAGAGGGAAGGGCCCGGCGGGGGGGGATGTGGGCCCCGGGCTGGGAGTGAAGATGTGGGCCCAAGGCCCCGGGATGGGCGGGGGGAGGCGATACCGGCATAGGGACAAGACCTGAGGGGACGGGGGGTGGGCACAGGGGCCCCCACGGGGCTGGGGCTCAGGAGCGGAGTGGGTGCTTGTCTAGCAGCATCTCCAGTGCTAGGGTTTGCCCCGTGTTGGGTGGCAGGGCCAAGCAGTTTTCCTAGCGAGCACCCAAATGCTGGAGCCGAGTGTAAAAGCCTGGACCTATCTATGCTTCAGGGTGTTGGGACAGCAGGGGGGGCGGAATAAGCTTACCTGAACTGAAACGTGGCGAGTTGTCACATTGGAGCTGCATGTTTTGAAATCTGCAAGACTTGTGCTCTATAAAAAGCTGATTACGCTAAACTAGACTTGTGACCCCTATAAACTAATGTCTGAGGGGTTAAAATGTTGGTAATGACTTGGTGGAAAGACTCAAAGTTAGACCTGTACCTATGATTTTCAGTGTTGGACAGATGGCTCCAGCAAAGAAAGGTGGCGAAAAGAAGAAGGGGAGATCTGCTATCAATGAGGTGGTGACTAGGGAATATACCATCAACATTCACAAAAGGATCCATGGAGTGTGAGTGGGTTTTTCATGTCTTGTTTGTGCCAAAAAAAATTGTTCTTATCTTATTTACTTCAAGTTGTTGGTGTTAGGAAATGGTTGTAGTAAGGTTGAGAACGTTAACAGTGGATGAGTGTCATCAAAAGTGCTGACTGGAATGAAAAGATATTTTAGGCCTCAGTTTTGCACCTGCATGTCTAAGGGCATGGACCTTTGCAACATCAAAGCCTGAGTGGTTATAGTTTTTGACAAATGCAGTTCTTCAAAAGTTTTTCTCACTTTGCATGAGATATCAAATTTATAAGGAGTAAACATGTTTCCAAATACTGTTATTTAGGTTTTTTTGCCCATAAGCTTTCAAAGAATAATTCCAATACACATTAATATAAATTAAGCATCATTATTGTTAGATGTGAGTAGTTCTGTGTACAACAAAATAATAGAAATATGGTATCAGGATACTAAACCTGTGAAAAGACTAGGCTAATTATTATGCCTTAGACTTCTCTAGGGGGAAAAAAAACAAGTGCAATCTATGGACATTTTAAATGTGCACAGATTAACATCTCATGAGCTGAATAAAGCAATTTAAGTCTTGGTTAATCATGTCTGTTCTGAGAATGGTACAGAACAACTGGTTTATAACACAGTCCGGGAGAAGTCTTGATCAGGAACGCTGTCACTTCTCAGTCATTTCTCTGGTTGTATAATTAATTACATTCAAATGGGAGAGAGACTCTTTATAAATGATAAAGAGCTAATAACAGGGAAATATCTGAGTGACGTTTTTCTACAAGTAGATAATTCATAAATATCATTACTTCAATGCAGAAGTGGGGGGACATACACTTTTCTTGCTCCTGCCTTCTCTTTCCTCACTGACTCCTAGCATTAGATATTAATTTGTCAGGCTATAGAAATAGTGCTTGGATGTATGCTGTGCTACCTTAGGTTAAAAATCACATCCAAAGGGCAACCCTGGGGGCCAGTTAATACAATAGGCATTTAGAAGTAAATGTTAAAATTGTTTGTACTTTACACACCTGAGTCTATTTAGAAATAACTTACTGGTTTTTGAGAAACTTAGAGTGGTCCTGTACCATCTTAGAGACTAACAAAAAAGATAGTATCATGAGCTTTTGTGGACACAACCCACTTGAGATAAGTAAAGAAAAGCTGTTGCAACAATGAACAGGTTAGGACAGTCCAACAAAACCTTTTTTAACTTTATATGATTATGGAATGACCATCTTGCTAGATCTGTGGCAAATTTCCAGTGCTAAGAATATTTATGAAAGATTAGCTAAATTATTATTTTCTAGGGATGTTAAATATTGGTTAATTGAATAGTCGATTAACCTTATGAATTCTTATCAGTTACTCACCAACTTTATAGTCCCTGGGCGTGGGGCCAGCAGCCAGTGTACTCCGGCCCCTCTCCTGAGGAGCCCCCGCCACTCTGCACTGCTGCCTCTGAAGAACAGAAGCAGCACCTGTCCAGGGTGGGGTGCTGAGCTCCTGGATCTAGCATGAGCCAGAAATGAGCTGGGCTACCTGCCTGCCTGACTCCTAATACTCTTTAAATGCAGAGCTGCAGCAGGGGTAGATCCCAGACCTGGTGTGAGCCAATACTGAGATAGGCTACTGGCCAGTAGCCTGCTAAAAACTTTACTTGTGGGAACGGGAGCGGAGGGTATAGTCTCTATATAATTCACTTGTAAGCTTTTGCTTATCAGTTAATCAACTACACTATTACTTCTCTGTTCTTAGGGGATTCAAGAAACGTGCACCCCGTGCTCTCAAGGAAATCCGTAAATTTGCAATGAAGGAGATGGGCACTCCTGATGTACGCATTGACACCAGATTGAACAAAGCAGTATGGGCCAAAGGGATAAGGTATGTCCCAGATGTTTTAATCATGAGTAGAGGAGAGAGAATTTCACAAATGCAGAAGTGAGAGAATCTTGTAAGTATCTCTCTTGCTGACCAGTATTTGCTTTTCACTTGCAACTGTTTCCTTTCTGGTATTATGAGTAAGTGAGATCTTGGGCTTATGGGCCCAAATCCACAAAGGGTCATAGCTTCTTGGAAAATGACTGGAAGCCACAAAACCTGGATTAGGAACCTTGACTCCCTATGCAATAAATAGAGAGAAAAAGAAGCATCTGAAAATGGGATCCACACAAGGCAGTATACCAGGTGGGGAGCTGCCCATACTAATCAATAGGAAATGCCTAAGATGGCTGTTTTGGAAGCCCTGTATTTATGGCTAAGAGGAATTGCCTCTGCAGACTAAAATTTCTAGTTACAAGATGCATCTGAGAACCGCTTCTTCACACAAGTTTAGTGAGGTGGGGATGTAGACCTTTAGAACCCTTTGGCCTGCTAGCTAGATAACTCGCCCAGATTTGAGATACCAGTTCCCCTCTTTCTGTGAAGAGAAGAGGATTTGAACAGGGATTCCCCAACTCACAGGTGAGCATCCTAACCTGGTCATTTTATGTGGAATTAGGTGTGCTCACCTACTAGATAAGACCCTGCAGGCAAGATCTTCATCTGCTGTGAGAATCATGCTGGGGTGTAGGTGTCAGAGAAGCATCCTGATGCTTGCCTCAGCATTGTGTGCATGCCCAGAGATAGAAACTTGGCACCCAGTGACTTTCACATTTTAAAAAAAAACCAACAGGTTCTGAATAAGGTTGGGCAGCAGCTGAGTATGAATTTGGTGTATCAATGATGGGTAAAGCCCCATTAATGTTGGTCTCTCTGTCTATACCAGTGGTCACTAGCCAGTAGATCGGGATCTACCGGTAGATCTTGGAGCCTCTGGTAGGTGATCCTGACTGGTTTGGCCAGGAAGCTATCAGCCACTGGCACTTCAGTTGCCCCTTCATCCACTGTCATGCTGCGCCTGCCTTGGAGCTGCCCCCCTGGGAGCCTCCTGCTTGCTTTGTAGGATGTGGGAGGGAGGAGGACGCTGATGTCAGTGTCCCTCTTCCCCCCACTCCTGGACCCTGTCTCCACACAGAGGAGGAGATGGAGAGAACTTGGCAATGCAACTCTGTCACTTGCGCGTGTGTGTGTGTCATTCTCACAAACACACACTGTCCTTTCATCTCCTGACCCAACACGTACATGGGGGGTTATTGTTAATTTTACTGCTTGCAAAGTGGGTTATTTTGGGGTTTTGACTGGTGTGTGCATTTCATAACTTTCATTTCTCTCTTACACTTAAATCTTTTGAGTAGTGAGTTCTAAAATGCCAAACCTGCCGTGGCTGGAGTAATTATCCCTGTGGTAATTGTGCTCCTGGAAGGGGCTGGCATGTCCCTACAGCCCCTGAGAAAGTCAGAGCAGGGGGGTCTCCACATGCTGTCCTTGCCTGTGGACACCACTCCTGCAGCTCCCATTGATCAATAATGGAGAACTGTGGCCAGTAGAGGCTTTGGGGTCTGTGCCTGTGGATGAGGGGCAGCACATGGAGCCACTGCTGTACATGCCAGCTGCTTTCAAGAGTGGTGCAGAGCCAGGGCAGGAGTGAGCCTACCTTAGCTCTGCTGCTCCAATCCTGGGACAGTTGCCTGGCTACTCATGGAGGGGGGTGGAACTCGAACCCACCACTTTGCGTGCTCCCCAGGCAAAAGCCCAATCCCTTAGGCCACTGCAGAACCCACCCCACCTCCTTACCTTCAAAGGGTCCCTTATCCTCCTTTCCTAATGAAGGAGCCAGCTCCATCCCTGGGGCAGCCTGTGTTGGATGCCCAGCTGCTGCGTGGGACTCAAGCCCCCAACCCTACACTCCCTAGGCAAATGTGATATCCCCTAGACCACTCGAACTCTCACAACCTCCCTACCTTCAGAGGGTCCTTTATCCTATGTTGGCTGTCTGCTTACTCCCAGCGTGGGTGGCACTTGAGCTGCCAAGGGGTGACCGGACTTGAGCCCACCGCCCTGTGCTCCCCAGGCAAATGTCCCATCCCCTAAGCTGCTCCAGAGCCCACCCCATCTCCCGTACTCCAAACCCCTTGGCCCAAGACCAGAGTCTGCACCCCAAGTTCCTACCCCAGCCTGGTGAAAGTGAATGAGATCTGCGGATGAAGGGGGTTGGAGTGAGCAGGGGTGAGGCCTCGGAGAAGGAAGCCAGGCAAGGGTATTTGGGTTTCAGGTAGATCTTACATTGCACTTAAATTGAAAAAGTGATCTTGTGGTTTAAAAAGTTAGAGATCACTGGTCTACACTGCTTCCTGTAGCTGCAAAACTTGTTCAATGTGTGTGAATAGTCTGACAAAGTTACACTGACATAAGTGTTAGTGTGAAAAGTGCTGTGGGTGAGCTTCTCCTGCTGATGTAACTTAATGCTTCAAGTCAGAAAGTTGGCTTAAGGAACTCAACTCCAGCTATGTAAATAATGTAGCTGGAGTTAACATACCTTAAGCCTAATTTGTCCCCACAGTGAGAGGTTGATGGGGGCACCATCAGTGTTCAATTCAGTGGGTTTTTACTAGGTCCTCTAGATCAGAGGTGGTCGTCTTTGCTGTTGGGGATCGGAGGGTGAACAGGTAGAAAAGAGGGGCAGAGGGCAGTACTTAATATACCAGTCTGTTCGTGGATTCAAATCTCTTCCTCACAGCTCTACTCTGATGAGTCTGATTCTTCTGGCAGGGGTTGTCAGTCTTGAATTCTGTACCCTGGGCAGTGGCTATGTAGGTTCTCCTCAAAAGGAGTTTGGTCAGATCATTTTGTACTTCCCTTGCTCAACGGTGTTGCATACTAAAAATAAGATATATGGAGATATAGGTTGAACCTCTCTAGTCTGGCTCCCTCAACACCTGACCAGTGCCAAACCAGAGAATTTGTCGAACCATGGGAGGTCAGTATTGTCGAGCAGCATTACTAACACTTCCACTGCTTACTGAGCTCTTAGAAGACATTTAGCTCTAATTTGCCCCTAAGTAACAGCCCAGAGTCAGGGCTGGTGGCTGTAAACAAACTTTATAGGACCACCAGGAAACTTGGCCACACCCATAAGTAGACATCTGGCTTACTAAAATCATGCTGGACCAGAAAGGTTCAATCTACTAGGCTGGGACTAGCTTTGAAGGACTAGTGTAGGCCTAAATACACATAGGCTACGTCTAGACTGGCCCCCTTTTCCGCAAAAGGGATGCAGATGAGGCCA
>CM057845.1:208975468-209009099 GCA_030068395.1 Apalone spinifera
TGAGCTGTGGGTTGGCCACAATTGCTTTAGTATGGTGTTGGCTAGACTGTGGATCATGTCAAAGAGCTTTACTCTTAAATTTCTGCTGCTCTCACACCCAAACAGAAGTCTAGTGAAGCTGAATATTTCTATTAATTTGGTGGTGTGTCACTAGTAGGGATGCATGAGACTATTCTCCCCTCTTTCCCCTACTGCCTCTATCAGAGGCAGTAAGGCGAGGAGGGGGGGAGCCAGCTTAAAAGCACTGTCTCTGTGGGGAGCAGGGGAAGTAGAGGCACAGCAGAAATGGCATGAGCTGGGACTGAAGCAGTCTGCACTTGCACCGCTTGTGCTGCGTGCAAGAGCCCTGTCAGGGCTCTTGTGCATTCAAAGCCTCAGGTGCTGCAGTGGAGGAGTTCCCCGCTCCCTGCAGGGCCTCCACTTTTGAACTGTAGCAAGGCTCTTGCTATACTTCAAAGGCAGAGGCACCCTTATAGACTGGTGGAAGGAAATTGACGACTATTTAATCTAAATGTAACCTTCCTAGTTACTAGATTAAAAAGATTCATAAATGTGAGTTAAGTTATACCTTAATGATGGCAATATTTGCTGCTTTAAGAATGCTCATACCTACGATTTTAGCAGAAGTCTTAATTTTGTGGCTAACTTCTAGTTATGGCTTTGAGTGCATCTAAGATTTGAAGTAGAGTAGCTTGGTTATTAATGCACTTTAATTTGTATTTTTTGCAGGTCTACAGACAGTCAATGTGGATGAAAATTAAACTGACTTTCATTACAATAAAGTTATAAAAATGACACTTGGTCTGACTTAGATACCTTGTTCTTTTAATGCTCACTGAACTACAGCATCTCCAAGACAGCATTTGGTGGCGGCTATCTGAAATTTCTACAAGTTTTATTGGGGTGTTATTTTAATTCTTCTGCTACCAGTCTTTTTAAAATATTGTTTACATTATAAGTAGTAAAGCAGCATCTTGTACCCACCTCAAAACAAGAGGATAGTCAATGAAATTAGAAGGAAGGAAATTCACAACAAAAAAGAGAGGAAAGATTTCCCCCCCCCCCCCCCTCACCCAATCTGTAATTAAACTGCCCTAGGAAGTTGAGGAAAAAGAACTTGACTAGGGACCATCCACAGTTAGGTTTATCCTTTGCAGCTTAAACCCTGATCTCTGCTGCATGCAGTGTAGAGATTCTCACTTGATTTTCAGTGTTCTGTGGTAATGTCTCTGGTAGCTGAGGGGGGGTGGGGTTTCTCCTTTTTTGGTAAGTTACATCTCCTTAAATCATGAAAAGTAACATACAATATTATTGCCCATTTTGAAAAGTACTCTTTGCACAGGAGAGTTAGGTATACTTCATGAGGTAACTGCATGATACTGCCTCTTAGTTGGAGAGCATACAGTACTCCTACTTTCAAGACATGTTAAAATCCAGTACAAAAAGGTTTAATTGAAAAGTGCATCTTTTCACAGATCAGAAGCAGTCCATGTACACTTAACATAAGCAAGACATCCAAATCTAAATACAATCAAAAATATTAAAATAGTTTCAATTACCAGCATTGAAACAAGTCTTCAGGATTAGTGCAAACAAAACAAAAACCCAAACCACCACAAACTGCAGACAATAGTTGAGTTTTCCCCAAATTAAAAATAAAAGCTGTGTAACAAGACTACTGGAGCCAGCTTCTGGTCTCCCAGTACATAATGGGTCTTCAGAGTTTTCACAGTTCAGACAGATGTTTCCTTTACATTCAGACATGTTTAATAAATCAATGGCACAAACTACACCCCTTCAGCTTTTAAAGCAAGCAAAACAAGAGAGTTAACTGGTTTATAAACTTGCTTTTCCTTCACAAATTGTGCTTTGGTGTAACTTCAGTGCAGTTAATTTCAGGTAAATTGCTACTGTGTATTTATTACAGGTTCAGCTAGTGACTGGCTGCTCATTCCATTTGTTTTGAGAGTATATTGATTTAGCTTAGCATTCTCCAATTTTGGCTTCAATTCTAAAGTCTTTTCAAAGAAACTTACTAATGACTGTTCAGTCAAGAGTGACGCTAAAATTTGTTCAAAGGAGATAATCCAGTTCCCTTCAGTCACAGGTAACGCTTGAGTTTCTTTAGGTGTAGTCTTCACAGTGTCAGTGAAAACAGTGTCTTGGGCAGAGGTCTCAGGCTGTAGGTCCTCAGTTAATTCATCTGATCCACTTCCCAAGCTGGTGCTTCTTTGACCCACTTCTCCAATCCGTAGTAGTAAAGTGGTCACGGTAGCAATGGCTTGATACAAATAGTTTTCCTCTGGATCTTCATGAAACATGCTGTACAAGGTTTTGCAGAACTGGATGAATTCCCTCTTAAAAGGCAAGTGAAAATTATTATAGAACAGGTCAAATTATTGATCACACACATCACAGATATAATACCATGTCATGGATACAGTACAACAGCTGTAAAAGTTTGGGCATGTATAAGGCAAATGAGGATGCTTCTGCAAACTCTTGATACAATTATAACATTTTTAGCAATTTGACAAAATACCAAAGTAATACTTGTCTAATTTAAAATGTCAGAGACCAGATTTCATATATGCCCCCAATCCATTAAGGTTTCATAGGAATGGATGGCATGTGATTAGCCTTGGGATGGGGTGACACCTTCAGTCAACCCAGAAACTAACAGTGCTATAAGCACTAGAGATGTGAGCTCTCTGCCCACCATGGGTAGGGGGCTGCTCCAGACCTGTGGGGCCATTACAGTCGGGAGCACTCAAACATGGCTGGAGCAGGCCCTAGAGTGACCCACCCCCTTTAACCAGTAAACACCAATTAAAACAGGATTTTACATTCCTAGTAAGCATAACAAGTGATCTCTAGAATCTGCATTAGCTGCTTGATGGCCCACAGAAAATGTACATATAGCTTGGACCAACTATTTGAGAGAGAATCTCTCCCAGTACTACATTAGTGTATGTGCAGCCAATGGGGTCACATGGGTTCTGAATTAAAAAGAGTTGCTGGTGGGGTGTTGCAAAAGTCCCTAATCTTTTGGATTAATTTCACCTGGTCCAAAATAGTTCTAATTCTGGTTCTCATACACGGAGTAATTTTAGATTTGTTTGCAGTACCTGCCATTAGAAAGAGCTGCACAGTTGTGCTCAAACATTTTTAAAAGGTATTTCCCACCCTTATATTGAGAACGTAATTTTAAATATACCACCTGGCTCATTTTAGGCATTGCTTTTTCAGTTTTAGCATCCTTTTCTTTGGCTAAATCTTTAAGCATCTGCTTCAGTTGCTTCTGGTAATCTACTGTATCACCTTAAGTGGAGAAAACACAAAACAAGCATTAGTTTTAAATTCACTGCAACAAATTAAAAAAAACTAGGAAAAGAGGAAAAACTTGAACACTAATGAACTTAGAGCTAGACAGCTCTATTATGTACATAATTTCATTTTATAAATCTGATAGTACATACCATTTGCTTTTTCAAGTACTAGTGGCCTCGAAGTAGACAATAAAGGATTCTTTAGTGGCGACTGACTGTCTTTCTCATTTTCTGTGAGAGCTAGCAAAAAAAAAATTGAGATATTAATGGACCATTTCCAGAATCACTAAACTAAGAGCTTTATTACTTTTTAATTCTCTGGGCTCAGCAAGAAAATTCTCTTTCATGTTAAAGGTGGTATTTAAGACCCAGCATTGACTGCAAGACACCTTAAGTACAGTAGCTATAAACTCCCTTGTTACAGGAAGACAGACACACATAAGTTTCAAATTTAATCTAAGAGCTTAGACTGGAATTTTATGAAAATTGTAACTGACTAGCACCATTAAAAATGCAGAGTGCACATCATCTCGGCTGAGGGCAGCAATGTACATTTATTTAGCAACACCTGTTTCCCAAAGTTTCTATTTATGGGGACTGGAAGAGGAAGGGAGAATGAACTTTTCCTTTCAAAATTTCTTACCAGGAGGGATATGCAGCCTGTATAACAGGTTTATCTTTTCATTCATTTCTCCATTGTACATAACATCTACAAGAAAAAAATAAACAGGGCACCAGAATATTTATTTCCATAGTTAAAAAAAAATTAAATGTCCTTTAAGTCAACCAAATGTTCATGTGTACATGCATCTAGTGTATTAAAATGAAATATTTAAACTGCCCTGACCAGCTAGTAACAGCAAGTAAGAGCCAGCTAGCTTAGTCTTCTATATAGCCCTAGTGTTACCAACCTGTGAAGCACATTTCCTTTAGAAAACATAGCAAGAATGCAAAGTGGCCTATTGTCACAGCTGAATGAATCCATGCCACCATTTCCTCTTAATACATACACCTCTTCCATGGTGTGGGATAAGCAGAACAATGCAGGCTCACCTATTTTATTTAAATAACCCAGATAGTAACGATGCAGACAAGATACTAATATTTAATTCACTCAAAACATTGTGAGGGGTTTTTTAAGCTAGTCACACCAGCTCATTATAAGAATTATACAGCATTTCAGCTCTATCAAAAATCAGTTCAAGACACCTAAGTGAGGACATCTATATTTGAAAACTGTGTTTGGCATCCTACTATGTGTGAGGCAGTTTCAACTTCAGCAAGATAATGGTGGTGCACAGTCTTGTGGCACTCTAGACACTACCTGCATCCCAGAACTATCCTACCAAAGGAGTCTAGTTCAGTTCCAATCAGATTATAATTTTGACAGTCCAAACACAGTAGGCATTCAGGGAAAGAGGGGGTAAGCAAAAGGTTGCTGTGTAAGAGAAAATATGGCCCCCATGCTAGACATAGGGGTGCTGAGATTCTCTACTATTCTAGCCTCTCATTACATAAAGACTACATGAATTATGAATCACAAGAGCTAGTAGGCAGCAGTCTGAATTGGGGAGGAGGGAACATAACATGGTAGAAAGGATTTTTCAGCCTTCACACAGAAAAGAACGTTTATGCAATTTTACACATGGTACATCTTCAGTTCAAAATGTTTTTCCTAGCAAATCCTGTGACTGTGAAGCATTTTAATTAAGAGGATTTTTCCAAACAGGTCCTTATTTTGCCTTATAATTCTAATTGTTTCATATAACTGGAACAAAGTAAAATCAGCGCAGGAGAGAGATTAGCTAAACTGTATACCAGAAAAAGATGCCCTTCTCTTACTTTGGCATGCTATTGAAGCCACACCACTCTGCATCCCATCCCACCACTGGCCCAGCCCAAGTGTCAGTTGGATTGTCACTACCTAAACAGCTAGCAAATCCTTTGAATTCAATGAAACGGTCCATGTTTTCATCCAGGAGTCGGAATGTCCTTTCAGCTAAAACTTTAGTGTGTTCCCCACATGTCCATGGTGAGACAAGTTCATAAAGGTTAGTGAACTGCTGAGAGTCTATTCTGTACTGCTCAGCATAAGGTCGATTTGGGTCATGTCGCTCAATTACTGGGGCCATCCATTGCCAGTAGCAGCTCATTAGATGCTCTCTCTAAGAGGAATCAAAAGTAGTAGAGAAGAAAGCATTGTTACAAACATTAGTAAGACTAGTAGTTGACACAGACTTATTTCATATCAATATTTCATATCAAGGTATGCTCAAGCAGTTAACCTCTTTTTGTAGATATAACAATACCAAGACAATTCCTAAGGGAAAAAACTGCACAAGTTTCAAGTCAGACAAGTTCTCGTGTTTTCTAATGAGTAACTTGTAGGTAACATTTTCAAAACGAGAGTTTTGCAATATTTTCTCCCAATTGCCTAGTAATTGTTTCTGGAAGGTATAAAATACACAGACACAGTCAGGTAAATCTCACATCATTACTAAAAGAGAAGCCAGGAAATTCAATTAGGAACAAGACAAATAAGTTATTTGTAAAATAAAATTGCCAAATCCCAGGAAACTAAGTGAATGGAGAGGACTCCTGGCTAGTTTTTTACTGAGAGGTGAGGACTAGCTTCTAAAGAACATCAAGAATGTGAAACTGAAGAGTGTTTTTATGGTACTTCAGCTTTTTGCTGCACAGTGCAAAGAATGTTGTTTCAAGAGCTGTGCATTATTAAACCAGAAGTTGCTAGGAAACACAAGAACCTGATCTCATCCAGTCCTTTCTTATACTACAGGTGAGGGGGGCATGTTATGGTTATTCTGCGCTCTTTTAAGAAGTGTCCTGAGGTCCCTGAGGCCAAATCCAAGCCCTTACTATTTTAAATGGTCTTTACATTTACTCTTTTTAATCCAGCTGAAGGGCCATTCAAAGGGAGAAAAACAGCAAGATGCAGTCTAGCACCTTATCTAAATGACAGCACTGTTGATAACGCATTAACTCTTCTTGCTGTTCTTCAATGAAAGTTCAGTATAAGCCCAAATAATGGTCTGCAACCTAAATCCCATTAACACTGGAGTTTTCTGTCTTCATCCCTCCACTTTCCAAACATACCAACCTTAAACAGGTCATATAGCTCCTCTAAATCTTCAGGAAGAATTGAAACATCTGGGATGACAACTCTGAGCTTAAAGGAAAAGAAGGAAAAACGCAGTAGTGAATACCAACACTAGTATAAATGGCATGAATAAGAAACGTGCCCACCCACATTGTAATCTAACAGTGAAAAAGGCCAGCCAAGAAATGCAACATTTATGGTTAGAGCCCTGCAAATCCATGGATATTTGCTTTATATTTGCATATCCAGAAAACACACAGTTCATTTTTGCAGTTATAAATGCAAATACAGATTTAAATTTTATATCCAGAACAAATGTGTGGATATCTGCTCTATGTCTGCAGGTATCTGTATCTGTAGATATAAATGCGGATATCAGCGGCTCATTGTTGCAGATACAAATACAAATACAATTTTTGTATCCATGCAGGCCTTTATGGTTGCATATTTCTTCCCCACTTCCCTTCAAATCTATCTTAGGGACATTATGAATACAAGAACCAAAAAAAAAGCAAACTAAAAAAGCATCAGATAATAGCTCTCCCTTAACTAGTACTGTAGTACCTGCTTAAATTTAAAGCATGCTTATGTAGTGTAATAATAGTTTTAAAAAACCCTCCGTTCTAGAAAATTCTGCTCACCACATTTTGTTTGGTTGTATCCTCATGGCTTTGCAGAACACGAATCCTGTGTTTATAGCGCATATGCTCTATCTGTTCCACAGAGTGGTCACCAAATTTCTAGAATACAGGAACAGATTTTTTAACTTTACTGAAAATGTAAAAAGTACAAAGTAGTATTTTCCTAGAACAATGACAGGGCTTCAATATATTTAGTTTCTAGGTCACCAACCTAACTAGGTATATTTACAACATGCCTATTATTGTGGTAGCTGAGTACCTTATGAAGGGGTTGAGTTACCAGAGTACAGTAATTCCTCATTTAACACTATAGATGCATTTCTGAAAATGTTCATGCTAAGCGAAAACGTGCTATATGGGCTCAATTTTTCCATTAAAATAATGGAAAAGGTGGGGGTTGCGTTTCAGGTGGTGGTGGCAAAGTCAATTTTTTGTTGGTGCTGGGTCGTCAACATTAGATATCTAGCAACACAAGTCGCCTCGGTTTGTTAAAACACAAAGATAAACAAGTGAGTGAGCGGAGGAGCGCTGTGATCAAGTGTATTCATCTGCTCTTACCACTGTTTTCACCAACTTATACCGCCGTGAGAAGTAATCCGCCACTTAATTATTTTCGTGTTATTTCAGGGACGGTTGTGTTATTTGAAAAACGTTCCCTAAAAAAAAAATGGTGCTATTGCGAAAATGTGTTAAGTGGGCACTTGTTAAATGAGTAATTACTGCATGAAGCTATGGAAAAATTGCACTTTTCTTTAACTATCACAGAGGAACAAACATTTTAAAATCTGACTAGAAAATCTAGTCGATATTAAAAAAATTTTTACCTCATAGGAATCATGGATTAGATCAGCTATTTCAGTCACTGGGCAGGGCTCCTGTTCATCACTGAAAAAGGCATGGTGATTACCGATTGGTGGTAGAGGGCTTTCCTCATTTTTAACATGATCTAAAAACCTAACAGGAAGGAAGCAATACAAACACAGATCAGTGCACTGTGCATGCTGTGAGCAGAATACATACATACATTTGAGCCAAAAGACTGTGCTTAATGGAAATGTACAGGTTTTTATGCTACAGCAGACTTCCGATAATCCGGAACCTATGGGATTTAGGTGGTGCCGGATTATCAGATATGCCGGACTATCAGGAGGTACTATAAGCAGGTTATATATACTGTATATAAAGTGTTCTTAACCCTTTTTATTGTACATACTGTATACAGTATACTGTAATGTTTTAGTTTTTTTAAGCCTTTTTTACCCTTTTTGCTCAGTTCAGCTGCTGCCGCTGTTACCTTGTGACTCATTTTTTGCCGAAGCTCACTCACTAGGCTCTTGCCATTTTGATGCCGGACTATCAGGAGTGCCGGATTATTGGATGCTGGACTATTGGAGTTTTACTGTACTACACTTCTCAGAATGCCTTTACTGTTACTCACACTGTTACTATGATCTAGCCAATAACTAAAGGCAGACACTACCCAAGGAAGAACATTTGTGTCTCCATGAAGGCAGGGACAAGAAGCTCCTCATTCTAGGAAAGAAGCTAAGAGCAGCAGTAAATAGTGCATATTGACAGGACATCAGCCACATTTCCTAACCCTTTTGTTGAGATCAGACACTGATGGTTCAGCAGCAGCAAGACAAATCTGAGTTGCACACTGCTACATGTGACTATACAATGCTCTTATCTTACTACTGATGCAGTAGCCATGTTCCTTTCTATTAGTTTTAAAGCAGAGCAGTCTGAAAGTACTGTATAATGTGAAGTTCAGACAGAGGAATGTACCTGCTAAGAATCATCAAGGCATGCCCGTCATCCTTGCTGTTACATAGTTCTACTGCATTGGCTTCAAGAATAGCCAAGCCTAATTGGAAAATGGCTTTGATTCCATCATAGAAGAAGCAGTCGACGACATTCACAGCACTTTCTAGGGGCATGATACTGAGGAATAGGGTAAGGAACCATGAAAGGGAAATAGAAGCCAAGGTGGACAGATCTTTTATGTGATCAGCCAGTTCTGGAAGTCGCTCTTTTATAAGCTCTTCAAATACTGATTGATCTACCTGAGCACCTGCAAGTCACAATAAAATCACAGTTAGCTGAGGCTAAAGGGTCTGTTTAGATCTACAGTTAATGGCAACTCACCAGCTGCCAAATAAATAAAATAAAATCTGAACCACCAAGATGTATACACACCTGAAATGAGTAACCATCCTACACAGTGATCAACCTCACCCTCCCACGTGGTGCGTCATTGTCTATACTACTTATTAAAGTTTTTTTGCACAAGGATCGTGTCATTTTGTGTTATGGGCCTAACAACCTTTCAGGTGCTATAAAATAAGAGCAGCAGCAACTGCTTTTGGCGACAGACAACTTCATAACTATAGCTAGCAAGAACAGTTTTTAAAGCTGTTTACTATTCAACTTGGAATTTATGCAATAAAAATTATGCCAAAAAACCTCCTTCCTTCCAATGTATGTACTTCAGCACTCTACATCCAAACCAACTGCAAAAATTGAGCAGGGGTGCATCTGCACTATAGTGAAAAATATAAAACTGATCTTGAAAGGAAGTATTTATTTGGTAAAAAGTTCGATGTTTTAAAAAAAAAAAAATAGTAAATTTCACATCATTCCCGAATATAAAATTTTCCTTAGTGTCTTTCTAAATGGAGCATATTCACGCCCTGACCCTCAATTTTATCTATTAGCACACATCCCTGGGCCCATGAATAGCTTCAATGGAACCAGAGTGATTTCACATGTAGATCCATGGTAAATAATCAGATATGTGAGATCAGGGCCTTGGAGTAAAGAGGTTACTGTGTACAAAAAGTAATTCCCTTTGCCAGTTATTTTCTGTATTCCCTTTGCAGTTATTTCTCACAACTCATGTTTTCTTCTCCCAGCTCAGAGTCTCCCATCCTTATGAGAAAGTTCAGCTTGCTATGAAATTCCTGGTTCTTTACACAAATTTCCATAATACATAAACTCAAAATGTCTCCTGCCCAAATGCAGAATACTTCCTGTATAACCTGTGACAAAAAGCCCAAAGCTTCAGTTTTAACCAAATCCGAAAGCACTGGACACAGCAATTTTGGTTTTTAGCACTTTCTACAGGTCATAAGGAGACACTCTAATGAAGATGGGGAATATGCAAATTATGATACCATGTGAGAGTGTCATATCAAACACTGAGCCCCAAGATTATTACAATAATTTCAATGCTAATTGCCTCTGAGAAACAAGACAGACATAGTCCCGACCTCAGAGTGCCATCTAATCCAGACATTATTCATCACATGAGGATCACAAGCAGAGGCGGAAGGGAACGGGTGACAGTAAGACCATATGATTATTCAGCAAGACATGGATTCCCCTTAACAGTTTCATAACGTTTTTGTTCCATTAACTTGCAGAGTGGGTTTTTAGGAAGAATCTGAATAAGGAGACAGAAGTAGCTTGGCAAACAGTAAAGAAGGCATTTCGTGACTGATCACAGCATGGAGGAGAGATGTCTGATTTGTGAAATTTAATATATGAGACGTACATAAAGTGCTGTACATTTTATAAAAGGCCATCTTTATTAGTAATAAATTACAACAGAGGCTCACCAGGTCTATCTAAGGTACTCTATGGCCTCCATAATAGTAGAATCTGAGCACTTTTAATGTAACACTCCAGGAGACAGGGAAATGTTGTTATCCTCATTTTACAAATAGGAACCTGAGGCACAGCAAGGCAAAGTGGCTTGCCCAAGATCATACAGGAAAGGGGTGGCAGAGCCAGGAACTGACCCCAGGTACTCATTGTGTTAAAGCAGGGTACAAACAGAAGATGAAAGCCAAAGACAGGCCATAACAGATAGAAGAGACAAACAGGCCATAATGGGAAATGAGGGGGGAGGGAGGGGAGTATAAAAAACCTAAGATATACACAATTCGTAACCAATTAGGAGCAGTGTCGCAGCTTACCACCTGCCTGGCCATTATTGGTGTTAACAGTTATCACTTCATTGATGTGTACAGGAGAATTTGGAAGAAGGACTTGGAGGAGGTGGCTGTGGCTTTTATGGATTTTCATAGAGGCTTTTCCCATCTGTTGGGGTGGCATGAACAAAAACGCTTGTTGGAGACTCAGTTGATCAAGATGCCTCAGTGAAGGGGAGCAGGAAGGAGAGGCCCTCACAATAAAGATAAAAGGTCAGGTACACAAGAATGGATTAAATTAAGAACTTGTGAAAGTAAGAAGTAGAAATGTGCCTGGTGCTGTCAAGGAGCGAGAGCAAGGAAGGGAGTTAAAGATTGTGTGTGGCAGTTACCACAATGATTTTAGCAGCAGCATTTTGACTAGGTGTTACTGCCACATGCCAAAAAGGCAGTGGAAGGATGGGGTATCAAGATCAGAAAGAAAGATTACAGAGTTTATGAGGCAAGATGATCAAAGCTTGGACAAGAATTTTGGCAGCATGGGCAGAGAGGAAAGTTTGGATCTTGGAAATGTTGTACAGGAAAAAGCAATAAAATTTAGACAAGGCCTGGATGTGACAGCCTGAAAAGAGGGCCAAGTGAAAGATGAAGCCAAGATTACAAAATTGAGCAACAGGAAGACCAACGGTATTGTCTGACATATTTGGAGGGAAGGGCATGGGAAGAGCAGGAGTTCCCCTTCAGTCATGTTAAGCATTAGGACAAATCTTCAACGCAGAATAAACACGGGCTATTGGCACCTGAGTCTTGGCACCCTCTTTTTCCAGAGATCCCAAGGCAAGAAGAGACCACTGTAATACTCTAGTCTGCCCCCCGTCTAGTACAACCTGCTCAAAATACTTCCCTCAAGCAGATCTTTTAGCCAAACATGCAATCTTGATTTTTAATTTGTCAGTGATGGAGGATCAATTGTGACCTTGGCTAAATTGTCGCAGTGGTTAATTACCTTCCCAGCTAAAAACGGATACCTTCTTTCCAGTCTGCATTTACCTAGCTTTAGTATTGGATCATATTATTCCTCTCTCAGCTAAACTGACAAGCCCATTATTAAATACTTATCCCCACGTAGATACTTATAGACTGTAATCAAGTTACCCCTTAACCTTTCCTTTGTTAAGCTAAACAGATGTTGCTCTTTGAATCTATTGCTATAAGGCATACAGGCACAGACTCCATGGATGCTCAGGGGATGGAGCACCACAGGGAAAAAAACAGTGCATGCTTTGTACCCACTCAGCCTGAGAGTCAACTTTTTCCCACTCGGGGTGATCAGCTTTTCAGTGGTGTGCTGGAATGCTGGGGCAGGAGAGGAGATGAGGAGTGGGGAGAAGAGGTGGGACGAGGAGGGGAAGAGGCGGAGCAGGCGAGGAGCAGAAATGGAAAGCGGGGAGTGACAGTTTAAGAGAAAGGGTGGAGTAAGGGTGAGCCTGCAGCAGAGAATGGGTCAAGCACTTCACAGGAACTCAGCACCTCTGATAAGGCCTGTTTTCTAACCCCTTTAAATCATTCTAATGAATCTTTTCTGATCACTCTCCGATGTATCAACATCTTTCTTAGACTGTGGGCACCAGAACTGGACACACTGTTCCAACAGCAATCGCACCAGTGCCAAATACAGCGGTAAAATTACCTGCCTATTCCTGCCTACAATTCTCCTGTTTATGTATCCCAGAACTATGTTAGTGCTTTTGGTCACAGTGTTATTTTAGGAGTTGATTACCCACCACAACCCACAAATCTTTTTCAGATCACTGATATATGGAGTCACAGACTAATCTACCATCCCAGCCTACATTCTCTGTTCCTAGATGTAGACATTTAGCTATATTAAAAGTGCAAGGAGGTTAGTTGCACCCAGTTTTGATCCTTCAGTGATCTCATCTCCACTACTTGCCACTCCCCAATTGGTGTGTCATCTGCTAACTTTATCAGTGACAATTTTATGTTTCCTTCCAGGTCATTGATAAAGATAAAGTAGGGCTAAGAACCAATCCCTGAAGCCACTAGAAACACACCCACTTAACGATGATTCCTGGTTAAGAGTTACATTTTGAGATCTATTAGTTAGCTAGTTTTTCATTCATTTTCTGTGTGCTGTGTTAATATCATTCTAGTGCAGTACCCAGTGAAATGCCTTACAGAAGTATACATATATTAGGTCAACATTATTACCTTTATCGACCAAACTTTTACTTTTATCAAAAAATTCAAGTTAGTTTGACAGGATCTATTTTCCATAACCCCATGTTAAATTACATTAATTACATTACCCTCCTTTAGTTCTTTATTAATCAAGTCCAGTATCAGCCACTCCTTCATCTTGCCTAGGATCAATGTCAGGCTGAAACCAGCCTATAAGTACCCAGGCCCTCTTGTCTGCCATTTTTCAAAAAATATGGCAACATTAGCTTTCTTCCCTCCTCCCTCTCGCACCCTTCCATGCCCCAGCCTCCTGCCCTGAGCCCCCCCACATCTCCAAGGCCCTGCCCTGACTCCTGTACCTCCCACAACCCCAGCCCCCTGGCCTGAAGGACCCAGGCAACACCAGGTAAGTCTTTTAGTACAATATGTTATAGTCACTATTACTAAGTATTTCAACTGTATTTACCTCTCGGACAAGATATTGTGCGCCACTTAGGACTAACTGAAGAATTGCCTCTCCTCTGGTGGGTTCCAGGACTAGCTGCTCTAAGGAGCAGTCATTAATGGTATCTAGAAATTGTATCTCTGAATTCTGTCCCAAGGTGACATGTACCCAGTCAATATGCGGACAGTTGCAATCCCCCATTATTATTGGTTTTTCTGTTTTGGTAGCCTCTATAACTCTCCTGGAGCATCTCACAATCATCACCACTATCCTGGTTGGGCATTAGTAATATATTCCCACTGTTATACTCATTTAATTCAAGCATGGGACACATATCCATAGAAATTCTATGGTATAGTTTGATTCATTTCAGACCGACTCAGTGAAATCTGTAATGGGTTGACTGCAGTTACACAAATCTGAATGGTGCCATCATATACCAATTCACAAATTATATTCTACACAGCTGTAAATAAGATCAGAATTGCAAGTTCTTTATCATCCTGGTGCCACGCAGCATTTCACTCCCTCATTCCCAGTGTAATATCTCAATGAAAGAGTGAGCGAGAGCCATGCTTACCTATCACTCGGTGATTAAAGTAATCTGGCAGCATCCTCTCACACACCGCAACAAGCAGCCAAAAAGCTTCCTCCTCTTCCGCATACAACAACAACACAGAGGTCAAAATATTCATAGACTGTTATGAGATCAAAAGAAGAAAATGGGATTCATTAATTGCAGCGTTCCCTATAAGTGGTGTGCTTGGGTGGCCTCCCAGAAGAGTTTCAAATGCCACCCAGATGATTAGTAGAGCACCTACAGCCAGCATCATGTGTTTCTATGGCTGGTGCACATCCACTCATGCCTTGGTGCACATAAAAAATTTATTCCACTTATGGAAGGAAAAAAATTAGGGGGAATATCAGTTGCAGACCCATCCTTTCCTCCAAAAATTCCTACAGCAGGGCTGTTTTAAGAAACAATAATAAAACTTGTCAGATAAGACACCAGTTACTTGGCAGGAGACATGCCTTTCACCCCCAGGGCTCCCACAGTCTGACAGCTTACCACAAAACACTGCTCTCCTTACTATGGAAATATCAACGGGGAGACCGATTACACTAGTGCAATCCAGATAAGACTTTAAGTTCTAGGGCGATTTTCAAGTTTATATATGCCACTCTTCATATGGGGCAACATGAAACAACCATGCAAAAAACAGTATTATAATTTGTCTAAATGGATATCCAATCGTATCACGGGGTTTTGCCTTTGTGTTTGGATAGAAGACAAGGGAGCATGTTAGGTGTCTAGTATTACACTACTCCCCTGGGTCAGTACGCAGGAGGTTGGAGACACTAATAAGTCAATAGGTTGTAATTATAGTGTACTGGTTCTATGGATCTGCCATCAGCCTGGGAAGAGGAGGACATCAGCTCAACAAATCCTTCTCCTATGTGAAAGCTCATCTTCAGAGGCCAGTTTATTTGGCTCACCCACTGAGCACTGCATGAAGTATCTTGCACTCAGCACCAACAAGACTAGTGGGAACTTTGTTTTTGACTCTCATGGAAAATTCGGAACATACCCAGGGAACAAGTCAGAGTCAGAAAGGGCCATTTTTACATACTTGCTTCTCAGAGTAAAATTACACAACATTTAAATTAATCTTTCATTACATATGCAACAAAGCAAAGCATGTTATTTATAATTAAGCTATTGCAAAAACACCTTGAGGGGATAACAAAACTAAGCCAGCCAAGAATTCCTCTATTGAGAAAAAACACTGACGTATTTTTCCACATGTTAATAGTTTGTCACCTGGCAGTATCCTATTTTGGGGTTCCTATGTGCATAAGCTGTCAGAACTCTCCTCAGGGCTGCTATCCCAGTTTCATTCTGGAAGGCCGGGTGCTCAGGCAACGAACGATGCAGGTCTCTTTCTATCTCCTCAGTCGCCATGCAACACTTGCCCATTGACGCCTCCACTAAATTTCTGTAGTAACCAGGATGGGAGGCAAGATCAGACACAGCATCTGAAAGCAGAAATAAGAGGAAAACATAAAAGGGGGCTAAGAGGACTTTGTATATAATGTCATTAAATCATTATTTGACAGAAGAGCAAACATGAAGCGGCTGTTTTCCCCCAAGCCTAGGAAATTAGACATTACTTGCATTTGAGTGAATCCCTAAACCTAAAAAGGACAGAAAATACTAGCTGTGATTTTCCAAGGAGAAATATTTGCATAGAAAATGAAATCGTTATTATTAAAGCCTAAATCAGACAGTGGAATTAAAATCAGCTTGATATTGGCTTTGTTTGTACTATGAAACATCCCCTCCTAAAAAGCATTGTTGGGATAAAGTTCGTTCAATATTGAATGTAATGTGCAGAAAGAAGTAACTCCAAACATAAAAATTCAATCCTTGCAAATGTGCCTTTAATTGGACTTGACAAGTCATTCCCTTCCATGTTATCTCCAACCCTGCTCTGACAGGACAATGAAAGAAATTAACTGGTAAATCTTCTAGATACAGTTTCTAAGATACCCGCCAATGATTTACAGGAAAGAGCAAGACTGCAGACCTAAACATACTATGATTTCAAAATATTTAGGTTTAGCTAAGATTAAATCAATATTTACGTCACAGTCTAATTGTTGCCTTAAGAATGTTATTTCATAATCACATGGTGGCATTTTTATGTTAAAAAAACAACTATTTGTGCATATCAATGAACAGTTAGGAGACAAAATAAGACACTCTTACTGTTCTACCCGTGTATTAATATAGATATTATCCCCACAGTATCTGAGCACCTCTTCTTCCTTCCTTTCTGCCAGAGAATGTGATGGAATTACAGAGCTTTCTTGCATAACTGCATCCAGAGCTGTGTTCAGCCCTGGATGCTGGCTGTATGTGTGATGTACTACAGAATTCTCACCTGAAAAGAGGAGCCAGAGTTTGCCTCTTAAAGATTCTGGAATTCCCATTGCAACCAGCTTTCTAATCTTCTCTGTGCGAAACATACAGACAGTTCTGCCATATTCTGCAAAATGGTCATTCCACAGCCTCTCTTTTATTTGTTCCCTGGACTGCAAATCAGAGGGTAAGTTTTAAAACAAGCAGTGTTGCTTTTAAAAGTCTCACATACAAACCATACTGGACGTTTGGACACACCCGATCTCCCCCTCTCATAAGGATTTCTTTTGGACCAGAAAATGTGGTAACAGACAAGGGAGAAGTGCTTTAACAGGCAAATCCTGCCCAGCTTTTCCCTGAGGTAGGAACCTATGCAGTCCCCACAGCACAAGGGAAGAGCAACACTAGGCAAGACAAAGTGAGCCCTACTGTGTACCACAGCCCAGCTCCATAGCAACTGTCTGTGAGTTAGTGTGCCATAGGAATGCACTAGTCTAGTGGTCATCAACTAGTAGATCGGGATCTATTGGTAGGACTTGGAGACTCTGACAGGGGATCCTGACTGGTTTGGCCAAGTGTCTATCAAGTGCCAGAACTTCTACTGCCCCTCCCCGCACTGCTGTGTACCTCTTGCCCTTTGCCTTGGAGCTGTTCCTCCCCCTGGGAGCCTCCTGTTTGCTATGCAGGGCAGGGAAGGGAGAGGAGGGGGCTGAAGTTAGGGTGCCCCCTCCCACTCTGTATCCTTTCTGCAGAGAGGGGGCACAACAGGACTTGGGAGGGAGTTTGTTGGCTGCTTGTGGGCCAGGGCCAGGCAGGGGTGAGCCTGCCTTAGCCCCACTTCACCACCACCCAGGAGCCACCTGAGGTAAGCAGTGCCCGGCTGGAGCCCACATCCCGAACTCCTACCCCAGTCATTAACCCCCTCCTGCACCCATGCAACCAAACACCCGTCCCAGAGCCTGCACTGAGAACCCCTCCTACATCCCAACTGCTTGCCCCAAGAGCAGCTCAGAGCCCCTCTCACACTCCAGATCCCTAAATCCAAGACCAGAGTCTGCATCCCAACCCTCTGCCCCAGCCTGGTGAAAGTGAATGAGGATGGGCAAGAGAGGGAGGACGGAGTGAGATGGGGCGGGGCCTCGAAGTAGGGGTGGGAAGGAGGCGGGGCAAGAGTATTTATTTAGGTAGATCTTGGATTGCACTTAAATTCAAAAAGTGATCTCGTGCTTAAAAAGTTTGGAGACCACTGGGCTAGTCCTTTTTACACACACACACACACACACACACACCCTTAGGCTGAAGCAACTCTACCCTACAGCTGAGGAGAGAAGGTGCTAGAGCTCCACCCTGTGCTCTGGCCACTACTTCAGGGCACACTCTCTCACTGCCAAAGGCACAGGGAGTTTGTAGCAACTTGACATTCATCACTGGGAGACCAGGCAGCAGAGCACTCTTTTCTGAGTCATGAGCTGGACAGAAGGCCGCCCAAAAAGCCTCCAGCCATGGTTTTCACAGACCCAAAAGATGAGTTCTTGTGGCTGTTGTGGGAACAGCGAATAACTGATTATCCTAAAGATCACAAGTGAAAGGGCAAAGAGCTTGTTTTAAATGACAGTAGCACTGACATTACCAGGCTCCCCAAACCAATTGAGAGTCTAAAGGAAGAGGGACAGTGGCGGGCTCCATAAAGCCAGTTTTGTTTTGCTTTATAAAGCGAGTGTGACTCTGCTACCATGAATACTATGAGCCATTTGCTCAATCCACTAAGAACGTTTCTTTACAACTCTGTAAGACAGACGTGTGGTAACAACAAAGCCTGGTAACACATAAATGCTGCAACTATGCAGGCAGAATCCAACATCTCCCTCTCAAAATATCCTTTTTAGACAATAACAAAAGTAACACTGATCGTGACATCATGTGAAAAAGAGGACTGTAAGGAGACACCAGTTTTTACTCACTGAGAGGAGTGGTAAATAAATATTTTGCGGGTCGGATGAGAGAAGAGTTAGGCAGGCCAGGAGAATGAACAAACAAAGCTCAATACAATTTAAATCAAAACACACACACACTTTCCTGCTAATATACAGTTCACTTTATGGAAAGAGAGTGTCTGACCAAATGAGTTACTATAGTTATTTTTAGGACTTATTTTAAAAAACTACTGTGCAACTGCACCTTAGCCATACATACCGTCCTGAAGTCAAGACCTTCAGCTCCTGACTGGTGAAAAACTGATCTTAGTACCTCTGCATTTAACAAGTGACTGTTCTCCTTTTCACCTTCACTCTTGTCTTCACTTTGGGAAGCCACTATTCCCAAATCCCGGGACACACAGTCACTGAACACACACGTTGAATGAAACACGAGAGAGTTCTTGCAACACAGAATGGAAAAAATAATGTTTGGAAAGAGTTTAACAAATGGTACTGTAGGTATATTTTTCATCACAGCAAGAGCCAATACAAATTAGTGAAACAGGTAACCATTACAGTTGTAACTTTCATCCAAATTTGAAAAATTTGAGCTCAAATAAAAGAACCAAAATCCCACAGTTAGGTACCTAATTAATAATGGCCTAAGTAGTAGTTTTGCTGAGCACTTGCTGTCACTACAATGATAGTTGTAAGTGCTCAACAACTCTAGACCAGGACTCTATTGCTACTCCTCTTTATATTTTTAGAAAGGCACAGGAAGTGTTTTTATATTCCTTTTTTATAGACAAGTACTGTGCTACTCCATAATTTGGATTTAATGGGGACTCTGACAGGTTTTTATAAGTTACTCCAACAATCTAGTGATGTGCTCATGTCAGCAAGTACCTGTTCTCTGTCACTTTCTCCCAGAATAATATTGAGCATTTTTGGTCCTGCACAAAGAATAAAATACCCTGATGGTTTATACAAAATAGCAGAAAAGAATGTACTACTGGTTCATTCAAAGACACTATGTCAAACACACAGTTCCTTAGCCTATATTTATAAACACCACAGGAAAAATGAATTACATTAATCAATAAGACGTTACTAGTAAATTGTAACTCACAGAATCATAGAAACAAAGCCATTTTGATAGGTCATTTAGCCCAATCTCCTGCAGTGATGCAGCACTAAGTATTATCTAGACCAGAGGTGGGGAACCTTTTTTCTGATGGGTTCCACTGACCCACAGAAAAAAAAATTAGTTGTGGGTCACACACAGTCCCATAGCAAGGCACTGAGGCTTGGGCTTCCCCTAGGCTCCAGGGTGGGGCCAGATATGAGGGGTTCAGGGTGCAGGATGGAGCTCTGGATTGGCACCAATGGGTTTGGAATGCAGGAACAGGCTCAGGACAGGAGGCTGAGGTGCAAGCGGGGGTGCAGACTCTGGAGGGGAGTTGGATGCAGGTAGGGGTGCAGGCTCTGGAAGGGGTTTCAGGTGCATAAGGGAACTCATGGCTGGTACACAGAGTTCGGGGAGGGTTGCAGGCTCTCAGAGGGAGTTCCAACCTAAGACAAGGGGTTTGGGATGGAGGTGCGGGGTCTGGAAGGGAGCTATGGTGCGGGAGAGGGCTCAGGGGTAGGGCCAGAGGCTGGTGCAAGGGAAGCGATAAAGGCTCTGGCTCGGCGCCACTTATTTCAGACAGCTCTAAGTCCATGGTGCACCTGAGCACCATGGCCCTTCCCCCTACCTCATCCTGGCTCCTCACCGCTTGCGAAAGCTGCCATGATGTGGCACTTTTTTGTGTATATTTTTAAGCCTGATAACTAATGAGGACAGAACAAGAAGTAAGGAAAACAATTTATCACCCTCCTGTTCAAAACAATCTTTTATATAGTAGAGGACTACTATTATGAACTTCCTCAGTCTTCATTTAAACCAGGAACCTTTTTTGGGCCAGGGGCCATTGACCCACAGAAAAAAAATCAATCGAGGGCCACACGTAAGTGAGCAGAAAAAAAAAGAAGAAAAAAAACCCCTCACTAATTTGACCCCCAACTGAAGAGAAAGACACTCCCTGCATTCCCCTCGCCCACCAGAGTCTAGAGAGGGCCAGCCTAGTAGATTTTTGTGTGTCTAGCCCTGCATCAGGGGGGCTGGAGTGTCTGCACTGACTCCCCAATTCTGGGGGAGCTCTGAGCCAATGCGGTCCCTGGACCTTAGGTTCCCCACCTCTGATTTGAACAAACCCAGTTTTTTCAATCTTTCCTCATAGGGTTGTGTTTTCTAGACCTTTAATCATTTTTGGTGCTCTCCTCTGCCTTTTTCCAATTCATCCACACTTCATCTGAAGTGTGGTGCACCGAGGTGGACACAATAGTCCCGTTGAGACTTTATCAGTACTGTATAAAATGGAAGCATTTCTTGTGTCTTGCTTACAACACTCCTGCTTACACATCCCAGAATGTTAGCTGTTTTGCAGCAGTGTTATATTTGCAGACTCACATTTAGTTGGTGATCTATTATAATCCCTTAATCCTTTTCAGCAGTACTCCTACTTAGGCAGTCATTTTCCATTTTGTATTTATGCAACTGATTATTCTTTCCTAAGTGCAGCACTTGCATTTCTTCTTAATGAATTTTATCCTATTTATTTCAGACCATTTCTCTAGTCATTCTGAATTCTAATCCTGTCCTTAACTATAGGCTTCTAATCACTTTTCTGCTCCAGTTATGATTTTAGGAGATGCAGGGACAAAAAAACAAATGGTTAACTCTCAGCATCATCATGCAATTTGAAACCAATAAAAAGTTTGTACCGTTTCCTTTTTATCCACGCAGTTATAGTGCACTGGGTTGCTGGCGTTGACTTGTTTTAGTCTCAGAAGCAGGTTTTCCACCAAGCTATCCCTGTTCTTCAACTCAATGAACTGAAAGGCCATCTTGCTCCTTATACTAATAATGATGGGATTCGGCAGGAGACTAGTGTCCTCCATCTTCTCTACACTAACCACCTATTCCAAAAACATTACAAAGAATGTATTAATCACCATTCAAATCAACTCCCTGATAGACTGCACACACACTGAAATGTACAGACTGGAGTATCTCTCTTTGCATACAGATTTTCAATTATGACTATTCAGATTGTTTTCTGGTTAAATACATCCTAAAGATCAAGACTGATTACATTTACTTTAGCTAGATGACCTTACTCCCTTCTTTCTAACGATTTTCCAAAGTAACTTGTGATTTTGAGTGTGCAATGTAAGACACCTTCAGCCTGATTTTCAGAAATCTGAGTATCCACTTTTAGAAATTAGAAGACAGTCCAAGTCAGGCCCCATGCACTCCACATTTCTGCCAAGATTTTCAAAAGTAGTATAATCAGCTATGGCTTTGCTTATGTTAAAAGCCACAATTGGAATGGGATCAACACAACCAAATACTTGAGGAAACATGGTGCTTCTGCCCAACAGCATTAAGTTGTTAACCCGGTGAGCAGAACAGTTTGACAGATACAAAATTAAACAGCCATTGTTTCCAATTATGTACATTCCATCTCTTGTTTTTCAAAAGTTTTCAGATGCTGTCTCACTACAAGTCACTGCTACAGTCAGGACATCATTTAGAAGTTGTGGTTACTGGTTCAAGATGAAAGCAGAGCTTCATCATGAAGAGACCACAACTACAGGCAGATAAATTGAAAAAAAATCTTTAAAGACCAAACACCATACCTCTCCAGTGCACTTAAAATAGATAACTGGCAGTGATTACTGGTCATTCATGACCCAGACAAAGTCAAAAAGAAATATATTGAAATGTCATCCTATTGGAAGACCAGACTTTTTGCGGTGAAAAGAAAATGCCAGTCAATTTTACTGAAAGCAGAAACCAAATTCTACTGATTCTACACCAGAGTTGCCAGTTTTTGCTACGGAAATCTCCATTTGATAAAAACATACAAGCCTTTTTTTAAAAATGGGCCTATCATGTTTGTGTTCGAGACCTGCATCTCAGCACTGTCTCCAGAGCCCCTTGTTCAGCTTCCCAGGACAATCTGTTGCTGTTCAGTAGTCATCTGAATGTGCTTATACTCATCCAGATCCCTGCAAAACAGGAACAAGAGCTGCCACTGTATGTGTAGCACAGGAATTAGTGCCTTGGTTTCATAAACCAGCAGTCGCCAGTTCCAACCTTGCTGTGGCCTGGGTAACAGTTTTGGACTGTCTTCTAAACACATGCTCGTCAGTCAGAACCAACTTCCATCCTGTTCTGAGGATACCTAGGACCTGACTCCGTAGGGGTAGACAAGATATGGCCCATGGGCCAGATGCAGCCTGCCAAACTGCCTGATCTGGCCTACAGCCTGCCCTGCTGTGCCCTCACCCCCAAGCAAATCAAGACCCGGGGGCTGGGGAGCACACAAAGTCTAAGCAGCTGACAGCTTCCTCGTCCCTCCAGGGCACGCGGCGCCTAGACGGAGCCACCAACCATTTTGAACAGCGAATGACTTCTCATACTCCCCCGCCCCCAGGTCTCAATTGACATGGGGGCAGTGGAGCGCACCAAGTCTCCTCTCCACCCCCAGGGCTTTAAAACGGCTGGCAATTTCCTCTCGCTGCCCCTGCCTGGCAGGATGGGAGTAGGGAGTAAGGGTATGTCTACACTAGCTCGGTAGTTCGAGCTAGGTAGGCAAGTGAGGGCAACCGGAGTTGCAAATGAAGCCTGGGATTTAAATATCCCAGGCTTCATTTGCATCTTCCTGGGCGCCACCATTTTTAAATCCCCCTTAGTCCAAACTCCGTGCCAATGGCTACACGCGGCACGGAGTAGGTAGTTCGAATTAGAGATGCTTTACAGCATGGGTGGGAAACCTATGGCCCTTAGGCCGCATCCAGCCTGTGCCTCCCCCTCCAACTGCAATGATGTGAGCTGGGGCTCCAGCCAGGCAGGGGACACTGTGGCTGGAACACCAGCGCACTCCCTCTTTCCATACTTCCACCTTGCGATTTTCCCAGTTCTCACCCCTCTGACTTTTTTGTGGGAATTGGGAGAACTTGGGTGGCAGTTACCCTCGATAGCAATTATTCTTTGGCTAGATAAGTACAGTGAAACCTCTGTTATCCGGCACTCTGTTAACCAGAAAACTTTATTGACCGGCATTGCCCCCAGCCACAATACTGTCACATCTTCAGGCGCACAGGCCTGGCTTGGTTTACCATGATTGGCTTAACAATTTTTTATTTAAGAAGCACTAATCATCTTTAAATCAAAATAGAAATGTGAGACCAACTGTGTCACACTACAAAACTACCAATATTAAAAACTTGAGTTTTACTATTATTGTCCATTGGTTTTTCCTTGGTTGATGGGACCCTCAGGTAACCGGAATTTTTAGATAACCGGAACACCCTAATCCCTGAGTGTGCCGGATAACACAGGTTTTACTGTATCTCGTTTTGCAAGGTACTTGTTTGTTGCACCACTTTGTATCAGTCAACAGCGCTACTTTGAGAGTATTGTTGCCTCACCCAACTGCTTTATAGGAATTCATCTATTAACAAAGACCAGAACAAAACATTTTGCAGCCCTTTTTCACAGCCTTCCTCCCCCCCAACATACTGCAAACAACATACTGTTTTTCAGCTAAGTTAATTCACATCAGAGCTTTGGATCAGCAAAAACCAGACACAGAGTAAAATTAAAACCAAATGGCCACCTCTACCTCTCTCAGGGGGATGAGAACATTGCAGCATCCACTTTCTTTGCTGGCAAAACAGACATAGCTGTCCGAAGCATATATCCTTCCTGCTGTGTGACAGCGGCTAAACGGAGTCCACAGAGAACAGTCTGCAACTTCATATAGCTTCTCCTTCCCTGGCAGTCTGAAGAAGGCCCGAAAGAATTCATTCTGTGCTCTGGCTTCGAGAACCCTTATAAACAAGAGAGAGACAAAGGGAGGATATAAAAAAATCTTGACACCTACCATCCGAGCTTCCTTTCCAAATGCAATATTCAAAAAGACATAATGATCATCAAGAATAAGCAATGTATAGTAAAACCTGCTCTCCACAGAAACACTGCTAACCAGGTCTTTATGTTTGGAGGGCTGTAAAGGTGGTAACTTCTAACTACGGACCAGCAAACCCATTCACAAACTGTTGGTGGGCCAGTAACATTTTATTTGCATATTTACATATTCATTATATAAATAATGAATATGCAAACGTGCAAATAAAATGGGACCGGTCCACCAAAAGCACCGACCCCCAGAGCCACTGTGAACAGATGGCTTCACCTCCAGCAGCCACCTACCACATGGTGGCTGCTGGAGCTGAAGCTGGCTGCTGTGCCACAGCTCAGGTGACCACGGTGTACCCTACCCCTGGCCCCCAGAGCCACCGCGAACAGCTGGCTTCAACTGCAGGTCCGCAAACCACTGGCTGCTGGACCACAGCAGCTGCTGGAGCTGAAGCTGGCTGCTGTGCAGCGTCTCAGGAGACCAGGGTGTACCTCAGTCCCAGCTCCCAAAGCCACAGCAAACAGCTGGCTTCAGCTCTGGCAGCTGCTGTGGCTTGGCAGCCAGTGGCAGTGCCGTAACTAGCTAATTTTGCACCTGAGGCAAGACTATAAAATTGCGCCCTCTCATGTGTATATATTCATAGTAGTTACTTCGTAGAAAAAGGGAAAATACATAAATAACAATAATTAATTTTAGTTTACTAAAACTTTTCACAAGAAGCCACAGTCACTCGCAAGCAGAAAAATATTCACAGGGTCATTTCCAAATTTGGATAAGATTTGGCCAGATTACAGTATATTCATGAATTAACTGCACAAGGTCCAAACTAGTCGCAGATGAAACTTTTGGCAACAGCACTAACACCTGATGTTTAAAACTCTGAATCTCTTATGAAATTTCCAAGGCATTCAAATCGCTGTCATATTTAAAACTTAAATCTAAGCTGCTTTTTGAAGATTAGCAGTATCCATTTTAACAAAAGAATCGCCCAGAAAAAAATCCCGCTTCAATTCTTAAACTTAAATACAACAGCCTTTAAATAGCTCACACTTCTGGTTAAAACATTTATCTTGAAAATTGGAAACATATGTTTAAGGGATCACCACACTGACTTTACCATGGAACTCATAAAGGAAACATCTTTTTAGAAATCAGACAATGGCGCCCCTAAGAAGCAGTCAACGTTGACTGTCCTCGATGCGGGCAGGGATGCTGATGTGGTGCGAGCGAAGTTAGCTTAGTACAGAAGTCTCCAATCTTTTTACACCCAAGACCACTTTTTAAATGTCAGGACAAGCCAAGATCTATCCTACCCCTTCCTTGAGGCCCCGCCCTCTCTGTTCCCCTCCTCTCCATCACTTGCTATCCCCCGCCCTTATACACTCTCACTGGGTTGAGACAGGAGGTGCGGGCTCTAGGGTGAGAATGAGGGATTTGGGTGTAGGAAGGGGTGAGAGGTGCAAAATGGGAGGGAAATTGGATGCAGGAGGATGTGGAGAAGGGGATGCTGGCTCGGGGAGGGGGTTCCAGGCTGGGGAGTGTTGGGCTCAGGTGGAGGGTTGGGGTGCTGAGCAAGCCACAGGCTTGTGGACGTGGGGGTGCAGGAGTTTGGGTTGGGTGTGTGAGAGGCTCAGGGCAGGGAGGTTGGGAGTACGATGGGCTCAGGACATAGATCTGTGGTGTGTGGATGGTGCAGGAGTGTTGTGGGAGAACACTGAGGATGTGAGAGTGCAGGAGTTTGGGGATGTGAGAGGCTCAGGACAGGGGGTTCCAATGTATAATAGGGTCAGATTTGGAGTTTGAGGGGTGCAGGAGTGTTATGATGCTGTGGCCAGATGGGGCCCCAATTGGAGGGTTGTTGGCCAGGCTTCATTTTTAAATAAAATATTATGTCAAACACAAAAGGTTTCAGCATTGTCTTTATTTATCAGAGGGGCGGGAAACCTGTTTTGAGTCAGGGGTCACTGACCCACAGAAAAGTCAGTCAGGGCCACACAAGTGAGATGCAAAAAAACAACCCCTCCAAAACCCCCCAAGCCTCACTAATGTGGCCCAACTGTGCTGGTGGGGACAGGGTGCTGGGATAGGGTGCTGGGACAGGGTGCTGGGACAGGGTGCTGATGGGTGCTAGGGCAGGTGGCAGAGAGCTGAGGCAGGATGCTGGTGGGGGCAGGGGACAAAGTGCTTGGACAGGGTGCTGGAGCACGGGACAGAGTGCTGGTGAGTGATGGGGCAGGTGGCAGGGTGCTGGAGGGGGTTGGGGCAGGGTACTCGTGAGGGGAGCCTGGCCAGGGGGAGGGGACAGGGACAGCTGGGGCCAGTACTTGGGGATCCTGTAGCTGCGCATCAGGTCTGGGGTCTCAGGAAGCACGTGTGCTGCTTCCCCTTTCCCCAAACAGCCAGCATGTTTACTGAACAGCTGGGTCTGTGGCGCGCCAGCAATTTCCTTCCCCCTGCTGCCTGCCTGCAAGGGAGGGGTGGGAGAGTGGGAGTCCTGGGACCACCAGCTCCAACTGCTTAGGAAGCGCGCACCATGCTCCTTGCCCCACAACAGCTGTGCACTTCCTAAGCAATTGGAGTTGGCGTGGTCCCGGGACTCGTACTGCTCCCCCTCCCCATGCAGGAAGGCAGCAGGGGAAGGAAGTCGCTGGCATGCCACAGACCCAGCTTTTTAGGCAGTGCGCCGGCTGTTTGGGGAGGGAAGTGCAGCCCCTGCATTTCCTGAAACCCCAGATGTGGTGCGCAGCAGCAGCACTGCGCCCCCTCAGCTGTGCGCCTGAAGCAAGTGCCTCACTCGCCTTGCCCTTGTTACAGCCCTGGCCAGTGGTTTGCGGCCCAACACCAATACATGGACCAGCGGTTGGGAACTGCTGCTCTACAACACCTAAAAGTGATAGAAAAGCACACTAATATGATACTCTTGCTAAAACATTCTGCAGTGAAATTGTATATTATACTGAAATTGAAACAGTCATCATTAAACTTCAGAGCTGACAGCCACTGAGATGAATTCAAAATCTAGAGCAATTTTTTGGGGCCAGTTTCCAAACTCACAAAGGCATAGTTGGCATCAGATATATTCAGAATGCAAAGCATGGACTGCCCTACAGCGTGTGGGGCTCTCCACTGCCATGCTATGGCAAGCCAACGAATGGCAGGCTATGTCCCCTAGGAATAAAGGCTGTAGCATAGAAGCTTCTTTCTCTTTCAATAAATAGCTTAGCTCTTTATTGATTGTTTGACTGTAGAAAATATGAAGCCCGGTGAAGCGAGGAGACAGAGCCGAGAGCAATTTGGAAAAGGGGAAAGGAAGCACTACAGCTAACAGAAATGAAAGAATGGACTTGACCAGTGTTTCTGACCCATTATCTTCAATAACAAGGTTATCCAAAGAAAACAGACAGAAGGGCTCCATTTTGTTAAAAAGAACAAAGAGAAGCATTCTTTACATGCAGCAAAACAAAAGCTTTCTTAAGACCTAAATTTCCGTAGCAAAAGAAACTCAGACAAGTGCATGCAAGGATCTGCTTTTGCGACTAAGCTGCATCAGGATATGCCTGTTAGCTCAGCACAAAAATATTTTCCACTTCTGTACCACACAGATGCATGTTAATGATAACATCCAGAGCCTGCTCTATAGAAAGCTGTTTTCTCCAATTATTGTGATGAGAAGACAAGTTCTCTCCTGATGCTACCAGTTCTTATGCTTTGTAAATTGTTGTATTAAAGTGTATTATAGCAAAGCAACAGCTCTGCTGTGCTTACAGCTGAGAGCTGCTCACAATCACTAAATCCACATGATGATTCAGACTGTTTTAATATTAACTGTGTCTCGTGGAGGTGAGAGAGGGGAGGAGGTTAGCAGTCCAAATTTGGGGTCATTTGAGCAAAAGGTTCCAGAGATTACTGACCGCCTAAAAATCTGACATTTTATATCATCACCTGGTCCCACCTTATTTCCCACACATCTGGGGCTCAAACTATTGCTCTAATCCTCCTAAAACACATCCCAGCCACCCAGGATTTATCCCACCTAATGCATGGCATGCACTGCTGCTCTGGGTAGTCCTACTGAGGGGTACAGTTTGTAAATGCAGACTGATATATCCAAGAGGGTGAAATGTACATGTGCAGCAAGATTAAAGGGTTGCAGGCAATCTTGTCACGGTAACTGGGTGACTCAGGGTGACACTCGGGGTTCCCTGAACCTGAGCCAGACCCACAGAGTGCGAGTTCAAGCTCTACAAACTGGCAGTTTTCAGAGACCATGTCTTCTGCACATTCCTTATTCTCTACCTGCATTCCGCAGTGTTTTCTCCCTAAAGTTTTGCCAATATTTGGGGACGAGGCCACCACACCCCAAGAACTCGATTATTCTCTTAGCTCTAGTTCACATGCCTCAGAGCTATTATTTCAGTTCATGTTAACCTCCATGGAGCGTTCTCATCCCGCTGTAATGATCCTATTAAGATCAATGCTGTACTTCGTTCGTGACTCTCTGAGGCAGACCTATAGAGACCTTTTCTCCAGCTTTCAGCATCTCTCTGCCCCCACCTGGTACACACCCTCTTCACAGCCCCACCATATTCCCACATCCCTGCAGCCCTTACAAGCTTACCAGAAACATGGAACTAGCACGTGGAGGTGCTCGAAGCAGTGTGCATGGGGGGTGGGGGGGAGGAGCAGTTAGGGAGCGGGGTGATCAGAGCTATGGGTTTGATGGAAGTAATGTTGGAGCAGTGGGGGGGATATGCAGTTAGAGGGAATGCAGGGGATGTCAAAGCAGAGAAGGGAATATAGGGCGCTGCTGGATCAGTGGAGGGAAGGAGGTCAGAAAAATAAGGAATCAGAGCTGTGCAATGGAGCATGCTGGGGAGGTTCATCACTGGGGGCTGAGATGAAAACTTATATTAAAAGAATCAAAAGTGGAACAGAAGAGCCAAATTTGGATACCCAAAGAGAAACGCCTTGCATTTCTGCTTCAGCAACTGTATGCCCTCATAGAGCAAAGTTCCTTGTAAACTGTGCGGCCGTGTAGCCACCTAATTAGCACTGTGCAGGCTCTCTAGGAAGTTGCACAGGTCAGGGACCTGCAACAGCTGGGGTAGGGCTACTTCCTCCCTTGCCTCAGCCCCAACCTATCCCATCCTCCAACCTGCTGACCTGGCCTCTGCTAGGAGATGGCACCGCCTGGCCTGGCCCCACTACAGCCAGGGAACTCAGCCCAGCCCCAATCCTACCATGACAGGGATGGCCCAGCCCTAGAGCCTTCACCCTGCTGCTGCTGAACCAGACCAGCCTCAGCACCCCCTTGTAGTGTCCCAGAGCTCCCTGCTGCAGCCCAGAGCCCCTCTTGCTACAGTCCAGACCCATCTACCTCCCCACCACAGCCTGGGTGGCCTGGATCTGGAGTCCCTTGCTGCAGCCAGAGCAACCAAGCCCCGGAGCCACCTGCCACACCTGGAGTGGCTCAGCGTCCTCCCCACACACCCCTGCACCCCACCCCAGAACCTGTAGCCCCAAGCTAGAGCCCTTGTCTGCAATGCTCTGAGCCCCTCATCCCCAGGCCGCAACCCGCATCCAGTCAGAGCCCTCACACTCCTGCACTCCAACCTTCTGCCCCACACCTGAGCCCCTTCCCCCCATTCAGAACCCCTTAGCCCCACCATATTTTGCTCTATGCACCAATATGAAGGTGATTTGTCACACATATTGGTGCACCTAACAAAATTCATTCTGCTCAGAAGTGGGAAAGATTAGAGGAAACACTGCTCATTAATATATCCCAACAAAACGACAACATATAAAATACCCATAGCAGTTAAAAAAGGTACCCCTAAAGTTAGCTGATGAAACGGATACAGTAACCCTTTAAATGTGATACAGCAAACATTGAGGTCTATGGGCCCATGATATCAGTTGTAAGTTTGCCAGTAATAAATATGATGTTACCCTGCAGACAAGCTGAAATGACTCAACTAAGGTAGTGGACCTATGCACTGAGGCATGGCATGTGCTGAAATAAGGACACTTGTCAAGGTGTATTATTTATTGAGAAGCGTATGTACAGTGTTTGGCAAATAAGCTAAGTTACCTGCTGTTCCTAACCTCAATGTAAACTTATCTTCCTCTATCCAATTTTGAGAGAGAGAGAGAGAGAGAGAGATTCCATTCTGAGTTTCCAAACCGCTCCAGCACAGAAACATGAGTGCAGTGTCTCAACTTGTTACATTCAAGCAACTCACCTCTTTTTTCCAAGCACTGGCAGTTCCAGAACTATGAATCAGTAGGTGATTAAAACAAGTCCTGTAGCATTATTTTTATACGTACCAGTGAGATGATGTGATGAATATATCCTCCCCCTCCCCCCCCAAAAAAGGAAAAAAAAACCATACAAAAAATAGTTGTTTTATTCCCTGTTTTCCAGGGCAATCACCAGACTATTCTCCCTGCTCTTTTTAGAATTAGTTCCCAGTTTGCACCTCGTTGGATACTAGGATTAACTTTGTTTCCAGCACATTGAGTGCCCAATGAAACTAAACTGTGATCACCTATATTTGACCTAAAAGCGACCTTTAAAAAGGCTTTTATTTAAAGGAAATAATACACGTAACATATGGCTGACAAAAGCAATTCCTGGCCAGTAATGCAACACTTCAGACTGCATCCTCGCTGTCAAATGTGTTTTCTATATTTTAAAACCAACTTTTCCACATAGAGGAAAAAAGTGGTGAGTTGCTTGGTAAGATATCAGTTGTGCTGAGTCACAGCCTGCTCATATTCAAATAATATGAAGCTACAGAATAAAATAGCTAAAAATTACAATGTTCTGTTGGTAAATGGCTAGATGATAGAAAAAGGTTACTCACTTTTTTCCTTTATGTGGTGAGAAGTACCTGTCTGATACTATAAACTAGGAAGTGTTTGTAAAAGTCTGTCATTTTATTAATAACACATCAATATTCTGAGCCTTCTTGTCAGAAGCACTCACATGGATGAAAGCAACATTTGTGATGCAAGCTATTTCATTAATCAGTTTCCATTTAGCTGTGATGCTTAGTCAAAAGAACTATTTTGCATTAAATATTTTGCTTCAAATTTTATGTATTGGTAACCCATCACTGCACAACAACAAAAAAGAGATTTAAGACAGTTACAGCCTAAATACATTATTATCCTCTTCAAATCTTATTGGCACTGCACATATCCAATTACATTTCCATTCAGGACATTTCCTCAAGAAGTTTTTGTCCTATACACATCCTGAATGAGATGGAAGTACAAAGCTGGATAAAAGAATGATCCTATGTAACAGTGCAGTTCATGGCTCTGACCTGCATTTGCAGTGAAGTGGTTATCAACTGCTTCAGCTTCACTTTGTTTTTGAAAGTGCTTAAATGACCATTAATCCCTTTGTAATCCATGTTTATGAATATCCTCATTACACTGAGCAGGAAGGAAACTGATTTACTATCTGCTTTGATATTAGGCCGCAATATTGCTTGTAGGGTGCTAGGTGTCCGGTTTTTGCCTGGACAGTCCATTTTTTCTGGCCCCTGACCAGTAAAAAGAAAACCAGAAAATAATGGACATGTAAAATGTTTGGTATTTTCTGTTTCTCTCGGATTGAAGGCTGGCAGAGAATCTTCCTCTGCTGCATCTTGCTCAACCAAGTGTGGTCTCTTTCTTTTTTTTTTGGGGGGGGGGGGGTCAACAAGTTTGGTCTCCTGTTTTTTGTTTGTTTGCCATGTTTGGGATTTTTGGTGAAAGCATCTGGCAAGCCTAATTGCTTGTCACAAATTATGGACCCGAACAAGCAACCCCTACACATGTAGTCCCATTGAAATTACAGCACTATGTACAAGAGTAAAGCGTTGCAGGATTGGGCTCTATATTACTTTTCAGCAAGATGACAACAGGAAGCTCTGAAATAGGAATCATAACTGTAAGTGTCTGTTTTCCATGTGTAGGTTATATAGGACATCAAAATCTTCCACACAAGTTCTCATTTTTCCACAAAAATTAAGACATATTTTTACAAGAATTGCCACAATCCTCCTGTAACGTAGTATCCAACCCATCGACAAGTATAAAAAATACTAACTGGGAGATGAAGGAGTCATTTTTATTATATATGGCCCAGGCTGGACTCATTAAATTAAAGTAATTCAAATAATTTTAAATGTGATTTAAAAATCAGTAGGCAGGATTTCAATTTAAATATCAATTTTTATCTCATTTTACATTTATACTTTTTAGTTATTTTCCCAAAGAAAGATTAATTCTTATTGGTTGGGTTAATTTGGTTCTCTTTTTTGGTAACCAGGAGGGTACCTAATATCCATTTACAATTGTTTATATCTTAACATACACTTATTCAGATTCTTAATTTTTATGTCATCTCCTATTAGAAAATGGTGAATGCGTCTCATTTACTAGATGATTAATTTTTTTTGTACTCATGATTTCTGTAAAATTGCATTTGGATGGAAATTGGAATTCAATGGCAATGCATAAAAATAGCATTTTAAAATTGTTTTATTTCTTAGTAAAATGATCTAAGATGTATTGTATATGTCAGAAAAATTGTTTATCAAAACGTTATGCATTTAAAACTAATGGAGTTACTAAACAAAGAGAATAAATGCAGTTAGTGAATTAAGGTGGGTTTTTTGGTTTTGTTTTTTGGGCTGGTCACTGTATCCTTCAATATTTTAGAACTAGTAAATCTCATTCTCTCATCTCATTGTTATTCACATATTGGAAAGAGGAAAAACAAGCTCTCCTGCTGTTTTTCAACTGTCAATTGGTTTTTCAACTATAAATGAGCTAGTTCTTGACTTGAGAGAATATTTTCTTCATATAAGATAACTAGTTCAATTGTCAGAAGCAGCTACAGGGTGTTAAAACTTCAACAAACCCTGGTTCCAAGTGCTTAGCCAGTGACTTCCATCAGTTCAAGGTTTGATTTTATTTAAAACGCTGGCAGCAAACACCTACTGCTTGACTATTATTTAAATGTAATTTAAATTATTTTAATAGATTATCACAAATTTTGGCTTTAACATAGATTTTTAAATTTTAAATTATTTT
>CM057845.1:209016999-209029067 GCA_030068395.1 Apalone spinifera
GCTCCAAATATTGGTGGAGCAGGGCCCCCCGCTCTGAATATTCCTGGAGCATGGGCACCACAAGCCCATATAACTCGCTGTCTATGCACCAGAAAGAATCTAAGGATTCTTTTAGTCAGGTAGCAGAACCAGAAGATGTAGCACTTTGCCCATATTTCTATTAATCCAACAACACTGAACCATTTCAATAAAACAGAATTAAAATGACTGCCAACACTTTTTTCTTTGATTTGGATTCATGTTCAGTTTCACCCAGCAGAGAGCGCAAAAGCCATGTTCCGCTGGCATTATTTTCTGAAGTCATTAGACTTAAGCAATGCTAAGTGCCTAAATCCCTTTGTGGATCTAGCCTAACTGCTATTTTAACTATCTAAATCCAAAGCTTAAGGTGCGTCTACACTGCACCGTTATTTTGAAATAATAATGTGAGCGTCTACACGGCCATTCCACTATTTCAAAATAATTCTGAAATAATGGACAGCTTATTCTGAAATCAGTAAACCTCATTCTATGAGGAACAACACCTATTCCAAAACAGTTATTTCAAAATAAGGTGTGTGCAGATGCTCTGCTGCTGCTATTGCGAAATAGTCCCTCACCCAGGGCCATTCTAAGTTATTCCTCCCCAGTGCCTCCTGGGGCTGTAAATCGAGATAGCACATCTACATTAGGCAAGCCTGCCTCAGACTAATTTTGAAGCTTTCCTACAGTGTACACATGATATTTCAAAATAAGCTATTTCAGAATAACTATTCCAGAATAGCTTATTTCAAAATAAGCATGCAGTGTAGACATACCCTCAGATGCTAAAAAACACCCCAGTCAGTTGCCACCTAATCCTATAGATGGCTATGTTTCTGCCAGTAAAGACCCTGAGGTCTGGATAATCCTGATGCATCAAGCTTTAGTCCTGACACCCAAGTGCCTACCTCATGCCTAAGCCCAAATGGGAATGTGGTCAGAGAGTGAGAATAACCATAGCCCAGTGGCTCCCCTGGGATGTTCAATTCCCTGTTCCAATGCTAATTATCAGTTGCTCTTGTTGCAACCTCTCAGTTGCTCTTGTTTTGCACAGTGGAATGGCTTCAACAATTAGATACTGAGGACTGAGAGATATCCACACCAGAATATCCCATTGCCTAGTGGTTAGAGCACTCTATTAAGAGGTGGGAGATATGGATTCAAATCCCTGATTCAAATCAGGCCAAAGGGGTCTCCTACATATTAGCTGAGTGCTCGGAGCCAAAGGTAGCTGCAACCAACTGTATTTTGTGGGAAAGGGCTTAGGTGCCAAGGATTCATGACTAGATCCCAAGCAGAGAGAGGTGCCTTCCTCTGACACAGACTTAGGCTTTTGATGATAGCTCATACTCCACTCTGGCATTTCATGTCTGCTTTGATTTGTAACTTTTACTATGTATGCTAATGCATATGTATAACAGGAATCATTAAGACATAATTATGGGAAACTATGGTGAGAGGAAATCATCCACATCAGAAAGTATTTCACATGTTAATGGACAATCAATAAGATATTTAAAACAGAGATTAAGTTATCTATATAGCAAAACAACAATTACAGTTTCCCAAGACACATGCAACATGCATATTATAACCATCAGCAATTGCAAGTACAACAAAATAACTTGAATTCTCATAAAGTAGAAGAAAAAGAGACATCTATTTTGGAGAGGAGATATATTAATTCATAAAAATTAAGAGTTAACATTCTGCATATTTTACTGTACTCTAATTCAGCCTTAAATCTGTAAATATTTGATTAACCACACGATTACAATTTGATTTGACAAAATAACTCTTCTATGCATAAACAGGAAAGCCTCCCAGATCATTAGAGTATAATTAACCAAGTTTTATTCCGCTGTTCCTGCTGGAGTAGGATTTATAGGAATCCTTTACAGTGCTATTTCAGGGTATAATCCTGTTAAGGAAGGAAACAAGCAAAGAAGGAAGGAAGGGAAAAAAGACCGACCGACATCTCCTCTCCCCCTCTCATCTCTCCTCCCCTCCCCCCCACTCATGCACACACACACACACACACACACAGTTTAGAAGTTCATTTATAATTTCCATCTTCAAAGACTGGGCAATGGAGGGCATATCATAAGACTGCTCCCTGGGGCTCCAGTGGTAACATGGGGCAGTATCTTTGAGACTGACTTGTTAGTAATGATTATCTGATAGATTTTTCAAGCCCTTTTAAAAATTTTAACTTGTCACTTCTGTGAAAGATTTAAAAGTTGAAAAGGGAAGACAAATGTTTTAGGATATTTGGGAGTTGTTTGTTTTAACTTTCCCTTATCTGTAAATCTTGTTCAGAAGTTTCAAAAAACAAAGTGTCATTCCTTTTCATTTGAAGAGACTGATTTTCCCTTTCTACCTTGTCACATGAGCACAAGACATAGCTTTGTTATGTTTACTGATCACATTATTTTCAAGTGCATAACTGATGTCACATAGTTCTAAGAACGAAGTATTTAGCCAACCTACACTTCCTTTGCTGTCTAACTGCGGCTGTTAACAGTGGCTATTTTAGTGTGTGTGTGCACATGTGTGCACCTGTGGGGGAGGGACTGTTGCTGAATGACTACATTCTGTATTAAAAATAGGTATTTCAGACTCTATAACATCAGATACAATTTAAGGCTGATCTACTTTGGGGCCCAAACTAGCACACTTTGAGAACGGACCGTTTTCCTGACTTCCACCACACAATCACCATCACAGTCAGTAGTGAAAGTAATTTAGAAGTGTTACCAATACACAGGTCCAGCTCTGTGCACCCTGAAGGGGCAGGGCCTTAAGCACTATGGGAAGGGCCTTACGCACTATGGGAAGGGCAGGAAGCTAGTATCCCCCAGGGAGCCCTTCGGGGCTGTACAGTGCACGCCACTTGGAGATCTGGTAGTGATTTAAAGGGCTCAGGACTCTGGCCAGTGCCAGGGCAGCAGTGGCCTCGGAGCCCCTTAATACCTTTTAAAATCACTGGGATCTGGAGCAGCTGCCCATTCCCCCCACCCACCCTCGGCGGCCCTGCCAGTAGGGTCCAGCAGCACTGTGTCAGCTTCCCCTTTTGCCCCCCTCCTTCCTGTCAGCAGCTTTGGGAGGGGCAACAGGGACAGAGGCATTAAAGCACTGCCATGGCAGCACTTTGACATCGGCTATGAAAGGCAGGTATCAGCGACCACTTCTCACTGGTACACTGAACTGGCCTCCTTTCACCTCTGACTACAGTCCACATCTCATCTAAAAAACCCAGTAGCTTAAAGCAATTATCTTTGTACACCAATAAGAAAAGAGTTTGTTGGGAGTGAAAAAATAAAAATTGACAACAAATGACAACATGGAATTTTTAAAAGCAAATGCACTCATGCTGAACTGGTCAGTTGATCCTAACCAAATAAGATTCAGAACTTCTCACTATTGCATTAGCCAAATATCATAGACTAAGATTAGACAAATATTTTTACTTAAAAATTACCCATAAAGTTATAAGTCTGCATAGGTACATAGTTTTTGTACCTCCACACTTACATTCTTTGCCTAGGAAGAAGGAATAAAAACACAGGTGATTGATGCTCAGATAAAGCCAGCCTTGGCGAGGAACTTTACCCTTCCAGCAGCAGCATGAATAATAGGTAATTAACTTCTCTGCTTCCGGGAAATTAAATCTGGCTTCAAATTTCACAAGTGCCTCTCGAAACTTCTCAGGATCCTCCTCCTGCTCTGCTAGTTTACTGCTGGTCTCCTCCGCTATCAGTGCCTGATTCAATGACAAGATAGCATGTTATGGCAAACCGGTAGTTTGTCCAAACTAGTTATTACAAGGTACCAGTACATTTTTAAAATCCTGATTTTCTCTTAGGAAGGTATCCAAGTTGATTTGCAAGTTATACAGACATTTACCTAGTATTTGCAGTCTCTTTACCTACATTTCCAAACCCAGTCTTCTTTTTGACACTAGATTATAATTGAAAAAAAAATGTTCAAACGACTATTTAAAATCTTGATACCAATAATGACTTGCATTGATCACCATAATTATTTAAAATAACTCAGAGAAAGCCATAAACATTACTGGAATTCCACTCAGCATATTATGGCTGTAGAAGCTTTTATTTGGCTTACACAGCACAAAGCTACAGTAAGAAATGTTTATATTGATCAGCACTATTACCAAGAAACAGTAAAGTGAAATATGCCATAACTTGTAATAAGCTTTTAACTATTTTTCAAAGACTTAAAATACATTTATAACAAACTAATTATGTGCTGTGTCTTTTCATTCCAGCTCTACATCCGGCCCCCGAGTTGCAAACGGTCAACTTACGACTGTTCGCAGTTATGACCGAAGCTGTCGTAAATGGCGGGCCCCGAGTTACGAATGCGATCCGCGCTTACAAACAGCGTGGTTGCATGTAACTCTATGGGGTTCGACTTACGAACGAACTGAGTTACGACCAATTGCTTGGTCCATAACCAGTTCGTAAGTCGGGAAGAGGCTGTACAATAAATAAGGAGGAAAGACAGTTAAATGCAAATTACTTGGCTGAATGCAAACTCACTCCCAGTGCTACGAAATACAAATCAGTCCTCCTGGTATATTGTAATCCCATATGCCAGATGTCTGTAGCAAAGACAAGAGAGCTGATGTAACAATAAAAAATATGGGCCTATTATTCAGTATGAAACCTGCAGAATTCTAGGTGTCCTAGGCGACGTCTACACTACAGGCTTCTTGTGCAAGAAGCTTTTATCAGAAGAGATCTTCTGCAAAAACTTCTTGTGCAAGAGCACATCCACTCTGCAAAATTGCATTGAAAAAGTGATGCGCTTTTGCGAAAGAGAGCATCCAGACTGCATGGATGCTCTCTCGAAAGTAAGCTCTGATTGCTATGCACAGAATGGCCACCAAGGCACCTGTGCTTTTTCCTTTTTCCGTGCCAAAAATCCCTCTTCCTGGTCCATACACACCTTTTTCCAAAACAGCTCTTTCACAAAAAGGCATTCTTCCTCGTAGAATGAGGAATACCTATGCTGGAAAACCCCCTCTGTTCTTTAGATTTTTTTGCGCAAAAACACGCTTAAGATGTGGATGATCCATGAATTTTTTTTGAAAAATAGCCGTTTTTCTGAAAAAAACTCTGTAGTGTAAACATAGCCCTATTCTCACTTTCATGGCCACAAGATTATCAAAAGAGCTGAGTTTTATTCACACCTTTCACAACACTTGGATGTACAGGGTGTAATAAGGAAAGCAAGATCACTGAACTACTGCCAGAAACAGGAATATATATATAAAAAAAAACCAAACCAAAACAAAACAAAACAAAAAAAACACTTCTCAACAAGGTGCATGTTTTACAGATATTACACCAAGGATTAAGTAGGTGATGGTGCTATTTTTCCCCATTTTGGGATAAAATGTACATACATACTATTTGGAGCCAGTCTTTTAAATACAGATGTTCAGAATTATATCCAGGGACTATCTGAATGCCTTTTTTCCCTGTAACATTACAGATCATTTACTTGCTATCCATGAGACCAATGATATCAATGATGTTAGAGATTCATGTCTAAGATATCAGAGCATTTCTGTGCTGACTACACTATAACATTAAAAGATTGAGCTCCTTGAGCATAGAATACTAGGACTAGAAGGGATCTCGAGAGGTCATCGAGTCCAGTCCCTTGCCCTCATGGCAGGACCTAGTACCATCTATGTGCAGGGACAATACTCTCTTAGAAATCCAAGCAATCTCCCCATTCCAAGTGTGTGTGCGTGACCAAGCCTGGCTTCTCATATAAGCCCTGCCCCTGGACAGTGGGACCTATCCCATCTTACACGAGTTTTATGCTAGCAAGTTCAGTTATCCTAAGGAACCCGGCTGCCACTGTTAGTGCAGCAGCCACAGTAGTCGGAGCCCCGGGCCACTTTGATTCACTGCTGGAGCACTGCACCAGGAGTTCCATGGGGCTGGGATGGGAGGAGGTGGCAATGAGGCTGGGGGTGGGGAGGCAGCGCCATACTCTGGGCAGCACTGAGGGCTAGCTGCCCTTGGTCCTGCCCTTTCCGTCTGAGCCTTCCAGGGTGTGGAGCAACCTCACACACACATACCTTTCCCTAGGATCTCCAGTGGCTGTCGGTGCATGGATAGGTGTAAGCAGGAGAGATGGATGGGATGTATTAGGAAAGGGTGAGAAAAACAGAGAGATTGGGAGAGAGGAAGGAACCAGGAAAAAAAAAAGGCACACAATTATAGAAATACAATGTGCAGGATCAAGAAAACAGAATAAACAGATACTGAAAAAAATTCAAGAAACAATACAACATGATCTATTACATGAAAGAAAATCGGGGTAAATCCAGAATGGGAAAGAATGTATAATGGAAGTGAGAAAGATGAAGTTGTCGACCTTATTTGCAGAGGTATTAAGACCCTGAAGCTCCCACTGACTTCAGTTGGAGTTGCAAGTGCTCAGCACCTCTGAAAATCAGCCCCTAAAAGTATTAAACGAAAGGTAATTGGCAGTACATTACATTTAACTACAGTACTTGACAGACTACACAGCTGTTATTCCTGTAGCTTCCTGAGGCATGGTGGCACAGGTATTTTTCATCATGTTGTAAGCACCGAGGCATGTGGATATCAGATGATAATACTATGTAAACATACTTTCCAGCTCTTTCTAATGCTGGATGACAGCACACTCATGAGATCACTGATATGGAATGCGGAAATCAAGAAAAACATCTATCAATATATTTCAGAAATGTGCATCTGTCTGTCTTAGAGTGTTTGTTCAAGAACTCCTCCTAAACAGTAAGGGCTAGGACCACCAAATTCGGTGCACAGCTTCCTCTTCTCCTAACAAAGCAAGATCAGGGTTTGGTTGTGCCAAGAAAATGGGACCGTTTTCCAGAACATACAAAGGGAGGGGTGCTATACGCACAGTGACCAGGGACAGCGAGTACAGGGGAGAAATATACTACAGAGTGACCACTGAAGGCAGCCGCGCCACCAAGAGAGTGGCCAGCTCGGGACAGAGATCGCCATCTTGCCTCCCACCAGACCAATAAGTGGGATCCTCTCACCCAGGAGACTTCCCCCACTGGCCTGCCCACCCCGAGAGAGGCCATGGGGAGGGGAGACAGCCACCACTGCCCCACCGCCATCCCAAGAGGTGTCACAGGGGAAAGGAAACAGCTTCTGCTAAGAGAGGCCAGGAAAGGCCATGGAAGGAGGGAGAAAGCCCCCAACCCGCCCTTCCTGTACCCCTCATGCCCTCAGCATCCTGCCCTGAGTCCTTCATATCCCCCAGGCCCTGTCCTGACTCCTACACTCCCTAAACTACCAGCCCCCTGTCCTTAAGGACCCAGGCAATACCAGATGAGTCTTCTAGTTTCATAATCATAATTATATTTGTTATGTCCAAAACAGATACAGCTACAAAGTCATCTAATTGTATCAAAAACACCATCTAGATGGGCAAAAGCCAATATGGACACAAACATTTGGTAGACTGGTATAGTTTTACAATATCAAGAGTTATTTCTACCAATTTCTTCACTAGCGGGCAAGGGAAAGATGAAAGCAAGACAACTTTCCTTACCTTTACTTTTCCTTTGACAAAACTAACAATATCTTCTTTATTGTCAAAAACAGACAAAGTATGGAGTAAGTTTTGCTCCAGCCATTCCCAGTGCTGATTTATCTCTTCTAAAGTGGCACCTAGAAAAGTAAAAAAGAGCTAATTAAAACCTATGTCATTTCTTTCACAATTTCTTCTAACTAGAATAGGAAATAACCCGCACTTGTGACATAGTGCATTAAGAGAAATTAAATTTCTGAAATCACAAATGAAAACTATTAGCAGCAAACAGGCAAACAAAATGTTACATTTCAAGCCATAACTAGAGAAAACAAAAGTAATACTGCTTTAAGAAGTAGTTTTTAGTACTTTTAGTTTTCAAAGATCTGAATACAGGTTCTCTGCAGGCAAATGTTGCTGAGTTTCAAAGCCAAAAAATTAAAAAAACAACAAACCTGCTTACTGCCCTGTCAGGAGGTGGCTTATTTTGACAATTTTCCTTAAGCAGCAGTTAGAAAAAAAACTTTGAATTAGGGTTTAACTATCTCTGCTCTCCCCACAAACAAATGTTCTCTCTCACACATACACACCCATGTGTGTGCTTTTGGGAAGAGTTTACGTGACCTTTAATCTGGTAATCTGCTTGTGAAGGCTTTTTGTAAAAAAATCCAATTGGTATTGGATACCAAAGGAATTTTGGTTGTTTTACACACAGCTTGACAAGCCTAAAATAAAAATGTCTGCAGTTTTGGGGAGAATTGGGTAAACAGAATAAGCTTGGAAACATGATGGATTTCTTTAAAAACAATACACTTTATTCATTTTAAGGACCATTTGTAGATAACGGAGGCCAAAATGTGATTTTAGTCTTTAGCAATTAGCTTCAGGCAAACTGCTGGTTGAACTCCACTCCTTCAAAAAAGCTGTAGTTGTATGTCATAAAAACATGAGAACTGAAGAGCAAATGCAAGGAATAGAAAAAAAGTTGTAAAACAGCACTATCAGAAGAAAAGCTAGCCACCCCATTACAAGACAGCTCCTGCTGGTCAGATAGTAAACAGGATAGGACCTGCCCCTTCCCTCATTAAACACGATAGGTAAACAGGCATGATGTGCTCTTTTCAGTGCTCTGCTGGGAAGAGGGGTGACAGTAAAAAAAAAAAAAGGGGGGGGGGAAGAGACGAGCAGAGCATGGAGAAGGAAAAAGAAAATTCAAGTACAAATCTCATCACAAAACATATGAGTTTTTAAACATCAAAGAATACTGCATGTCGTCTCACACAGCAAGATGATAAATTTAGCTAAACATTTTCCACCTTCCTCTGCTAGGTTTCCCATAAGGAATGCCAACTGGCAGGGAAACTTTCCAAGATTTAACTTCCACACAGGAAGATCTTGTGATGGACCCTCATAAATATCATTAATCAAGGCAAAAAAAATCATAAAGAAAGAACACAGCCATTATGTGCTAATGTTTAAGAGGGCCGCATGTTGTAGGGTATTAATTAAGAACACTAGGCCTACTGTTTTCACAGGAGCTGTTTTACTATAAAATGATAAACTGAACTTTTAAGCGTGGACAATGTAGATAGTGAGTAAACATGGTGGGGAACGAATCCGTCTGTGTGCACACAATCTGGAATGAAGGATTACAGTAAGGAGGCGTATTCCATAATAGTTGCCACATTCCCTTTTTGTGAAACATCTTGTCCAAGCATTGGTCACCTCTCACCTCAAGTGCTATAGATCTTTTCTCTGCCTTACTATCTACTCATTCATTCTGTTCAAAATGCTGCTCAAGTTGCCTTCCTTCTCTCTGACCAAAGGATCTGCTAAAGAGAGTCGCGTTCTGTTGTGTTACTGACTGCTATTGCCAATCCTAGCAAGAAGCCTGCTTCTTTCCCTGTTGCTGAAGGAAGCTTTTCATAATAAGATGATTACAGAAGCAAGTAAAATTTGTATTGTTCTTATTGTCTTTATGGATTTTTTGCTCATAAAACTGCTAACTTGCTTTAACTACAAAAGACACACAAGAAACAGAACAACGACCATATTAGTGAGACCAATGATCCAACATCCTGTCTTTTAACAATAGACAATACCAGACACTTCAGCGGAAATGAACAGAACAGGCCAATTATCAAGTAATCTGCCCCCTGCTGTCTACTACCAGCATCAGGCAGTAAGAGGCTTTTCCATCTTGGCTAACACGTATTAATCTATCTGTCCTCCACGACCTTACTGATTCTTTTTTCAACCAGTTTATACTTTTGTCCTTCACAACATTCCCTAGCAAGGAGTCCATAGGATGACTGTGTGTTGTGTGAAGTTGTGTGTTTTAAACTTGCTGCCTATTAATTTCAATGGGTAATCCCTGGTTCTTGTGATGTGAAAGGGTAAATAACACTTCCTTCTTCATTTTCTCCATACAAATCATGATTTTAATAGGCCTCTATTTTATCCTCCCTTAGTCATCTCTTTTCCAAGCTGAACAGTCCCAGCATTTTTAATCTCCTCTCAAGGAGAAGCTGTTCCATACCCCTAACCTGTTGCCCTTCTCTGTCACTTTTCCAGTTCTAAATGATGTATCTTTTTTCCAGATGGGGCAACCAGACCTGCACATAGTACTCAAGGTGTGGGCATACCATGGATTTCTAGAGAAGCATTATGGTATTTCCCAACTTATTATCAACCTCTCTACTACTGGTTCTTAACTTAGTTCACTTTTTAAAATGGCTACTCTTCTCTGAAAATGTCTGCTCAGTGTACGACTCCAAGATCTCTTTCTTGAGCGGCAGCAGCCAAATGAAACCCCATTATTTAAAAAGTATAGTTGGGATTATGTTGTCCAATGTACATTACTTTGCATTTATCAACATGGAATTTCATCTGCCATTTTCTCGACTAGTCATCCAGTTGAAAGACCCCATTGCAACTCTTGATATGAACATAGAATTTGCATTTTAAAATGGTGAACTCATTTTCTTCATTACAAGAGAAATAGTTACGAGCATGAAGTATCCTTTCACAAAACATTCCCTCTTTATTGCTGTGTTCTTCCCTTTCAAATAAAAAGTATCAAGTGAACAGCAATTATGAAAATGAGGAAATGGTAATGACTAACCACGACCAAAAATAACAGACTCTCTGCAAGCTCTCCCTCAAACATAAAAATGTACAACAGTGCTGGCCTACTAGCCTCTGTTCCAGTTTCGTAACTTCAAAATACACTAAAAATCATACAGTGGTTTTGTGATACAGACAGACATCCATAGGGCATTCATGGTGCACTTCCTCCAGGGGTACAAGGGAGAACATACACACATTTGCTTTCAAAATGTAACATGAGCTGATGAAGAGATAACTATCAGAGTTTTTAGTAAGCCATAAACTACAACTTCAATGCGTGAACTGTCGTACTCATTTCAATTAATACTAAATCTAACACCACTGGTGGTATTTTAAATGTCAACATTGTTAACAATTTCACCGCTCAACCCATGACGAAAAAAGAGAGGAAATATATTGATATTCTTGTCAATAAACTAGGTAAATACAACTTAGATGGGGCTACTATAAGGCGGGTACATAACTGGCTGGATAACTGTACTCAGAGAGTAGTTATTAATGGTTCACAATCCTGCTGGAAAGGCATAATAAGTGAGGTTCCGCAGGGGTCTGTTTTGGGACCAGCTCTGTTCAATATCTTCATCAACGATTTAGATATTGGCATACAAAGTACGCTTATTAAGTTTGCGGATGATACCAAGCTGGGAGGGGTTGCGACTAATCTGGAGGATAGGGTCATAATTCAAAATGACCTGGACATTGGAGAAATGGTCTGAGGTAAATAGGATGAAGTTTAATAAAGACAAATGCGAACTGCTCCACTTAGGAAGGAACAATCAGTTTCATACATAAAGAATGGGAAGCGACTATCTGGGAAGGAGTATGCAGAAAGGGATCTAGGGGTTATAGTGGACCACAAGCTGAATATGAGTCAGCAGTGTGATGCTGTTGCAAAGAAAGCAAACATGATTCTGGGATGCTGTGAGCAAGACACACAACAGGTGTGTTGTGAGCAAGACACGAGAAATCATTCTTCCGCTCTACTCCGCGCTGGTTAGACCTCAGTTGGAGTATTGTGTTCAGTTCTGGGCACCGCATTTCAAGAAAGATATAGAGAAATTGGAGAGGGTCCAGAGAAGAGCAACGAGAATGATTAAAGGTCTACAGGGAAGACTGAAGGAATTGGGTTTGTTTAGTTTAGAAAAGAGAAGATTGAGGGGGGACATGATAGCAGTTTTTAGATATCTAAAAGGGTGTCATAAGGAGGAGGGAGAAAATTTGTTCATCTTGGCCTCTGGGGATAGAACAAGAAACAATGGGCTGAAACTGGTTGGACATTAGGAAAAAGTTCCTAACTGTCTGGGTAGTCAGACACTGGAATA
>CM057845.1:209075825-209092571 GCA_030068395.1 Apalone spinifera
CCCCCCCCCCCCCCCCCCCCCCCCCCCCCCCCCCCCCCCCCCCCGAGCTAGGAATCCAGAGTGGTGTATGTGGTGCAAGGCCTGTATGTGGTGCAAGGCCCTGTTGAGCAGTGCTTTTACATATTTTATTTTCAAAAAGGTGCTACAAGGAAAAGAGGGTGTGGTGCATTTTGCTGTTTTACAATGTTTAAAGAAAGCATGAAATACTTTATGCCAAGGGTGGGAGCCCCAACTTTTTTTGGATTGGGGAGCCCCTGAACCACATAAAAATCAGTTGGGAGCTGCACACAAGTGAGAAGCAAAAGGGAAAAAAACCCCACCTCACAGACGTGGCCCCCGACTGAGAAGCAGAAAGACTCCCGGCATTCCCTTCCTCTTTCATGCCAGAGCCTATGGGGGCCCAGGCTGGTAGATTTTGTGTGCTCCAGCCCTGTGGTGGGAGAGGGAGGGCTGGAAATGCCAGCATAGGCTCCCCAGTGTTGGAGGGGAGAGCCCTGAGCCTCAGGGGCTGGATCCAGGCAAGCTGGGGGCTGGATGACCTAGAATCACTCCTGCTTTTTAAGTGTTTGTCATGAGAATTACCAGGGTTTGCTTCATTGCTTTGAAGAACTAGAGGGATTAATATTGATGCTGAAATCAGAGGGACAAAAAGAAAAGGAATTTGAAGGGGGAATGGGATTAGTTATTACTAATCACACCTGAGAAACATCTTATGTTCCTGACAAACATTGGAAAAAAACAGATGTTCTGTGGAAAAATTCAGTGCTCTACCCACACTTTCCTGCATAAGAGCTCTGGAAGGACCCACTCATGCTTTTTAGGGGGGAAAAAAACCCCACCACTTTGCTATTCCCGTATTTTTAGCAAATTTTTTTGCAGTATTCTCCAAGCTGACCATTTAGAGTGTGGGGAAATTTAGAGTGTTGAACTTGACCAGCATTACTCTAGAACAGTGATTCCCAACCTTTTTGATACTGGGGACTGACAAACCCATTCATACACTTTTGGTGGACTGGTAATATTTTATTTGCATATTTGTGTGTTCATTATGCAAATTATGAATATGCACATAAAACATCAGTCTGCCAGAAGGCCCAGCCCCAGCGCCTTCAGTGCCAGCCCCAACCCCTAGAGCCCTCCACTACCCCCTAGCACCAGCCACTGACCTGAGTCCCCTGTACTCAACCCCCCCATGCCATCTCCACACCCCCTGAGAGCCCCCTGCCACCAGACCCCCCCAGTACCAGCCTCCTCTTTCCGGAGCCCCATTGTACCTATTCCCCCCCCCCCCATGCTAGCCATGGCCCCATAGATTCCCCCATTACCAGCTCAGCCTCCAGAGCAACCCAGCACTAGTCCTGCTCCTAGAGCCCCCAGTGCCTGCTGTGCTCCCCCTCACCTAGCCCTGTGGTGCTGTCTGTGGCTCTGGAGCTGGAGAATACCACCAGCGCTTCCCCTCCTGCCCCGTCTCTCAGCCAACCAACAATGGCAGAGGCTGGGACTCCGGCCGCAGAAGTGTGTTTCTCTGTGCAGCTGGGGGGGCCACATGGCTTATGGTCTCCTCCCGGCCATGTAAGAATGCTTCCCTGCATGGTGCTCCACGTGGGGTTTATGCCACTGGGATGAGACCCCTCCTCTGCCTGACACTGGTTGGCTGAGAGGCAGGGCAGGACATGACTCTTGGAGCAGCTGTTAGGAGAGGCATGTACCCTGGCCCCCGGTAGCCAAAGGTCTGCGGCCCAGCAATTAGGAACCGCTGTTCTAGAGAATATACAAATTTTACATATTCCATTAATTTAAGTCCAAATGATTTTCAAATCCAAGCCTCCCATCAGCTGAAAATAAAATTCTGTGGATTCACTGATGACAATTAGAATGACTATCTTTTATACAGTTACTTGAAATATTGTCCTTTGAGGTATATATCAGTAAAAAGTATTTATAAAATGTTGCAAAATGACTGTCAAATATTTATAACTTCATTTGAAAAGTCCAAATTTTAAAGTCTTTCAAAGTTACTCTAGTGCTTACTAAGTATAGATGTACTAGGTGTAGTCATTTTTGTTTTCAACGTAAATAAAATGAAGTACACTGTTCAAAACTTAGTGTCATAAATGATGCTTTAACAACAAATGGAGATTTGTTTAACACTTGATAGTGGTAAGACTCTAAAACATGCAAGTTCTGCTTGATCTAAAAGGGGTCCTGTCAGTTTAACTAGGCCCAAAAATGATGTTCCATGACATTTTATCAACATTCAAGACTAATATAAATGTTTCCATAATTTTAACAAAGTTGTTTTGAAACAAACATTCCCTGCAGTGTATGAAGCCCAAACTCAGCAGCATTAAGAACCTGAATGAGAAACTGATGATTTGTATTTCTTGGCTTTGAAATGAAAATCAAACTATAAATAGTGACAGGTAAACTGGATTCTAAAAGTTTTTCACTTTGATTACTTTGAAAAGTAGTGGGTCTATTTCATGAATGTAATTATAGTATAAGGGCTCATATTTTACTAATATGAATGGCCAAACATTGGTAACAGTGAAGAACTAAGATTTTTTAATTGTAATAACTAATTTTAGATGGCTTCCATGGCCCTTATAGTATGCTATGACCTAGCCTTCAACCCAAAAATGGAGACATAGAGCTGTGGAAGTATTTTTAAATAAAACTTTATAGTTAAAACCAGAGAAACCCTGACTGAGTTTAGTTCAGCAGACAGTTTAAGCAAAATTATTCTACTCATATTTAAATGATACATAGGCAGAGGAATAGATTTAATTTAAAATATTAAAACAATAATATTTTTAGTCTCAGCCTAATTTATGCATTTTATTTAGGGCTGTCAATCAGAATTAACTCATGCAATTAATTTAACAGATTTATCATTTTAATCATACTATTAATTGAATTTCAATTAAAATGTATTAAATATTTTGGATGCTTTTACATTTTAAAATTCATTGACTTCAGTTGCAAGAAAATGTACAATGCTCACTTAATATAATTTTTATTACTAATATTTGTACTGTAAAAATAAACGAAAGTAGTAAGTATTTTTCAGTTCACTGTAGTTCAAGCTTTTTATCATGAAGTGCAACTTAAAATCTAAACTTTTTTGTTACATAATTGCACTTAAAAACAAAAGTGTAAAACTTAATATTCAAGTCCACTCTGTCCTACTTCTTGTTCAGCCACTCACTGACAGACACATTTGTTTGCCATTTATAGGAGATAATGCTGCCCGCTTCCTATATACAGTGTCACCTGAAAGTGAGAACAGGCATTCAAATGACACTTTTGTAGCCAACATTGCAACATGCTGGATATGTTTAACGTTTGTATGCCCCTTCACACTTCTGCCACCAATCCAGAGGACATGCTTCCATGCCCATGAGGGTTGTTAAAATATATGTTAATTAAATTTGTGAATGAACTCCTGGGGGCAGAATTTTATGCCTCCTGTTCTGTTACTTGTATTCTGCCATATATTTCATGTTATAGTACCTCACATGAAAATCCAATACATGTTCATTTTAAGAACATTTTCACTGTAGACTTGACAAAACACGAAGGTACCAGTGTGAAATTTCTAAAGATATTTAACCAATGGTTTGAGATTCTGAAGTGCTTTCCAAAATGTGAGAGGAATGAGGTGTCACACATGCTTTCTGTTGTCTTAAAAGAGTTGTACTCCAACGTAGAAACTATAGAACTCAAACCACCAGAAAGAAAATCAGTCTTCTTGCTGGTGAATCTGACTTAAATGATTAAAATGAGGATGCATTAGTCCACACTGTTTTGGATAGTTATTGAGCAGAACCTGTTATCAGCATGGATGCATATCCTCTGGAATGATTGTTGAAGCATTAAAGAGGCATATGAATCTTTACCACATCTGACACGTAAATATTTTGGCTTGGTCATAGCTGGTGTCACATGTGCATGCCTATTCTCACTTTCAGGTGACACTGTAAAAATGAAGTGGGCAGCATTCTCTTGCAAATGTAAACAAATTTGTGATTGAACAAATAACACCACTCAGTGAACTCTTGTAAACTCTAAAGTTTTACATTGCGTTCAAAAATTAAGCAACTTTTTTGTACATAATTCTACATTTGTAAGTTCAGCTTTCAATATGAAGAGATTGCTCAGCAGTACTCATAATGGGGGAATTGCAAAATACTATCTTCTGTTCTTACAGTGCATATATTTGTAATAAAAACAATATAAGATGAACACTGTACATTTGTAATTTAAATGTGTAATTTAAATCAATATATTTGAAAATGTTGAAAACCTCCCAAAATATTAAAAAATCTTATTCTATTCAACATTGCAATTTATCACAATTAATTTTTGAGTGGCAGTCTTAATTTTAATATTTGTACTATAGTTTGTTTAGCAAATAGCACTCCTTTATGATAAAAAGTACAACGTATTAATTGCCGCTATTCTTTCACAGGTTTCTTGCCCCCCATAACTCCACCAGAAAAATTTTTCCTTTCCCAACTGATGTTGGCTCCTCCTAGAGAACTCTTCAAAAAGACTCCTCGACAGATTGCCTTAATGGATATAGGAAACATGGCCCAGTCAGTGGATATAAGTGGACTTCAGCTAACATTAGCAGGTAAGAAATAAATTATTTTAGGTAAATCCTGACAGCTTTTCCTTCAGATAATAGTGGAGGTGACAAGTTTTCCAAGTGTGAAGTGAGTTGAGCTATAATTCTAGGCTGTGGAAACTTTAAGCACAGGGTATTTTTAACTGCCTTATGTTTGTCTTAAAAAGCAGATTTTATATATATAATTTTCTTTGAGGCTGTGAAGACATTCTTCACAATATATGAAAAGGCTTTACTTCTGAAACATGTCTTTTGTTCAGGCAGTTTTTATGCTTAAATTTCATTCCATTGCATCTTGTGCAATGTCTCCAATTTCAGAAACAAAAATTAATTTACTATTAGGCAGCTTTTACATCTCTTTCTTCAGTTTATATCTTTTGGCAGCACCAGATATTAAAGTGAATTTTCAGTAGGTTTTATAAATCTAAGATGATGCAGGTTTTTGTTGCTTCCTATGTATTTTCTCCATATTGGGAAGATGCCTAATTTGGCTGACTGTATCTAGTGAAAATGATGATTCTGGACCACTTAGCAGGCGAGAGAGGTTGTTTGTGAGCAACTCTTTTAGTAGTCACTTTTGGGGCTACTGATTGAAACAGTGGGAAAGATATATAGTGAACGGGAGCCAGTTTGCACACCAAAAGTTCAAGCTTGGTGTTACAAGGATGTAATAACCCATTCATTATGATTCAGAGACTGATTTTTCTCATTGTTTGAAAAGTTCTTTTTTAATAAGTAGCTGGAATAATTATACAAATAGAAGTGTGGTATTCAAACTATTCCCTGACTTATTCCTGTGTGTGTGTCTGAATCTTTCTGAGCATTTTTGTAAAATCTGTACTCTTTGACTTAAACTTTCAAAAATGACTTGACACTTTGGGTGCCCAAATTACAGTGTGTTGGAAGTGTCTGATTTTTCACAAGAACTACGTAACTGACCAGCAAAAATCAGGTCTCTTTTAAAAGGTGTTCAATTAAGAAACCAAGATGAATCAACTTGACTTTTATTTATTTATTTATTTATTTTGCTGGAGGTTCCATACATTTTGGTATGTCCTGTGTGATGGGGAGTCTGCTCTACACTGGCCCTTTAGGGTTAAAACCCAACCCTGGGAAGAGGACTGGAATGCTGGCGCTGGTAGAAGCCCAGCTGAGGGCAGTATAAATACAGGCCTTTGGAGGGGAGGACTCAGAGTAGGAGGGACCTAGCTGCTAGGGAAGCTAGAGGCATCCTGATTTAGAGCAAGGCTGGGAAAACTCTGGACAGGCAAGCTCTCAGGCTGCAGGGCCTGAAGCAAGGCCTCAGGGTACTAGGGCTGCATGGAGGCAGCCAGAATAGGCAAAAGCAGCGGATCCACATCCCTTTGCCAATGATAAGTGGCCATTTCAGACTGCAGTTTGCCCCTGTCGCAGGGGCTAGATCAGCATTTCTCAAACTGTGGTCCGCGGCCCAGTACTGGTCCTTAGGAAAAAAAATACTGGGCCTCAGAAAAATTTTAATGAGAGCCCACCTTGCTGCCTGCAACCCCCAAGATGAATGTCATGCTGAACTCCCAGTGTCAACAGAGGTAGCACAGGCTTTCTGTGGGGTCGGGGGGCAGTTGTGCAGCTGCGTGCCAGGTCCCAGAAGTGTGCGGGCTGCTCTCCCCCCGCTCCACCAGCCGGTGCAGTACCTAAAATGCCGGTCCATCACGTGCTCGGGACTTTGTTCCCCTGCTGTCTTCCTGCACGCAGGGGAGTGGGTGGGGATCCAGGACTGTGCTGGCTTCAGCTGCTTGGGCGGCGCATGCTGCCGTGGGGAGCGGAGGAGCAAGGCGCGCACTTCCCGAGTAGTTGAGGCTTGCATGGTCCAGGAGTCCCCCTCCCCCTGCGTAGGAAGGCATCAGGAGTGCAACGGACCAGCATGTCAGGTACCGCGCTGCTGTTTGGAGGACGGGGGCGCAGCCCGCACACTTCCTGGGCCTTGGCAGCTACAGGATCTCCAGGTATTGGTCTCTGTCGCCTCCCCGGCCCCCCAGACCTCCACAAGTACCCTGCCCCAACACCCACAAGCGCCCTGTCCCTTGCCCCAGCACCCGCAAGCACCCTGTCCTCTATCCCAGCACTCGTTGGCACCCTTCCCCAGAACTCTGTCCCAGCACCCACAAGCACAGTTGGGGTCACATTAGTGAAGTGTGAGGGGCTATGTTTTTGTATCTCACTTGTGTGGCCCCGACTGACTTTTCTGTGGGCTAAAGCTGGTACTGGGGGCTTTGGGAGGACCAGAAACAATTTATATGCATATTCATCATTTGCTTAATGAATATGCAAATAAATGTTACTGGTCCTTCAAAAGCTCATGAATGGATTTTCTGGTCCCCAGTATGAAAAAGTTTGGGAACCTCTGGGCTAGATGATGACTGGCAGTGGGTCACTAAGGCAAGGTGGGCATAGGGGGATTGAGGATCCCCGGAGGGGGGAAGATTCCTGAGTGTGGGAGCACTATGGTAGGACAGTACCCTGGTAGGAAGGCATGACAGTCTGGGAGAGACATGGGCCCTGACCTAGAGTGATGGAGGGTAACAGTGAGTGAGAGACAGAAAAATTACTAATTCCCTGAGCTGCCGGCAGGAGGCACCATGGTGGTGAGGTCTGCCCTGTTACACCTGTCTCCAAAATACAAAGTGAGTAGTATTTTTGAAGATGGAACAAATTCATTGACATTGGTTACTTTTAAATATAAGTAGCTGAATGTCCAATGCTTATTCTGTATGGAATGGATAATACAAAATTAGACAGTAAATCACATACATAACTAATTTGACTACAAAGAGACTTTAGGCTATCTCTAATCTGCCATTTTCATAAGGGAGACAAGCTAGATTAGGATATCTTTTACAGGACCATCTTCTTTTGGTGAGACACAAAATTTGTTTCTTGGAATAAATTCCTGCCATTTGTCTGTGCCTCATCTGAGGACCGCTCCTCTGGCTGTAGTCTTGGTACCTAGGAATTCTCTTTTTTTGACTGGCTTCTCCATTTACAGAATGACTTATTGCAAGCCCATATTTCTCCCAGTAAGCCAACATGTAGAAAAGAAGTGAATTGTGTAGTCCATAAAATATAAAAAAAGTGAAACAAAAATGCTTAAACTTAAAAGCTATTGAGATCTTCATCCTTCCTTTCCTTGCTGATCTTGTCATGTAAGAATTGTATATCTTGGTGGCTTCTGTAAAAGTGTTCTCCTTCAGAATATCCCTGGATTCATTTTAGAGACAAGTTTGGACCTTGTTCTAGAATGTGTCACAAAGAATTACTGGTATTCAGAAATGTAAAGCATTTTATCAGAATAACTATACTGAACTTAAATTACATATGGGAAACAACTGATAGATCCTGTTATACAGAGATAGGAAATAATTTTTGACAGGGAGCCACTCCAAGGTTTTGGAAAGTGGTTGAGGGCCACATTCTTCCATGATATTAATGGAGGTGCAGGGTATGGGATGGAGGTTGGTTGTAGAAGGGAGGTTGGGATAAGGGGTTGGGGTGCAGGAGGGAGAGTGGGGTCTGGGAGGGAGTTTGGGAAGGCAGTTGTGACCTAGGACAGGGTACTGGGATGTAGGGTTTTGGAATGTGACCGAGGGCAGGAGGAGGTAGTGACCTAGGGCAGAAAACTAGGTGCAGGGGTTTGGTTTGTGACCTAGGGGAGGGGACTGGGCTGCAGAAGTTTGGGTTGTGGCCTAGGGTAGGAGAGGATTGTGATCTGGGGAAGGGGATTGGGGTGCCAGATCTGGGACGGGGTATGGGTGCATATGGGGGGCAAAAGGACTGGGTATGTTGAGTGGGGTTAGAGGATTGGGGAAGGGAGAGGCTGGGGTGCTAGAGGCAGGCTCTAGCCAGGAGACTTACCAGCCAGCAACTCAACCAGCCTGCCTGCAGAGTTTAAAATGTTTCTCAGCCAGCCTGCCTGTCTGCCCACTCTATGCCTACACAGGATCCAGAGCCCTGTGCTTGTGTGAATAATTGAGCTGGAGGGGTACTTTGTATGCTGCCTGTTGTTCAAACAGGCAGTTCCAATTGGCCAGTTTCTGACCAGAAACTAGCTAATGGGATTATGCTGGGGGTGGAGACGGCGCCTGAAGTCTTCCCCGGCCTCCCCTCCAGGGATCACAGTTTTGAAAGAGAAATGGCTCTGCAACCATTTTTCTGAGTGGCCTGCGGGACAAGCAGAGGAGCCTGCCTGGGACTCCCCACTGCCTCAGCAGGCTGGACCCGGTGGCTTGGTGGACCACCGCAGGCCTTATTTTGCCCAGGTCTGCTGTTATAGCTGATCTTCTCTGAATAATACCTCAAATAACAATCAGAATTTACGTGAATAATTTGACTTGCAGCAGTTGTTGCACTTTTTTTTTTTTTTTAAAGGGCAGGAATACAATTTCATAAGGACTTTGTTTAAATTTGCTCAGTGTTAACTTCTTTTTAACCTACTGACTTGCAGATGGTTTTTGGCAAATTTGCCCTATTTGCTTCTGTTCCTTGAGTTGCACTTTTGCTTGTGTGGATGATTATCCTGTCAATATCATTTTCTGATGCTGGTGGAAAAAGTTTTTTCTGCAAAATTTATTCTGTCAGGCAAAAATTATTCAATAGTTTGCCTGATAGAAGATTACTTTGCTTAAGGGTAACTGGCTTTTAGTCAAAGCTACTTTTTCCACTACATTGCAGCACCTTCCCTTAGGAATAAAAGGAAACTTCCTGCAATTTACAGAAGAGGAAAAACTTTAGAAACAGTGAATAGTCCTGTAGCACCTTAGAGACTAACAAAAAATGTCGATAGTATCATGAGCTTTTATGGGTATAACCCTCTTCTTAACTCCATTCATCTGAAGAGGTACAAGGTACAAATAAATAAATAAAGGGGACGAGGAAGGAAAAAAATAGGGAAAAAATGTTGTCAATTAAGTATCAGTGCTAAATGAGGCTAATAGAGTGAGATGGAAGTATTCTAAGTACCTAGTGCTTAGCTTTTTATGTCATTAGGGTGTGGAATGTAGCGGCCCATCCAGCTAAGGTCTTTGTTTAAACCTCTATTCAAGGTGTCAAACTTGTAAATGATACCAAGTTCTGCAGCTTCTCTCTCCAGCTATATTTTTAAATTGCTATGAAATAATATAGTCACTTTTAGAGCCATTTTGAATATCTGATTTGTGTCCATTGATCCTTTGTCATAGAGACTGTCCAGTTTGGCCAATTTACGAGGCAAAGGGGCATTGCTGGCACTTGATGGCATAGATCACATTGATGGCTGTGCAGTTATATGAGCCTCTGATGTGGTTTATGTGGTTAGGTCCTGTGATGATGCTGTTTGTATAGATGTGTGGACACAGTTGGCACCAAGGCTGATTGCAGGATGGGTTCCTGGGTGAGTATGACTAAGGTGTGCTTCATGGTTACTGGAAAGAATTTGAGGTTGGGGGTTATCTGTAGTTGAGGATTGACCTGTTCCCCCAAGGCCTGTGAAAGTGAGGGGTCATTTTCCCGGATAGGTTGTAGATTAAAAATGAGCTGAAGGGGTTTAAGATGAGGGCTGTAGGTGATCACCAGTGGTGTTCTGTTGTTTTCTTTGTTGGGTCTATCTTGAAGAAGTTGATGGCCTGGGTACTTGTCTGGCTTTCTCAATCTGGCACCTGCATGACCCCACCGTATGCCATCATTATGGCTGACCTCAAATAATGTTTCCTCAGCTCCCACTTCCAGCACCCTTACTCTACTTACGCTACATCAACAACATTTTCATCATACGGACCCATCGGAAGGGACCATCTACAACCTACCGGAACAGATCTCCATAAATCTGTTTTTGGGTAGCTTTTTTCACTTTAAGCGGCTTGGGTTAAGAAGTCTGTACTCTTTCCATACACAAATTCATCTTTAGCTCTTTGATTAAGAATTCTGCTTTAAATACAGCTTTTGCTTTCTCTAATCCCAAAGGATCCATCTGGCTCTAATCCTAGAGCACTCTGCATGGCGGGAGATTGCAGCCCATGTGGAGCTTTACTGAGTTCAGTTGAGGCTTCTTGCAGGCCAAGAGTCACGTGTGCACTGAATTGCATGACTGGGGCCTAAACCAAGGATGTAAAAGACTAGTCGACTAGTTGATATCTTCTCCCCCCCCCCGCCCCCTCCCAATGCTTATCGGATAGTATTTTGACTAGTTGACTAGCTGATATCTCCCCCTCTTCCCCCTTTGCTGCCTCTATAAGATGATCAGCTGTGCAGCGGCTTCCCCTTTGAAACTGCTGCCTCCACCCATTTTAAAGGGGCAGTGGAGCCTGGGGTCAGCTGGGGACTCCCCTGACCTCGGGCTCCATGGCTTTGAAATGCACAAGGGTCACTGCTGAGGAGTCTTGTACATTTCAAAGGAGGAATGCGGAAGTGCCTGTAGACTAGTCGATGGACATTCCATTGACTAGTCAATTAACCGCATTTTAACGTCCTTAGCCTAAACCTGTTGTAGATTTCATAATAATATTGGATGGTAATTTTATTGTGTGGGGAAAGCAAGCCTACAATTTACTAGCAACTGTTGGCCATCTATGAACTTAAATTGCACACTACAGTGCCGCCAAACTAAAATATCCACTCATCTTGTGGATGCAATACTTGGCCTGTTGGATTAATGATAACGTGCAGGAGTTGGTCAAAAATATTTCAAAGTGTTTTCTTCTTAGGATTTTATACTAGAGTTCTAAACAGTTTATAAACTAGTAGAAGCATTCTGAAAATTAATTAAATTAGATTTTTTTTTTTTTTGCAATAAAATACCATCTTTTCTTAGGAAACTGCAGAAGAAGAAATCAAGTATATTGTACATGTCCTTGAAGGCAAAAAATCCTACCAAGTTAGTTCAATGTGTCAATATTCAGATAAAATAGAACAGAAAACTACCATGTACTTTGCAAACTTATTAACTTGTTTATTCCTTTGCATTGATGGCAAAGATACATCCTGGTTCCCTTGCCAGCCATAAGAAATACACCTAGAAAATCTCTTTGGACTCAGCAGGCTACCATTTTCTGTGGAAAATACTTCTGTTATCTGACACTGAGCAGGGGGGGCAGGGCAGTACTGCGGAGACAGTGTTGGGGGAAAGCCAGCTCCCTTCGGCACCGGCTCCTGTTCTCCCCAACGCATCCCACCCCTTGCTGCCTCTGAGAGGCGGCGGGGATGGTGGAATAGTAGTCAATACTCCAGTCGATTACTCGCTAATGTCCTTCCAACAAATGGGGGAAGGTAGTTAGTCTATGCAACACCACTATAAACACAGGCCACAATGAAAAATCGTTTACCTCTGATTTAGATTTTCTTCTGGGTTCCACCATTGTATAGTCAGAATGCCTATTACAGGTTGTACCTCCCCTAAACCAGGACTCTCAGGTCTGACATGTTCCTGGACCAGAGAGCCACATGATATGGGAGGGTGAGGGGGTGGTGGCATGACTGGGAGCCCCAGAAGGATGGGGGTGGTGTCCAGTAAGCCCGGCCTGGGCCAGCAGTACAGGTGGCTGGAGGCAGGAAGCTGCCCAGGGCGGAAGTGGAGTCAACAGTGGGGAGGAGGCAGGTGGCAGGGGACCCTTGTAGGGATGTTAAATATCAGTTTATTGAATAGTCAATTAACCTCATGAATTCTTATCAATTATTCAACTATTCTATAATCCCTGGGGGTGCAGCCAGTGCGCTCTGGCCCCACTCCCAAGGAGCACCCTGCCATTCTGCACTGCTGCCTCTGTAGCCGGGGCGCAACAGGATGGGATGCCAGACAGGAGCTGGTCCATGAGGGGAGCCAGTTTAAAAACGAGCTCCCCCTGTGGACCGGCTGCTGCATGGAGTGGAAGCAGCCCGTCCACTGTGGCGGTCTGAGCACCAGATGTGATGCAAGCTGAAACTGAGCCGGGCTGCCTGCCCACCTGGTTCCTAATATACTTGCAATGCAGAGCCACAGAGGGTCCTGGACCCAGTGCAAGCCAAGAGTGAGCTGGGCTGCTGGCCAGCCTGCTAATAAATTTACTAGCAAGGGCTGGAGGGAGAGGGAGAAATCCGTGTAGTCTATAACATTAACCGATACGCTCTTATCAGTTAATCGACTACACCCGTCTTTCTCAAACTGTGGGTCCTGGCCCCCCTGGGGGGTTGTGAGCAACTTAGAGGTGAATTGCAGCAATTTTGAGGGGGATCGCGAGCAACTTAGAGGGGGTTGCAGTATCACAAAGTTTGAGAACCCCGGACTACACTATTACATCCCTAGACCATTGTAACAAATACAGACATTGATATTTACATGGAAAAGTAATAATGGGAAAGTGTTAGTATTTTTAGCTACTTAGTGCAGTTTTAGGAAGTGGAATGAAGGAGAGCCAACACCTTGTGACCAATCAGTTCTTTGCACACCAATAGCAAATGTGCCATGGTCCACCACTTACAAACCTGAACTAGATTTCATGTTGATACTCTCTCTCACTCTCAGATCAATGCTGTTCTAAAACTCAGATTGCCTCCTGCTACTTTCAGTGTTCCTGAAGTGTATTTTGGTTGTATGCTTTAATATCATGACTGAACTTTTTTTTCAGAGCGTCAGTCTGAATTGCCAACACAGAGCAAAGCTAGCTTCCCTAGCATTCTCAGCGATCCTGATCCAGATTCCTCAAATTCTGGTTTCGACAGCTCTGTTGCATCACAGATCACTGAGGCTTTAGTGAGTGGACCAAAACCACCTATAGAAAGTATGTGCGTCTTTGTAATATGTTAAATTTCTGTAATCTTTGACACAATTACTGAAGGAGTGATATAAGTGGTATGTTGAGCTATTTTTCTAAAGATTGGATTGTATGTGACCAAGATCATATATCATAGTACAAGACTCCAGTCAAAACAAATTAATCTGACTGTATATTGAAAGTATTACAGTTGGGGGAGGGGGGGAAGAGGACCACTCATCAGACTGTTGTTGTCACCATGATATTAAATATACAATATAGTAACCTCCTACATTTAAAATTTTTACTGAATTATACAAAAAGAACTTTACCTCTTTACTTTTACTTTGAAAGAAATCTTTACAATTTTGTCTTTTAGGTCACTTTCGACCAGAGTTTATCCGTCCACCACCTCCACTCCATATTTGTGAAGATGAGCTGGCTTGGCTAAACCCAATAGAGCCGGATCATGCAATTCAGTGGGATAAGTCAATGTGTGTTAAAAACAGCACTGGAGTGGAGATCAAACGCATAATGGCTAAAGCATTCAAGAGTCCTCTGTCCTCTCCACAACAGACACAGGTGGGTACTATGTGCCAGCTGCCAACCATTTTAATTTTTCCTATGCATGTTTTTGTATTTCACACGTTTTCTAAAACTAGGATTAAATTAAATGACTTTAATGTAAAGAAGCGAGGATCATTTAGGGTTGCCAGAATTAAATTTTTAAAATAAGTTCAGTGGACAATATCAATGCATGTTTATTTAAACATTTGTTCAATTTTTATTAATTATTTAATGACATTAAAAATGTTAAAGCTTTATAGTAATGTCAAAATATACAAAGACAATATCCTTAAAATCAAAGTATATAAGTTCTCAAACACTCTTGTTCTCAATTTGTCTACAGTATATTTCACTTACCATTGATGAAAATACTTTGCATCGGTGTATATATGGTGAAATCAACATAGATAAAATAGATAAAAATTCTAAAAGTCTTGCCCTGCCAAGGAGTCAACTTGCTTAAAACTGCTTTCAGATTTAGGAAATCTTAATATTGTTTGAATTGTCTTGTCTCGATAGCAAAATTCCAGATTTTTGGCTTGTGTATGGTCAGATAAGGAAAGTATTTTTTTTGAAAGTTGACGCAATGAGTGAAGAATAGCAGATAGACAGACATTAGCTGAACAAATGCAAAATATGATTGGTAACTAGCAACAGTAGGATAATCTTGTTGCAGTAATGCTGTTTCAGGTTTGGCAGAGGCTTTTCTAAGGGCCTAAACTTACCTTGCTAAAGTTAGTACAAACGTTACTACAGGTTGGACCTCCCTGGTCTGGCACCCTCAGGACCTGATTGGTCCCGGATGAGGGATTTTTCCGGACCAAGGGAGATCATTTCGTGCCCCCTGCTGCCTGTCCCCCCTTGCTGCCCGTCCCCTCACCCCCACAGTCCCTTCCACTGGGCTTCCTGGCCTCTCCTACCCCCCCCACCCTCCAGCCCCTCCCCAGCGCAGCTGAGCTACGCGCTGACTCCTGGCCCCCTACACCCTTGCAGTGCGCTGGGACTCTCTGATCCTGGAACAGCTGTGGTCACTTTGAACCACGGATGTTGCTGGACCAGAGAATCCTGGATTTTAGAGGTGCAATCTTGTACGTACTACAATGGGCCTGAATCTAAGCATTGTACTCTGAGAGAAATGTTCTGGTTCTTTCTCTGAGGTAACTGATGAGAGTTGTTGGTCAGCTCAGTTCAGCTGTGTGTTCGCCAGTTCAGTAAAAGGGGATTAACTTTATATCAGAGCAAGAAACAAAAATGAAACTTGGATTATGTGGATTTAATTTTTTCCACAATATACAAGGCTATGAAGTGCCATGAGTTTCAAAACTCATTGATTGTAAAAGTTTTGCTGTGCACACCTATTCTTAGGCAGACACAGATATATTCGAAAAAAATCAAAATATGTAGAAGAAGAAATACTTAATCCAAGTGGCTAGCATTAGTCTCCTTTTGTGTAATTTAGAAGGATTATTGTTCTTATTTTGCAGGCTACAGCATTTTTGTAAAAAATTTGAACTTGATGATTGTGGAAAACTTTAAATAGCTCTTCGTATTACTGGAGTCTCTGTATAAGGCAGAACATCTTTTTTTAAACTAAGTCGTCATAAAATCCAGGCTGGGTTTCTAGTTCACCTGCTTTTATTGTGATCAAACATGTACAGTTTAATTAAAATTTAAGATGATGTTGGGTTTTTTTATAGCTTCTTGGAGAATTAGAAAAGGACCCCAAGCTTGTTTACCACATTGGCCTCACTCCTGCCAAACTGCCTGATCTGGTGGAGAATAATCCTTTAGTTGCTATAGAAATGTTGCTTAAACTAATGCAATCAAGTCAGATAACAGAGTATTTTTCTGTCCTGGTCAACATGGACATGTCTTTACATTCAATGGAAGTTGTAAATAGGTAAGTGTTTCTTGTTATTTTAAATGTAAATTTACCTTTGCCAGTTCTTGCACGGTAGTGCTCTTATCAGTATTGCTCTAAAACAATTAAAGCAGAATGTTTCCCAGGGGATGGCTTATAAGTTTTACTAACCGTGACTTTATGCACAGTGGCATATAGTCAGATTTGAAAAATAACTTTTTCCACTATACCCCTAAGGCTATCAAACGTGGCAGGAGTTTAGGAAATAGCTGTCAAATTTCATTGAAATAATTCGTGATTTGAAAAAGGTGAATGTTCTGCTTAACTAGAAGTTTCTTACATTTCTACCTTTATATTTCTGAAGAAAATAAACTCTTCTGTGCCAATACAAATCACGTGACAGTGAATGCATTTCATTTGAATAGTATACTTGTGGCTTCTCTCATTTTCATATTGAACTTGTCAGATATTTGTATGTAAATATTTCTTGGTACATTCTTTGTAATCAAGAGAACGTATTAGTAGAAATAAGCTTTTTTCAGTGTTCACAACTTTATAAAAATTTTGCCTGATCACCACAAACCTTTAAACTTTGTGTTCTTTCATGTTTTATTATATCCTAATAACCACGTGGTATTATACAGCAGCCAGTACTATGAATCATAGCGTTTATATGAGAAAGTGACAACATATAAATTAAAAAAAAATCTACCTTGAGTACTTGTTAAAAAAGTGTAAGGTTTATTGATTAATATATGGCCTTATTTACCTAGTACAGGTATTTACAAAATGACAGACTAGTGTCTGTACTTCTGGAGTCTTGATATTATTAGATTTAGAGGGTCAAGTCTCAAATGAGTAGCTGTTTAGGCTGTAACTTAAAAAACAAAACAAAACAAAACAAAAAAAACCCTAGTAGTTCTGTAGCACTTAGAGACTAACTACACACACAC
>CM057845.1:209092671-209123802 GCA_030068395.1 Apalone spinifera
AAAAAAAATGTCACGTGTCCTGAGCAGGCTTCCATCAGGAGCCGAGCTGCCTCAGGAACAGGTGCCGGTACATGCGGGGGGGAAATCCCATTCCCTTTCTGTGAGCTGGGAAAATAGGTGACGGTACGCTGTTCCAGGCTGTACCATCACAAAAAAAGCACTATAATATAGAAAAAGAGAGAGAGAGAGAGAGAGAGAGAGAAATATTATACACAGCCGCTCCCCGAGTTACGACCACCTTCGCTTATGACCATCCGCACTTACGACCAAAGCAGTCATAAATGTGGATCCGAGTTACGAACAGTGATCCGCGCTTACGAGCAGCGTGGTCGCCATGTAACTCGGGGCGGTTGTGCGCACACACACACACAGAGAAAGAGGCAAAACCCACTTCCTAGCATTAGTTACCATTATTTTCCATAATTGGCTATACAAATGGCAGTGGCCTTTTAAAAAATTCTGTTCCACTGGTGTACTCTGTATTTGACGTGAGTTGATGAGGTTTTTACCGTTAGGCCTGTAAGACTGAGTGAGCCAGATTCTATTTCATAGAATTATTCCAGTTAATTAACATCAGGTACCTTTGCTTTCATTGGGGTTAATTTAGTTTACCAAGCATTTTTTCATGCTGAGGAATAAAGAATGTAACTACTTCTCCTAGGACATGTCTGCACGGCCAAAAAGAAACCCTGTAGCAGGCCTGTGCCAGTTGACTCAGGCTGTAGGGCTGTTTCATTGGTCTATTGACTTCCGAGATTAGGCTCTAGCCCAGTGTTGGAAGTCTGCACAGCAATGAAACTGCCCTGCCGCCTGGCCTGGCTGAGGGTGTTCAGTTGCTATATAGAAATACCCTTACAGCAGAGGTGGACAGTAAATTTTATGGGTGGCACTCCAAGTTTTTGGTAAGTAGTCAAGAGATGCACTTTATTAGAGAGGGGGTGGCGAGCCTGAGACATGGTTTGGTGCAGAAGAGAGCTCAGAATAGGGGAGGGTGTGGGGTCTTAGCAGGATCTTGGATGAAGGGTTGTGACCTGAGGCAAGGGATTAGGAGTGCAGGGTCATGGAAGGGAATATGGATGCAGGAGAAGATTCTGACCTGGGGGAGGGTTTAGAAGTGGGTGCAGGGTCTAGAGAGAGTTGTGACCTGGTGCAGGGGTTTGGGTGGTGACCTGAGGGAGGGGATTGGGATGCAAGAGAGGATTCTGAGCTGAGGGAGGGGTGTAGGAGGGAGGTGCAGGGACTGAGGGAGTTGTGACCTGGGAAGGAGGGGGTGCAGAGGGGTTTGAATTTGTGCAGGAGGGGGTGGAATGCCAGAGGCAGGCTCTGACTGGGAGGCACTTACCTAGGTGGCTCCTGGCCAGTAGCCCAACAAGCCTCCAAGGTGGGCTTTCTGCCTGCCGTAGCCCAGGCTGCTCAAAATGGTTGGAGGCTGCCTCTCTGCTCCACATGCCTCTTGGGCTAAGGGTGGAAGCAGTGTGCAAAGTCACACACCCTCTCTCCCAGCAAGGGGCACATGGCACCTAAGGGGAGCTGCCAACTATTCTGAGCAGCGTTGGGGTGCAAAAAGCCTGCCACAGTCTGGATCAGAAGGCTTGATGGGCTTGACCCACGGGTCCTGCCTTACGGTCTAGGTTATATTGGTAGAGGAGTAGTGAAAACATTTGACTTGTAAATTGAGCATTTTTGCTACTTTATTTGGAGGCCACTGTTCAGTGCCAGTTTTAGTCCTCTTAGAATGGTACTGTGCTGATGCTTGTGAGGTTTATGAGGAGCACTGAAACCTGCTCATCTTAACTGGAATAACTTTTTTGGGGGGGGAAGGGGAAGGAAGAATTGGAAGATGTTAATAAGAGCATATGATGGGTGAGATTGTCTTTGCCTGGAGTTCATGAAAATAAAATGCTCCCTGACTGTAATACTAAAACTAACACTGAGGAAGTACTGCTTCTGCTAGGGTAAACTCATCTCGTTTCCTTGTTTCTCACTTTTGCACCCCTTCCTTCTTCTCCCCAACTTGTCATCTGATTGGCATCCGGCAGAATGAACAGGAGCAGCAAGAAACACACAATTCTTGTTCATTCAGTAGTGCCATTTGCCATAGAGGGAAAAACCTGACATTTGGAGTCAGTGCAGTGATTCTTCAACACCGTGATCTCCACTTTTTTTTATGCCCAAGATCACTTTGGAATTTAAGGGCAACCCAGGATCTGCTTGTGCACAGGATGTACTTGCTTTGGGGATGAATCAGGATTATGTAGCAAAGGAGGCTATCTGCAACAAATGTGGCAGGGTTCTAAAACTTGGAAGGTATGTAGTGAAGAGAGAGGATGACCTCATGGTTAAGATAACTGAATGCTACCCTTAGGGATGTGAGCGACTAATCAACTATCTAATAATGCTAGTCGACTAGTCACTTCCCCCACTCCTTGCTGCCTCTCAGAAAGAAGCAGCGAGGGTAAGGGGGAGAGAAGGAAGTGTTCAAAGGCATTTCAAAGCAGCAGTGCTGCATGGAGCCCATGGTCATTTGGGGACTCCACCGCTGACCCCGGGCTCTGTGTGGTGCTGCTGCTTTGAAATGCCGTGGGGAGCACAGGGACAGCTGGGGGCTGCTTGAATTCCTTGCTGGCCCCGTGCTCCCTGCAGCACTTTTGCCTTTGAAGTGTAGCAGCAGCCTTGGGGCTGTTGCTACATTTCAAAGATGGAGACTTATTGACTAATTGAATAGTCAATGCAAATTGCATTGACTATTCAATTAGCCAGTTAATCTAAATTTAACATCCCTAGCTACTTTAAGGTGCATCTACACAGCAGGGATTAAGCTGTCAGTTGCATAGTTTATTTTGAAATGGGAACGGAGCATTTACACAGCACTTATTTTGAAATAGAGCACCCTTCCTCTGAGTTCCCTTACTCATACAGTGAAGGTTAAGGATTTGGAGTAAGAAGTCCTTCAGCTTGACAGTATTTCGACATTATTTAGAAATAACTCTGTTATTTAGATGCAGACTAAGTTATTTCGAAATAACACGTTATTTCAAATTAATGTTGCTGTGTAGACGTACTCCCAGCGATTTGTATCCTGTCTCTGCCATAGAATTCCTGTATGATACTACACAAGTCATGTGAACCAAACCCTTCATATACACCAGTTGTTTCTAGCATTTCTGGGTGCCTGACTTGATTTGCAGAAGTGCTGAGCATTCAGAATATTGTTTGAATACTGTGCAGTAAATAAGACGTAAAGCCCATTGGCCGTATACTAAACAAATAGCATAAAACAAAATATCTAATTTGCTTAGTTGGGACAAACTACTGCCAGATAGGGATATGAAAACATCTTGGATATGTTCTGAGAAGTTTTATTATAACAGACGTGGACATTGACTTCCAGATCTATTCAATTTGGCCAGTTAAGTTTCATACCCATGAAGCAACTGTTTTAAATGAGAAGACTAATTCTTCTTCCCTACATGCTGAAGCCTGCAGTTTTGTATCTCCCTTCCCCACTTGAGCACAGTATTGTTTTTCTGGATGCTTTTAAAAAGTTAAAAAATACTAACTTTGATCTGCATTAGTCTCCTGAGTGAAATGTTTAACTATTTAACTTGAAAGTTTCCCAGAGGCTAAAGCTAAGTGAGATGTAGTTGGAATTTCTTCCCTCTCTCTTGGTCTTTCTTCAGCCTCTGGTGAATAGTTAAAACTACCCATTACTATTAAAGAAGTTAACGATTCCCTTTCTGCAGTGCCGATGAATCTTGCCTCAGGTGCACATCATAAGTACTAAGCTTTGTTAGAGCATAGGAAAAATAGATGCTTCCCTCAGGCTGCAGATTGACAGCACCAACCACTTTGAACTTGTAGTAGCCATCAGGCTGCTGGGGTCCTTGTTCTGCTTTAGGGTTGCATGGCATTAGATAAATGGTTTGCACACCTGTCTAGTACAGCCACATAAGTTCACAGGCATTCTGATCCCCCTGCACAGTGAAAATCACACCGGTTCTGATGCAGGCAGGATCCACTCCACAAAAGATAAGACAGGAGTTTTATATCACATTTTAAATGGATGGCAGGGCCAAAAGGGCAGTTTGAGGTGAGGGTGATAAAGGTAAAGAAAATATTGTATGGGATATAAAAAACATTTGCAAAATCTTAAGACGCTTATTGACCTATCTGCGTCCGTCTTTCTAATAATTTCACTTAAAAAACCCAAACCTTTGTGATCCAGCCAAGTTCCTTGTTGTTGTATATAGCAGCCTAGTGTAAGGTGGACATCTTGCAGAGTTGGCATCTGACTGGTGTACCTCAAATGTGGTGATGTAAAACTAAGTTGTATTTACCCCTTTTAGTTAGTACCTGAATATTCAGACAACTTAAACTACTTGAAACTCTTCAATCAAGAATCAGATGGCAGTTGTACACCTTTGTGATCCATGAAATATAGTGTGTGTATTGGGTGATGGAAGATGTTTTTTTAATAGCACTGTTCTGAAAAGTACAAGTTAGTGTGTTAATAGATCATTATATACCTGCTTGCTTTTTGATAATTAAAAATATTCTCTTCTGATTAGTCTCATAATAATGTGATTAACATATTTAGTCATTTACATTCTTGCACTTATATTTAGAAATCTAGATATTAATAATGTTCTAAATCCCATAACTTCTAAATTTAGGACCCGGAAAAACTAAGGCAAAATAATGCTATTCCAGTTGTCTTTTAAAATAAATGCTCCAGTTCCTAGACTTGATAGCTGAAATGCACAATTGCATTTAATGCTTGCTACAGTATTAAATTGTTACTCAAATCTACTCAGATGAGCAACTTGAGAGTTTTAGATTGTTGGTGAATTATTTAAAAATGTATTATGAGGTTGACTGTCCTCATTAATGGTGTTTAATAGTACTGTGAATGATTAATTGGCTGATTTTGTGTTAAACAGGCTTACCACAGCAGTTGACCTCCCTCCTGAATTTATTCACCTTTATATCTCAAATTGCATCTCTACCTGTGAACAGATTAAGGATAAATACATGCAGGTGAGTGTTTGAGTGACTTATTTAGAAAAGAAAATATGGCATAGCTAACAGGTAAAGGCATACAGAGATTTAATACAGGTACAGAGATTTAATAGTGTCTACATGGGGAATTCATAGTCCTCCTTTAGAGATGGTAGCTTCAAGAAGCAAAATACTGCTTTAGTGATACTGTAATATTTTATAAGCATGTGATTAAGTAGGAATTGTTCCTTTAGCATTTTTATGGCATAAGTAACAGTCTTAACTTTCTGTAAAGTACTTCATGCATTCAGTAGCAAAGTAATTGTACAGTGCTTCCACTATACAATTCAGGTCTACATATGGTGTCAGAGGATCAGATTTTTTGTTTGGTGCCTTTCTCTCTATCCATTTATTTGAGTTTGGCATGGCTCCCACTTTTTAAAAATTCTCTGTCTGAAAAAAATCTGCAAATTCTAATTAAACATGAGGCTAAACTATTCTACAATCATTTATTTTAGGAAGCATTACTCTTAAAATGGGCTCTTTTTCCTAAAATTAATGACTAACTTTAAGAGTTACTTTTAATGATCAGTGTACATATGTTTAATATCCTCTTTAGTCACTCTGTTCAGAAAATCTTGTGTTAGGATGTAAACTTAAAAAAAAAAAAATCCCTGATACCTACATATAAAGCAAGTGCAGGACCTAGTTTCTAGAGTCAGTAAAAAATCTCATATAGGACCAAAGAATATGTCCAGCTCCCTATCCTTAACATTTATTACAATATGGCAGCAAATGGGAAAAACAAAAAGCTAACTAGAGACTAGGTTACTTAGCGTAATTAATTCCTGTTGAATTGACACTACTAAAGCCAGATCTTTTGTTTCAGAATCGCCTGGTACGTCTTGTTTGTGTGTTTCTTCAGTCTTTGATCCGCAACAAAATTATTAATGTACAGGACTTGTTTATAGAAGTGCAGGCATTTTGTATTGAATTCAGTCGGATACGAGAAGCAGCCGGCCTTTTCAGATTGCTGAAGACACTGGATACTGGGGAAAACCCTTCAGAGACAAAAGCTTCAAAATAAGACCCTTTCACAAAATTTGATAAGCTGTCTTATCAGCTGGACGTTCTGTATCATTACTTTTTTGTGTATACATTTTAAACTTAAATCATTGGATTGCTTAGTTTAATACTGTATAAATAGCATTTTATGCATATAAGCAAAGCAATAAATACTGCTTTTCTGATGCCAGAATATCTTGAGTTTGTTTTGACTTGACTATAGGCACACCATATTATCTGTCCTTAGCTAACTGGTTCTGACCCCACTCCATTAAGTCTAAGGAACATAAGGAGACTTTCATTAATGGCTAAAGCACAAGCATACTTTGTTCCAAAGGATGTAAGTTAGTTTGGAGGGTGAAGAATAATGGATAAAATGGTTCCACATGTTAATGGGCTTGTTTCAAATCATACTAAGCAAGTTTAGAATTGCTAATGGCAACTGACAGTGACATCAGTCCAAATTCCATCATGCCAAGTTTTTATAAACTCATCATAGGGATGTTAGCATGTAATAATTTACATGCTCAACTAATAAGCCTGGGCTCATCAGTTAATCCTAAGTTACATGCACACACACCCTTCTTGCAGTGGTGAAGGGGGAGGATAGGCTCCAAGCTGGCTCTCAAGTCAGCTCCCTGCATGTACAAGCTCCCACAGAGCTGCCTTACCCCCTCTCCTCTAGATCAGAGATTACGGGAGGAGGCAGGAGTTGGCTCCCTCCTCCCCTTGCATGTAAATGTGTAACAGCTGAAAAATTGTGGTTACACATTTACAAAAACCCATGTTTCCTACCATCCTTAGGTAAGTTACATTTTTAGGGAAAACAGATGCAATATACTAGATCACTGCCCTTTTAATTGTTTAAATTGTGAAGGGTTCTTCTATAAAGAATTCTTGTGCTTAATATTCTGGGACTGACACAGCTGCAACAATGCTTCCTATAATAGTCATTTAATGTGACCTTTAACCAGAGATGGAGTGGCCAAGGGTTTGTTGACTGATCACTAAGTGCTTCTGAAGATGATCCTGAGAAGGGAGGATAGTCTGAAGGCTAAGCTGATGTTTGTGAAAGACTACCCATATACAAGAGTTGAGCAAAATTCTCATGCCTACCTCCCTGGGATGTTGTACTGGTGATATGACTGATAGGGGCATGTAATCCAAGGACAGACTGAAGTTCCACTTTTATTCTAGCATGAGCTGCTTCTCTAAAGGAGAATGGTGCAATGTTCAGAGCATTTGCAGCATAACTGCTGTCTGCTCTTTAAGAGGAGGTTCTTGCTCTTGGTATTGCTGTCTGATCTCTGGTCTGACACAGGACTAAATAAGGCAGCTTTAAGAGTTGAGTATGAGTGTAGGGCATGCCACCATCTATTACAGTGGTACCCTAAAAGTGTGTACTGAGGGTAATTAATAATCCCTTGAAGCAGTGTTTCTCCAAGACTTGGTCTGTGAATCCTGCTAATGGGCTGGGCCACACCTTCCCACAGCTCCCCCCTCAGCTGCAAATAGTGAATCACCCTTAATAGGAACCATGAGACTCTAACTGCAGAGCACATAAACACACTGGAGGGGCCAGTTGGTTGATTTCACACTGGTTTTGCAGACCCCTTCAAAAAATGCAGCCTTAAGGCTTACAGTGGTGCTAGAAGCACATCATTCTGGTACTGTGCTCCTTGGTGACTGCTGATTTTAGCATCTCTGCAGGGGAATGAATGCCTTATGGTACTGGGGAAGATGATTGCTTCCTGGCAACTGAACTATCCCAGCTGTACTTAATTTTGTCAACTGCTGGAATAAGTACGCCAACAGATGAGCAAAAACAGTGCCTGATGGGTTAAGAGACTGGTTACCACCAGCATCTGTGGGTCACAGCTGCCAGGATTCTAAAAAGTTATGCCAAAAGGCATTTAGAAAGAACAGGGATGTGTCATATTATACCTTTGTATAGGGGCCATGAGGACACAAGTACATGCAAAACCTTATTGGATAGTGCTTTTGAAACAAATCTATGCAGAGCACAACCACACACAAAAATGTGGTTGAAGATGTAAATAGCTGGCTCTGGTGGTTTAATTCCTACCATTTTGGTATGTCCGGGTATCACAAGAAGATATACAAATTGAGTATTTACTATACATTTATGGAACAGGTATATAAAGTATTACTATGAATTTGCCACATGGAATCTGAAAAACTGATTGTTTCAGTATTTCAAACAGGGCTCAATGTTAAATGCAGGCTACCTGTTGTAAAATGCCCTAAGCTGCTGCTGCCTGGCACCTGGCATTTTTTGGTCTCTCCTGCATCTGCCTGTTACTCTGCATCTCTCGATTTAGGAGGAAATGGGAAAACAATTGAACTACCCTTGCCCCACTGCAGCTAGACTTCTGTTCTTACTCCAGGGATAAGGGCAGAGAGAACTGAGCCCCTGAAACTAGTGAACTCTCCACTTTTTCTCTGCAAATAACCAAAAGCTAATTGTGCTTATGTAACAAACTTAGTGTGCTGTTTGATTGAACTGTAGCAGAGTTTTGATTGGATCAGTGCTATATGTCTCCCTCCCAACCAGTGTGCAATCAACATGCACCTCACTTCACTTGTGTCTTCAGTAAGACCAGCAGGCAAAAAGAGTAAGCAGATTCTACTGGTTTCTGTCAATAGTAAACAATGTCTTGGGGGAGGGGGGGAGAACACCACAGCACCCTGACAAGACACAGGTTGTCCTCCCACTATGCTATAGTGATGGAATAAATCAATAGTGCTGTAGGTTTTGAATTGATGCAAGAATGTGCTGCAGCATATACTGAGGTCTGATTACAGGCTAATGCAGTCTAGCACCTGTGGGCATGAGGCTAGAACCTTCCTAGCTTAAGAGTTGCTTAAATTGCACATAGTAGATAGTTTGCTACAATAGCCTCTCCATTAAAGGGAGGGTTAGAAGCCCATTACATTTGGAAAGCATCTACATTTATGTAAACTATTGTTTCACCTAAGACCCAGGCACTCTGCCCACATAAGAAAAGCAACCAATGCAAGAATTATTTTTAGAGGACCTCCCTTGCTGAAAAAGTTTAATTGTAAAGATTACAGGCATCATGAAAACTCAAATCTTTAAAAACGCATCCATCTCAAGCAGATTACAATTAGCTTGTTATACTAGTCCCTGCTCCCACCTAGCTTCAGAAGAATTTCCTGCCCTAAAGGCAACTGACTGAGGAAGGAGGGATAGAAGCACAGTTATGGCACAGAGATCATACAGGACAGAACTTGCATGTGGCTTGTTTCAGGAGCAAGGGAAAAAAAGTGTCCCTTAACTCTCAGATTTAAAGGATGAAAGACTAGTACACCACATCGTATTCCCACCAATGGGTAAAAGAATGCAGCCTTGGAAACACTTGCAGTCAACATTCTAGCATCTTTAGGAAAAGGAAACTCAGGTGCATATGAAGCCAATGAAAAGGCAGGTAGTACAAAATATGAAAGAAGTCAAGTTTTCTAATACCATTACATTTAATAGGCCCATACAACTTAAGGGATTTTAGGGAGGTAAACTAGTTATTTTAAATACACTTAAATACATAACATTGATTTAATTCAACTTTTTCTTGAAGTATAATGAAAAGTTTAATTTGATGAATCCAATCAATACAACCAAGTTTATTAAAAAGTTAAATAGCAACCTAGTGCTAAGTCAGTTTGATCGTGAGTAGTAGTTTACTCACTATGGTTTCAACATAAACCAAGTTTAACAAGTTATTTCTGTGGATTACATGTTTGCCTAAGCATTAGATCAATCTGAAAGCCTACTCTGTAGTTGCCAAAGGCAAAGTCCCACTAGTGGGGTCAAAGTTTCCCTATTAAGTTTTTAATGTGTTCACTTTAAACACTGAATGATCCCACTTGTTGGTACTGAAAGAAGAAGCCTTCAAATATTAATGGTAAATTAGTGAACAACTTCAACTAGCAGACCATCTTTCACCAGAAACATCTAACTTCAGATTGTTTCTTAAAGCCCTAATTCAAAGTTCAAGTTTTCATTACTTGCTGAATTAGTGAAATATGATAGGAGTTCCAATTTTTCATCCTGTTTTCAGAATGAAATATTCCTTAATTAAAAATGCAGCAATACCATATTGTGGATGAAATACAGTCTAGGTGATATACCTACTAACTTAGATCCCTGTCCAGTCAAAGTATAGGTAGACCTAAGTTTCCTGGTGATGCATTCCCTAACACAGATACATGCAGTCACAACATCATCTATCTTCAAACAATCTCAGGTCAAGATCTTGCCATATGGCAAGTTATCCAAGAATAGAGTTCAGTACCCAGTTTGAATACATGAAAATATTAACTTGATTTATGTGCATCTCTTATAATTCCAGTTCCAGAATCTTCATACCATGTCACCTGTATAACAGAAAAGAATATTCAGTTTATATCGCAAAAAAGAGTCCTATTAAGAATGTAATTTAAAATTTATTTTGGTGCAGTGTTGGAAGTTGTAGAGCAGCTGAAAAGGGAAGAGTCTGCTATTTGTGGCAAGTCAGTCAGTGGAAAATAGCACTTGTTCATTTAGCTGCTGGCCACATTTCTGATCTACAGGGCAGCAATCGACTGGTAAGTTAAATCTAATAGGAGCACTGTCATTTTCTCCCAAGTTAGTTGCTCTCTATTCCCCAAAGTCAGAAGTAGGGATGTTAAATATCAGTTAATTGAATAGTCGAGTAATCTCATTAATTCTTATTGGTTAGTTGACTATTCTGTAGTCCCTGGGGACAGGGACAGCAGCCAGTGTCCTCTGGCTTCACCCCTGAGAAGAGCCCTGCCATTCCGCGCTGCTGCCACTGTATCAGAGACAGCAGCACAGGGTGCCACGTGGGAGCTGGTCTGCAAGGGGAGCCAGTTTAAAGCCCAGCTCCCCTTGTGGACCTGTGCTGTCACCCTGTGCTGCTGCCTTTCTAAGGGTTGGTCTGAGCTCCCAGATCTGGCACAAGCCAGAACTGAGCTGGGCTGCGAGCCAGCCTGCTAAAAAACATGTACTGGCAAGTGGGGAGAGGAATGTGTATAGTCTATAGCTTTTACTTATCCATTAATCGACTACACTTTTACATCCCTCATCAGAAGGGCTGATATGAAGTTATCCAGTGTAGCATCAGGTATTGTACAAAGCAGTAGTTCTGCATTAAACACCACATGATGCTGAAATCCAACTGATATGAGGTTAAACGTATGGTTTTCAAGTTTAGTAACTTCCATTTTCTTTAGTCTTCATAATTAAGTTAATGCCCTAACAACCTACAGCACTTCTATTTTAAGTTTTTCTGAGCACAAATTCCCAGTTTTATCAAATGCTGTTGTAGTTACAAAGTGCTGACACTAGGACAGCTTTATTTTTCTTTGCAGCCTGTACCATATTTGGTGTTAGGTTCCACAAATTGAAATATGCCAGCCTTAAACTATTGCACATCTATAATCTCAAAATTGCTGGCATTGTTAATAGTAAATGTATCAGAGCTCTTCTAGACAAACCTGCTTTGGGTTTATAACTATCCTAACTACAGATGGAAAAGCATCTGACTGCAACCATAATATAAAAAAAAAAAAAATCACTAACATTGCTTTCTAAAGCATCAACATTAGGGCTATAATAGAATAACCATTTAAACAGTTTACATAAACTTGGATTCCTTGGTTACCATTAAGTTACACACAGGCTTCCTTGCCCCCCCAATCCCGTTTCACTGTGATGTTGTATTTAAGATAAACATGATCCTTGGGCATATAAACTGATATTAAATAGACTGATAGATTTCAAGGCCAGAATGGACTGTTGTGATCATCTAGTATGAGCTCCTGTGTAATAGGCTACCAAACTCTCAAAGTAATTCCTAGAGATTATTTTTAGTAAATCAAGGAGTGGGGAGGTAGTATTTCCTCTGTATCTGGCATTAGACAATTATAGGGATAGTGTGTCAACACTGCAAAAAGGATGTTAATTGGATAGACTTCAGAAGAAAGCTATAAAAACATGCAGGGTTTAGAACACGTGTTTTTTTAAGTAGAGTTTTTTTAGTCTCAGTGTATTTATCCAAGAGAAGGTTAAGAGAAATTGATCAAGATCTACAGGTACCTACATGGGAGAGTCAAGACTGGATGTGTCTCCATAAAGCATTCTGTAGTTCAATTAGAAATTATAGATTTGATGCAGAAGTTATTGGATGAAACTTTCTGCTTCACACAGGATAAAGTCAGTCTAGACTGATACTAGTCCATTCTGGCCTTAATTTATGAACCCATCTATCCCAGTATCTTGTCACTAACAGTACCCAATGTTAGATGCTTGAGAGAGAATACTAAGAATCTTGTAACCATTATAAGGTAATTAGGCAGAGAACATATTCCTGTGGGACCTTATTAAAAACGGTCTTATTGGATGACTTCTGTAATGAATTTTTGATCCACTTAATATGACTAGATGAAATTGAATAGTCCTGCATGACATACTGATTACAAAAAACTAAGTCAAATGACTTACAGAAGACTTTTATCAGTGATCTTTATCAAAGGTATCTGGAATAAAAAAGATACCAAGCTTAAGACCAGTTTTCCATAAAATAATATTGATTATTAGTTACACTGCCATGTTTAAAATTCTTTACTGATTGTCTCCCATGCCAGCATTTCCCTGGTGTTGCTTGTGACTGATGTCAGGCTAACCTGCCTATAATTTTTAAATTTTCCCACTCCCCATCTAACTAGTAGTCTCATCCAACACAGCAATTCCTATGTTCTGGATAGGGAAGATCTGCCTCAGTAGTAACTACCTCAGTTCTAAAACTGGTTAACCCATTTATCTAGAGTAGTGTAACTTTTCCTCATTTGCAGACCATTACATCATCAAATGGAGGTATAGACCCCTTTGGAAATCAGTCTGCGGACCCCAGGGTCCACAAAACAAGCTGAAATCCATTGATCTAGAGATCACTCTACATAGTAACAGTCTGGTGATTAACTTACATTATTTCCCTTATTTCATTATTTCCCTTATTTCAGGCGGTTTGACATTCTTTTGCTATCATCTGAAGTCCAGAAATTGTTTTTTCCATCCCCTATGTTTCTCCATCTACCTCTAGAAAAGTTGTTGCTGAGGTCAGACTAATTATTCGCTTCAGGAGACTTTGTCATTGTGCTTCCAAAGAGAGCAAACTGCTTATGGAGACACTGCAATTCGGCCTTTTATTGTCATCATTCCTCAGCAACACAGAAGTCCTTACAAAGTTTGGCATATCAAAAAGAGGATCTTTTATGATTGCATCAGATGTTATTTAATGAAAGTAATAATCAGAATTATAAATCCTGAAATCAGTTTTATATACATTTAAGTAGCTATGAGGGGTACCAAAACTATTCTCATGGAAGCTGTGGATTCTCAGCACTCTGGATAATCAGATACAAGTTGTCAAGCTGGGCACTCAAAATATTTGGCTGCATAAAATTAAATGGACAGTTCTGAAAATCTGTCTGCAAGCAACTTGGCCATGGTATCAAAAGTCAGTCGCAGAGCTAAAAAACATGCCAAAGATCCTGGTTACCTGGCTCCATGCTCTACAAGACAACACGTCTTCTAAATCAGTGTCACAGTATTTTGAAACAGCTTGTCAATGGTGGGTTGGCCCTTTAAGGGTAATCAGGGCCAGCTTGCATGACAGGCTTGTAAGAGACAGGTCAACCCACATCTAAACAACATAAATTAAATTGAAGATGGGCTGGTTGATAGCTAGTTAACCCGAGAAAGGGTTACAGGGCTCTGTGTGTGGTATAGGGTGTATAAGATGGGGATATTATAGAAATTGGAAAGCTCTCAAGAAAGTTTGCTCCCTAGAGCAATGAGTCTAGAAAGTATGCTTCTAGGGACAAAACTCAAACAGTAGCAAGAAGCTCAACTTGTTGGGAACTATATACTGCCCCAAGCAAGAGCTGCCGTTGACATTTCTGCAGCTATTTGGCTCGGAGATTCTCTTCAGATAGTGGGAAGTGGCTTGATTCCAGGAAAGGGACCTGCACTGAGAACACCCTACTAATGCAGGGCCTAGAAGGAAACAAGGACTAGATTTGGGTTGACAGAGAAAAATTAAGACTGATCATCTCTAGCTAAGACTCTGTGGTGAAGGTTTGCTTGTATTTCACCGGGCCTTTGGTTAATAAACTAGATTCCTCAGAAGGAGCTCTGTTCTTTGCACAAAGCCTCAAACTTAGTGACACAGAGGAAACTGAGCTGGGGTAGTCTAGAGTACTATATTTGGCCAGCAGAGGGTATACAGTGCAGGTATGCTGTGAAATGGTTTTATAGTCTTCCTTTAAATATTTTGTAAGCGACTTTGTGCCAAATCTTGCCAAACTTACTGTCTGTTCTTAAAATGAGCAATATATTCACGCCTTTTCATTTTTAAATAGCTTAGGTATGAGCCTGCTTAATTTATGAGATTGCAGAAACTGCCCATCCCACAATAATATACTTGAACCTAAATTGTCAAATTGCAGAGCTAACAGCAGGGAATCCCAACCACTGAAGGACTTTTGCTGTCAGACTTGTATATTAATGATTGTAACAGTTGCAGCAAAATGTCAGATTATAAAAAAAATTAGCAGGCATAATTCTCAAATGCTTATACTATTCCCATGTAATTTTTTTCCTTCTGGATTTTCCAAATTATGAAGATTTTTAAAGAGTTCATTACTACTTTAGTGCAATTTTCCACTTGTCTGCCACTTAGTGGCAATTAGATGACAATCATCCCATAGTTCAGGTAGGGCCTTACTTATATAGAAATTTTACTACTCACCATAATGATCACTCCAATGTGGATTCCATGTTGCAGGTATCAGCAAGACATCTGAAGAATCCCAATGTCTCTGAACTTCTTGCAGGCTCCTGACTGATGAGCTGGAGCTGTGACCCTCTTGATATTTTTTCATTAATCATGTTCAACTTTGTATTAAGGAAGAGGGAGAAGACTTAGCTGCTGTATTAAAGAGTAAATTAAAAAGGCAGCCTTGGAAGTAGAGAAACTCGCTTTGGAGGCATACTGGTTCCTATTCATCAAAGTTGTTTGGAGATGGGGATGTCAGTTATTAAATATTCTACTTCATGTGCTTCTCATCAGATAGAGGCATCACAAAAGTTGTACCTGCTGGTGAAATGAGAAAACTGTGCCCTGACAATTACTCCATAAAATTTAATCAGTGGGCACTCCTACTGGGAAAAAAAAGCAGATCTTTAAAAGGTACTACTACTAAGAATATTTTGGAGGAACAAGTATTTGATGAACTGCTTGGTAAAGTAAATGCTCAGAATTTTTTTCCCAGTTGAAAACCCCTTCATTTCTGGAACATACATTCTAAAATAAAATTTCTGCTCCAGTCAAAGCACAGTACAGATTAGAAAAGGATTGCATATTTTCATTTTCTAAAAAAAACATTCCAAATACACATTGTTTTAGAAACAAAGTGCACTTCAACAAATGTCTGGCAAAAGACACCAATTAAGCAATCTTACAAAACTGAGGAATGTATCATATACATTCATTTGTAACATGACAGTACTAAAAGCCTAAGAATTCAACACTATTAAAATGTATACAGTACTGTAAATATACATAGTTTTTTATAAAACAATTTAGCATTTCCTTGTACTGCCTATTGATGTAGATATCTGAACAAGAGGTCAAAAAGAAGCAGGGCTTTATATTTCATCTCTGATGTTTTGGGTTTAGTAATAAATGCTTTTAAAAAAACATAAGGCACAATACTGCTAGTCTAGCAAAAAAATAAAAACAACCACCACCCCGATTTAAAGTCATAATGGAAAATAGCCAAAAGGAATTTTCTATTTTGTGACAAAAGCAAAGACCCCTAACTTCATAAAAAATCCTAAGAAGGGATCCCAGTTTGTACACATGGAAATGAGGGCAAGAGAATGTTTACGAGGGAAATCAGGGAAGTCTAGAACAGAAATACTCTAGCCATAATAGCCCTTTTCTACTCTGTTTTACTGAGTTAAAGATTCAGAGAGACAGAGGTAACTGACATGGATGCTAGATGAATCAACACGCTCAGCATGTTAACACTATCCAGCAAAGACACTGAAGTTAGTCATTTCTGCCAAATTCAGCATAGAAGTTAATGAGATGAAAAAAAATGTAGGTACTCAGCTCTGAGTTAATATCAATGGTTCTTAGTGTTTTCTAAGAAAATTGCCATCAATTATTTTTTTCATCCAGTGGTGAGTGGAAGATGCTATATAATATCAAAGGAATTATTTGATATTTTCACAATCTATTTTGCATGCTTCTTAAACATCCAGCTTTTTTAAAAGTATGGTTTAATAAAATGTAGTGTTGAAAATGCTTTCAGCTTTATGTACATGCTAAACAAACAGTGTAACCAACATTTATCCATACAACTTTTTATATTCTGTTCTCTCATCCTAGTCTTCATCTGTGCTACAGCCCTCTGGAACACACCAACATTGTAATAATTCTTATCAGATGTATTGCATCTTTCATAGGATCAGACAGACTAGTTTAAAAAATCCTTTTTATACAAAATTCTTAGTTATTAGCCCTTTTGGAACATTAACTAGAAAAGTTCTCAAGATAAAATAAATTACATTGTTATTTTTCCCATCAACTAGGTCAAAGTTCATACTAAATTAAATAAAAAGTTCTTTAAGCAGTCTCATCAGTCTTCCATGAAGCTTTTCAGTGGGAATTTCCATTAGACAGATGTTCTCCATGCCGACTATCACTGCCATCCAGGTCTAAAAATTAGGAGTTACAAATTTAAATCGTTACCTATTAAGTAAGTTAAATATTAAGAGGGTAAGCCAGATTACATTTACTAAACTATCGAGAAAATTTGGGGACAAGTTGTACAGCTAGTCATGCAAAATTCCTGTTTATTTCAACATCAAAATTATGCACAGGAAATTAAGGTTACTTGTACCAGAATTTTGAGATAACTGAATATTCAAACTTAGGATGTTACACCACCTGGTGGCAACTAATGGTAGAGCCTTCCTCAAACAGTGCCCACTGAGAATGCATACATACCTCATCTCCCCCTCAGTGTTTAACATTCTGATTAGTGCTTCCATATTTGGCAACACACACTTCCTACCACCTCAATTCCTCCCTCCAGTAATTCACAGAAATCGTAACAGGACTGAGATGGGGAAAGTAGGTAAGAAAAGTTAGTAACCTTCTGCAACTGTTGTTCTTTAAGGTGTGTTGTACATGTCCATCCTACTCTGGGGTGCATGTGTCAAGCATAGTTGCTGGAAATTTCCCCTCCAGTAGTATCTGTTGGGGCAGCTTGAGCCCATATGCCTATAGCACCAGTACAGAGCAGCCAGTCAACCCCTTGTCCCCTCAGTTACTTCTTTCCAGAGAACTCGGATGTATAAGGGAAGGATATGGAATGGACACATGTAACGTCTCTTAGAACAATTATGGAAGGCAGCAACCATTTTTCTTCAATTGTATATATGCATTCCATTCTAGGTGACTCAAGCAGTTGAATAAGTGGAGGAACTGGAGTTCATGGACCTCCTGAATGCAAAACAGCTTGACCAAATTTGGCACTCTGCTGAGATGACATAATGGAAGGAGAATGTGTGCACTGATAACTGGGTCATTGCTTTACAAATGTCTTGAATAAGGATCTGCAATAGGAATGTTGCAGAGAACGCTTGTGACCTTGTGGAATGAATAGTGGCAAAAACACCTTCCTGATTATAACAAATAAGAATATGTGAAGTGAACCAGGATGAAACTGTCTGACAAGACTGGGAGACTTATCACATTAGCTATGCTACAATCAGTTGGACAGACTTATGCAATGGTTTGGTTCTTTCTATGTAGAAAGCTTAAGGCTGGTCTAATGTTCAGTGAATGAAGGCGTTAATTCCAATTTACATGTGGCTTGAGAGAATATAGAAATGGATAGATTGCCCAAATTCTATAACATTACAAAACCATTTCTGAAACAAAGCTGGGTGAGGATGTAAATATGCCTGAACATTAAAGACCACTATACAGAGGCTGTGATGTGAGGGCACCGAGCTTCAAGACCCTTCTGGCTAAAATAGCCACAACACACCCAACTTTCCAGGAGACGTATAAGGAACATACTGCCAAAGGTTCAAACAGTAATCCCATAAGATTTGATGGGAACAAGTTCAGGGGTCCCAGGCAGAAACAGGCTCTCTCACTGGAGGATAACACCTTTCTAAGGCCTTTGAGAAATTGAACAGACATGTTATTTGGGAAAAGACCCACACACTGGCTACCCACCCAAAGGCGGAAATCCAATACTGCTGCAAGGTGAACCTTGACAGAGTAGAGTGCTGTTTCAGGTACAATAAATATGCAAGTATTTCTTGCAAGAATGATTGCATAGGTGAAACTCCTGTTGGAACATCCAGACAGAGAACCACTCCCACTCAGAGGTAAGTAGCCCTAGTAGAGCGCTTTCTACCTCCTAAGAGGACCTGATGAACTTGCACTGAGCAAGCCCGCTCTTTGGAATTTAGCCATAGAGCTTCCAGGATATTAGGTGAAGAGAGCTCAGGTTTGGGTGAACCAGCTGACTGGTGCTGAGCGATCAGATCTGGGTGTATGGAAGCAGAAATGGAATCTCCACCAAGAGACCTAGCGGAGTGGAGAACCAGTGTTAGCCCCAGTATGGCCCACTAGCACAAGCTGGGCCTGGTCCCATTTGATCTTTAGCAGTATCCTGCACAAGTAGGATACTGAGAAAGCAAAGAAATCTTATCCACAGTAGCAGAAAGGCTATGTGAAGCCTCCATAGCAGATTCACTTTTGACAAAGGAGGCAAGAGCTAGCGCCTCCTTGCCTGTTGAAATAAAACATGGTGGCAGTTTCAACTATGAGCACAAACAAGTGTGTCTGTAAAGTGGGCCAGAAAATCCTGACTGGCCAGGAAAACCACTCACTTTCCTTATCATTGATGGGGAGTGGAAGTTTCACTGGACTACTTCACAAAGGCCTTGAGTTCTGAGGGGCCCCAGGTGAGCTCCCCACACTAGTATTGACACGAGGGCACTGACAATTGAGAGCATATACAGGAAACAACCTCACAGTGAGCAGATCCAGCCATCAATTGAAAGACAAAAACCCAAGGAAATAATGTGAATGGAGGTCCAGATTATGGCAGTTTGGCAAGTACACTGAGGCCGGCAACATTTGGACACACTTGAGGTGCAGCATTGTCTGTTGTACCATGTAAATTCATGAGGCCTTGTGACCTAAAAGCCTCATAAAATTTCTTAAGAATGGATATACTGGATCAGACCAAAGGTCCATCTAGCTTTGACCACTGTTGGAGACAGGATACCATGGCAGCTGCTCCATAGGAAATGAACAGAACAGGTAGTCGTTAAGTGATCCATCCTTTGTCACTCACTCAAAGCTTCTGACAACAGAGGTTACGGGACTGTTCCTATCCATCCTGGCTAATAACCATTGATGGACCTAGTCTCCCTCAATCTAGTTCTTTATTGAACCCTGTTAAAGCCCTGGTCACACCATCCTCTGTCAAGGAGTTCCACAGGCTGACTGCTGTGTGTGAAGAAATACTTGCCTTTGTTTTAAATCTGCTACCCATTAATTACATTTGGTGACACCTAGTTTTTGTGTTTGAGAGCTAGTAAATAATCTCATCTTTTCCACACAGTCATGATTTTAGAGACCTCTACCATGTATCCCACCTTAGTCACCTCTTTTCTAAAATGGAAAGTTGTAGTTTTATTACTCTCTCCTTATATGGCAGCTGTTCCAAACCCCTAATCATTTTGGTCTAAGCAGAGTTGAATACTGTTCCAATGAACTCTAATCTGTGCAGACCTCTCTACATTCACCAAAAGGCCCAACACACCCCTTGGGTGAGTCCAATGCTGGACATTACTTAAGCTTTGGAGCAGCCAGCCCTTGATTAGCCAGATAGGCTTATCTGTGGGATATTAGGGATACCTGCCACTATAACCATATTTTGTGAATACCAGGGAGCTGCAGACAGGCCAAATGGGAGGACCGTGCATTGGTAATGGAAATAGTTCACTATAAATCTGGTGTGTCTTTGGCATATGTATATATGAAAACAGTCGACTCTTAATAGTGAGGATCCAGGAAGGGGATAACGGATTCTAGTGCAAGCATAAAGAACTTAGCTTAACTATCTCAAGAATATTAAGACACAAAATCAGTTAGATCCTCCCGTGGCTTTAGGGATTTAGAAAATCCCTCCTTCCCTCTTAAATTCTGCAGAACCTTTCCCCCAGTTCCCAACCAAAGGACATATTGAACCTCCCAGGCCAATAGATGTCTGAACGGGGTTCCTGAAGAGAAAACGGGAGAGAGAGTGGGGCAAGAGGAGCAGAAATTTACTACAGTGTTTCTCACTTCCATCATGCTCAACACCCACCAGTCAGTAGTATTACGAGACCATGCACAGAGGAAGTAGGAAAGATGGTTTGTAAGCAAAGGAGAAAAAGGATCTGGCATGATGGGAACTGGTAAAACATTCCTGACTGTCCCATCAAGACACCTGCTGGGAAACTCCCTTGATGTCTGGGTGGAACCAGAATTGCCCGAGGTAGAACGGGGTGATGGCCGATGTCTAACACCTATTTCTTTTTCTCTACGGATTCTGATAGGCAGCTGGTGCAGAATAGCCACGGCCATCCTTACACAGAATATGTGGTTGTCTAGGGCCCCTGAAAATTTAGGGCACAACTGAGTCTTCACATCCATCCACCTGTCTCTTCCTATCCCTGTTTTGTGGCTGCTGCAGCCTGGTGAGTCTTCTTCCAGAGAGGATATATAGTTTAAAATCCCATGTAATTGGTTAATGGATTAAAGGTGACACAGATGAGCCCCCCACTGCCGGCAGAGGATGCTCTGGTCGGCATACAGCTACTGTCCACAATGGACCCCCTGCAGGGCTGGAACATTATCCCTCCACTGGTTAACCTTACCACTAAGCCTCACCTGTTAAAGTTAAACATTTACATCCCTAATACAGTTAAAAGTGGAAAAAGCCTCCCGGCTGCCTATTAGCAGAACATTAATGATTCTTACAGTTTCAAAGTGGTAATGAAGCCATTTCCCAAACCCTAGGTACATAGTTTAATTTACTGAGAGAAAAAAAAGTTGTGTTCTCTCATTGGTACCAGATACCACCAGGAATTCAGGGAAGAAGGGAAATTAACCCTAGACAGTAACAAAGTATTTTTGCTCAGCCCTTTTTGAGGTGAAGGAAAGGAATGTAGAGGTCTTCCACAAGGTCTTTAACAGACTCCATAATGGCCTCACAGAGGCAGATCTACTTCTGACAGACCTGCAGTAGCTAAATGTCCACTAGGCTGTGGGAAGACTCACTACCTCCACCTGCATGGGAAATTTAAGGTCACCCAGTAATAGACTCAGAATGGGAGTCCAGAGGAGGTTCTGCACAAGTATGATGCCACCCCTCTTTTCAAGAGGAGCAAATAAGAGCACTTGAAATAAGCCCTGGAAACTGAGAAGGGAAAAACCCACATGTTCCAAAAGGGAAAATGCATTGGTCTGCAATGATTTCCTGACCATGGGTTCAACCCTATTCCTAAGCTCAGGTCCACAGAAGAGCATAAATACCTGGGAAAGCAGCAAGAATGACTAACAGGAAAAGACAAATGAGAACTTCTGGTGAGCACAACAATGTGATTTCCACTGATGATGCAGAGAGATGCAAAGGCAGAGGTGTCCACACTAAAGCAAGCATCGTATGCTTCATTTTCATGATACCAAAGGGTGCAGTAGCAAATGATGGGATCAGACTGCTTCCCTCCTGACTCCTGAAACCAATAGTGCAGACTCTTGTATTGCTGGTGACACCAGTACCAATGGCAAAAGAAGATCTGATAGCAGCAAACATCTCTAAAACTCCCATCATCCGAACAAGTGGGCTGTGCCCATGAAAGTTCATACCACCATCTACATGTTTTGTTAGTCTATAAAGTGCTACCAGACCATTTGTTGTTTTTTAAGTTTATCCTGTATAGACTAACCCCCTGAATCTCCAATGTGGTTGGAATTGAGATAGCATAGGTACTGCACTGAGTCACAGATGTAAACAGCTCCTCAGGTAACAGACTTGATAGTGCTGACTTCTGTGAGAGAGAGAGATTTAGCTCACACTCTACCTCTTATCTCCATGTCTGACCACCTCTGGTGCCAGGAACTGTCCATCAACTGAGTTTCTTGTACCTCTTCCTAGGCCCTACGAGGTGGTGATCAGTGCTGGGACTCCAGTGCAGTAGAAAGAGCACTCCTTACTGATGCCAAGGCACTGAGTGCCATTTCTGACCAGCCTGGCTCAGATGGAGGTCTCAGGGCTGCCTCCCTGAGCAAAAACTCCATCTGGTTCTTCTTCAGGCATGGCGAAGTCTCTACAGATCTGGCAACAGTATCCAATGAGAGCTTCGCCAGACATTTCAGGCAGCTTGAGTGCAGATCCATCAGAAGCATAGTCTTGGTGCAGGGCCTAAAGCCTAGTGACCAAGGAATATTTTGGCATGGAGAACTGATAAAAATGCTGCTAAAATATGAAGTTACAGAATGTCACAAATTGACAACTAATTATGTATAGATATAAGAAAGACCACAGAAAGCCTGCCAACGCAAGGTCAGCAGTCCCAGCAACCATCATCGGTGGTAAGAAGGAACTGACAGGGTTTAGAGTTGGCTGGGCAATTTTTATCAATGCTATTGGTGCACTACAGCAGAATGTGCTCAAACTGCCATGTTAGATCACTGAAGGAAAAAAATTCAGCAACTGTGCTCGAGGCACACACACAGCTAGACTGGAATGCACATGTGCAATCATTAAAAGTGATATGAATATGCAGAGTAATCTCAAAAGAGTTCTGGTTTCAAGTAGCTAACTTTCATTAGAGAGTCTCTGCATATTCCCACTTCGGACTACTTTCACAAGTAGTGCAGAACCCACCCATCCCCAGATATGGGAACAGAGTCTTCATTAAATGATTGTAACCTCTGCCAACTGTAGCATTCCTTCTAGAAGCTAGATACAGAGCAAAATTTTTTGTCAATGTGTAATCTGACTTTTAGGTAGTAGCCTTGCAAATTAAAAAATAGGAACCTGCTTAAAACAGGCCACAGATCCTGTTGCAGCACTGTATGAGTAAGATGACAGAAGAACCCTGAACTTCTGTTCATCCCTAACACTGAAGGATGCACTATTTAACACAGTTGGAAACAGCCCAAGAAAATATACAACCCTTCTGGCTGGTTAAAGCCGTTATGAAGACTACTTTGATAAATAAAAATACTCCCTCAAGAAGTTAAAGGGTTACCTGATCAAATAACCCCTTCATAAATCTTTTTACAGAATCATGTACAACTGAAATAGCCAATAGTGAACTTTTATAGCATTAGACAACTCAGATTTAAGTTCAGTAAACATTACAGAACATAGGATATGGAAGCTGCTACAGGAGAATCAGATTTTCCTCCCATCCAAACAGTTCTAGCTCATTTTAAATAGTAACATTTTCTAATACACAGTTTCCTAAAATTAAACAGTCTGCTCTGTAACAATGAAGGACATGATTACTCAAGACTAGTCAGTCTGATAGCTCAGGCTGTCAAATGAAGAAACTGAAGGTTTGGGTGAAGGATATTGTCTTCTTGCTATGATGTGAGAACCGTTGACAGAGGAAGATACATATACAGTCTGAGAGTTGAAGCAATTCTGTCTCAGCTGAACTAGGGAAAGTGATCTCATTTTAGCCCTGACCAATCTTTTACCACTTTCTGAATCACTGGAAAAAGAGGAAAAGCCAAACAGTCTCTTTTCCCAATGCAGAGTCCCTTTTCCCAATCTGACATGGACTTGACTGTGCCTTCCTGCTTTAGAAAGGAAGGGAATACTTTATTGACTCCTGTAGTAAAATGATTTATGTTGGGTCCATCTCAATGGGAAAAAAAGTGTCTGAGCTACCTAATCTTTCAGGAACTACTTGTGAATCTGAGAAGTGTCCTGTTGAGATTATCTGCTAACACAATGTTCTCTCCTCTGCTCAATGCCAGGCAAAAGGCCAGATCTCAGGAAAAATGCAGCAATCCCATAACCTGGGCACTTTGGCGCACAACTGGAAAGAGTTTCCCCTTGTTTGCTCATGTAATAAATAACAGTTGTATCACCAGATGCTACTTGAACAACCCTCCCTTTTATATGAGGAATGAATGAATGTGAGTCAAATGAATGGCTCTTAATTCCAACACACCAACTCTTCTCAAAAAGCTTAGCTACTCCAGATTGTATGCCAACCTAAACGGGCTCCCTTTCCACTTTAGGAAGCATCCGATGCCATCTTAACTGATTGTGAAGTACAATTGAACAGGACAGTTGAGAAATCTGATCTTTTCAGCCATCACCTCAGTGAACCAAGAACATTCTGCAGCACAGTGATAAACATTTGAAGACTGTCCTTATTGGATGTGTAAGCCTGAAATATGCCATCACCTCAATGAACCAAGAACATTCTGCAGCACAGTGATAAACATTTGAAGACTGTCCTTATTGGATGTGTAAGCCTGAAATATGCAATGATACATCAGTCTCATTCTGAGACGAGAACAGGGAGTGGTAGTGGCCATCAAAACTCTAAGACTTGGGATGACAATCACTTTCCCAGATTGGCAAATTGAAACTTGCAAAGCCACTTGCTCTATTTTAGAAACCTGTCTTCTGGATAAAGAGTTTTCCATTCTACTGAGTCCAATACAAAAACTATTTAAAAAGTTCAGAGCTAGAGAGATTCCATTTAATGTTTAACTGCAAAACACTGGGCTTCCAAGTAGAACCTGGAACCAACTTGGGTTTCAAAGTCAGAACTGTAGAGACTGACAGAATTGGATGGCTGACAAGTTGAGGCACGGCTAAATGTGACTGTCTTCAGAACGGATACACTCAAAACTAAAATAACCTTCAATTTTCTAGGAGGCAGTTAGCCCTCTTCAATCAACAGCGCCTTCAAAGCATTGTCAGCTTTAGCCAAAGGATTAGAAACTGGCATTGAGAAAGATTCTGACCATTTGGAATATTGCTGCTTCCACTGCCTTTTCTGGATTTAATTTTTTCCAAAGAAGGTCCTGTCAGTGATGACCAAGAGTACTGTTTCCATTAGCACCAGGTCAGTAAGCACATCAGAGCCCTAGGAGTAATAAGTGCAACGAGGATGTCAAACAGTCTTAAATTTAAAATTGCAACTGTTACAAAAGAGCAACAGTCTAACCAATTCTTAGGAATCACCTTTAGAGCAATTATTTATTGTATTAATTTTGCAGACTTTTAAGAGTGCACAAGTGAATGCATATATGGACACTTCAAAACAGTGACAAGTGTTTAGCAAGAAATAACCACTCTGACACTATTATCAACATCAGCCAAAACTCTAAGGAAACAAATGAACTTCAAGTTGAGCAAGTACTGGCAGCAAATGATATACATATAGGCCTTCCACCAAGAATGCCTTGAACACAAATACAATTTGTGGAGCCTATAGGACCAACCTGCTTGCTTGCCTAAACATCTGTTTTCTTACATGAATTTATGGTTTAATTACTTAATAGCACATTTACAGTGAAGCTGTAACAAGGGATCCTTTATGTTGATATAAGGCAAAGTAGCATATATTTGGGACATTTCTCAGATAGCAAAGTCAACTTGCATATGTTCCGGATTTTTGACCTGGACAAATGATGATAGGATAAAGCAACTTTTAATGGCATAGGTGGCTTCCAAGACCACCCTCAAAGTGACCAAGTTCACTATTACAACAGAAACAACAAGTGAGAATGATCTAATGTAATCAATACATACAAACAGGCCATATGTATCCAGCCTACGGAATAGTTAGGTGAGGAAGTTGTGGGCATAGGAAGGCCCAAGCTCATAGCATATAAGACAGGATGCCTGGAGTTTGTTAGGAGGAGGAATCTGGAGTTAAGATTAGTCTATAAACTTTGTCTAATTATCTTAGTTTAATCTAGGTTTAAGTCAGTCAATTAAGTAAACTAAGTTAACTTTAATAGCTCTTCACATTAGCTTCTGCACCTCCAACTCAAGAATTAGGAAACCTGAACCTGAACAAGGGATGTTAGATAGCAGATAATAGAATAGTTGACTAACCACAAAAATTCTTAGTGGTTAGTCAACTATTCTATAATCTCCAGGACCTCTGTATCTGAGGCAGCAGTGTGGGGTTCCAGGCAGGAGTCGGTCCATGAGAGGAGCTAGTTTAAAAGTCAACCTCCCCTTGCGGACCAGCTGCCTGCCACCTCAGGCTGCTGCCTCACAGGCAGCAGCACGGGGTTGCAGCAGCCCATGGACAGAGGCTGCTGGGGCCTGCCATAGGCAGAGGCTGCTTCACAGCAGCCTCTCCTACACGCCCACCCTGCTGCCTTTTAAGTCGACTCTTGTTACCCCCACACTTGCTGCCTCTGATACAGACCACTTCTAAGGCCTTCCCTTAGGGTCATAATGGGCATTCATTCGGAAGTGAACTAATCAATTCTTAGATGAATCATCCACTCTGGTCTCAGTAACTTGAGAAAAGCTAGGCAAATTTAAGTATTTTTCTTACTTGCCACAGATTTTGTATTCAACAGCATGTAGTGCAGAGTAAGAGCCCTGCCAAATTATGCTTTGTGCCCTAGAAATCACATCCCAGGTGAGACCAGGGCTGATGCATCTTAAATTCCTGGTACAATCCTAGAAAGTTGTCGTTTCCTTAATCTTATATGGACCATCAATAACGTTGAAGGAGCCCCAAAAAACTACAGGAGTTTCTTCTCCCTTAATGTAGCCCTTCCAACCCCCTATTTACAACACTGCAACTACACCCTCAAACTCTTTAGACCACACACCTGCATTAAAAAAAAAAGCGAATAACAGTCTGTGCACTTTCCTCAAATACCTAAATCATATCCAAAGCCCCCCAAAAGGAGCAATCCTCCCATCATAAATTTGTTAGTTCTTTGATGAACTCCAATTTTCCCAAGGCTGGCATGATTTCAGACTGCCAATCTGAAGTAAACTCAAGAAAAAACAATTACTTACCTCAAATGTTTTCTTAGAGTGATTGCTCATGTCCATTCCATGTAGGTGACTCCAAAGCAGAAACCCCAGGAGGCAGGGTCAGAGTTCTCACCTTCCAATGAATGGAGGACAGCCCTACCCAAGGCAGCATCCTCCATTGCCTGATGTGTCAGCGCATAGTGGTTAGCAAAGATGTGGACAGAGGACCACATGGAGGCCCCTGCAGATGTCCAGGACTAGTACCTAGGCCACAAAAGCTACAGAGGAGGCCTGAGCTCTAGTACAGGGTCATGAGAGGAGGAGATGGAACCCTGGCCAACCCCATAGCAGTTCCTAATGCAGGCTGTGATCCAGGAGGAGATCCTTTGCGCAGAGACTGCCTGACCCGTCAGCTGCTCTACAATGGCAACAAAGAGCTGAGGCGACCTACGGAAGGGCTTTATTCTCTCTAAATAAAAGACTAAAGCCCTCCTAACATCCAAAGCGTGCAACGCCTGTTCCTTACCCAATGCGTGGAGCTTGGAGTAAAAAACTGGCATGAAAATGTCCTGACACACATGAAAGTTAGACACCATCTTTGGTAGGAAGTGGGGTGGGAGCACAATCTGACTCTACCCTTAAAGAAAACCGTACATGGGGGGCCCCCCGAAATAAGAGCCCTTAGCTCAGACATGTGCCTGGCTGACGTGATGACCACCAGCAGGGACACCTAGTAGGACAAGTGTAGCAATGAACACGTCGCCAGGGGGTTAAAATGGGGGGGGGGGGGGGTCGTATGAGTTTAGACAGGACCAAGTTGATGTCCCACTGGGGAAACGGGCTGCCACACGAGTAAAGCCTGTCTAGGTCCTTCAAAAATGCGTTCACCATCAAGTCCGCGAAGAGGGTCTCACCGTTGGCACCCAGGTGGAAAGCGTAAATAGCCGCTAGGTGAACCTTAATCAAGAAGGAAGATAACCCCTGTATCTTAAGCTCCAGAGGGTAGTCCAGGACCACGGGGATTGGGGCATCCAAAGGAGACACTCCCCCGAGTAGGCCAGATATAGAATCGCTTCCACTGAGCCAGATAAGTAGCCCTAGTGGAAGGTTTCCTGCTCCCCAAAAATTCTTCCTGCACGAGCATTGAAGTTCTGCCACGATCAGCCACGGAGGTAGAGAACTGCAGGTCTGGGAGGCAAAGCCTGCCAAAGTCCTGCACGATCAGGTTCGGGACTAGCAGGAGCACAACCGGCCTCTCACACGGCAGGCTCAGAAGGATCGAGAACTAGTGCTGTCTGGACCATGCAGATGCAATGAGAATCAGGGACGCCCTGAATTCCCGCATGCACAGGAGCACTTGGTAGATCAGTGGGAACACGTAAAGTAGAGCCCTAGGCCAAGGAACGAGTAAAGCATCTCCCAGAGAGCCCCTTCCTAGACCCATGAGAAAACAGAACCTCGAGCACTTCCTGTTCTGGCACATGGCGAATAGGTCCAAACGGGGAAACCCCCACCTGCAGAAGATGCCCAGGACTACATCCCCCGAGGGCCCACTCGTAGCCAAAGAAGGACCCGCTCAGCCAGTCTACAAGAGTGTTCTGGGAACCCAGAAGATAGGAGGCAATCAGGTGGATGTCTGCCCTGATGCAGAGATCTCACAGGTGAAAGCTCCTCCCCAATCCTGCCCTGCCCATTGATGTAGGAGACCGCCAATGTGTTGTCGGACAGGATGAGGACCAACTTGCCCCTGAGCCTAGGAAGGAAGGCTACACAGGTGAGGCAGACTGCTCGCAATTCCCTGACATTGATGTGCAGGGCGAGATCATCCCTCGACCACATACCTTGCATCCACATGTCTCTAAGGTGGGATCCCCCAACCAGTGTCCGACATCTGTCACAAGCCGGAGGACTGGCAGAGGCTTGGAGAACAGGACTCTGGCACAGACCTTCTCCTTCAGGGTCCACTAGTCCAGGGAGCGAAGGCCATCAGAAGGGACTGTCACTACTGTCCCACATGTGAAAGGACAGGTTGAGAGTCCATGCCAGCCACATCTGCAGTGGGTGCATGCGGAGCCTGGCATGCTGGATGATGTAGGTGCATGCGGCTATTAGGCCCAGAAGGTGGCCATGGTTATTGAGAAGCCTACATGTCCCGAAGACCGACCTGATTACCAGGAAGCGGGATCTGGGGAGGGAGGCCTTGGCCGTTGTCAAGTCCAGCTTGGTGCCCACAAACTATCACTGGGGTAGGCACCAGGGTCGATTTGGGCACATTCAGGAGCAGTCCCAACTTCCAAAAGTTTTTGAGCCAAGGTGATGTGGGCCCGTACCTGGTTGGTAGAGCGCTCCCATAAGAGCCAGTCATCCAGATATGGGAACACCTGGACTCCTTGTCTTCTCAGAGAAGCGGCAACGACAGCCATTCATTTTCTGAAGACCCGGGGGGCTGTGGAAAGCCCAAAGGGAAGGACTGTAAAGTGATAGTGATCCCTGCCTACTGTAAAGTGGAGGAACCGACAGTGGTGGGGCACAATAGAAATATGAAAATATGCATCTTTTAGATCGAGGGCAGCATACCAGTCTCCAGGGGCTTGGGAGGGAATGATGGATGCCAAAATTACCATCTTGAATTTGGTCTTGACAATTAAGGCATTGAGATCCCAAGATCCAGGACGGGACGTAACCCACCCTTGGCTTTGAGGACCAGAAAATACTGGGAATAGAAGCCACTGCGCAATACCCCAGGGGAATTGCCCCTGCGGCCCCCAGGGTGAGGAGCTGAAGCCCCTTCTCCCACAGGAGAAGCTCGTGAGAAGGGTCCCTGAAGTGTAACGAGGGACCAGGATGAGAGAGAAGGTCAGAAGTGAAGGGAATGACCTACCTCCTCCCCACCATTTCTAGGACACTACAGTCTGAGGTAATGGATTCCCAGGCCCAGTGGAAAGGGAATAGATTGTCCCTGGAAAGGGAGGGACGAGGCTGGTAAGGTGTCCTCGGATGTACCCTCAAAATTCTTGACAGGGCCTTGAGGACTTATTAGGCGGGCCCTGACTGATCCTGGGCCATTCTGACCCTAGGACAGCTGGGAATGACATCTGATGTTCTTCTCATTGCCGTTCCTGTTGTGGCGATGGAAGTCAGGATATGTGCCCTACTGAGAAGACCTGGAGGCCTTCCTGCCCGGGAAGGAGTGCCGTTTGGGTAACCAGGGTGTGAATACCCAAGGACTTTAAGGTGGCCTGGGTATCTTTGAGGCCATGCAGACATTGGTATGTCTGCTCAGAGAATAAGGACAGGCCCTCAAAGGAGAGGTTATGGTGTTATGTAGTTATGCACTCCGGATCCCTGCAACCAGGAGCTGCAGCATAGAACCAGCCCCATGGCCATGGCCCATGCAGCCACAAAGGGCAGCCTGAAGCTTGGCTCTAGAAATCACCCTGCCCTCCTCTGAGAGGGCTCTAAATTCGGGCCAAGAGTCCCTGGGGAGCAGTTCGGTGAACTTATCCACAGAGGCCCATGAGTTACAGGCATAGCAAGACAGGCTATGCGAAACTGGAGGCCTCTAGATGCCTAGGCTTTCCTGCCTAACTGGTCCATTTTCTTGGCATCCCTATTTTTGGGGGTAGCACCCAGCTGGCCCTGCCTCTCCCTTTGGTTCACCACCTGGAGATCCAGAGATCCTGGAGGTGTATGGGAGAAGAGGTATTAGTTCCCCTCCTGGGACAGAGTACCATTGCTCAGCCCTTGTCCATCGGAGAGATAAAAGCCAGAGTTTGCCAGAGGGTCTTCGATATTTTGGCCACTCTTTTGTTGATGAGGAGGGCCACTTTGGTAGGGGTGTCAGACCACAAGATGTTGTAGCCAGACATGAACCCCATCTTGTCTCCCCCCCCCCCC
>CM057845.1:209162517-209183595 GCA_030068395.1 Apalone spinifera
TAGGAGGGTGGTGAAGTACTGGAATGGATTACCTAGGGAGGTGGTAGAATCTCTATCTCTAGAGGTTTTTAAGTCTCGGCTTGACGATCTTGGCTGGATTGATTTAGTTTGGATTGGTCCTGCCTTGGGCAAGGGGCTGGACTTGATGATCTCCTGAGGTCTCTTCCAGCTCTATGATTCTGTGATTGCTAATGTGGATAGGTTCTGTGTTTTCAGTGTGTTATTAGTACAGCTGATGTATATCTGGGACTTGCTGCCCAGAAATTGAGTGATGTACAAAGTGAGCCCAGTGGCCTCTCTTCATTGAGAAACTCCTAGTGCACATCCCTGGATATATAGTTATACATTTATTAATGATTTCTTTCCTTCTTATAAAAACATACACATTCAGTCCTCACTCCTCAAGTCCACCTTAGCTTTGTGTGGCACAGGACGGAGAGGGAAGGTAAAAATAATTCTATGTTTGTGATTCAGAGGTCCATTGGCTACACGGTACACAGCTATATGTCAGTAACTTTTTAGGACTCACACTAAATCTTACACACTGGTTTCATGATATATACACAAAAGGCGGCATATACTGTATCAGTGAAAACTAATCATTCACTGGTCATCAGAATTCTAGCATAATGTGTTTAATGGATGTGTACAAAGAGTTGTAAGTATGCACCATAATTATGGTGTCAAAATGTATTTGACAAGCAATGCATAAGCCCAGTTTGCCTTGGACAAAGGAATGTGTATTTTCTTGTCTGACCAGCCTGATCATCAGGCAAAGACAATGAAGGTCCATTTAATAAAAGGAAAACAAAGCCATCAAACTAATGAGCGAGGGAAGATAGCCTCTTACCAGAGTAAGTCTGAACCAGAACTGACGAGCAGCTGAATCAACTTATTTTATGTTATATTATTGTATTTTAAAAGTGTATCAAGAAAGATGTTTTAGGAAAGCCTCTGACACACTGGTGATCAATATAATTGTGAAATGTAGAGTATAATACAACATGGTGAATTTTGGTTACTCACTGATATGCTTTATACCAGCAGTTCTCAACCAGAGTTCCAGGGTTCCCTGGGTGGGCCAGGAGCAGGCTTCAGGGATCCACCAAGCAGGGCTAGCATTAGAGTCAGTGGGGCTTAGAGCAGAAAGCTGAAGCTCTATTGCCCAGGTAGGGTTGCCAGATAGTTTCAGAAAAAACACCGAACAACAACAACAAAAAAGACCCCTAGCGTTGTTCAAACAAACAAACAATGTGACCCCTTTAAGAAACGTGTGGTGAGGCCCTAACAGGCTGTCAGCGGCCACCCGCCATCTTGCCTTCCTGCGTGGGGCTGGACAGCTCTCCTGCGGAACCCGGTAAGCACTAGGGTTGCCAGGCTGCCTCCGTATTGAGCCGGACGGCCCAGGATTTTCACCTCCTGTCGAGAAAAAATCAGAAAGTACCAGACATTTTAGGTGTCCAGTATTTTCTGATTTTTTTTTTACCAGACAGGAGGCGAAAATAACGGACTGCCCAGTTCAATACCAGACACCTGGCAACCCTATGCCCAGGACTAAAGCCAAAGCTTGAGCAACATAGCTGTGCAGGGCCCCCAATGGTGTGGCATCCCAGGTCGTTGCCCTGATTGCTATCCCCTAATGCTGCACGTGGCTTTCATACACATTGAAGTAGTTGTTGTGACACAGTTGAAAGGGGAGAGAACCTCTATCACTGGAGGGCAGGGATAAAAATGGTCAGAGCTCTTGAAATCACAGAACATTGGATCCTTCACCAAGGGGGCTAAAGTCTCTCAGAACTGGGTATTGGTGAGAAATCTGCTCAGGCACAGATTGTAACTTGCTAAGTTTCAGTCTTAGAAGTGTATTTTTATTTTTATTTGTCACCATTTATTTGTATTCCTTATACTTGGAATCTCTTAAATGTAGGACTTTTTGTTTAATAAACTTGTTTTCCTTTTACATAAACCAATTCAGTGCTGTGATGGGAATAATAAATCGTGTTTATCATATTACCCTTAAATTAATGAGTTGCAGTGTAATTTCCTTTTAAAGGAACAACATACTTACTAACTTCTGTGAGTGTAATCAGTAAGAGGGCTGGATACTGCAGGAGCTGTCTCGGGGGAATTTGGGAGTTGGGGGACAGAATTTGTTGCCTGGGAGGAAAGGCTGGGATGGATAGAGTCCTGAAGAGTTTGCTGGCCAGGCAGACAAACTGGTGTGTCAGGGAGCTGTCACCCATCTTAATAGTAGCGATTTTCTCCTTTGTTGAGGTTGAGAGGGATTACACAGTACTTCACAACTTTGGGCATGTCAGCACATTGTCACACTGGCAGACCAATTTGGAGAAATTTGGGATGGAGGGGGTTTTGTCGTCACTCAGTAAAATAATAGGGCAACAGAAGACAGGCTGCAACCTGCATGTTTGTATGAGAGATGTTATGTCGGGGCTGTGAGCCACAGCAGCACAGCACTGAAAGTACCTAGAGTTGCAGAGCAGGCAGTGACATAACACCTCCATGGTCTGGGTTGAACCCCAAAGTGTCACAACATCATACTTGGGAAAGGAGACAAAGGAATCAAGATGGATACCATTTGTATAAAAAGATATACACCTTGCTAAAGAGATTCAACAAAGCCTGTCTAAAAGAGAATCAGAGAGAGCTTGCACATTCTATTAGAGCTACATGATTGCTAGTGTGCACATTGTTTTAGATAGGTTATTTTAGATATTCATCAGGCTTGAGAAGAGGAAAAAAATTATGTTCCCAGTTTTTCTGCTTCTGGTGGGCAAACCATACATTCAACACTTGATTCTGATCAGTCAATGTGTTGTTTATGTTAAGCATGTAGAAGAGAGCTGCATACAAAAGCATTCACTTCATTCTAGCCCTACAGAAAGAAGCCATACTATCTCCTTTAAGAACTAAAAGAAGCTGTCACTTTTGAACAGCATATAGCAAAAATCATATATGGAGGAAATAGCTAAGAGTTTCACAGTGCTCTGAGATGCACACCAGTATTTTCATTGTCCGTTCATTTCACTGCATTCCATTTTCAGCCATGTTGGATCATGGTTCAAAAATGACTCAGAGTAAAGAAATGCCACTTGTGTTATTTACTTGTACAAGAGCACACCCACCATTAATCCCTGTCATGATCTCCTGAGCTTTCATTGGAGAATTCCCATCCAAAAATTAACCAGGTCCAGATCTGACTAACTCATAGTGGCATGGCTATACTGACACCCAATAAAACAGAGCCATTGTTGGGGGTAAATTACAAAGTTGAGTGCCCTGTCTCCACTGACTATGTTCTGTCTCTTGCACCCAGACATTCAGCTCTAGTGACTAAGGGTGTTTTTTTTAATATTATTAGTCACTTCCACTTGATGCCAACAGGCCATTGTTGAGGTGAGGCCCACAGGGTTAATTTCTACATAGGATATATATTCTACACCACAGGATTTTATTTTCTAAAGTTTACAGCAGGAAATGTTATGCCATCATATAATTACCACAGTTGTGTATTAAAACACACTGCACTTTGATGTTATATTTAGAAAAGCACACTTTATGAGCCTTACATATGCCATCATAATTCAACACTGAAGGATCTAAAATAAAAAGTATGTATTAGCATTACTAATCCGTGTGGTATGAGCATCGGACAAAATCTCTATTGAAAGCAAAGTTCATAATCTGAAAAGTTGCTGCTAGTTGTTGGCTTGATACTGCAGGGTATTATAGTCCTGCCTTCCCCCTGATTTGGACAAATAGAATGTTCTTTCTCATTCTTCCTTCAAAGCCTGCAAAGATATTTAAAAAGCATCTTTATTTTGGATGTGAAGTCTTTCATTTTAGACAGTCCCAAGATTAAAGAAAAGTATGAAAAAAATGGCTTTTTTGTATTGAATTGATCCCTGTGTTTGATTGTATGCCCATTTTAGTTTGGTTTACATCACTCCACAGTTCCTAGAAGAACTTCCTCCCTAGACTGTTTTTCTTACAATTTAAGTGCTCTTGGTGTGCTTAGCTGTCTTTGTTCATATAAATAGCAAATTTCTGTGGCTGAACTAATAATTATAGTATGTAACCTATCGCTTAAATCAGCCTTTGTACCAGACGACTGGAGAATAGCTAATGTAACACCAATTTAAAAAAAAAACCTTCAGAAGTGATTCTTGAAATTATAGTTTGGGAAACCTAACTTCAGTAGCAGGAAAGTTGCCTGAAACTATAGTAAAAACCAGAATTCTTAGCTACATAGATGAACACAAGATGTTGAAGAAAAGTCAACAGAGCATTTAAAATGGAAATCATACCTCACTATTCTACTGGAATTCTTTGAGGGTGTCAGCAAACATGGAGGTAAGGGTGACTGATGTTGGATTTTCAGAAAGCTTTTATAAGATTCCTCACTAAAAACTCTTAAACAAAGTAAGCAGTCATGGTGTTAGAGGGGAACAGTTTAGATATGTATTTGGTTGAAATGGTTGCCATTTTGTTGGGATCACTATCTTGGATTGGCAAAAGGACAACCTGTCCTCCCTCTTGGTGCCCCTTCTCCTTCAGGCTTTTGGTGTCCTTTTTCCAGTTTGGCACTAGAACGGGGGAATGGGTGGGAACATGGAGTTGTTCTAGCAACTGGAATGTATTTAGGGGAGTGTCTGTCACTGTGAGAGAGGGCTCCGTGTCTCTGGATACTGTGCAAGCAGGACATCTCAGTGAGGTGCAGATACCTTCCCACAGAGAACCAATCTTGCTTATGGACAGGGTCCATAAGCAGGGAGGATCCTTTATCTGCACTCACAACAGCAGTACACCTTCCACATGGAGAATGGTGAATCAAGAACAAGAGACTTTGGACCAAAGGAAGTCCATTTACCTTCCGGAATCTCCTGGAATCCAGCTCCTGGCATTCCTGTGTCCTCGCCTATGTCATCCCAGTATCTACAGGACATGGTATAGTCCTTCCCTATATTTTTGGCCTACCATTGTAAAAGTTTGGGCTTTGGGGTTCACCCCCCATGGGAACATCTGTACTTACATCCAAGACATTATCATATGATTTCAGGGAGTCCTAGTTTATTTGTTATATTACTCCCAATAAAGATCTTGGGTTTCTATCTCACCTGTCTGCATCTGAAATACACTATATACCAACGATGGATGCAGAGTGGAGTGGGTATGATACTGCAGATAGCCCATCTTCTGATAAATAAATCATAGATCAAACTGTTTTGGGCTAACAATGGGATAAGAGAAAAGGTCCTCTCATAGATCAGTAACTAGCTAAAAGGTAGATAGATAAATAAAATGGGAATAAATAATGGGGTTTCAAAGTGGAAAGAGGTAAACTGTGGGGTATCCAAGAATCTGTATTGTGAGCAGTACTGTCCGACATATTCATAAATTATCTGGAAAACAGGGTAAATCATGAGGTGGCAAAGTTTTCAAGCAAGTTAAATCTAAAGCTGACTATGAAGAGTTATAAAGGGATCTCACAACATAAGTGACTGATCAAATAAATGGCAGATGAAATTCAGTGCTGATAAATGCAAAGTTATGCACTCTGAAAAACATAATTCCAATTATACATACAAAATGATGGGGTCTAAATTAGATGTTCTCACTCAAGAAAGACACCTTGGCATCACTGGACAATTCTCTGAAAACATCTGTTCAATGCGCAGTGGCCATCAAAAAGCTAACACAATATTAGGAAAAGGATTGATAACGAGACAGAAAATATCATGTCTCTATGTCTACAAAAACAACGAGAAGTCCTGTGGCACCTTATAGACTAACAGATTTATTGGAGCATAAGCTTTCATGGGCAAAGACCCACTTCATCAGATGCATGTCAGTGGGTCTTTGCCCACGAAAGCTTACGCTCCAATAAATCTGTTAGTCTATAACGTGCCACAGGACTTCTCGTTGTTTTTGCAGATTCAGATTAACATGGCTACCCCTCTGATCTATGTCTCTGGAACACCTACATTTTGAATACTGCATTAAGTTTTGGTTGCACCATTTAAAAAAAGATATAGTAGAAAAACTGTAGAGTGGGGTGACAAAAATGACTAGGGTGTAGAACAGCTTCTATGTGAATAAAGATTAGAAAGAATGTACTGTTTAGTGTAGAAAGATGACTAAGAGAAGATATGATGAGGTCTATAAGATCATGAATGGGGAGGAGAAAGTGAATAGGGAAATATTATTTTCCTCTTTACAGAGCAAAAGAACCAGGCATCATCCAATGAAATTAATAAGTAGCAGATTTAAAAACATCATAAAGGTACTTCTTTACATAACACACAGTCAAATTGTGGAATTCATTGCAAGATGTTGTGAAGACCAAAATATTACTGGGTTCCAAAAAGAAGTAGATAAGTTCACAGAGGATCAGTCCATCATTGGTTATTAGGAAAGGTGGTCAGGAACACAACCCTATGCTCTGTGTGTCCCTAAACCTTTGACTTCCAGAAGCTGACAGAGGACTAGATGACAAAGGATGGATTACTCAATAATTGTTAGGTTCTGTTCATTCCCTCTGCAGTATCTGATACCAGCTACTTCCAGAAGACAGGATATTGAGCTAGATGGACCACTCATTTGAACTGGGATGGGTCTTAAGAATTACATGATAAAAGTAGTGAATGTTGTATGACACAACTATACAGGCTGCCCCCGACTTGCAACGTGATCGGTTCCTGGGATAGTGTCACAAGTCAGGGGTGTTGTAACTTGAACCCACATTTACGATAGGTGCCATGCGCCATCGTAAATGCGGGCCGATGACATAAGCCGGGGGTTTTCAGCCCCTTCCACACTTAAAAAAATGGCCATAAGTGCTGGGGTTGCAACTTGGGCCATCGTAAGGCAGAGGTTTCCTGTAGCCAATTTTATAGTAATAGTCAATAACACTCTGAAAAGAAGACCACAGCATTAGGTAAGTTTCCGTAAACACAGAGAAAGAAACAGACCATGGTGTACTAGACAGCAATTTTCTACTATGCTTATTTAAATATAACAGAAAAAGAAAACAATAATTTGAGCTATATTGTGTGTGCTGCGTGGTGATGATAATAGGTTTCATATTTAACTTTCTAATTTAGTAGTTATGCATTTTCTGGATAGATCTTTAAATATCGATTTAGCAGTAACAGTTACTGAAGTGTTTATCCTGAATGTGCTTTAAAGAGGAACAACATAAATACTAGAGAAGCAAAGATGCTGCTGCATCACAAACTTAGGATCTGAATCTAAACTCCTGAAAAATTCAGAGGTGTTGGATTGAGGGTTTCTGTGCAGCTCCACCCATAGCAAACACATTTGCCTTTCACTTAGCTTTCATAGTTTGTCTTACTGTACAGTCGGTCCCCAAGTTGCGAATGATCAACTTACGACCATTCGCAGTTACGACCAAAGCTGTCGTAAATGGCGGACCCCGAGTTACGAATGTGATCCGCACTTCCGAACAGCGCGGTTGCGTGTAACTCTATGGGGTCCGACTTACAAACGAACCAAGTTATGCCCAATTGCTTGGTCTGTAACCAGTTCGTAAGTCGGGAGGAGGCTGTATTTACTAATTGTCAGGTATTTACACCAAAATCAGGGTTTGCCTGAATGTGTACTGCTTAATTTGTGGCATTCCATTCCTTTTCATGTTAACAGACTGTGACCTCACAAATACAGGATTATGCGGATCAAACAGAAGGCTTGTTCAAAATACCAGCATCTGACATAATAGTAAAAGGAAAACAAAAACCGTGACTGACCTAGAAAACTGCTTTTCGTCAGAATTTTCTTTTCTGCTACTTTAGAAGGTCAGTATTAGGCCTAGCTGCTGGATACACCTTTGCATGTGCTTAACTTGACTTCTGTGGCACTACTCACATGCTTACATGTTTGCAATATCAAGGCAAATGTGAGATCTGTTATTTGGCTAAGTAAGCAAAGTGGTCTGAGCAGCTCAAATGTAAGTCTTAATTTAAAACAATGGTATTTTGGGGTTTTTTTGTGCTTCTTAATCTAAGGCCCAATACTGCTCCCATTGAATGCTGTGGGAACAGGATTGGGCCCCTTTTCTGGAGCGTGTGCTATTGTATATCAGGTCTCAGAGGGGTAGCCGTGTTAGTCTGTAACTTTAAAAACACCGAGCATTTCTGTGGTACCTTTGAGACTAATAAATATATTATATCATGAGCTTTTGTGGGTAAAACCCACTTCATCAAATGAGTTCGAGTGGAAATTACAGAATTCTGGGTATATATAACAGCAAAAGCAGTTACCTGTCAATTGTAGGTCCAGTATTAATTAAACTAATTGAATCAGGCTGGATGTGTCCTATTAATAGTATCAGATGTGTAAGTCCATTTTATTCTATTAATAGCTTTTTTGCCATTTAATTTTTCTTCCCTCTTTTCCCCTGTGACAGATCTCTTCAGAATAACACCCACCCTTCAGCTGGCATCCTCTGAAGCAGTGGTTCCCAAACTTTTCGGCATCACGCCCCCTTTTAATTTTTGAAAAACCCTCATGCTCCCTCTCCCCCAACAGCAAAACTTGTTGAGCAAACAAAAAAAAAAAAGGAACTGACCGGGGCAGCAAAACTTGATGGGGAGGGGACTGGGTTGCCTCGCACCCCCGCTGGAATTTCTTCACACACCCCAGTTTGGGAACCCATGCTCTGAAGGTACTTTTTAATGCTATTCCATGGACTGGCCAGCAGGGAATGCTCTAAAAGCAATGCAGACCATATCCTTCTAGGAAGTGGAAATCTTTTCATAAGTGATGAGGTATCTAATCACAATACCATAATGTACTGCTATTTGCCCCTACTAGATTGGTTCCATTTTCCTTATTCTTGCATGACTAGAAATGTTGTTGCTATTATTAAGTGTGGGTTTTTGAAAGTCTCTTTCCAACTGAATAAATCTAACACTGTGAAATCAATAAATTAGATACAAGTCTGACATGTGAACACACATCATCTGATACTCATTAGATATAAAAAAAAATCAATTAAAAGGCCAACTATATTTTGTTTTAAAGCCATAGATGTATTTTTTGTAGAATAGCTCAGAAATATTCCTTAGCAGGGTGCCAACTATTCCTAAGAGTTTTGATTAATTTAAAGTTTTCTTTAGTTTTTATGAATGTCCTGGGGTATGTATATGTCAGGGGTGGGTAAATACTTGCCTGCAGGCCAGATCCCGTTCCCCAGGGTTAGCCCCTGGCAGGTACAGCCTCTATATTTACCTGTGCCTCCTCAGGAACAGGCGATTGCAGCTCCTGTGGCCATGGATTACCATTCCTGGCCAATGGAAGCTGCAGGAAGTGGTGTCCCAGTCCATGCCACTTCCCATAGCTCCCATTGGCCGGGAACAGTGAACCACAGCTAATGGGAGCTGCAATTGCTCACACCCATGGTGATGCAGGTAAATATAGAAGTGGCAGCCTGCCTGGGCTAAACCTGGTGAGCTGCTGCCGTTTTACTGCCCACCCTTGGTATATACTCTACTAGAATTCTGCATGCAGACAAACAAAAGAACCAATTTCATTCCTTTCTCATGGAATCCACTATTTGTTTAGCTATTTTGTATAAATGTTCCTTAGCTCTAAAATGAATGATTCCCTTAACTGAGACTATTTCCGTGTAAGATACCGTATATTAAAAACCCATACCATTACTCTCAGTATTTCACTAGCAGTGGAGAGAATCTCAGAGCTGACACACATTGTAGGCCGTGTTGTGTTAGTAGATCTTGCTTCTGAAATGGAGAGTGGGTAGTAGGGAAGAAAACTCCCTTCATATAAAACAATCCACCCACTTAAAACCTTGCACTGAGAAAAGTAGGCCCTAAGCTTTTGATGATACTACCTTTGTGGGTAGTGCTGGGTGGTGTAAGGTCATAAAGACACTTCTGCTGCACAGATACTGCTCTGCTGTTTACATGTCAATATCCATATATCGCCTACATACACACAGCAGAAGAACTTGGAATGCCAGCTCAGAAGGGCTTATGGAATGAGAATCTCCCCAATAGCACTATCAATGCAAGAGTTAGTACTGGAGGACACGGGAGAGCATATTGCAGATAGCAAGGGAGGGCCCAGGTATCCTGTAATTCTTAGTTGTGGAATTGGCCCTGAAAACTCCCCCACAGAGGCAAATCTATGCAGCAGTATCCAAGCTATTACTTATTTTAATGTCCAGCTTTTAGGCAGGTTATGAAAACTTTAGAAACATGAACTGAATGTAAACCAATGCAGGGGTATCTTTGTGCGTTTGAAGAGAATACTAAGCAACAGGTTGGATAAACAGACTGCTGGTACCTGCAGAAATCTCCTTCTGCCTCTGGCAATGTCAGTGATGCCCTGGAGTTCTTCATTAGATCAGTCACAGTGTTGTCCTTTGAAGTCACATAAAAGAAAGGTATTCCAGTGCTGTTATTGACGGGCCCATCACTGAGCAGTAAACAATTTCCAAAAGGTACACCTTGGATCTGAGAAAATTAACACAATCAGTTCTTTAAAACTTTGCACTGAGACATTGTACACAAAGATGGGGACTTACTTACCCAAGATCAGTAGAAGAAATAGGAATAGAACCTGTTCTCCTGGCTCCCAGTTTTCATTCTCACTGCTAGACCACATTGTTTTCTAAATTAGGTTTATTTATCATATTGCTATGGCAACAAATCTCTCTCTTTCGCCATGGTGATATGGAGAATTCCTTTTCTTTACTTTGTCAGCCATTAAAAAGAAACTAGCAAGTACAAACACATGTATGCAATAAATACAATCATGAAAGCATCTACCCCAGAGGGCACTGATATCTTTTCTTGGGAATCTAAAAGGATTCATAGTCCAATTCAGATTTTGATAGTGTCTCATTTTGGCCCTCTCTGCACTGAGCTTTTAACCTTGCTTTGAAATATGGCCACACTGGCTGGCCAAACTATAGTATGATGGTCTCAGAGCCGTGTTTGTAACTTTAAAAAAAATGAGTAGTCCTGTAGCATCTTATCACAGTACAATTGACAAGTTTCCCCTCTTCTTTTTTTGTTATAAATTTAGAGGTTCCCCCTTTTTTCTCCACTCTTTTTCTCCACTCATCTGAGGAAGTGGTGTTTGCCCATGAAAGCTCATGATACTATATATATATATATATATTAGTTACTCTCGAAGGTGCTTCAGTACAACTCATTGTTTTATAGTAGAATGGAACCATTTTAGTTAGAACTATGTTTAAAGTTTGACTAAATTTAACCATAGTTCCAGAGAGCTCAGCATAGATGGGGCCTATATAGGCCATCCAATTCCCAAAAAACAGCAAAACTTCCACTGACATGCATGAGCACAGGAGCAGGCCCTAATGGGCCAATTTTTCAAAATTGGCACTCCCTTCCCCTGACTTGCACAAGCACAGTGGATATTCCATGTGCAACAATCTGAACTTACTTTTTGAAGGGTGACCCTATGTTTGTAGCTCTATTACCAAGGAATGACGAAGGATATATTTCCCTTTAACATGTGATAATTGTACTATGTCACTCATCTCATTAGAATCACAGCAGCAGATCTAGACCTGGTATTAGGTTTTTTGTTGTTGTTGTTGTTTTGTTTTTATTTTTAATATGTCCTCAGGTTGTAATTTCAAATGGCCAATCCGATATTAGAGATTAAAAATAACAATCAATATATTAACTCAATTCAGTGTAACAGGTTTTTGTAACAAAACTAAGTTAAATATGAGCAGTTACTGAAAAACCATGGGTGATACCAACCTGGATCACATGCTTTCCATTGTTTAATGTTTCTACATGTTTAATGTTTCAGTGTTTATATACAGTCTGTACTGCAAATTATAAGGAATATTTTTATGCAGACACATAACTAGGAAACCAAACACTCTCAATAAGATTTATAAAATAAAAAATAGCAGCTATCAATAACACTAGAAATGTCAATCATTTAGGTTTGAGTCTTTGATATTTGTTTAAGTGTACAGTTCACAGTCAAAAAAGAGCTGTGGGCCGAGTCCACATAACTCATAATTCACAGCAGAGACATCATGCCCATGAATTACAAGTTTTATTATACATCCATTTTTGGTATTACGTATGTATTATAATTACATAGAGCAAACTGCACATATTGTATTAAGGTTGTAATTCCATCAAAGGTTTCTGATGAGCGTGTAAACCATAACAGCTAAGATCATATGATTTAGTAGCATATTTGAAACCCTAAAATGGAATGTGAGACTTCAAGTGTACAGTACAACTGGGAATATTTTATTAATTATATTTTTTTCTAGCTTCTGATGCTTTGCATTTCACAAACTGCCAGGCAGCTGTTTCTTTAATAAGTCTTTCCAGAAGCTTTATTGCCTGTTAACTTTTACTTTTTTAAATTTAACTAAAAAAATTAATCCCTTTTCTGCAGACATTTTAACAGAGAATTAATATTAAACTCACTTTTTTATATGTCAACATTATTGAAAGCTAGATACTATTCAAAACCTTTTTTAAAGAGAGTAAATTTGCAGCTGGAAAAAGAAGGGTCCAGATTCTGCACTGTTGACCAGCTGCTCAGCATCATACCACTGACAAAATGGCCCTGAAGTGGGTACCGATGGTCAAGGTAGGATCACTCCCATAAGTGGTGTAGCTAGGAATGTAAGTTTGGCTGGATTGCAAATTATTACAGATGGGTAATATTCCACCCACATATTTCCTTCCAGACATGGCTTTGGTTTTGACAGGCCAAACTCTTTAAAAATTGTCAGTTTGCCCCCACAGGATGCAGCACTTAAAAAAAAATCCAAGTATAAATTTACTTGAACTGTGCATTGAACTGGCCCAACATGGGCAGAGGAAGCTGGGCTTTGATACCAGAGCCCTGTGAAGCCAGCTCAACATGGACTGAGGGAGCCAGGCTCTGTGCCTGGATCCCCACAGAGCCAGCCTGACCTGGCCAGTAGGAGTTGGACTCTGATCCTGGAGCTTCACAGAGGCTGATTAATGTCAGAGAAGGAATCAGGATCTAGTCCCAGATCCCCCTGGAGACAGCCTGATATGGACAGAACAAGCCATATTTGGGTCCTACCATATGCTAAGTGGATTGGCTGCAGCCGGCCTATGGCTACACCATTTACTCCCATACAGGTATATTGTCAAATGGCCTAGAATTAGTGCAGCAGCTCCCTAGTGTGGAGAGTGCAGCGAAGCAAAAGGGGTGTAGCTGCTCTGCCCTTATATCCTGCTGATCCCTAGGGCTGCTGTTATAGCAGGCTTTAGGCTGCTGTATATTATGCTGGGGAACCAGCTGGGCACACAGCCAGCCCAGGATTTGGGAGACACAAATACATCATTCCATGCTGTAGTGCGTGCTCCTTGGCTTCAACAGAGATTCTGGCCCAATGTTTTTCCTCTTCTTTTTCTGCACCTTGCCAGGTGGTGCTGTTCTTTAGCATCTCTCTTCTACTGTGCTGTGAGCAGGATTTCTAATCTTAGAAATCTTTTGCAGAGAAACAAAGCTGTGAATAATGCCTAAATATGTTACACTAGCACTGTATTTTTACTGACTGATTAAATAATATTACTGACAGCTTTTATCATCTGCGTATTTTGTAGCTGATATCAGTAGGACAGTAAATATTTTCTGCATAACACTGCTGGGATGCCATTATGTAGTCTTGCATTATAATAAATTGCTAATGCCAGTAAAGAATTTATCTAATGTATATAATAAATGCTTTCGCAAAATAGACTATTTACTGACTTTTACAGAACTGTAAAATACAAGCAAGCAATGTGCAAGCCCCTTCCCATTGTTAGTGGGTAAATAAGCTTAGTATTCAGAGAAATTTCAATGTCTAGTAGAGGATGTGACTTACAGTACCTTTTCCTGGGTGGACTCGGTAGCCAAGAAGCCCCAGCTGTTATAATGGGTCAGGAAACGGGCAGTTCTGATTGCCTGCTCCTGAGGAGTGATGCTCTCTGTCCCTTTGATACTCTCTCTCCTGTAGGAAAACATCCTAGAAGGAGAGGAGATTTCCTTGGATCTCCCAGCCACTGGCCTTGACCTCATTTCCCCATCTTCTTTGTAAACAGAGGCTGGGTAGCTCTGCTTCCAGATGCTAGTCGTGTCTTCCAGAAGTGCAGGGAGAGCTTCCTCGTTTGAGGAGCTGTCCAATTCTTCCTCCACCTCATTGGTAACTGACCACGAAACAGAGTTGACTATCACGTACCCCAATGCAGGAGACATCATCACACTGCACCACAGAATGCAGGAAAACCAGGATATTGATGTAGTCCTTTTCCTCAGCTGTATTTGACAGCAGCACACAGACATTTTGTAATAAACACGCCACGCTAAGATCCACACTGAACCTTGCAAAGCCTGAACCTTTGGAATGATAACAGCACCCTCCTGTGGTGAAAGCTGGCTGAGAGATGAATTAGATTCAGTTTACACTCTTGCTCAAGCATCAACAGTCTATATAATCTCCCTGCATAGAAACTCAAACTTGCCACCTAGAACAGATGCTTAGGTAATATTGCTAAACATAAGAATTTGGCTAGAAAGTAGTTCAGCTTGAAAGTATGTATCAACAGAGTCTACTGAATATACAAGAAATGCATTATCATTTCTACAGAATAATTCTCTGACCAAAGTCTGGCAATGACAAGCTAAAAGGGATGTAGCTACTTAATTCATGACAAATATACCCTTCTTCACTTACTATCTTCTCTCCTTCCCCTTCACTATATACTATAGCTATGTCTACACTACAGAATTTTTTGGAAAAACAGCCGTGTTTCTGAAAAAAACTCACGGCATGTCCACACCTCAAGTGCGTTTTTGCGCAAAAAAAAAAAAAAAGAACAGAGGGGTTTTTCCGGCATAGGTATTCCTCACTCTACGAGGAAGAACGCCTTTTTGCAAAAGAACTCTTTTGCAAAAAGGCGTGTGTGGATGGGAAAGAGGGTTTTTTTGCGTAAAAAGAGGAAAGAGAAAAAAGCACAGGTGCCCTGATGGCCATTCTGTGCATAGCAAACAGAACTTACTTTGGAGAGAGCGTCCATACAGTCTGGACGCTCTCTTTCGCAAAAGCACATTGCTTTTTCGATGTGCTTTTGCAGTGTGGATGCATTCTTGTACAAGAAGTTTTTGCAGAAGATCTCTTCCGATAAAAGCTTCTTGCGCAAGAAGCTTGCAGTCTAGATGTAGCCCATAACTCCTTTCCCACTATGTTCTTCTAAACTGATTTGTTGGCTAGCTGTGAAAGAAATAATATTTATATATTTAATCTAAAGATTTAAAAAACTAATTTAGTCCCATCATGCAGTAGTGTTTGCCAGAGCGCCACACACATTTTCTGCTAGTATATGTTAACTGAATAGTAAGATATTTTTATGGAAAAGTTAAAATGTCAGGCTATCTGATTATCCTCCTCACTTTTGAGTTCCCTCCCAATGGCTGGGCTGAGAACCACTTGGAGGCAGATGAAAGAAATTTCCAAAAGTGGAAAGAGGAAATGTCAGGGGACCTCCAATCAAGTATCCTTCTCCTGCCTCCCAATTTCTTTCAATAGTGAATTACATTCTTCTTGTCAAGATCAACTTCCTGGCATAGGGGCTAGAATTAGGGCTGTGGGAGGTGCTGCAGCACCCCTTGGCTTGAAGTGGTTTCCATTATATAGAGCAGGCCTGGGCAAAATATGGCCTGCAGACCAGATAAGGCCCGCCACGCCACCGGATCCGGCCCGCAGATGCAGCGGGGAGCCCCAGGCAGACTCCCCTACTTGTCCCGCAGCCCACTCAGAAAAGCAGCTGTAAGGCCGTTTCTCTTTAAAATCTGTGAGCCTGGAGGGGAGGAGGGAGGCTTCAGGTGTAACTCCTGCCCCCAGCACAATCCCATTGGCCAGCTGCCTGTTTGAATAATAGGCAGCACACAAAGCACCATGCCCCTCTCCCCTCTGGCTCAATTATTCACACTAGCACATGGCTAAGAAACCTTTTAAGCTCTGCAAGCATTTACCTGTGCAGGCAGGCTGGTTGGGCTGCTGGCTGGTAAGTCTCCAGGCCAGAGCCTGCGTCTGGCACCCCAGGCCCTTTCTTCCCCAACCCTCTACCCCCCACACTCAACACCCATACCCTCTGCCCCCCTCCTACACCCATACCCCCTCCCGAGATCTGGCACTCTAATCCCCTGCCCCAGACCACAATCCCCTCCTATTCTAGGTTACAACCCAAACTCCTACAACCCAGTCCCCTCCCCTAGGTCACAAACCAAACCTGTGCACCCCAGTCCCCTGCCCTAGATCACAACCTCCTGCCCAAGGTCACATTCCAAAAGCCTGCACTGCAGTATCCTGCCCTAGGTCACAACTGCCTCCCTTACCCAAACTCCATCCCAAACCCCACTCTTCATTCTGTACCCCAATCACATCCCAAGCTCCCTTCTGCACTGTCTCCATCCCAGACCCACCTCCTCCATTAATATCATGGAAGAGTGCGGCCCTCGACCACTTTCCAAAATCTTGGAGTGGCACCCACCCCTGATATAGAGTGTTTACAGTTTGGTTTAATGGCTTTCAGCACCCCTCCCTGTACACGTTGTTCCAGCACTCCTGTTTCCTGTAGTAATGCTTCTTGAAACTACTGAAACCACTAATTCCCAAGTGTTGCCCACATCACAGCTAATTGGTCTCCCAAAGTAAATGTTTATGTGGTATAAATGTAGTATCCTGTAGAATACTACAAATTCTATGCACATTTATTTCCAGTACTTCCTAATATTTTCTGTATACTTAGGCTTGTGCTGTAGTCATATAGCAAGTTGAAACAATTTTGTGTCAGACATATGAGAAAATCAGTTATATAGGGCCTATTCTGACTTAACTAATAGCATTGCATGGGAGATGCTGACTTCACAGTATTCTGCAGAAATGCAAAGCTTGGCAGGAATTTTTCAACGTTTCATGGCAAATGGATCTGAGATCAGAGCTGAGCTCCGTATAAACTGATATACCTAACATAAAAGGACACATCAAAGCCAAAACAGCAGCTTGAACACTGGAATCCATATTGTAGACGCAGCGAAGCATTTTGATAGGGTTAATAGTCCATTCTATACTTCCCTTTGAGGTTTTAGGGCATTATGGTTTCAGGTAGGTCTTTAACATTATTGATGACAGAACTACGAGAAACAGAGAAGAACAAAAACCAAGCAGGCAGAAACATTCCATGTTAGGCTTTCTTACATATTTACTCAAATAAGCCAAACAGTTAAATACATAAAAGCTTTAAATAAATACTTTAACGCAGTTCTGTAGCTAATATTTAAAAATATTTTTAAAAGCCCTTTCATTTCACAGAAAAATGAAACATTTTTCTTAAATCTATATTAAGCATACAGATAAATACAATAAATCCCTTCTGACAATTCTTATACATCTGTTTGGATTTTCCTGAAACAAACACTAGTGCAACTTTGCTGTGCATCACAGGTGCGAATAATAAATTTCTGTCCATCTTTTAGAGTAACAAGTGCTTCCTTTCCAACTGGAAGATTTAGTTTAACTGAACTTTTAGTGGCTTTGTCTTCCAACATGACCTGGATGAGCTGCAAATAAAACATGGAAGTGTAAATATTATCATTGTGAAGAGATTATATATCTGATCCTTCTGCTACTGAATAAAAAGAGTTTTCTGTTATCTGTGTCAAGGGCCTGCTCATGCAAACGCTTATGTTTAGAAGAAGGATGATCCAGTGATTATGGCACTAGCCTGGGACATGGGAGACCCAGGAGTGAGCCCTTGCTCTGCCGTTGCCTTCCTGTGAGACCCTGGGTAAGTCACTGAGCCGCTAAGAGTCTCAGTTCTCCCACCTGTAAAATTGGTATAATTGTATTTCCCTGCCTCATAGGTGTGTTGTAAGGCTAGTCACAATATAGATAGTGGAATGCTTTCTGCTGTACTGATGCAAAATGCTATATAAGTATTAGGTATTATTATGCCTGTAAATAACTTTGGGCACATGATTAGCATTGTTGAATTCAGTGAGATTATTTATCTGCAGAGTTGCTTGCAGGACTGTGCCCCAAATTGTTTATTTTCTCATTTCATCAAGTCTCCTCATCATGTAGGATATGTTTAACAGAATCACCAGGCTAGCCTGCAATAAAATAATGTATTATTTGATATGCCCTGTCATATCCACTCTTCTTTTTTTTCCACTCAGAATAAATAACCCCAGTCCTTTCAATCTTTGCTCACATGGCATAACTCTTTAGAGTGAAATCTTAGTCTCATTAAAGTCAACAGGACTCTTGTCCCTGATTTCTTTGGGACCAGGTCTTTATCCTGTCTTTAATCATCTTAACACATTTTTTTCTGTATTTATATCTTTTTGATAGAGTATTTGAGATGAGCACACAACATCGATTTATACAATACAGTTAATTATTTCCTTAATTTTTCTATTTAACAAATGTGACAGACCCAGACTAGATGGCTGCTGCACACTGATGGAGAGAAGGTGAACTGCTGGGGCTTAGGTGAACTGCTTTCTCTTCCCTGAGTAAAAAAAGCCAAACCTAACTGCAGCATAATCAGGAAGGCACCTGCAGTCAATTAGAGCTTGCTAGAAGATACAAGCTGATAAGACACCTGCAGCCAATTAAGGCCTTTGGTGCTGCTTTAAAAGGTCTCCCCCAGGCAAGAAAGGGGGAAGAAAATGAGTAAAGGACAGGAAGGAGGAAATGTGTAGAAGAGTGGAGGTCTGATGAGCAGGTACCAAAGGAAAGGTACTGAGATAGACTGCTTGGTGAAGTGGCCAGGGAAAAGCTGTCAGGTTGCAAGAGGCAGTAACTCTTCCTGTTGCCATGCCTTAGGGTCCCAGAGCTGGAATCCAGAATAGTGGGTGGGCCTGGGTTCCCCACAACATTTCAACCTCTGCATCAGGACTCCCAGAGGGGATTTTACCCCAAACTTATGAACTAGCCTGGGATGAGTATGGCTGAGTAGGCTTTCGCTCCTGCCTCTGGTAAAGAGAAAGAGGCCATGTGGAGGGCCACAGCGAGCCTCTGAGGCTAACACTATCCACCATTAGTGTGAGATCCATGGGGAATAGCTGGAGCTCTGCCACACAAATCAAAGCATTTGGTTTGTTCTTTTGCCACTGTTGTCCATCGAGGTATGAGATACCTAGGTCTTTTTTCTGTGATTTACAGTGTATTGTTTGTAAGGTGGGTGTAGGTGTATAACTGACTACAGCATGGTGTCTATAGATAAACCCACTGCAGACATGTGATTGAATGGGATTTTAATTTGGTAATGTGAACAAAAAGGGAGAGTGTGTAGGGTGGGCTTTTATGGATGAATGTACATTGCTTGTACTGAGGGAAAGAGAGTGCAAGTGCTGTAATAAGAAATAAAGAGCCATTCAACTGTCTCTGGGCTCTACGTTATTACATTACAGCTGGTTCAGAGCCCATCAGTTTGTATGATCAGTCTGAATTATTCTTACCAATGTGCATTGCTTTGTATTTGACTATGTGGAATTTCGTCTGCCATCTTGTCCATGGACCCAGTTTTCTTAAATCCTACACTGAGATGTCAGCAACTTGATATTTACCCATTTTCCAGACGATGATGATTATGAATGATGTTTATGCATTGAGAACTGTGCTGGGACCTTCAAAATAGCAATAAACCACGGTCTCTGTGCCAAGAAGTGTAGTCAACATTCAACATGAAGCAGCAAGTGAGGGTCATAAACAGACATGGGATGAAAGAGGAAGGCCAAGAGTGATGATAATATTATAGAGTTACTCTGTAAGAAATAAGACACATTGGTGGTTCTGGTTCAAGGGTTTTTATTGATGGCTATTATCACTCCTTCTTCCTTTCATTTCTTGTAAGCTTCACAGCAGAACTCTGTTTTCTGCAGTGACTTCAAGGAGATGAGGGTGGAGGTTAAGGATGTTAAATTTAGATTAGTTAATTAATCGAATAGTCAATGTAATTTGCATCGACTGTTCAATTTGTCAATAAGGCTGCCTCCACCTTTGAAATGTAGCAAGAGCCTGGCTGGTTATTGCTACATTTCAAAGGTGGAAGTGATGTGGGGAGCACGGCCAGTGGGGGATTCAAACAGTCCCCCACTGGCCCCACGCTCCCTGCTTTTAAAATGTACAAGAGCCCCTCAACACTTCCATTTTTGAAGGCGGAAGCACTGCCAGTTCCCCGCTGTGCCCCTGCCCTTTCTCCCCACGGAAACGGTGCTGGGGGTAACCGGATTTTAAGCTAGCTCCCACCAGCACCGACTCCTGCTCCGTCACTTGCTGTTTCTCTGATAGAGGCAGTGGGGTTGGGGGGCGTGGAGAGAAGAGAAGTGACTATTCCAGTCACTAGTTGACTAGTCACTTACATCCCTAGTGGAGGTGTGACAAACAGGTTTTCCAAGCATACTAGGCTGCTTGGAAGAAAGCACAGAGATGCTTGTGAGGAATGAAGATGAAAAGTATGGCGATTAGTGTTGGCAGAGTGGAACGGGAAAGGCAGAAGGTGACTAACTCAGTGGTATCTGCAGAGGCAGCATAAACTAGGGTTTGGCAGGCAAAGGCAAGAAATTTACCCTTGATATTCAGAGGAACAAGAAACCAGACAAGTGACTCACAAAGGGGATGATACGTTTGAGAGGATGAATGAGGAAGGATATTTTGGCAGCAACAGCTTGGATAGAGAGGACGGATGAAGGTATTAGAAACCCAGAAGGAGGCATCTAGAGTAGTTGAGGTGGAAGAAGACTAGATTATGTCAAGAAGTCTGGCTGTCCCAGAGACATGAAGTACCAGCATTACTCACTACACACCACTGCTTTCTGGCTCATCCTTACAGCTTTTTCTTGGGGTGAAGTTCCAAAAGCCCCAGCTCCCCTGTTGTTCTGGGAACAGTGGCAGCAGTGAACTAGAAGTACCTTTACAAATCCTGTTTCTCCTGGTCCAGTGACATCAGAACCTGCATTCTAAAGTAATTTATTTCTGAGGGGCTA
>CM057845.1:209260308-209282753 GCA_030068395.1 Apalone spinifera
TATGCTCCAACACTTCGGTTAGTCTATAAGGTGCCACAGGACTCCTCGCCAGTAGGCATTTTTGTACCCTTTTAATAAGGATGTTAAGTATCGGGTAATGGACTAATTGAATAGTCGATGCATTTTTGTATCAACTATTTGATTAGTCGATAGGGTGCCTCTGCCTTTAAAGGTGAAAGTGCCGGCCTTTCTGGGGACTCCCACAATGAGTTCAGTCTCCGCGCAGCACTGCTGCTTTGAAATGCTGTGGGGAGCCCCCACTGACCCCGGACTCCATGCAGCACTGCTGCTTTGAAGTACCCCCTTTTTTCTTCCCCCCAGCTTGCTGCCTCTATCTGATAGAGACAGCAAGGGGGAGCGGGAAGTGACTAGTCGACTATCCTGTCGACTGTCCTATAAGCATTTGCTTATCGGATAGTCGACTAGTTGACTAGTCCTTCACATCCCTACTTATTACTCATTAAGGTGTTGCTGGAGAAAGTGTGGGGAAAGCAAAGTGTGTTGTCTCTTTGTGATTATGGTAAGAACTCAAAGTCAGGCCTCATAAGTTCTGTTGCGAGCTCTGTTGCTGACTTTGAACTAGAGATGTTGAGGCAGACTGTGTGACCTGGCCTTGTGTTGCTGCACAAACAAGGCAGACAAACAGAAGTCTCTTTGGTGGGTGTTCTAAATAGATTTCAATCATCGAATGATTTGGTCTCCACCGTGTCACAGGGTGAGCTGTCCCATTAAGGGCAGGCTTAGGCCTAGCCCATCCTCATGTGCAGTCTAGACATTTAAGGATAGGAGCTGGCAAAAGGGTCAGGGACTGAGGATGTCATGGGATGGCGCAAGAAATTGTTTGTGATATAGATGAGCAATAGAGTGAGAGTTGCGAGGACAGCGCCTGTGAGTGGGGCAGTGTGCAGAGCTGCTTGGCTGTGCTTTGCGAAGGACCTGGAGAGGGGACATGCTGTTGCTTCTGAGAGTTGCTTGAAATAAGCACTGCCTGGAGCCTGCACCCCTGATGCTTGCCTAGACTCCAATTCCCTGCCTGAGCCCTGAGCCGCCCTCTGAACCTCTTAGTCCCAGTCAGTAGCAACCTCCTGCACCCTAAACCCCTCATCCCCAGCCCCACAACAAAGCCCACACCCCAGCCAATGTCCTCATGCTCCCATGCCCCAAATCCGTGCCCCAGCCCTGATCCTGCTTTTACCTTTCAGACCTCTTAGTCCCAGACCAGAACACTCTCCTACACCCCAAAGCTTTCATCCCCATCCCACCTCAAAGTTTGAATCTCCAGCCAGAGCACTCATCCCCTCCCCCCACATCAAACCCCTGATCTGTCCCGGAGCCCCCTCCCATGCCAAGAACCCTTCATTTCTGGCCTCACCCTGGAATTTGCATCCTTTGCCCAAAGCCTGTACTTCCTGTCACAGCCTGGAGTCCCCTCATATACTCCAAACCCCTTGGCTCCATCCTCCAGAACAGAGCCCCTTCCAGCACTCCAAACCCCTCATCCCTGGTTCCATCCCAGATCCTGCACCCCAAGACAGAGCCCTTACACCTCTGGCATCCCAAACCATTGCCTCAGCCTGGAGCCCCCTTCCAGGCACCTTGAACTCATGGAGGCATAGCTTGAATCCTCTTTCTCTGCAACTTTGCTTACATTTGTTGGCTGCTGGGACCTGCTTGGTGTGTGTGGAGCTTAAGGCCATCTTTGTACTGATGCCCCTACCATCCTAGCTGCCTTCAGCTGTCTCCGGCTACAGAGCAGGATCTGAACCCAAATCTCCAGGCTTACATCACAAATAACTGTTCTTTGGGAAGCAGAACTTGTCTCTCTTTTTTATAAGATGTTTTCTTTTAGTTTGTTTTCATTGTTAAGATCCATTTCACATCAGTTTAGCTAAAAATATGCCTGATCTTACTCAGACCTTTTTGACCATAGCCTACATTTCCTCGTGCATCATTATCATTAATCACATCGCTGCATATAATATTTATACAATCAGAATGCAACCCGTATTCTAGATTATTGAAAATCATTCCTAAGTGCTAGTGGAAGGTCAGCTTTTGGCTCAGATGCACTAATCTCATTACAGAGAATGACTCTTCAATATACTGTAGGAGAAGATTCTCAATTAGAGATAAGTCTAAGATGAAAAGTTCAGCTCAGAAGCTAAGTAGTTCAGCTCTGGAGTTTGGTTCCAGTACATACATATACAGTTACCAATAAGAGAAAGGGAAAGACTCCCACTGAATTCAAGGAATTTGGATTGGGCCTCTAAGATCAGTCAAAATGTTCATTGATGAATCTTGACCCAAGCGTCCCCAAAAGTTCTTGGATGCTAAGATTCAGGGTGTTGATTTGGACCTATCTCCATTCCTAAGAGCTACAGATAGTCACTCACATGAGTAAGCTAAATGGGTCCATGTAGTATCATTGTGGATTGGACTGTGGTACTTTAGAACCTTCTGACAGTGGGGTCTAGAAGCTTCATGTTTACACGCATGCATTATATCACACTAAAGGCATTAAGAGATGTTTGGAAATCTTTGTGTATCGTTGCTCAGCCATTCCTAAAACCTACCACAACCCCCTAAGAAAGTTTTGAACTGTTTCAAATTGCCAATGACTCATATTTAAGTAGAGGGATAAAAGTGAAATCTATTGCTCCCTTGCTGAAGTTTCCCAACAGGGAGAGCTGTTAGGACATGGAATAATCTCCCAAGGATGAGGTGGAAGCCCCATTGCTTGAACTTTTAAAAATTAATCCACTAAATGTTCTGTATGAAACAAACCATCCTTGTCAGAAGGAGATGGGATGTAAAAGGCACTTCCCCATCTAGGTTCTATGATTTGCTAGGAAAATGAGAATTTGCCAACTTCAATCTCTTTTAATTTTCTTTTAATATACTTACTTCAGATACTGCAATTATGGCTTGTGTGTTTGATTTGATAACTAGCTATTCATACTGAGTACTTGATTGCATAAGTAACATAACATGCTTTCTGGTCTCTCATTGGAGGACTACAATGTATACCAGGAAGAAATAGAAATGATAAATGTGCTTCTTCTATGTCTTTTCCAGGAACATCATATATGCTGAATTCATAACTGAGGCTTTGTGAACGCTTACAGAAGTATGCAACAATTATGTGAAAATTCACAAATAATTAATATATAGTCCTGCAAATAACAATGAGCTGTATTCAACAGTTTCATCACAAAAATGTTAATGAACTGGGCTTTTGTCTACTGTTTAATTAGCTCTATTTATGAGACAGAATTCTTTTTTGCAAAAATATTAGCCTTTACAGTTCTCATAACTGGTGCTGCATTTTCATTATGTGTACTCTATTAAGGGGTGTTTCTTAGATTCCTTTTAACAAAACACTTCTTAGTTATGCATTTGCAAATTCTTCTGATGTCAATGGGAGTTGTATGTGCATGTTTGAGGGAAGAATCCACTGATGCCAATGGCACTGGAGGCCAAGTGTCCAAAGGAAAAAAATTGGATTATAGCACTTAACCTCCATCCTGTGGTGTTGGTATACTAGAAAGGAAGAGGTGCAGGGGAAGAGAATAGATAGGTATAAATTGCATTCTTACACTGGAGAGATCAAGGGGAAGGGTATGGCTAGCAGCCCGGAAGTTAGTGGGAGCATGACTGTACCCGCTGTATGAGTTTCAGTGCTCCAAAGTAAGAGTATGACTCCCTTGCCTCACCCTACAATGACATAGCTGAGTGAAAAAATCTTTCCTTTTCTTTGTCTCCACCCAGTTGGATAAGGGCCTGCTCTTACGAAAGCTAGCTCACACCTGCTTGCTGGCAGCTGTTCCTCTGTCATTAGGTGTGTTAGCTTCACATATCAATGTATCTTGTAATGAAAAAATAGGACTGTTTTGTAATTCTAGAGGAAGTGTGTCACACACTAGAGGTGCAGATTGCAATTGTTTTTTATTTGTGTTGGGTTTGATTTTTGGTGGGAGGAAAGATGTTGAATCTCCTTCTTTTCATTCATTTGAAAATAAACATGCAAACTAAAAATTGTGGGGCAAATTCTCTAACTCCACTGACTGGAAATGGTGAACCACAACCAATGTGAGCTGCTGCTTAGGTAAACAAAATGTCTTATGGCCCCACCAGCATGGGCTTGCAACCCAACTTTGAAAACCCCTGCTCTACTCTATGGCTGTGTTTCAGTACATCTGTAGTCTTCACGTGTCCAGATCTTGCAGTCTTTACCCAATTACTTGTCTGGCAAAAGTCCCTTTGCCTCTATTGGGTGCCTTGCTGAAGAAGGGCTGAGTCAAGATTTGGCCTGTAACTAATTTGGAGTGGAGAAAATACTTAGCTCATCACCAGGAACACTACATCTACATTAATCACAAAGCTGTTTTTGTGATAGCTTGAAGCAGCCTTGTCTCTTCAGTTGTATGTGCATACATAAGAGGGTCTATTTTCAGCTGCAAGACACTAGTGGGAATAGTAAACATCCTAGTGATGAAACTTCTAGAGACACTTCTTGTAATGTTCAGCAAACCACTCCAGAGTCACTTTGGCTGGAGAAAAAGCACAAAATGACTATGCTTCTGCTGCTGCTTCACCCCCGCTCCCCAAGCCCATGTTTTCATTGAGGAAGTTTTAATAGGTTTAAAAATCCTTGTCATGTAAATATGATGGTGCGTGGTCCTGCCGTGAGGGCAGGGAACTGGACTTCATGACCTCTTGAGGTCCCTTCCAGTTCTAGGATTCTATGCTTCTGGTTTTAGTTGTTGGTTTCATCCAGTTTCTTTTATGTAGGTGTCCAGATCACAAAAGTCACAATCTGTACTATTTAGCACCTATGTAGACAGATAGATATTCGGGATTAAAGGGGAATAAGACGAATGACTCTTTCCCTGGGTCAGGTTTCCAGAATCTTTACAGAGCAATGTGAAAAAGCTTATATTACCACTGGCCATGATGCTCTGTAAAGAGAGGACATCAGGCTACATGGTTGTCATCTACTGCTTATCAACACTAATTTCACTTTAAAAGTGATAAAACCAAACAATGAAACCAAACAAATGGTAAAAAGTTCAAGATATTTGGACTGGTATGGTCTCCTGATGTAAGGGCAGACACAGAGCTCAGTTTCTTTGGAATACCACAGAAAAGTAGCATTTAGGGAAGGTTGCAGCAGTATAGAATTCCATTTCCAATAGCATCCTTTATTTTTAAATTGCCTTTGAAAAAGTCCCTCCATCCCCAACCAACCTGCCCCCTCGCCCCAAACCAAAAGTCTAAAATAGACGTGGGCCTGATCTTGTCTGCCTTACTCCCTTTGAAGGTATTAGGATAGCTATATGGGTACAGGGTATAGGATCAGACCTGTTAAGGGCTCAGTTATAGGTTTGTAATATTAATTACATCATAATATTTAGTTTTGAAACTTACTACCACAATTTGGTAATAATGACAATGACAGAATGTTCATTTTAGAATGAAAAAGACACTCATATTATACTCCTATGTGCTTATTACTGTCTATACCCATTTTGCCCACATTGTGATGGAAATAAAATGGAATACATTTGTAAGCATAATCTAATACTTTGTAAGCAAAATGCTAATACTTTGCATTTAAACACTATAATTTGTATCTGCAAGGAATAAACTTTGAGTATATAGATATATATTGTCTTTTGTCTGTCAAAAATAAGAATTTACAAATAGCCAGAGAAGAATATAACAAGAAATTTGTTCTCTGTTATATTAAAAGATTTTTCTACTCGGGTAAATTAAAACTGTGATCATTTAAATAAAAATCCATGCATTTTTTGCCTATAATTGTCTTTACTCATTTTGCTTTTATTACCACAAGCAGCAAATGAAAATATTTGTACTGTATGAATGTGTTCCCTCCTGCTTCTCCTGCTTCCTTCTATATGTTAATGTTATATCATTGTCTGTTGCCATAGAAATGATTGATGTGCCCAAGTACAGCAGTCTCACCATTAGTCTGTGTTTTCATACACTCCAAACTAGACTCACATTCTACAGTTCTGATCATTCTGATTACAGGTTGGAGAGAAACAAGGAACTGGAACTAATCCAAAAGAGAGCTACATATTTTAACATTGCTAATTCTCAAAATTTTAATTATGACATTTATTAACTAAGCCAGTGAGTATGGCTTTGTGACACTCTCCACATCATTTTATAAAACGTTTCTAGCCTTTGTGGTTGTGAGCAAACCTTGATACTGTGACTCCATACAGGCTCTAAGCCCACAAAGCAAATAAGAACCACATTATTTTTTATCCTATGATTGTTTGGGAGCTTGAATCATGATTTTTTTCCAGGACTAGCTGAAACCATTTGCAGACTTGACCAGAGTACAATAATAATATCACTTAGGCTACGTCTACACTGCAATGCTATTTCAGGATACCAGAGTATCCTGAAATAGCCATCCCGCGTCTTCACAGCAAGCCTGTAATTTTGAAATGTAACGAGCTTGCTATTCTGATGTCCTTGTAAACCTCATTCCACAAGGATAGACAGCGCCAAAGTATGAAATATGCTATTTCAAAATAAGATTGAAATAAGATACGCAATTTGCATAGCTCAAATTGTGTATCTTATTTTGAGCTATGGTGCAGTGTAGATGCACACTTATTGTTGAATTTCATTTCATATGCATAGGTCAGCAGCCTACTGATATAGGATAACTATTTTCCAGTCTCCGATATTTGTTGCCAGGGCTCGCTGAACTGTGGCGAGCCCCGCTCACCAGCCGCGCTGTCCGGCAATCTGTGCATGCGCAGATCATTCTGCGCATGTGCAGATCGCCCGAACCCGGCTCTTCCAGGTTACAATCTACTCGCCACGGGAGAGTAGATTGTATTATTTGTCAAGCCCTGTTTATTGCTATAGGAAATATATTAGTGGCTGGCTTTTCTTGACTTGTACATGGATTTTTTGTTTACAGCTGTACTTGGAGGACAAATGGTACCAAGGAAGAACTGTTTCCTCTCCGGCATCTGGAAAGTAAGTCACTTTCTTGTTCTCCTGTCACCCTGCCCCATGAATAGAGAATATGGGATTTCTATTCCTCTGAGTCATTTCTGATTTCTGATATGTGATTGATTTCAGCTCACAGAGGCAACCAGCATGGACTAGGCTTTATGACTACAGGAGAGGAATAGTGCACCGGGAGTATTATCCTAACTTGGTATAACAGTGAGCCTATGCTATTAGCTGAACACCAGCATCTGGCCCATAATCTATGTCCTGTAGGATTCTTTAAGAATCAGATAGTTTAATTTGTAGTTAACATAATCAGAGCTCTGAAGTTGTCATGAGATTATTTCCCAATATACCTAATCTCTAGCTTCATTGTGATTTTCTTTAACCTAGTGTACAGCTATAAAAAATGCCCAGTAGGTGATTCTGTATGGAATCCACTACAGACAGCAAACTACAAGAAGAGCTCTGTGGGTCCCCAGGAAGTAATCTAACATGGTAATCAGCTTGTTTTTTTACTGTCTTTTTGACATGAAATATTGTAAGTACCTATATGTTGTCTCTTGAGAAACTATATCACACTCCCTTTGCTGCCCATCACTTCTATTGGGAATGCTAAAAGAAAAAAAACACATGTGGCTTTAAATTCTAGCAAGGACAACAGTGTTTGGGTTTTCATTATTATTAGAAGCTTACAAGCAATTCTGATTTGTGTGCGTGACTTGAAATTTCATAAAACATAGCAGGCCTAACTCAAACATCTATAACTAATAGCATATTTTGCTCATGATGTCATTCGCCCAGTCCCATTCAAAGCATAAGACCACAAACCTAGACAACAACAGAAGGCTAGGTTCACAAAGGAATCTAGGTGCCTAAATCCAAAATTTAGATCCTTACAATCACTTCCTAACCCTGTAGGTGTCTAAATTCCCAAAGCATCTAGGTCTATGCTGATGAAGTTCTCTGGCTGGTCTCTATTTTCAACCAGTTGGTGTGTCACTGACACCTAAGTCCTGGCACTCCCAAGCAGCTCAGCATCTAACTCACACCTAAGGGGATCCTCAGACTGGGCATTCCCCACCTATTTCACCTGCAGGGTCTGTGCTCAGAGACTGCCAAACAGATCAGACTCTGCAAAATGGAGAAAGAGAAGGGGGTGGGATTAGTACTTCCCCATAACCCGGTCACTGGGGCAGTATCCTAGGGGGTAAACTAGCATTCAAGTCCTAGCTAGTAATCAGGCATAGGGAGGAGCTGAACCCAAGGCTGCTACCTCTTTGGTAAGTACCTTCACCACCATTCTCTCTAGTAGGAGGGAGAGCACCACCACTGTTATATCTTATGAGAAAGGGTTGACCTGGCTTAGGCACCTAGCTGCAGGGAAGGAGTGGCGCTTAAGCCACATGTCTCACTCTGGGTTGTTGTTTTTTCTATTGGCTTCCTTGGGCATCTTCCTGCTCAGCCTGTTGGCTTCTGTAGATCCCATTCCTAGGTGCCTAACTCTCCCTGTGCACCCTGTGCATGCCTAACTTGGGGCTGGTGGTTCCACTAGGCAGCAGGGCAGTAGGGATGTTAAAGACTAGTCGACTATCCAATAAGTATTTGCTTATTGGATAGTCTTTTGACTAGTCGACTAGTCGATATCCCCCTCCTTGCTGCCTCTATCAGATAGAGGCAGCAAAGGAGGAAGGGGGGAAGGCAGCTTCAAACTCTGCCTACTACTACTTCAAAGTGGCAGCACCGCACAGCTGAGCCAGGGATCAGCTGTATGACACTGCCGCTTTTAAACCCCAAGGCGGCTGCTGCACAGCTGATCCACAGATCAGATGTGCGGTGGGCTGCCCCTTTAAAACGCCGCCTCTGTGCATTTCAATGGGGCAGCTGCTGTGGAGCCCAGGGTCAGCTGGGGACTCCCCTGCAGCATTACCATGGAACCCGGGATCAGCTGGGACTCCCCAGCTGACCCTGGGCTCCTAGAGGCATGCAGCATACTTCTGCCTTCCTTATTTCCAGGATGGAAACCACTCCAGACCCAGTAAATTGGTCTTAATTAGCCCACAGATCCCTACTGGATTCCAACCAAGTTCCCTCTAATCTTTTCCATCCATGTGTTGATTTTTCATCCATGTACGGAATCAATATTTGATGTGTATCCAGGTATGTGAGAATGTGTTTCTGTTGGTGGTGCACAAAACCTAGCTGTGGGTGCTCTGCTAATCAGCTGGGTGGCATTTGAATTTCTGAGCAGCCGCACAAGTGCACAGCTTACAGGGAATACTGGGTTCCAACATCTCACAAGGTGGAATCCAGCAGGAGAATCCTGCTTGCCTGATATGCAGTGGCTTGCATTGAGTGAATTACGGCACTTGAATAAATAGGGCTTAGCCCTACCCATGTGTCTGTACAGCGAAGGAATATCTGTCAGGAGTTTTTAGCTGTTACATTGCAGAGCAGTGGAAAACAGTGGTCTCTTTTGCACAGAAAGGAAAATTCAGTACATCGCCATTAGCATGCGACTCCATTTCTTGCCAGCACCCCCTCTCTGGGAGCAAGAGAGGCACTTAGTTGAGTTCTGACTCTCTGCTAATGGGCACCTATCTCTCTTGGATGGAGACTGCCATCTGTGGCAAACCTCAGAGAGAATGTTTGGAGTAATTGTGTGATGTGCTTATCTGATGCAATTGTCCTCTCGGGGCTGATTTAGGACCACTGTAGTAACTGCAGTCAGAACTAATTGGATTTTTTTAAGCAGGATTCCCAGATGTGACAGTACAGTACTGCTTTGTTCACTAAGCCATTTTCATCCATGTTCTTTATTACATATGAAGGGTTCCCTCCCCCCCAGTCCCTGAAGAAGAAGGCTTCAGAGCCTTCATCTCTGTCTCTGCTGAACCCTAGCTGGACTGAGCTGTTTACAGGTATCCATATAAGAACAACACAAGCAAGGTGACAGGCCTATCTTATCATATGCCATGACGCCAGGTGAGCTTATGACTGGCGTTGCTGTCCTATTAAGTGTTAGTATTTTTTAATGAACACTTTTTGTTATGATTGACTCACTTCAACAAATCGGGCAAATAAAAAAACCCAATGCTCTTTGGATCATTTTCGCATGGATTGTGAATGACTCAGGGGCACTTAAATAATATTCACAAATAAGGTGTGTGCAGCAGGATTAAACCTCTGTCCCTATGTATCTGTTCACCCATTTCACACATTTGACTTTTTTTTATCTTTATGTCTAAAATTAATAATACATAATAACTTTCATAGCACCATTCTCCCAAAGATCTCAGAGCACGCTCTAAACATTCATTCATTGCTGTTACACCCTCCTGAAGCATGTGAGAACTAATGTGCTCAATGAAGAGGAACAAGGTGAAGAGATTTGCCCAATGTCACCCCGCAAATCAAAGGTAGAGCTGGAAAAGAAGCCAGTGGATGTGTCTTCCTGCTTTAGCTACCACACTCCCTTCTTTCCTTTGATGATAAAAAATCATCACGAGAATATTTGACACTTTTCACAAAAGTATCAAAAGATCCATTTTTTCCTTTATATTTGTCTAGATAAGTCTGTGTTTTACACAGTAAATTGCACACCAGGTGATCCATTTGTTAAGGTACTTGAGTAGGTTTCAGAGGACTAGAGTGCTGTTCCTGACCCTGCCACTTAACCACTTAGCCCCAAATTTTCAATGGTAGACACTGATTTTGGGTGTTTAGGCCTGGTTTTTCACAGTGCTGAGCATTAAAAAAGACCTAATTGAAGTTGATTGGCCTGCAGGGCCTATGGGTCTCAAGTTAGGCACCCAAAATCACTGACCATTCTTAAAAATGTTGCCTCTGGCCTCTATGCATATCAGTTTCCACTGTCTTTAAAACTTAGTTTACCGGGCATCATGGCATAAAGCCTTTGAGATTCTTTGATGAAAAGTGTTATTTTTTATCAGAATAATCTACAAATAATATTACGTTATGCAAACTGTATATATTACGCTGCAACCTTATCCTTTGAACATGTTACAACTAAAGTTTATTATTATATCAATCCCATCTTGGTTACCTTGCCAAAAATAATACTGGGGAAAGGGTGTTATACTGATGATGAGGGAAAGGAAAGTGACTGTTACAAAGTGTTTGAACTCTCGTTTAAAAAGTATCTAGGCTTTATAAAAGATGGCATGATTTTAGCTAGCCAGGCTTTAAATTAGCAATAGGATAAAAACATGTTTTCGTGTTACTTTTGTAATAGGGATACAAGAAAGCCAAGGCAGCACTAATTTGATTTCATTTTATTTGTTCACATTGAACAAGTTTTTCACTTCAACGATGGAGGTTGAAGTTTTCTGTTGGCATAAGTTTATTGACTTCAGTGCTGTTATGCCAGCAGAGACTCTAACTACAAATCTTGATTTTTAAATCACAAGTGAAAATTAGTTTGGTGGCTTTACCTGCATCCTTAGTGGATATCTACTGATATTGCCAAACCATACTTTTACACAGATCCAACCATTAGAATAATAGGATGGTGGAAGGTCAGGATGTCAGTGCATTTGGCAGTTTTGTGGGAAATATTGTAACTACAAATTTAGGATCTGATTCAGGAAAGTGTCCCTATTAGAAAAGCTTGTAAACAAATGTATATGTCCCATTAATTTCAGTACTTAAGTGCTTTTCTGAATGGGTCTTAATTAGTATTGAGTTTTCTCCCACCTGTATGCAGCTGCCTCTTCTCAATCTTATCTATTTTTTTCACATAGTCCAAACAAAGATGTCTGTTAAGGTTCAGGAGAAGAGGAACAACACAGTGCTAGAGCAAATAAATGGGAATTTAAAAAAATGTAGTTTGAATGTCACCTGCACTGTCCTTCTTCAGTCCCATTGGCATTTTTCTGTTTGCTTACTCTTTAGGCGCATGAAACTCAGAGCAGAGTAAGCCATATATTCATGTCACAGGAATATTAATAATTATTACAGGCCTGCTGTGCATTTCTTACTTTTGGTGGTGACCACTTACTCCTGGAGCAAACCCATTAATCCAGATTCGAGCTGAAGTAAAAGGAGCTATTCTAGTATATACCGGATGAGAGTGTGGCCCATTGACTTCAGTGGAACTATTCATGAGTGTAAACACTTACCAGCATGAGTAAGGATTGTACAGTGAGCCCTGTATCACTATTTAACAGTCAAACAATCAATAATACCAAAAAGATAAAATCAGATCTTGAAATTCTGACTATGTCTGGTACCAATAGTGGTTATCTGTGGATCCAATTGCTTTGTTCAAATGTTTAAACTAGGAAGAAGTCCAAGGGCTTCCTTCCTGGTTCAAGAAGAAAAGGGTTTTTGGTTCATTTGGTGGTGGCAGCTACCTCCCAAAGCTAGGGAATCTGTGACTTTAGGGAGATTTTGTAAGCAGAGCCTATAGAGGCTAAGTATATAAGGTCTCTTGTGGGCCCCCACCTTCTGCATTCAGAGTGCCAGAGTTGGGGACACCCTTGACAGGTACATTTTGCAATTAATAAATGTGGTGCTTACCTCGCAATCACCCTTGTTAGTAGCCTAACCTGGCAAATGTTATCTTCCTGTAACCAGGATACAGCACTGTTATATTACAGTGCACCATATCCATGAATGGCTTGGCCAATCTTCCTTCCATTTCTGTGATAGGACTCTCCAGAACATGCTGTTGGTCTCATACTGCGCGCACAACTTTTGTCTCATGCAGCTGCATTATGGCGTACCCAGATCATGGTTAGGTGCCATAGCAGGCATGGAGGCACAGACTGACTGTGATGTGGTTGTGTCACTGAAAAAAGCTGCTCCCTAGATATAACTCCACTAGGGTTGTTGTTGTTGGTTCACATCTGGCTTGTGAACTAGTTACAAGAATGCATTTCTGAATACAGTATGTACAATCAGAGGGTCGAAGGGCAGGTCTTTAAAAGCCCAAGTTGACTTTGCAAGACTGACAGTTTAAAAAATTACTATCAATTGAGTTTATTTGATATAGAAGTCATTGAGGGACAAAAAAGACCCAGTCCAAGTCCATATAACACCAATGGTATTGTTTTCATTGACTGAAAAAGGAGCGATCAAGTGACCTAAACATGCAACCCCACAATGTAATTTTTACAGTCACAGGTCAGAGTAGAGTTTCACTTTAAATCCTCAGTCCTACAAATATTTATGCACATGCTTAATTTTACACACTGTTAATAGACCTGGTGAATCCAGAATTCTTGCCAGGACTGGGACCTAGAGAAGATAAATTATAAAGACTGAAATCAAAGCTACAGTAAATGTTAGAAACAAATTAAGGCTAATGAATTGAGTTAAAAGAAATATAAACAATTAAGAGCAAGCTTTAATTTTTAGAACGCTTCTGTGACACTGTTTCTATCCTTCGGTTTCAAATAACATTTGTCTATTTCAAGAGGAGCGGAGGGAGAGAGTTGGTTTTGGAGCAGCACACTGCATTTTTGAAGTAGCTTGTAAAAATGAGAAGGGCAGTTATCATCGCAGTCCTTTAAAAAAAAAGCTGCACCTTTATCCAAAAATCTATTGCTGCTAAAGGAAACCAGGAACAAAAGCAATGCCAGGTAAGGATTTTAAAAATTAATGCTCAGCCTTACTGGTTTAAATTCTCTTTAAATTTGTATAGTCTTTGGGTGTCAACATGAATGTCTGCAGCCATCAATATGCAATGTATAATGTAACAGCAGTACACCTGACAATAGTAATATATCTTTAAAATGAAACAGCATTAATCTTGGACAGATGTTTGACACAATCTAAAGACCCAGATATTCAGGTTTTGTTGTGGATTTTTTGGCATCAAAATACCGCAGAAGAGTCCAGGATGTTTTCACTTCATTTTTATTGTATTATTTTATCTGTAACTGAGTTGGGACTGACATTTGCCCTTCCATCACCTTTTTTATGGGCCTTGTTCTTACTTGCCAAATAGTTCTTTGGTATGATTTACCTATCTTCTGCAATTTGCTTTGTCAAGGCCAAATATTAGTGATAGTTTGCCATTCCAATTTGGTAAGACTTTTCAGTATAACCCCTAAAAAATAACTTTGGGTACCCCGTTGCTCTTTTACTACAAGAGAGCTGAGAATAAAAACAGAAAACAAATTGCAATCTCTGATAGCTGACCACTCAATCTTAGGCATGCATACACAGACTTCTTATTACCTTTCAGGAAAGAAGAATGAAATCATCACCTTAAAAAAGGCAATTTTATTAACAAAACAAAAAGATAAGCATCCTTGGATGCTAGGTGTTACAGAGCAACTGAGAAAATAACAGATTAATATACAGAGAAAATGGTATCTATACTTAGCACATGGACTTAGCACAGAGAAGTTTAATCAAACAACAAAGCAAAGAAAATAACCTGATTAGGACTAAATAGACATTTTCCTACCTACTTACAAGCTGTGCTTCAAGATCCAGTCCATTTCCATGTCCAGCATTCCTTGTAGGCATGGTAGTTCTTCTTGGTTCAATTCATCTTGTTTCCCTAGCTCCTAGCTTAAAAACCTCTCACAAAGAAAACAGCAGGCAAGTATATCATTTCAATTCAAATTTCAACACCCACTCCCATTGGCTCTTTTGACTCCCTACCAACATCCCTTAGCTACCTGAGTTTAACCCTTTAGTCACTGAATGCTGGCCAACCCTCTTCCTATCCATCACAGTACCAGATTATGTGTAGGCACAAAACATGGTTAGAGCCATTGTATATCAGAGTAGAAATGGGCATTTCTCTATGGTATTGCATGTGCTTATGGATCACCATGGGAATTTCACTGACATCAACACAGGATGGTCCAGAAAGATGCATGATGCAAGTATCTTCAGGAAAACCAGTATGTACAGCAGTGTTTCTCAAAGTGGTCCGCGAAACCACTTTGAGAATCCTACTAACTAGCCATTCCGGTGTGTTTACTTATATGCACCGTGGACATGGAGCCCCGTGGCTCCCATTGACTCTAGTTCGCTGTTTGCAGCCAAGGTGAGCTACAGGAAGCAGCGGCCCAGCCCACCCTCTTCCCATGGCTCCCCTTGGCTGCAAATGGCAAATGGGAGCCAATGGGAGCCGCAAGGCTCCGTGGCTGTGGCACACCGGAGCAGCTAGTTAGCAGGTGTGGTAGCACTTTCTCAAAGTGGTTTTGCGGACTGCTTTGAAAAACACTTCTGTACAGAAAGTTCCAAGAAGGGACTTTCTTCATATAACAAAAGATTCCAGTGGGGAATTTTGAAATGCTCATAATGATTCTGGGAGGCCTAGTGTAACCCTTACACCCATGGCTCATGAAGCTTTCTACAGGAAAACTGGAGAAGATCAAGGAGCTTTTCAACAATAGGCTGAGCAGGTGCAGAATGACCATGGTTTTCGCAAGGAGCTGGCTGCCACCCCATGCTGCTGCCTCTGATAGCTTAAAAGGCAGGTTCCCGGTGCGCACCGGCTCCCAGGAAGATGGCTGCTGCCCCATGTGTAAAATTTTTAGCAGTTACACAGTTACCAAATCACTTGCATTTTTACATTCTGTGACAGGGTGTACCAGCCCCACATTGTGAAGCTGAGCCTAATCTGGCCCACCTGGGTGAAGAAGCCCTGCCCCCACAGCCCTGCTAGGCATGCTCAGACTACAGCCCAGATATTAAAGCCTGGAGGGAGGCTCAGTTTGGGCTGGCTGCTGAGGGGGAAGGATGCACTTCCTGAGCTCCTGCAGATGAGTCGACTGAGAAGCCAGACTGGGAGGCTTCCAGCCCAGAGGAGCAGGAGCAGCAGGTGGATGCTGTAGCAGAGACTGGCCATAGAAGGGCCTGACCCAGAAGATGTAGGTGGGGAAGATGCCAGCAATCCTGACAGGGTAGGAAGTGGGCTAGGGTGGGGAACTGAATCCCTGAGCTTAGCATGTTTTGGGTGGAGCTAGTGGTGTGATGTACCCACCACTGACAGAACCTGGTGGAGAGGGAGGGCCCAGGTCCCTCTACCCCACCTCCTTATTCCCCAAGGGGATGTTACACTTTCATTTCTGACTTGGCTGCTAGGCTGCACTGCCTTGGTGAAGGGGGCATTGCTAGGGACTCTGGCCATCAGGCCACATACTCTTGGAGACAAGGGACTCTGGGATATAGTTGTGTTGGGGTTGTAGAAGATGTGGAGTGTGGTGCCATGAGGCCCACAGTGCCCCCGGTGAGGGCCAGAGGAACTACCTGCAACACATCCCTCGTCTGGTCATTCACAAAACTTTTTTTAAAAGCCTCTCATTTGCAGTGCCCCTTGATGTGCTCTCCTCAGTGTCCTGGTGTCTGGTGCTCATAATTAGCAGATACATAATCTACCTCAACCTACTCCCTGCCATGTAAATTGCCCTCTTACACTCTCAAATATTATGGAGCACACAGCAGGCTACCTTAACAATGGGAATGTTGCTTTTGCTGAGTTCTAACCTAATTAGTAAACTGCAAAACCTTCCCTTTAAATGTCCAAAAGCACCATTCTGCACTTGCTCAGCCTGTAATTGGATTGCTCCTTATAGCTGTCCAGGCTGCCTGTATATGGCTTCATGAGCCGTGGAAGCAAGGGGTAGGTTGGGTCTCCACAGATCACTATTGGTATTTTAAAGTCTCCAATGGAAATTTTCTGGTCTGGGAAGAAAGTTCAAACTTGCAGCTTTCTGAAGAGACTGGAGTTTCTAAAGATGCACCTGTCATACATGTTTTTCAACCATCTTATGTTGATATCAGTGAAACAGAACCTTGTGATGCACCAAAACTTGCAACACCACTGAGAAGTACCCCTTGCAGTTTATGTACTCTTTGGCAAGGGGGTTGGGTGCCAAGATGGGGGTGTGTGTTCCATATATTGCTCCTCTGCAGCTAGTGAACCTCATTGCTGCAAAGCCATCTACTATATCCTGCATGTTTCCAAGAGTCACTGTCCTTCATAGCAGAAGAGTATTGCTACTTGGATCACATCAGCCCTACACTAGATTTCCCTGCTAATTACTGATTGCCAACTGACCAGTAGCTGTCTGACATTATAAGCTTCCAATAGGAAGGGCTACTGCTACTTGCTTCTCAACTGTTAGAGTGGTATTTCCGTGCTTCAGAGAGCGGAAAAGCAATCTGCAAAGTTCCAGGAAAGTGGCCTTATGCATACAGAAGTTTTGCTGATAGTGATATAGCCAGGGCTCAACAATTAATGTAATCTACTCGCTCATGGCGAGTAGATTTTAGCCCGGCACGGCCGCACAACGCGGTCTGCGCATGTGCAGCGTGCGGTTCCGTGTGGCTGGTGAGCGGGACTAGCTGCCGCTCGGCGAGCCCTGGATATAGCTATGGGCCTACCAGTCTATGCTTGTCTCAAGGCACCAGAATCAGCATTCCACTGTGTCAACAGGATCGAATGCTGCCAGCATCTGCTCATTGCTCAATTCAGTGGTTTCATACGTGTCTGTGTTCATGCCCTCTCCGCGTTCTTTTTTGCTCTGTCGGCTCCTGTCTAGGCCCTGGACATACCGCAGCATAAGGCGTGAGGTATTTGCAATGCTTCCCTCAGCTCTTTGCAGTTGAAAGGGGTCAATGGTTGCCTTACTATGGCATCTACACAGAAAACCAGGGAAAAAGGGGCGTTAAACGATTGTTTGCCATGGCTTTCAAGCAGGATGGGAGGGAGAAGATAAGTGCACCATGGGTAGCTGATGACATGTAACTACCCACTGCACTGTTTTTGTCCCATCAGACATTAGGAGCCTAACCCAGAATTGAAAGGGGCAGCAGTAACTGTGGGATGGTGTCCCACAGTGCATTGCTGTCAAAGTCAAAGGTGGTCACCCTACTGGGGATGCACTATATTGAACTCTTGTGCACAGTGGGGACATGCACCTTCGAATTTACAAAATGGGGTGCTGAAAAAGTAAACGGCCCTTAATAGATTCAACCTAATCTTGTAGTATAGACATGGCCTCAGACTTCTCTAACTTATGCTGACTACAAAAATGCAGTCTAGGATCAATTTGGTGTAGGGATGTGTCCTACCTACAGCTCCTTTCCTGCAATTACATCACCCTTCTTTGCTATGCCAGTAGGAGGAGAATACATGTCATACTCTGGCATTAGAGAGTGGATGAGGTAATATCTTTTGCGGGACCAATTTATGTTGGTAAAAGAGAGAAGCTTTTGAACTGCAGTAAAATGTATTACCTCACCCACCTTGTCTCATTACTATCCTGAGACCAGCATGGCTACCACTACGCTGCCTGGCTTTCACCGCAGCAGAATCATCTGTGCACTGAGATGATCCTCTCTGGGCTGTTCAAACCTTTTAAGGACAAATCTCACCACCAGCCCAGTGCAAAGTTGCTTCGAAGTACCTGAGGCTCTGGCTAGCCTGTGTTACTAATAACATCATCACTTATTAGGATTTTAAAATCAAAAGCATCCTTCACGCTTTCTTGATTTTTCGTACCTTTTGTATTTCAATTTGCTTGGACAGCAAAACCAGCCTAGTCAAGGTCATAATCCATGTATAGTCAATTTCACTCTCTGGCTCTCATTCCCCAGCACAATGCTATTGTGTTTGATATTCCATCACCCCAGGGGAAATTTTGATTTTAAAATAGCTTTAATTAAATGTAAAGAGTAATTCATGAAAGCATTTCTATTTGTATTTACCTCTCATTCATAAACAATAAATATTGGGCCTAAATAATTTGACAGTGACATTTGTGCATGGACCTATATGTTCCCCTCTGCTATTGTGACCAGAGGAGAGCAGAATCTGGTGGAATAAGGCCTAGAAAACATAGAAAGGAGCATCCTGGATCTGCAACATTCTCTTGTCTGACCTACAGTGACTTATGTTCTCCCCTCTGACCTACAGAAACCTACAGTGACACTTGGACTTCATGAGTCATTGGAAGATCAAGGTTAGTGACCTCTGCCAAAAGATGACTCCTCACTAAGCTTTCCTTTCCCTGGAATCTACCAGGATCTACCATGCCTGAAGGCTGTGACTCTTTTCTCATCCAGGAATTCCCAAGTATCTGAGCAGAGCATTCCAAGGAACCTTGTGGAGTTTCCTGAGCTGCTAAACCCCTTCCCAATGCTTCTCATTTTAATAGGATAGGGTTTGGCCTGTAATTTTCATCTGCAGGATTAGTTTTTTATGAAAAACCTGTTGTGGCCATTACACAGGGAATAATTTTGGTGGTGGAGGGGAGGGGTTGAGAGGTGTGCACAGGGAGACCCTTCTTCCTCAGGCAAGCCACACTCCTTCCTCTCCTTTCAACAGTGCTTTGTATGAAAGAAAGGGCTAGCTAGTAAACTTGTGGGCATGAGTGAAAGGGATGTCCTTCTGGGAGGTCTTCTGGACTTGCACGGGTTTACCAAAACTTAGACAAAACACAGGCTTGTTATGTTTAGCCTTAATGTGCAAACACGGTAGTAACTTTTTTTAAATTTTCCAATAGCGCCGACAAGGTATTAGGTGCTTTCTACACAGAAAAGAAAACTCAGAGCCTTTTCCTAATGTCTTAGGCCCTATCCTGAGGAAGACTTACGTAAACACTAGAATCTGTCAGCTCTGTAGAATCTGTAAATCTGTGTATGCATTATGGCATAAAAGAACAAAGCACTAACACTGATATAAATTAAGAAACCTCTTATCAATATATTTGGGTAAAAATATATTTGTAAATTTTACAAAATGTTGGGGCCTGATTCTGCCATTGAAGCCCCGTGGTAATCAATGGGCTTTTGCAAGGACCTTGAGTTCTGTATATGCAGTTATACTTGTATGATCCAGGCCTATGTTTGCATAAAAAAAAATTAAACTTTGAAGATACTTTAAAACTCTTACTCTTCAACAGGTTCATTTTGTTTTTTTCAATATTTCCATTTAAGAAAACTTAAATTTACTATAAATGTAAATCAAATACTTGAAACTATTTGTATGCAATATTATGGTTAACCTTTTAAAGGAAAATGAGGCAAGAAAACTGTGGGGTTGCTAGCATGTGTAACTCTACCTTCTTGCAGAGCGATAGCATTTTTTTTCTTGTGTATATAGTGACATTAACTCTTCTGTTTTGATATGGAAGACAACTTAATTACGAAACCAATCCTGAAAAAAAGTGTGCATGTATGACTTGTATAAGCAGTCCAAATGAAGTAAGCAACTCTTGTGAATAAATGTATTCCCATGCTGTCTGTCTTTGCAGGAACAAGATTTGTCAGTAAGGCATTTGTTTAAAACACCTTTACCCGATTGCAGGGTCTGATTCCGGAAGCTATTGTTTGCCTTAAACTTCTGATAAAATCTTTGGGATGGAAAATGGTTTTGAGGTGGCTTAGCAGTTGGAAGGGCATCATCTCTATAGAGCAGGGGTCAGCAACCGATGGCTCATTAGCCTAATATGGCTCAGTATGGAACCAAATATGGCTCTTTTGTCATTCCCAAAACACGTGCAACTTTTAAAATTAAATGAAAAATTAATTCCAAAATTTAAAAACCGTGTAATTACTCTTGTCACAATGGTCTTTTTTCGGGGTCTATTTCACCTTTAACCAGAGGCGAAAGTAAGGTGGTGCGCCCCAGTAAGAACCGGCTGCACTGTGGCAAAAGCCAATTGTGGGACTCTGCTCGTTTAACGGGCCAGCTGAGGGTGCACTGGAGGGGACGCATGCACTCTCCCAGCCAGGATAGTGACAGGGGCTGTCAGCGGCAGATGCCTCCATCTTGGCTGCAGTGGGGCAGACCCTGTGGCCCAGCCACGATGGCCCCGCAACTGCTGCAATAGCCCAGCCGTTGCAACCTGGCTTGGGCTCCGGTCACTGCAGCCTGACCAACAAGGCCCTGTTTGGGGCTCAGCCCGCATCTGGCTGCAGTGGCCTGGCCCCCGTCTGGCTGCAGGAAGGGCTGGCAGTGGCCCCCCTCCTGCTGTGGCATGAGTAGTAGGGGAGGCCACGATCTGATTGCGACAATGATGGTCCAGCCGCTCATCCAGCCATTGCGGTCTGTGTGCAGCTGCCTGCGTGCAGCAGCCCAACCCAGCCCTGGCCAGGAAAGGTAATCCAGCCCCAAAGCCACAACCCATACTCTACTTCCCTCCCCCCAGCACCCTGCCCTTCCTCTCCCACACACCCCAGCCACCTGCCCTAGGCCCTTCATACACCCCATCCCTGACTCCTGCACCCTCACATCTGCAAACTGCACCCCAGCAGCAGAAGTCCCATTAAATAAAGTTTGTAAGTACAATGTTTCATTTATGCTATAATCAATCATGTCAATTATCAATCATATTAAGTTGTGTATTTTCAATCATGCAAATGGGCATTCTTATACCGCGCTTTGTTGACCACTTGTTCTGAATTTTGATGTAGTTTGACTCTGGTTTGAAAAGATTGCTGACCCCTGCAATGAAGCATGTTGTCTCAGGGTAGGTTAAGACAGGATGATTTTTGTTTGTTTGTTTTTAACAACTCATTGCAATAGCCCTAGTTTTACCCTTTACTGACAGTCAACTGGAGCCACATTATAGGCGAGATAACAATGGTGATTTTGATAATTCCTTATAGGGAACAATACATTCCTAGGAATGTACTAGTAAAAGTGTTTAGTAGACCATGTTTCCCCAATACCCTTTGGTCACTTAGTAAAAGTAGCATAAAAAAAAAATTTTCACATTCTGTGCAACTCAGCTAACTGCTGTGATCCCTATAACAACGGGATCCCTCAAGGGGTTAATTTATTTCATCCTTCCATTATGCCGAAGCCGATATAGTAAGGCTGATGGAAAAGTGTCACTACAGCTTCTCCCTTCCATAATGTTGTGCACGTTCAACGTGCTGGGCAAACATGCTTATTCATCCTGATGTGTCCCTCAGAACTGGACAATATCTGCGAGCCCTTTCAACCTTTAACTGTGAATTCCTCGGCTTTCCTCCTTCTTCGTCTAGCCTTGGGGACGCTGGGCTGTTCTCTGTGGCTAACACGCGTCTGGAGCGTGTATTGTTACCAGGAGGTGGTGTGATGTGTGTCTCCAGCCCTCGCCTGGGCAAGGCAGGGCAGCGCGCTGAGCGGCGCGGAGCGAGGCCGGAGTTAGTTATCTATTGTTCTCTGCCACACCCCTGCTGAAGAGTGAGAGAGCCGCCGAGACACTCACAAGCCGAGGCTGGGAGAGGAGCCGAGGATTTTTTTCCCAGAAGTGCTTTGGGGTGTTGTGTGTTTCCGCTGGTTTTTCCTGCCGGAGAAGGAAAGGGGGAGCTGTTTGCTCTCTGCCCACGGTCTCTTTGGTGTCGCTTTTCTCCTCCTCCCGTGGTTATCTTTGTCTCACTCCCGCAACTCAGCCCAGCGCTGCAGGTCGGCACGGAAGCGCCCTGCCCAGTGCCTTGTGCCCGGGTGCCGGAGCCGGGCAGCC
>CM057845.1:209282853-209304729 GCA_030068395.1 Apalone spinifera
CGCGCGCGCGTGTGTGTGGGGAGGGGGGAGAGTTCAGTTCAGCCCTGAGCTGCTTTCCTTTGTTTGCATGTATTGGCATGTGCGTGGAAAAAACAGGGCGCAACAGCTGCACAGCCAACATCCTCTCTCGCTCCAGACCCTGTTTTACAAGACTCGCTCTGCCATGAGCGAGCGCCTTGCAAAAAATGTAACCCTCCTTCTCTCCCCACCCCACCCCCCTCTTGTGTTTTGTAGGACCCAGCTGGGATTTTTGAGCTGGTGGAAGTAGTTGGTAATGGCACATATGGGCAAGTCTATAAGGTTTGTGTCAATTTCTCTTCTATCTCTCCGCACAACACCTACTCCCCTGCTTTGTTTACTGTACATCTGCGGGCAGGGCCCCCTGGGCTGCACACAAAAGTTAGAACAATACAAAAAATCTTTTCTGGACAGAGCAGCTAACGTCTACCTTTTCAGTTGACACTACTGGGATTCAGAAAGGGGGAACAGATGACTTCAGAGTTACCTCTTCTGACTGGGTCTATGATCTTCCTGGTTTATTTTATAAAATGAACAAAGCAAATGATGGCTCCAAGAATAGTATATTTATAAGGGTCCATATAAGTAGATGTGTGCTTATTGAAATATCAGAAGGATTCTAAGGACAGGCACTATTTGTGTTTAAACAAAGCATTGACTTTACTTAAAATTGTGACCAATTTGCCTTGCTGAAAACGTTCAGAATTCTTAAGATGCAAAGTCCAGGCTAAGTGGTGTCACATCATTTCCTGCTGGGTAGAGGGCATAGATGATAGGGGGGCAACCCTATTGCGGGACAGATTTATTTGTCTGGAGATGGTAAAATCAGCATTCCGAGAATAACCTGTTTGACAAGTGGATGATTTGGGGGGGAAAAAAAGCCAAAGAGGATAGTGAGAAGTAAGAGATTGCTCATGTGGGTGTGAAACAGTTCTGCTTTGTACAGTGTTTAGTAAGTGGAACAAGTAAATCTGAAATTGCATGACTTTGTAAGGAGCAGCAGTTATGAGTGATTAATAGTGAATAACCATCCAGTATAGTAAAAGGGGTAAGGATTGAAGAAGTCAGTAATTGTTCATGTTCAGATGCAAGGGATTGGAGGGAGAGTAATTGGAAATAACAGAACATTGTTTTCTCTTATTAGTAAGACAATTTACCATCATTATATGGCTAAATAAGCTATTTGGTGTGTCTTTGATAAACAAAATGCATTTAGGTTTCTTTTAAAAGGGTGAATGTTAGTCTCATTGATTGAGAGACAGCATGTGTCTCCTTGCTATGTAAGTTAAATTTTAAAAGTAGAAATGAAGTAATTTGGCTGTTTCTGTGTGCCAAAGTTGGAAAACCATATGGCTCAACAGGCCTGAGTAAGATAGGAAGATTGATTGGGGGCTGACCTTTGACATCTCCCTCAGGCTAACCCATTTAATAATTATTTTGTCATCTTCCTGCCCACAAAGCTTGCATCACCTGAGCCCTCCTTAAAGAAAAAGTAGGGTGTGTGTATGACTGTAAACTCCCTTTGTAATTATTGCAGTTGGCACATTGTTAGCTGACTTACCTGATAATACTTTTAAATTAATTAGTGTGCTCATTTTTGGGTTAACTGACAATGGATGCACATTTCATTTTGTTTAAGTATCATAGAATACTCTTGGCAACCTGTTTTAAAAAACTAAGCTGAACAAATATGTATATGAATTTGAAACAATAGAAAATTATACCAGATTTAAGTGGCAGTCACTTTACTCCGATGACACATAAGCTAACAGACGTTTCTCTGAGCTCTGATTTCTGCATACCAAGTGTTATTTTTTTCTGTATTAAAAAGTGATATAATATCTCTCCCTTCCCCCCAGTAATTGTTTTGGGAAAAGCTGATTGGGTACTGCAGTCTAGAAGTTATTTAAATGCTGCTTTGTTATAAAAAGAAACCTCTTTGACACTAGATGGTGTTTGAGTAAGTGGAGTGGTACTTGTATGTAGTCCTAGTATAGCCACACCATGTTTGTCTAAAACATGCCATAGGGCTTTTTTTTTTTTAATATAAACAATGGTGTCATTCTGAGATTTTTGTGCAGTTGAGTTTTGAGTGTGAAGAGAATGCAACATAGAGCCCTAAATTAATATTTAATTTCCTCCTGGTTTTACTGTTGGTTTTTTGCCGGGAGGGGGGATTTTTTTTTTAACCCAGTGTCATCCAAAGATGAGTGTGATTTTTAAAATAAAAAGTTTTGACTTTTTTGGGAAATAAGTGATTAACTGAACAGTAAATGGTATGGTGAGCTTTCGTGGACACAACCCACTCATGATACCATCTGCATTTTTTTAGTCTCTTACGATGCTGCAGGACTAGTCATAGTTTTTCAATTACAGAGTAACACGGCTACCCCTCTGAAACTAACTGAACAGTGTTTGCCCCTGTTTTCCTCAGCTCCGTTCTTGTGATATGTTGATCAAATATGTTTATAGTTTTTACTTTTGGACTGCAAATGATTGTAGTGCATGCCTTGATGCCAGAAAATTGTATTTCCATTTGACAAACAACGGGTAGAAGTTTTCAGACATGGCTGTTTTGATTTATTTCCTTGTTTGTGTGTTGGCGTCACTGACATGCCATCCCAACCAGAGGGATATGGTTGTCTGGCTTTCTGTCGCTGCAGAGACTACCCCAAGGCAGTGTATTTTGTTGTCTTTTTGTCTAGCTTATAAACACATACATGACTGTTTATGCTGATTGCCTTTATAGGGATCTTCATTCATTTCAGGCTGTGGAGGGGACAGGGATAGACCAATCTGTCAGTCTCTTCCCTTCTCAACCTCAGCAGTGCTCTTTTGGAACATTTCCCTGCATGTAAGAAAATAAGCCCAAGTTTTTTTTTTTTTTTTAAGAGCACCTAAAATTAGGCCCCTAAACCCTGGTGTAGGTGCCTATATAAACTCCAGTCCTGAAACGAGCAGCACGTGGTCAGAACCTTCACCCGCATGGAGCCACTTGGACTTTGGTGGATCTTTGTGCTGTCACACGGCCTGCTAACTTTGGAGCCAAAGAGCATCTAGCTGTTCCTGTTGAAATCAGCAGCTTCCCCCATTTTTTTTCTTTCTTTCATAGCTTTGCTTATGCCTCTGCATTGCCCTGGGAAGACCCAGTTTGCACTTCAGAAAAGCATGTGATGCAAAGGTGAATAGGAAAAAACTGTGCATGAGATTCAGTGCGCTGTTGTGACTGAAATGGAAATTCTTTGGCTATTCTATATTTAGTAGAGGGTGATTAGTTAATTGATTAGTATTTGTCACAGAGTCTAAAAGATTAACAGTCCCTCAGAAGATAACTTCATAGCTGAAGGAAAGAAAAATACAACTTGGCTAGAAGTTGAGTGTTTTTTTAAATATAAAAAGAATAATAAGAAATCCCTGAATGAAGGTGTTCTGAGTGGTATTTGTTCTAGTTGAGGGAGAAAAGAGTTAAAATTTGTGAGATATGGTGAGAAGAGTTAGCCTCTGAATTACCGTGGATGTATGTAGATAACTATTAGGCCTCTTGCTTAAAAAAGAATAAAAATTTTAGAGAGCAAAAATTCTAATGATTTTGAGAGAGGAGTTTCTCTTCAACAGGTTGATATCAACTGATCTTGAGCTAAATGGCATGTACAGACTTGCCCACAAGCATATATTTCCTTCTTGCACAAAAAAAGTTTGAATGGTTTGATGGATTGTTGAGAAAATTTACCTTGTGTTTGCTTTGTTTATATTTTGTAGCCTTCAATACCTTTTTTGTAAACAAACAATAGAAAAATGTAGTTATTGAAGTTGAGTGTTACCAAGGTTTCTACTCTTTATTTAACTACTATTGTACACTTATAGGGAATTACCCAAATGGCATGGAATTTAGCAGGAAAATGGTGTTATCGGGGTTGGTTTTGTTCTGTCTTTTGAAACAATGAAGCCTTCACATAGTGTGGCCTCTGGTCCTTAAAACTCAGTCAAACTTTATCAGAGCACTTAAGTGTAGCTCTAATTTAGTCACTGATTTGGCAATGCATCTTTAGAATTCTGGGGATCATTTGCAAATATTGCAGGAGCAGTTTTGCACTTCTGTAACTAACATTTTTTTTCCACATCACAATTGTAAATCTTACATTAAAGGGTAACATACACCCAAAATGAAAATGTTCACCCAATTTCATTTGAGAGCTTAAATTCTGGTAGCAAACTCTGTTTATTGATTTGGTAAAACATACAGAAAGGGGGCTATGTAACTTAAGAATATTTCATGACCCTTCAAGAAATTTATTAATTTCAGATCCGTATAAACACATAATTTATAGAGTATGTATCTATAAACAAACTTCAATGGGAAATGCATGTATAGTATGATATGGTGATTTTTCTCTTGCACTTTTAAAAAAGATAACAAAGATATCAACATCTTAAAGTTTTTGTTCATTGGTGTCACTTTTCTTCTTCACACATGTATTTTGAGACCTCATATTTCTTGAGTTCCTGGGGGGAGAAGGGTCCATGGTAGGTTAGAGACATAATAGAGAAGTGCTAGGAAGCTCAAAATTAGGGATGAAAGTTCTAATTACCCTTATTTCATGCTGGTGTTGCTTTCTAAGAGCCTTGTAGAGTTAATTCATAGTGAAGGCTGCTTTTGTTGAATTCTGTCACAGCCTTCCAAACTGCATGTAAATGATTCATATTGTCTAACTTCTGGCTTCTGAAAGGACATGATGTAAGATATAATGATTGTAAATTATTATTTAAAAATAAGTTTAAAAATGAGAGAGATTTTTCTTTCATTAAGGGTACCTATTGTTATCTTAATGCAGTTTTATTTAAAAAAGTGGCTTCAGTTTTTTGAGCTTGATATTCCTAACGAATAGCCAATTGATTTTTTTTTTGTTCTCCTGCTAGTAAACAGACAACATTGTGAATTCTAATGATGATGTTAAATGTGAATACAATTCCAGTCTTATCACTATGAAGACAAACTGTGTTTCAGTATCAATGATGTCACTTGATTTCATGAACTGGCTCAGACCAGCTTATTTAAGGATGAGCTGCCCTCCTTTTTAGCGCTCTTACTTTCTGGGGGAATTCAGTTGTGTAGTGATGGTTTTCTCGGGAAGAAGCAGCAATGCCAAAATCATTGTGATGCAGAAAAATGGTATTCTTGTTCCTAAAGCTAAATGTATTCTGAGTTAATTTTCAAAAGAAAGATAACTGAACTTTTTGATCATCCTTCACCCCCCCTCCCCAATAATTTTAATTAAATATACAAAGGGTAGGCAGGTGGCCAGTGGGGATTACTGATATTTGCTTTTATTAAAAAAATACAACCTGCTAATTGTGGGTAACCACATGTTCCTCTTGCTGGTATTGTCAGCCTCCCTCCCCCATTCCATCTGTCTCAGACCTGCTTTTCTGTAACTTGTCTTACATCAAATTGCGAGCACTTGGTGCAGGGACTGTCCCTTGCCTTGGTTTGTACAGTGTCAAGCACAATGAGGCCCTGATCTTGTGTGAGGCCTGTACATACTATTGTAATGGAATACAATATTAATAGCTTGACTCTTAAAAGTCGGTGGAAAGATTCTGAGTTCAAGAGAAGCTGGATTAAACCCTTTCCTGTGCCTGCTTTACTTTTATTGGTAGTCTATTATCATGTCAACAGCTGTTGCTGAGGACAAATCTCCCAACATCTAACTCACTCTGTTGTGCTTGTTTTCTTAACTTTGGAGACAATGGTGCTCTCAAACTTGTATAAGCAGGTACGCCTTTTTCACGCCTCCGCGTCCCTGCTGAAGGCTTTCACTTCTCCACAGTAGGGCTGTTCCCTTTCCCCAGGGTCCAGAGAAGTCTCTCCATTGGCCTGGGGGCCTGAATGGGAGGAGGTTGTGGGGAGAGGGCTATGGACACAGGTGCCCTCCTGCCAGCCAGCAGTTCCCCTCCTCCCATGGAGTTTACAAGGACACGATACTACAGACTAAGGCTGTATTTTTCTTTGTGGAGCCAAGGAGCCAGAGGGGCACCATCAGTGTAGAGACAAAGGATACTCCACGACAGTAGTCTGCTCTCTACAGCCATGGTGAGGTATGTTTTCTGCTTCTGGATGGGCTAATGTAGGAGAAGCTCCAGAAGGGGATCATAATGTAAGATGTCTTTCTCCTGGCCCCCACTTGCATGAGAAGAAGTGATCGGGCTTTTAGATTATCTTGCTTTTGTTGTTTTAGTGTAAATCTTGAACTCAGACTTTTCTCTCTTGCAGTCTAGTATTCTTTTCTCCCTATAAGTTTTTGTAAGTGAAGTTGGTAGTTTGAATAGCAGTTTTAGCTGCTTAACTCAGGCCTGGTCAGCACTTAGAAAGGCACTCAGAGCTGTGAACAATTTTGTGTCCTGAGCCCTCTGGTTAGGCTGACCTAACCACTGGTGTAGATCACTGTAACAATTCTTCCTTTGATCTAGCTATCTCCTAGAAATGGAGTAATAAAATTGACAGTAACTTGTTAACACACTGCAAAGGCAATTTCCCCGCCTTTGATATCCACACCTACACATCAAAAGCTATGACTGGGACGCATCTAGCCTGACTCAATTAATGTCATTAACACTGGTCCTACAATTGACAGGTAACTGCTTTTGCTGACACACAGACAGTCTGGATTCTGTAATTTCCACTCCAACTCATCTGATGAAGTGGGTTTTACCCATGAAACTCATGATATAATATATTTGTTAGTCTGTGTGGTGCCAAGCTCATATGCCAGCTCTTACAAGATTATTTCTCACTTCCTCTTTGCTCTGGATGATGTTGGCTTTCAAAAGTGTGATATAATTAACCCATATCATGCAAGTGAACTAGGTCAGAACATAAGACCATAAGAACGGCCGTACCAGGTCAGACCAAAGGTCCATCTAGCCCAGTATCCTGTCTGCTGACAGTGGCCAGCACCAGGTGCCCCACAGGGGGTGGACTGAAGACAATGATCAAGTGATCTGTCTCCTGCCATCCCTCTCCAGTCTCTGACATACTGAGGCCAAGGACACCATTTCATCCCCTGGCTAATAGCCTTTTATGGACCTAGCCTCCATGAAATTATCTAGCTTCTCTTTAAACTCTATTATAGTCCTAGCCTTCACAGCCTCCTCTGGCAAGGAGTTCCACAGGTTGACTACACGCTGTATGAAGAAGAACTTTCTTTTATTAGTTTTAAACCTGCTACCCATTAATCATTGTAGATCATTACCTACAGCAGTGGTCTCCAACTTTTTAAGCACGAGACCACTTTTTCAATTTAGGTCAATCCAGGATCTACCTCAAACCCAAATATCCTTGTCCTACCTCCTTTCCCACCCCTTTTTTGAGGCCCTGACCCATCCCACCCCTTCTCCATGGTCCCACCCTGCTCACTGTGTAGATACTGGGTGCAGGAGTGGAGAGAGGATGGCATCTTGATATTAACACTCTCCTTTTCTTCTTCCCCTCCCCTGCACAACAAACGGAAGGCTCTTGGGAACAGCTCCAAGGCACAGGGCAGGAGCAGCATGGCAGGGGGCGGGGGGGAGGGGGAGAGGCAGGTGAAGTGCTGTGCTTGATAGTCTCTTAGCCAAACCAGTCAGGATCACGTGTCAAAGGCTCCAAGGTCTACCAGTAGATCCAGATCTACTGGTTGGTGACCTACAGCATTGGTTTTAGTCCCAGCTCAATTCCCATTGGAGTAAATAAAAATAGTTCTGTTGTCATGATTGGGAGAAAACTCGTAACTCCCAATTTTTTTAATGTTTTTTTAAAAAATGAAATACTTGCAGATTTACCTGGCATTGCTAGGGTCCTTAACTCAATTTTTTAAAAATAAAAAAGTACATGTTTTACTGAAATGATTTCATTTTTCAAAAGTACATTATTTTTGTTAATTTTAGAACATTTTAAAATGGGAATTCCATCAAGCATATTTTTTCTTCATTTCTATAAACTCTTTTCTTTCGCTTTGTTTTAACAAAAAAAGTTAGTCAAGTCGATTTCCAATAACATTGTCTTCTAGTTTCAAACCTTAAGTATTGATTTAGTTGTGCCAAAGCAAAGCACTACTCCAGATTCTGTTTTATCTCCTTTCTGTAAGGTTTATTGAGAAACAATCCTATTCCAGGTTGATTCTATTTTTCTGGATCATCTTTGTTCAATCTCTTTGAACACTTTCTCAGTTATAACAATTTTGAGGACTGTAGTTGATTTGGTGATTCTCTCTCTTTTCTGTTTGGTTTTATGAGAAGCAATCCCATTCTAGGCATATCCCATTTTCCTGGCACAACCAAATCCTTCCCTTCCTTTTGGTTATAAGAAGAAGTTGTATACCAGATTTGGTGCTCCTAACTCTTACTTTTTAGGAGGAGTTCTTGATCTAACAAACTGACCAAACTCTCTAAAATTTACAGTAGATTGTCATTGTATTCCTCCTCATTTAAAAAAAATTCTGTTTTACCAGGGATACCATAAACTTCAAATGTAATCTGCTCTTAAAAGTAGCTTGAGGTACTACACAGGAGACCTTCTATGAACTGTGAGATTTTACACTCATTTCTCAATATTTTCTACATTTATTTTTCTCTTTTGTTGCTGTGGAAAAGTCTTTCCCCCACCCATATTGGGAATCTGTAATGCAGAACATTCCCATATGCAATGCTGCTCAATGAACAGCCTATTATTTTTTAAGTTGATATCCCTTGAACAAGGGGCAAACACTGGGGTGCAGTGAGTAGGAATTTTTCCTTGGAAAGTGGCACTAGCTTCTGCAGAATCTACCTGTTCATGATTAATTGCTTGTTATGTTGCAAGTGAACTCTCTGAATGAGAAGTGGGTATAAACTGGCACGTTAATGTGATAGATCTCTTCCCTTCCCATTCCTCCCTTCTCTTCCACCGAAAGTGGCCGGCCTGACGCTTTCTTTTTTTTAAGTGCACTAACAGCTTCCATTGCTTTTGCAGAAATTTGGGGGTGCTCAGTGCAAATCAGATTACGTTTATCTTGGCGTCTAAACATGGATTAGAAATTATTGTATTTTAACTCTGTACCAGTACAGTCTACAACATGGAGCAGTTGGATCTAATTGTGTGCTCAGCTACTTTAGCAAGGCAACTGGAGGTGAAACAGAGGGCTATATCTCCCCTTAGATGTTGAAAAGAACGTTGTCAGTTTAAAGAATTCTGTTGTAACAGCCATGTGTTTTACTAATACCAGGTGTGTCATGACTCAAGTTACAAATGTCTTGGGGGCTTCCTTAAACGCAAGGCCTCTCACCACCTACCCCTAGTCACCAGTAGAGAATACTTGTGGTGGAGTGCCCTGAAAACAAGGGTCTGGGTACATAATGGAAATGCTGAAAACCCTTAACTGTAGAACCACTGATACATACTGTTGTAATAATGTAAAGTATGTACTAGGGATGTAAGTAAGTAGTCGACTACTACTTGCATTCCCCTCCTCCCCCAACCCCTTGCTGCCTCTGTATCAGAGGAAGCAAGGGGAGAAGGAAGCAGGAGCAGGTGCTGGGGGGAGCTGGCTTAAAAGCTGGTTCCTCCCAGCACCGTCTCTGTGGTGCTGCCTGGTCATCTCTCCCTCCTGCCCCCTGCTGTTGCCTCCATCAGAGGCAGCAGCATGTGTGGGAGGAGTAGGTTGGATGCTGCAAAGCAGCCCCTGGCTGGGCAGGCAGCCTGGCTTAGTGCCATTTCCCACTGGGTCTGGGACCTTCCTCCCTGCGGTTTAAATGTACTAAGAGCCAGGAAGGCAGGCAGCCTAGCTCTTAGTACATTTAAACTGCAGAGCTGTCATGGGGGTAGGTCTCAGATCCTGTGAAAGCTGGGACTTCCCTTATCAACTAATCATGTAGTCGATAGAATTTTTATCGACTGCGTGATTAGCCAGTTACCTGCCTCTTAACATCCTTAGTACATACCCTTCTAGAGAGTTGATGCAGTAGTGCCTGAATTAAAAAAAAAAAAAAGAAAAAGAAAAAAGGGCGGGGGGAGGTTGTATTTTCAGAGTGGAAGACTTAGTTGCATTTTTTTTGGTGCTTCTCCAGAAAATCAATAGTGCTTTGTATATCATTAGTTTCTTCGCAGTGGGCTCAGGGCTGGCCTTACCATGAGGCAGGTGGCTGCCTCAGGTGCCAGACTGTGTGTGTGGGGGGGGGGGGCGGGAAGGCACGGCACTAGGACCCAGAGTGTAGAAAATTGTGTCTGGTGCATATGTATTCTCTCTGCTCTAGATGCACAGAGATGGTGAAGTGCTGTGCTGGAGGAAGGAGGGCACAAGAGACATAACAGGCAGCAGGAGAAAAGGTGGCATGAGGGCGTCATTTGAACACCCTGCCTCAGGTGCCAAAATGTTGTGGGCCGGCCCTGAGTGGGCTCATGTATTGAAAATGGATTGCAGAATGAGTGCTGTACACAGACATGCTCACTCATTAATTTGAATGTTCTGTTGCATTTGACAAAGAGGGCTCCAATCCAGGAAAGCTTATGCCCAAATAAATCTGGTAGTCTTTAAGGTGCCATTGGACTCCTTGTTTTTGCTGAAACGGACTAACATGGCTACCCCTTGGAAACTCAATATTTTGCAACTTATTAACTGGATTCATATTACATTTTTGAAAGTACACTTAGACACTATGCACTTAATTGCTTTCTCTTGCTTTTATTATGTTTATGAAGGAGCAGAAGATGTGTTTTCATTCTAGTACATCTTTGTAACTTAAAAGTGATGAAGTCTGTATTTGCAAATAGAGTACCTGTCAGTGAAATGGAAGGTCCCCTGATCTAAGAATCCTAGAAAGGTGACCTATTTTGTATGCATTTGCCAGGGAGTGAATTTTATTTTCTTTAGCCAGTATCTTCTCTTCACTACTTAGTTGTCACACCTATATTAAGACTTGGTACTTAAAAATAGGTTGTCTTATTTTTGTAGAATTCCTCAGGAACCTGATGGAGAGAAGCTCTTGCTTTAGAAACAGGCATGTTGTCTGCCTCCTCTCTTGTATCCACAGCAATAAGGTTTTTGAATTTTTTTTCTCCTCGATAAACTGTGCTTATATAGAGACTTGATTATTGTTTGTTTGTTATGTGTTGTTTATTTACTGTCTTATAGAGCAATAGGAATACCTACATTCAACATGGCCAAAAGACTGTAGATTAGTTGAGAATAAATATATGACATTGAATCTGTGCATCTTGTCAAAGATAAGCTTCTCTGCTTTCCTGGTATCTTTCACTCCACAAAACTAGCTTTTGATTTTCAGCCTGCTTAGTACATACTTCCCTTTAGCTTAGAACCAAACTGATACAGTTTCATCTGGTTGTGAATCTCATTTTTAAATTCCAATCTGTTGTAAATCAGAATCTATTAATTAACACCAGCAATTTTTTGTCAAAAAGTAGTACATTTCACATCCCTTGGGGCAACCACAATGAGCTTTCCTGAATCATTTTGTTTCCTAAAGCCATTTGCAAGGTTGAACAATCAGATGATTTGTAATGTCCAGGACAAATCTGACATGAAATGGAGTCTTTTTGTGTACATCTTTCCCTATGCAAATTATTCAAATGGCTTTTCTACAGAATGAGATTATGGAAAACTGAGGCAATGACATTGGGTAACTGGCCTGAGGCTACCCAGGAAGTATGAGGAAGAGCCAGTATCCAGGCCATCTCACTTCTAGTCCTGTGCTTTAATTACAAGACCATCATTCTCCTTTAAATAACTGAACTGAGCTGTGACATTTACAGTATCCTCAAATCAGGGGAGTCTGAACTTTGTAGGCGGCTCTAGAAGTGCTAAAAGCTCCCACGTGATTGGATGGGATGGATTTTTTTTCTACTGGGTGCATGGCACACCTCCTCAATATTGACCTTCTGTTTCACTTACTAATTTTGTGCCTTTTTAGAGATGCTACCATAGACAACTGCTTATGTGGCCTATTCTAAAGTCAGTGTTTAGGCTAACTGCCCAGATGCAACTGCGTTTCATTCTTCTCCCTCACAGTAATTGACTAAATCAACTTCGATAGTGGTTTAAAAAAATCTCTTACTTGCTATGGGTTAATAGCTTATTGAAACTTTTAACATTTGGTATACCTATGCAGTTCAGGTAGGTATTGCATAAGGATGATAATTTTAAGGGACTTTTATTGTGTGAGATACTGGTGGCTTTTGGGAAAAAAGTTTGACTGCATTAAATTGATCGTGCATGTTAAACCAAAAATGCAAGTATTTCTGGATTTTTTTTATTTTTTTTTTAGTTGCCGCTCTGTGCTTAACTTACCAATTTTACCTAGATATTATGGAGGATTCAGCTAATGGTCCTGTATCACAAGATGTAGACACAAATGAATATGTTGAGAGCTGTAGGGAAGCCTCTACTGTAAAACAAAACAAAACAAAAAAACCCTTGATTTATTTAAGCAATGTTTTTTTTTAAGTGTTATTTTACATATTACATGCACATAGACATTCAGAATAACATTTGTGCATTTACATGAATGCAATATGTAGGTTCTTTAAATTTCACCAAGCTGAGCTGGCATGATTCCATTATTCTTGTTTAAATTGCCACCTTCCCATGTGTTTCTAGTGTAGTCTTGTGGGGGAGGAAAGAATGACAGTCTATTAATAGTTACTGTACTGCTTCCCCCCCTTCATCTATTACAGATCCCTGGAATGCTTTCAGTAGCAAATTAATGAAAACCTTATTTAATGTAAGTACTGGAGAAGGCACACATTCCCTTCCCCCCTAAAAAAGTAAAAATCAAAATGATCTTCTCAATCCTTGGAGACTACAGAGATTGAAATGAACATTTTCCTAAGCATTTGGTGTGCATTCTATGGGTTAAACTCCAGCATGATAAATGAATATGGAGGAAAATATTTCCAGCCATTTAAATTGGAGTTGCTGATTTGCTCAAATGTTAAAAAGGGAGATGGGATTTTTTTTTTAAATTTTTTGGGGTATTTTATATGGTAGGGAATAAAACCTTTAATATTGACTGAATTGTATTTGTATTTAGGTTCAAAGAACTCTTTGAATTAGGTAAATTATTTTAAGTCACTGGTTTTATGGTTTTCGAATCTATTGGCTTAAGGCAAAAGGTCCGTATATCAATGTCTGTGAACAAAGCTACTTTTCCTTTCCTTAGTTTTCTTTGGAGGTAATGGAAGAGTGCCCTGTTTTCATGATAGAAACTGCAGTATACTAGTTATTGGAACAACTTCTTTCTGGTTAAAGTTATCAAGTGGTAGAGATGCTTTCTGTCTAATATAAAGCTACTCAACTTTGGAAGCCCTGAGGGCCACGATGATACTCAACACATGCTCAGGGCCACAACTTAAGTGTGGTTTGCATATACATGCAACTATGTATGCAAATATATGCAAATAGCTTTTTTCACTCTGATGGGCATGAATATAAAAATTAAGGCACAACTCTACAACACGCAGGCCCCATTTAAGTCTCTTCTGCTGATATTAATAAAATGCAATATTTACCCGATTTCCACCCATATGACAGCACTTTTAATTAGCAACGACAGTCCAGGAATAAAAAACTACAAAAAAGCATATCAACAGAAGGCCACTATATTGACTACTTTTTTATTTTGGCTTCACAACAGTTCAGGAATTCTCAACCCAAACCACACCGTGAGCTGCAAACAAAGGGGCTGCATGTTGAGTAGCCTTGGTCTAATGGCATATAATGGCAGCTCTTATGCAAGCTGGAGAAGTGCACTGATTCTTTGTTGACCACAGGAATTTCAGTTGCTGATGAAGGTGCCTGCTCCTCTGGGAATTCTGGGCGTTGTCGTGGAGTGCCTGCTGTGCTGTGTGGTTCTTCAAAATACTCATTTTGTAGCTCTAAGGGGAACCTTATGCACTGTATTACTTTAGGGTTCCCATCTGTAGCTTTTCAAATGTTTTGAATTGTGGGAGGGAGGAAGGAAGCAGAGGTTTGCAGATGCTCTCAGCAGTGTTCGTTACTTTGTTCCAGTAGGGAACTTTCATTTGGACACATTGTATAGATTTGTGTTAGAAGCACCTGTGTTGGAAGCTGTGTAGAGTGTAGTTATGTACCAGCACAATTAAGTGCTTTTACTGTTTGAGTTGAGTAAGAACAGACAAATTAAATGAAAGGGGTAGTAACTGCATAGATCCTTAAAGTGCAGTTCTAGACAGACATCTGAATTAAAATGTCATCCCCTCTTGGATGTGACAGATGGACTGAGTCTTGTCTATTGGCCTTCATGAATAAAAGGGTATTTTACTACTCTTTACCTCAGGTTAAGTCTGCAGAGTCAACACAGCTGAGAGTCTGAGCTGGATTCTATTCTATTCTTGTTTGTCATGAGAAGTGGTCACCAAATTCAAACATATTACACCTGAGCAAACCTTTTGAAGCGTGGGCTTGCACAGGTGTTAGTGATGAAAGCATGATTTTGCCCATAGAGTCTTGATAACTTGTGATTGTGCACAAGAAATGGTTAAAAAAACAAACAAACAAAAAAACCCACCCCTTAGAAACAGCAACAAAACTCAGACTGATCTAACAGGGCTGCAATTAGGAGAAAAACCAAATATCTTTTTACTATAAACTGGACACATTTGATCTGGAGTCAAAGATGTAATAAAAATGGAGCCTCATAAAGCCGTTTTCCTCTTAGAATCACACTGAAACTTGCCATTTGATCAAGGTTAGCTGAAGAAATGGCAAAAACTTTCCTTCGAGGAACATTTTATTCAGGTTCTATTAACTGTATTCCATTTACCAAATGAATTATGTTAATAGCTAAAATGACTAGACTGGTTTTAGTAAGTATTTTACCTAGTAAAAGGGTTTTATACCTTGTCAGCCAAAGAAGAGTGTTTATTTGTTCTTCATTCTTCCACAGACTAAGCATAGTAGCTAGCAACAATACAAACTTCTTCCTATAGAGCCATATTTATAATCTGACCTTGGGACACCATTCTTTCTGTGTAAGTGAGAGATGATTCTGTGAATGGCTGCTCATGGGTTTCTTCTTTTAGAGGCATGCTTGATATATGTACTTCAGTATGTTGAATTCCTTGAGTTTCTTTTATGAGAGACGGTGGACTGCTATGAAGTTGGAGACAGCACATGTAATTTACTGGGAATTTGCATCTGAATCAAAAGGCTGTATCTGTTAAACTAGTGGTTCTCAATGGGCAGGGAGGGGGTATCTGTGGTCCCTGTTTAAGGGGGTTGCAAAAGATTTACTTGAATTCTGTTCAGTCATTTTCAGTCTTTCTACAGCGACTGTACACCAGATTTTAGGGGGTCTACAAATGAAAGTAAGTTGAGGACCACTGAATTAAATCACCTGACTTATGCAATGCAAAAATCCTGTATAAGAGTCCTGTAGGAGAGCTTGAAAATGAACTACTTCTCAGCAAATATCTGGTTTCATGATCTGAATGTTTTTGAATGAAATTGCCTCTCTTATTTTGTTGAGCTGTGGGAATTATATTTCTAACAATTTATGCAGACTGGATGAATATATCATTTATACATGTAAATATCATTTGAAGCAAAAATCCAACAATGTAATAGTACAATGTAACGAATCTTTTGTATTATAGCATGTGAGTGTGTGTTCATTTAACTGGGGTTTTTTCCCCTTCCCCTGGAAACACACAGAACCAATCTGGCTCCAGTGTGAGAACTAGGTCCATGGAAAAGGAGTTAATACTTTTTTGTAGAAGTCTAGATTTCCTCACATCTCATTTCATATAAAATGTGTATTTCTATAATATGATCTAAGGGAGTCAATGTACACAGTTAACCAATGAGCCTTAACCCTCATGTTTACACGCAACCCTCACCACTGCTGCCTCTGTATTAGGAAGGGAGAAGGGAGACTGGAACCGGTGTGTGAGAGGAGCTGGCTTCTAAGCCTGCTCCCTGCATATGGCAGCTCCTGTGGAGCTACCTGCCCCTCCCTCACGCTGCTGCCTCCTACAGAGGCAACAGAATGGAGGGGGCAGGTGGGAGCCGGTGCTTAAAAGTCTGCTCCCGTGAGCACTGGCTCCTGTGGAGCTGTGTGCTCCCTACACTTTTGCCTCTGATACAGAGGCAGCAGCATGGGGGAGTGTGACAGGCGGGGGCTGGTACATGCGGGAAGCAGGCTTTCAAGCCAGCTTCCAACGCATACTGGTTCCTTTCCTTCCTTCCATCCTCCCCTGTGCTGCTGGCTCTCTGTGAGCACCAGCTACCACCGCCATGTAAATGTATAACTGCTGACAATTTCAGCAATTCACATTTACAAAACTAAACACATTTTGACATCCCTTATATGTCCCATGTCTTTATGCCTCACTCCAGTATTTTTGTGTTTTTAATCTTCCCTTAAAGAAAAATGCCATTGCTAATTGTGCCTTTCTTCAAATGTCCCCCCCCGCACTCCCTTTTCCCTCTTATCAGCTCTCTATTTGCAATATTTTTCTTCTCTCCCCTATGTTAACTTTTTCCTCATTTCTCCCTCTTTTTCAATCTTACTTCCTCTTCTTAAAAGACCTTCTCAGGGCTTGGCTATGTCTCTGCAATTTTAAAATCAATTAACTGTGAATATTTAAAAACAGATATGGTTACATTGGTGCAACCCCCCCCCCCCAAGAATATATGTGGTTCTACCACTATAAAGGTTCTTATTTTTTGTACATTAATTCCTTTCCATTTCTTGTTCTTGTATCCTTTTCACATCTTACCCCCAAAAGTGGATCCTGGGAAAGAGGAAGCAATAACAATTATTTTCCAGCCTTGTTTCTTCTGTGTGGGAGAGTGACACTGGGAGAGAGGACGTTATGCCCTTCTGCCCCCTTTCCTCACTGGAGTGAGGGGGGATGTGGTAGATATTTGCTGCCTCTAAGGAAAAAACAGCATTATACTTCTTTTGGAGAAGTGAAAACATTCTCTGTCTCTTGAAACTGTGGTGATTTAACATTCAGATGGCCATACGGTGTCAGGCCAATGGTTTATCTAGCTCAGTATCCTGTCTTCTGACAGTGGCCAGTGCTTTAGAGGGAATGAACAGGAGCTGGGTGGTTTTTATCAAGTGATCTGTCCCTTGTCATTCAGTACCAGCTTCTGTCAGTGAGAGGGCTAGGGGCACCCAGAGCATGGGGTGGCATTCTTGATCATTTTGAGGAATAACTATTGATGAACCTGTCCTTGATGAACTTACCTAGGTTTTTGTTCCAACCCAGTTATTCTTTTTGCCTTCACAACATCACTTAGCAAGGAGTTCCACAGGTTGACTGTGTTATGTGAAGAACTACTGTCTTTTAGCGAATATAGCCACACCCGAATATACCCCATGGTTTTTGCTGTTTGAGTTTAGAAATCCCTGTATACCCCGCACACAAGTATAGCCCGCAGGGGTGGGGTGCGGGGTATATTCGAGTGCGGATATATTCCTGCCTGCCCCTGCTTCTGTGCACTGTGGCCGCTTGCAGCCCTCTGCTGCTGCTGGCTGCTGAGCCCCGTGCCTGCAACTGCTCCGAGGTGTGGCAAAGGGGCTACAAGGAGGATTTGCAAGTGGGCACAGGGGAGATTGCAAGCGGATTGTCAGGGTGTGCGGGCAATTTGCAGCGATCTGCGGCGCAGTCCACCCGGGAGAGGGCTCCGGGCTCCTTCCCTTTGTCAGCCCAGGCTGGGAGCCTCCAGCCTTGTGCCTCTGCTGGGGATGCCTCTGCCCTGTCTCCGGAGTGTTCCTGGAGAGCGAGCTGGGCTCCTGGGCAGACTTTGCCCCCTGCTTCCCCTTCTGGGAGAGCCACGCCGGGGAAAAGTTACCTTTCTCAATATAGGAGCACTAGAGTGAGGACTTGCTGTTGGGGAGCTACTAAAGTTGCTTGTGTTCAGTGTTCCTGCTCTGTTTGTATATGAGTGGGAACTGAGAATTTTTTCTGGCCTTTCAGTGCTGCAAAGTCAGGGCTGGACAAATTTCAGCCCGCAGGATGGATCTGGTCTGCCAGGGTAAGTCCCTGGTGGGCCCCACATCTATAGTCACTTGCAACTCTGCAGGTATCGGATGATTGCAGCTCTTGTTGGCCACGGATCGCCATTTGCAGCCAATGAGAGCAGCAGGAAGCGGCACAGAATGGGACACCACTTCTTGCCGCTCCCCATTGGCCATAAATGGAGATCCATGGCCAACAAGATCTGCCATCACCCAACACCTCAGGAGGCACAAGTAAATATAGCGGTGGCAGCACTAGGGTTGTAAGCGACTAGTGGACTGGTCAATGACTATCTGATAAGCTTATGCTCATCAGGTAAAGTAGTCCCTCCCTCCCCCCTGCACCCTTGCTGCCTCTATCAGAGAGAGGCAGTCAGGGCGGGGAATGGGGGAGCAGGAGCCAGTGCTGTGGGGAGCCAGCTTCAAAGCCAGTTCCCCCCAACACCATCTGCACGGGGGCAGGGGAGGCAAAGGCATTCATGCTGCTGCGCCTCTCTCTTTGAAGTGTACAAAAGCTGTGGCTGCTCTTGTACATTTCAAAAGGGGAGGCGCAGAAGCAGGGACCTAAGCAGTCCCGCTGTGCCTCTACCTTCGAAATATACAAGAGCCATGGATGGCTTTTGCACATTTCAAAGGGAGAGGCGCAGTGGGATAGCGAGCGCCCCCCCCTTAACGACTAATCAAGTAGTAGATGGAAATTCCATTGACTAATCGATTAGGTGATTAATTGAAATGTAACATCCCTAGGTGGCACACTAGAGACAGATTCTGGCGGGCCCACGGTGCTGGGGAGAGACTTGAGGAAGTGCTTTCTTCCCTTTCAGAGTGGTGAAAGCCCCTTGGTCAGAACACTTTGCAAAGGGAACTGATCTGGGCCCTTGAATATTCTCCCCCACAATTTAGAGACCTCTGCCCTCATACAGCAGTCATTCCATGTGGCAGTGTGCAGAGTGAACCCATAAAGTCTGTCTCCCACAGCCTGTCTTAGACTAGGACTTAAGATACGGAGTTAGCATGTGGTAGCTAACCTTATTTTAGAAGCCTTATCCAGACTGGACCCACACTCACATGCTCACATTTTAAATCCTGGACTAAACAAATAAAGGCCTGGCGGTTGTGACGCTCATCGGGATGGGGAGGGTTCTTCTTTGCTAGAACTCAAATAGAAAATTGCCAACAAACAGTAGTAAAATGTGGAAATCTTTTTTTACTAGTTCCTGTTTGACTAGAAGCTTTTCAATGTCGTGTAGAGTTTACTTGATTTTTGTGTCGTTTTTAACGTTTCATCCTGCAACCAGTAAGTTCAAAATAAATATACAAACTACCTTCAATCTTGACAAAGTTTTGGGGCTAATGTCTGCTTGTTTTTAAAGCTGGGGGACTGACTTATTCAGTGACTTGATTCTTTCAAAGGGCAAATTAATCCTCTGACTTGTGTTGAGAAAGATGTACTATACAGGCACATAGTCGCCATTTTTGTGTGTGTGTGAAAAGTTAGATATGAGTGCATGACAGAGACCCTGCTCTTTGACTTAAGTTTCTTCCTGGTCACTTCCAGCCACTCTCCGAGTTATGAACAAGTTACGGACCAACACTTGGTCCGTAACTTGAACTGTTCGTAACTCGGATCCCATTGAGTTACACGTGACCACGCCGTTCGTAAGCACGGGTTGCGTTCGTAACTCGGGGACCGCCTTTACTACCGCTCCATGGGAGCTTTGGTCGTAAGTGCGAACGGTCGTAACTCGACCGTTCGCAACTCGGGGAGCGGCTGTACATGCATATGCAACTCTTAATTACTTCAAGACTTAATATGGTCCTGGATGCAGGGATATCTTGCTCATTTCTTCACTATTTGCAACCACTGAACAAATATAGCTTTCCTTTGAATTAACAAGTAGACTGACCACTTTATCCAAGGCTACTTGACGCCAGTGTTGGCACATGCAGTGGGGTGGTTGGGAAAACCTTAAACAACTTGAGGATAAATGCTTGGTAGGTTTATCTGCTCAGCTTTTTGAACATTTTTTCCCAAGTCTGCTTCTGTAAACAGGCCCTGGCTGTTATCTTCAAATTGCCTCTTCCAGTAGTAAGATCTACTTCTGCAATGCTACTTCTCTGTATGGCCTTGAAAACCCATGCCTGGAGGGAAGTTTTGTTATAAATATTAGGAATAAATTTTAGCAAAACACTTAGTATCTAATCTTTACTTTTTTTCAAACATGACTAGCAATGAATTTAAGAAAAAGCATTGGGATATTTCACTGTTGATTCTGGTGCAGATATTTGTTTAGAATCTTTTTTAATCAGATAAAAGTTCTAGCAAAAAAGAAAAAATCCCATTCAGTCGCATCACATGAAGGGAGACAGCTAAATATTGACAAATTTTATAAGTGCTTGTACACAAATGCATGATGTCTAAATACTAAGAGAGATGAACTTGAGTGCCTGGTATTGAATGAGGATATTGGTATCATAGACATCACAGAAACTTGCTGGAACAATGATAAACTATGGGACATGGTAATATGAGGGTGTAAAATATATAGAAAGGATAGAACAGATTGTGCTGGTGGGGATGTGGCACCACTGTATGTGAGAGGAAAGTATTCATTCAAATATTTTATTCATTTCAGATGCTTATCATATTGTACCATAGAATCTTTATGGATAGAAATTCCATGCTTGAATAGTAGAAGTACTGTATAACAAGAATCACTTGACCTCCCCTCCCCCCAGGATGGTGATTGTGGAATCACTGGTAGAGAGGCTACAAAAATAAACCCAATATAATGGGAGGTTTCAACAATCCCCATATTGACTGGCTACATGTCACCTCAGGAAGGGGTGCAGAGATAAAATTTCTAGATACCATTAATGACTACTCCATGGAGCAGCTAGTTCTGGAACTCACCAAAGGAGAGGCAGTTCTTTATTTAGTCTTAAATGGTGCATAGGAGATCAATGTAACTGAACTCTCAGGGATAACAACCACAATTAATTAAATTTAATATCCGTGCTGGAGAGATGGATGAGAAAGGGGGTAGAATACCAAAGAAACCCACCACAGTAACATTCAGAAAGGGGAGCTACACAAAAATGAGGTGTTCAGTGAAATGGAAACTGAAAGGAAAGTCACAAGACTGAAATGCTTGCACACTGTATGAGGAATTAAAAAAACCACCATAATAAAGGCTTAAACTATATGTAGGTCCCCCATCCCACCAATATGCTACCATGTAAACAAATAGAGATAAGAGAGGCAGTTCGAGTCAAGGCATCTAAAAATTAGAAGTCAAAACTTACTGAGGAAAATAGGAACATAAAGTTGAGCAAGTCAAGTGTAAAAATCATAATTAGGTCAAAAAAGAATTTGAAGCAAGAGACAAACTATTAACAATTTCTTAGAGGAAAAAAAAAATACATCAGAAGCAGGAATCCTGCATCATAGTCAGTGAGGCCACAGGATGATCAGGCAGCTAAAGGAGCACTCAAGCAAGAGAGTGCCATTTGGAGAAGCTAAATGAATGATTTGTGTGTTCTTCACTGCAAATGATGTGAGGCAGATTCCAACACGTGAGCCATTCTTTTTAGGTGCTGTCTGAAGAACTGTCCCAGACTGAAGTGTCAGTACGGGTGGTTTTGGAGTAAGTTGATAAATTAAACAATAAATCAGAAAGACCAGAAGGTATTCACTTCAGCCCATGGTCACCAACCCATCGAGCGCGATCGACTGGTTGATCGCAAGGCCTTGACCAGTTGATCGCGAGGCGTTCCGGGCCGCCCATTTCCCCCACCCCCAAGAAGCCCCACTACCTACCTCCAGCGACAATGGAGGTA
>CM057845.1:209314134-209334814 GCA_030068395.1 Apalone spinifera
CCAGGGAACTACAGACCAGTCAGCCTTACCTCAGTCTCCGGAAAAATCATGGAGCGGATGCTCAAGGAATCCATTTTGAGACACTTGGAAGAGGGGAAAGTGATCGGGAATAGTCAACATAGATTCATGAAGGGCAAGTCATGCCTGACCAATCTGATTCACTTCTATGATGAGGTAACTGGCTCTGTGGACATGGGGAAGTCAGTGGATGTGATATACCTTGACTTTAGCAAAGCTTTTGATTCAGTCTCCCACAATATTCTTGCCAGCAAGTTGAGGAAGTATGAATTGGATAAATGGACTGTAAGGTGGATAGAAAGCTGGCTAGATTGTCAGGTCCCAACGGGTTGTGATCCATGGCTCAATGTCTGGCTGGCAGTCAGTTTCAAGCTGAATGCCCCAAGGATGGGTTCTAGGGCTGGTTTTGTTCAACATCTTTGTTAATGATCTGGACGAGGGAATGGATTGCACTCTCAGCAAGTTTTCAGATGACATTAAGCTAGGGGGAGAGGTAGACATGTTGGAGGCAGGGATAAGGTCCAGAGTGACTTAGACAAATTGGAGGATTTGGACAAAAGATATCTGGTCCAACAAGAGCAAGTATAGAGTCCTGCACTTGGGATGGAAGAATCCCAAGCATTGTTACAGGCTGGGGACCGACTGGCCAAGTAGCAGTTCTGCAGAAAAGGACCTGGGGGTTACAGTGGATGAGAAGCTGGATATGAGTCAACAGTGTGCCCTTGTAGCCAAGAAGGCTAATGGCATATTAGGATGCATTAGGAGGAGCATTTCTAGCCAATTTAGAGAAGTGATCATTCCCCTTTATTCAGCACTGGTGAGGCCACATCTGTGGCATTGTATCCAGTTTTGGGCCCCTCATTACAGAAAGGATGTGGATGCATTGGAGAGGGTCCAGTGGAGGGCAACCAAAATGATTAGGGGTTGGAGCACATAACCTACAAGGAGAGGTTGGGGGATTTGGGCTTATTTAGTCTGCAAAAGAGAAGAGTGAGGGGGGATTTGATAGCAGCCTTCAACTTCCTGAAGGAAGGTTCCAAAGAGGATGGAGAAAGGCCGTTCACAGTAGTGACAGATGGCAGAACAAGGAGCAATGGTCTCAAAGATGCAGTGGAGAAGGTCTAGGTTGGATATTAGGAAAAATTATTTCACTAGGAGGGTGGTGAAGCACTGGAATGGGGTTACTTAGGGAGGTGGTGGAATCTCCATCCCTAGAGGTTTTTAAGTCCCAGCTTGACAAAGCCCTGGCGGGGTTGATGTAGTTGGGATTGGTCCTGGTTTGGGCAGGGGGCTGAACTTGATGACTTCCTGAGGTGTCTTCCAACCCTAGGATTCTATAATTCTACGAGCAGTGGCCTCGGGGGGCGGAGTCCCTCCACTATCTACACACCAGTAATTAGGGTATATCTGCTTGGATGTTGAGCAGGCTGGTCAGCATTCCCATATTCCCTGATCCTTGGATGACTTTCTGCTCAATTAGGACTGGATCGCACTGAGAGAATCCCCATTATGGTGTGTAGAGATTTAGCACAGCACAGCACAAGAATGTGGTGTGCCTTCCTTTCAAGAGAACAGTATTGGTACTTACTGCTGTGTGAACAATTAAGATCATATGGCATGCTTCAGGATGGCAAAGGGTTCATTTGGGAGGGTGGGGTGGTTAAAAAGGAAGCCCCCAGTATTCCTGCAAGTTAGGAGCACCCTGTTACTGACTTCTCACTCTGCCTTAATTCCTTACTCTCTCTTTCTGTCCCCTATGGACACTTCCCTTCCCAAAATAAATCTGTATTGAACATTCCACTTTGCTTTTAAACATTGTCATTGTTTAATATTGCACATTGTTCCTTTAGGATAGCATATATATAAAAGTTACTCATAGAACATTTATAAAAGGCCTAAAGAAATCCAGTGAAAGCTCTTTTAAACTGCAAATCTTTATTGTAAATTTTTTTTCCCCTGGAAGTGACTTTTATTTTCCTTTTAGAATTGTGAACCCCTAGAGAGGCTTATGAAAGATTGTTGATAAATACTTGACAATAGCTGTTTTATTCTACAGTAGTATAGGACAAATTTAGTGTATATATCATAGGGGGCTTTGTTGGTATAAGTTGTATCACTTTTCCATACTTAATATTGCATTGAATACATTTGACGTTTGTGTGAGGTTGTTTTTGTTTTATTTTTATGTTTTGCCTCTAATCCTATAAAGTTAGTATTTGTTGGTGAGGCTGTGCTGCAGAGAGAGAATTGACTACAGCCATACGCCTATTGTGTACACTTTGTAAGAACTTCTATTCAGCTGTAGAAATGCCACCTTTCGAACTGCTGGTAACTGTGGACCCCCAGGCTCCTTCCTGCTCTGCCTCTTCCCCTCCAAGGCCCTGCTCCTCTTCCTCCTCTCCCTCCTCTCCCTCTGCTTGTTGGATTGTCACCACATACCTCCCAGACTCTTTTTTCTCCCTCCTCCATTCCTTCTGCTCTGGGGCTGGGACGCAAGGACTCTGCCTGTAGGTAGGAGGTAGCCCTTGTTGAGCAAGCGCCGGCTTCTCCATGGGAATTGGCCTTTTGGGGTCAGGTCCTCTTGGTTGAAAACTGGACACCTGGCAACCTTAAAGTCAAAAAATGGACTGTTCATGTAAAACCCAAATGAGTGGTAACCGTATTGCCTCCGCATCTAATAAAAGGAAATTCCCTCAATAGGGTAACAACTCTAGCTACACTGAAGTAGAAGGAATAGGACAATTATTCACATCATGTAATGCATGACTCTAGCCCCTCTCCCATTCTTGCCTCCTCCTTTCAGCTAGAGCCCTGGGACCCAATTCTGCAGTGTGTCCCAGAGTTGTTAGCAAACACGTGCTTAACTCCAAGTACATGGGTGTGGCTCAGAGGCTGGAGGCTCAGCATCATGAAGAATTGTGGCCCATGCAGTATTTGCTTCAGTCACTCTTAATATGTTTGATTTCTTCACTTTTTCTTAATTTTAAAGGCGTAATGAAGGAAGGAGTGGAAGACTCTGAACTAGATTGTCTTACCAGTACATATGGCTGTGCATGGTGATCTGAAGTTCTGATCCATTTCCTAGAGTGCTCCTAGGAGGCATGTTCTAAAACTTGCTTGCGCCATCTGCCATCTATCTGTGATGCTTTAACCCTGTCTCTGGTTTCTCCCTGGTTACCAAAACATACCTGAAGGGGAAAGGCAGCTCTGTGCTCTCAGAAGGGGTGGGCTGGGGCAGCCAGCCCTCAGTGCTGTGCCCCCACCCCCTAAGCTACCCCTCAGAGCTGCCCAGAGCACATTGCACTGGGCTCCGGGGGGCAATTTGCTGCAGTGGCCAGAGCTCTGGGGCCTGTTTCAATCACTGGACCCCGGAACAGTTGCTCCCACATTGGAGGGCCTGCTTGAATTGCACTCAGAAAGGACCTGGAAATTAGTGCAGTCAATGGAAGCACAGGTGTAAGTGGCCCCTTGTAAAGAGGTCACGTTGGTGCGTGGGCAGCTGTACTCAGAGCCGAGGTCTTCACCTTTTTTATGTAGCAATAATAATTCAGTCTGGAGGTGACTAAAGGCAGGGACAGCTCTGGTCCACATCTGAAAGAAAAGATTGCAACTTGCCAGATGCAGCTAGAATAAAGTGCGCTTGGCAGCTGCTGCTACCTGGACATACAGAAACAGCTGAGGGCTCAAGATCCTTCAAAGAGATGGGAAATTTGAAATCCCCCCCATTAGCCTCCAAGGCTTAGGTGCTGTGGCTGCTAATTATTGAATATTGGGAGCAGTTTGTGGCTTTAAAGAGAATTCCAGATATGCAGCTGGTATCTATTCTGTTGTCTAGGTGCACTCTCAGAAGCTGTAAACCTCACGAACTCTATTCAGAACAGTTATTTTGCTTGTGCAGTGGCCATGGTGGACAGTTGTTTTTCTCCAGCACCACCAGCAATCGTGGAAATGTTCTGTTTTCACTGCTGTAACCAGGTCGGGAGGAGCCAGCCGATGACTCAGTTTCAGGTAGAGCAAGGAGGAATGCGGAAATGCCTATCAACTAGTCGATGGAAATTCTATCGACTACTCAACTAGTCAATTAACTCCAATTTAACATCCTTAATGCTTACCAGTTCTGGTTAACCAGCAGGGGCTGCTGCAGCCCTGCCACAAACAGGGTGCTCCAACCTGGCTGGAGCAGCCCCCATCAACAGCAGGCCTTTTGTGGTGCGGGCGCTCTAGCCTAGCTGCAGCAGCCCCTTTCCTCTATTTAATTGGTTAGCTGGTTAAGCATAATGTTTAACTGGTTAACTAATTAAATGGGGTTTTACATTCCTAATTCACGAGGCACACTGAATTTCTAAATGATCAGATTGAACATACAGATTTCAGAGCTTTTACAAGTGTTGAGCTTTGAAGCGAATAAAATGGCAGGAAAGGAAAGCTGTTTTTCTGTATCAGTGCATGTGTGCTGTAAAGATATACCTTTGCTTCAAGTACTATTCTCAATTTGGGTCCCCTGAAGATTTAGTGGGCACCATGCACTACTTGGGGTGAAACTGCAACAACTTGAGGGTGTTTTGACACATGTTAAATCAACAGTTATGACCTCTATTCTTTTGCAGAAACACCCACCTGGAACATTTTTTAAAAAATGTTTGTTTTTCCAGGGCTTATCTCAGCAATCCCTAGCTCAAAGGATGCCAAATTGGGATCACTAAACCTACCTTGCATCCCCTGGGGCACACCAAATTGCAAAGGAATCTGATAAAGCATGTTGACGTTAGAGGCCTTAAAAAGGTCAATCTTTAAACAGAAGTTGTGATGCAACCTTAATTATAGTTGCTGTGTTGCTTCACCACTGTTATGCAGGGCTTTTATCCCATGAGAAACTAGGAAAAATCAGAAGGAATTAGAGAGAACCTGGAGGTATTAGCAGAACAGCATCCTGATTTTTGGTAAGGTGGGAATGTTACCTGCACTGCAAGGTGTGTGGGTGTGGAAAAAGGCTACTGTTCGTATCTATTGCGGTAGTCCAGCGGTTCCCAACCTTTGCCAGATGGGGACCCATTTTGACAATGGAGGAAGACTTGGTGACCCAGGGCAATTCAAAACAATGTGTGAATGGCTCCTTAAAAGCCACCTGGGGAGACACCTGGCAACCCTTTTGAAATATAATGGCTACCTATATTTGGGTCCCAGCCCATAGGTTGGGAAACCCTGCTCTAACACCACTTCTGACTGTCTGAGCTTATAATTATTTCAGCATTTCAGTAAATCCTGTTTTGGAGTTTGGGGAGCAATCACCACTTGCCCTGCAACCTTGCTTGCTGAGCAGTGCTTTTCTGCTTTTGCTCCCAGCTTGAGATGCTCACAGCCAGCCACCAGACATACAGGTCACACCCTGAATGTCTGTGTGCTAGAGAGCATTAGTTCAGCAGGTCTGACCCCAGCAGCCAGTCGGTAGTCTCACCCTCCCCACCAATCTGGTTTTCATCAGCCTTGATTAGAATCTGCAAAATGATCCCCGACACATGCTCACTCCTGAATTTTCCCAAAGCTGAGTTCTGTGCAATGGCCTCTACTGGACAGTTCAGAGAAACCATGTGGTATGTTTGTATCACAGCACATGAACTGTAGCAGATACACTTTCTCTGCAAAAACAGCACTGAGTTGGTTTATAGTAACAAATAACACAGTTATTAAGGACCTGGTCTAGGTTAAGTAAGTGATGGCACATAAAAGGAAATAAGGTTAGAAATGGTTACAAGAAAGCAAGTGAAAACACGCATCTAAAAGTCTAAAATGTAATCTAGGAAGGGTCAGGTTTTGTTCCAGGTCATTTCCTCTCACCATTTTTGTCAGGATCTTCCATAGAAGTATGATGGGTGACAGACCTTTGCCTACACAGGTTTTCCACTTGTATTCAGTTCCCAGACTCTTCAGTTTCTCAGCACCCTTGGGCGAAGGACACAGCTCTCTTAGCTTGCAAGAGCTGCGTTCCCTTGTGTCTAAAGATAGATGCCAAAGATGTCTTTGCTTATATTTTCCAAAGTTCAATTACTTTGTTTCATAGACCTTGTGCTATGCTTTCCTTTCTTTGGGCCTCCCATCCCTTTTTGTAAATGGACCTTCTGTTGTTTTGATTCTACCATGCTTAATTCACATAGAAGGTTGATAAATAGCTGCCTTCTTTCCTGTCTAGCTGGGAACTTTTCTTTCCCTGTTTGGCCACAAACTTTAAAGCATAATATAATTGAGTATCTATATTTTCTGATATGGTGTTCATACACACATTTCACAGTGATGTTAATCATTGTTGTGCCATTAGCTTACTTCCTGTACGCTTTTACAATACATTAATATATCAGATCAGCTGTTTCAGTACCTTTTATCACTTGGCGGTTCATCCCCCGTCTTTATAGACTATTAAACCTTTGAAATGGAGTTTTCTGAGGGTTATATCCCGAAGTAAAGGTTATTCAATCCGTAAAGAAGGCAGCATTGGAGTCTGGTGGTAAAGGAAGTTCCAGATTCTTCCTTCACCCACCTTTTTGGCCTAATAGCTTTTTTTTTATTTTTTTTTTATTTATTTATTTTTTTTTAAACCCAATATGTAAAAATTGACCTTCATTATCTTTGCTTGAAGGCTGGGCTGACCACAGAATCAAATACATGCTCCTTTGTAAAGCAGGTCTGTTTATCAACTCCCCCTTAGTCATAATTTGAGCATCTGGTGAAGGACTGGAGTCGACGGCAGAGCGTTCTGCGCTTAATTTATCGCATCTATACTAGATGAGATAAATCAACCCTTTGCTGGACTACTCACTGCTTGTCGATCCAGAGGATAGCGTAGACATTCCCTAAGACCATGTTGCCATTATTTAAGCACAATGCATCAGAGTTATCGTTTTTTAGCATTGCTATTCCTTTTGCGTTCCTCATTTGGAGTATATATTAATTTAAGACTTTTTTTTCACAGAAACCTATTTTTATACCAATATATATAAATCATCTCCAAAATATTTTTCCTTGAGAATCTGTTTACAGAGAGGTGAGGCTGTCCTCAAATACATTGGGTCGATACAGTATGATGAAAAGCAGATTCAAGCATGCTTAAAAAAAGTTTTGCTTTCGGTATATTTTGTGGTGATTTGTGCTTTGTGGTCATTGTTGTCTTATCTGGAGGATCTTGGCAAAATCTTTATAGAAGATTGGAATATCAAAGTCTTGTGAAGGTCTAATTTCAGCTGCTGCTCTGCCTTCCTGCAAAAAAGGGAACTAAACATGAAAAATGTGGGTGTGGGTAGAAAGGAGATAATGAGAAGATCCAGGATTGTTGCACTGAATTAAAGCCACATGCAAGGAACATTTGAATCAGAGCATTGTACGCTACTTTTGAGCTAACAGCTCTTGCTGCTGTATTGTTCGTTTGGTTTTACTTTTAATTTGTTATGAATTTTTCAGTGTACTAAAGCCACTATGTATGTTGCACATCAGAATGGTATAAATCATGCATGTTAACATATTAGAGATGTAGTGCCAGCTGTTCTGGTAGGCTGCTAGTGCCTTTGAAAAGGAAGCTTCTAAACTGAGACTGTATATTCCTAAACCCACAGAATTGTGACCCATTTCTTGGCTCAGCTCATCAGTCAACACTTGTGTCCTTCATTTTAGTATTGAAAAGGAGAGAGCTCTGAAAAGTGGAGCTTTGGTGTTTGAGAGAGAGTGTAAACTGACTAACAGTATTCCCCTAAAGCTGTGGTATCCAACACGCTAGCTAGTAATCACATGTGGCTGTTAGGCATGAGTAATGTAACTAGTTTGCTTTAGCATTAGCTACTGTAGTGGGTACTGCTTCAGAATTGGTTGGACACCACTGCCCTAAAGTATATTGGTGAGTCCTCACGAAACTACAGTAAACAATCGCTAAACACACTCATGAAATGTGCTTATAGTATAAGGATGCGGCAACATGCTTTCTCGCCTACTAGGAAGCTCTGTCTTAGACTAGACTCCAGTAAGGTTAAAACTCCAGTAAGGTGGGATACCTAGCATAATTATAACACTATATCTGTCCACACAGGCATGTTATATTGGAACTGAGCCCCATAATATCACACACTTGTGTCTTTTAAACTTGGCTATTTTTGGAGCGTGCACTATGCTTTAATAGGAGGTAAATTTACAGTTATTTCTCGAGGTCAGCCCAATGTAGAAGTTCAATACTTACAGAATTTACAGAGAAAGTGTGTAATTTTCCAATTCCTTTAACATGATGCTTGCACTAAGTTTTGTAAGGAAGGTGAAACAATAACAGATATTAAGTTTGTGTTCATCCAGAGCATTTTCATGCATTTTTTAAAAGCAGAGAACCACTGGTTCATGCCAGCTCTTGTTCAACATTTAGCGGGGCATGGTGCCAAATTCTGCTTGTCTTGTTTGACTATGTCATAGATCTCATTGAGACTCTTTGTCTGAGGAAGGTGAGAATGATTACAAGCCTCCCTCCCCTTCCCTCCCCCCGAAACTTTCATAGCTAATTGTCAGGTAAGTTAACAGATTTGAAAGAAATAGTGCTTGATCGACGTTGCCTTTAGTGCCTTTAGACTGCTGTACAGTTCCACCCTGCAATTGTTATCTAACACCATCAATTCTGCATATAATTATTTTAATAGGTTGTATGGCTAGTTCTCAGCAACATTCTGTGCCTTCTGCGCTGACTGGCTACTGCCTTTAATAATCCACATCCAAGTCTACAAGTACAGCTATCTGTGATTCTTACCTTCTTGCCCCATCTTTTAGCCCCCACACAATTGAGTTATTCTGTCCTCCTTGCAATCTTCTGTTTATTTTCAAACATTAAAAAATAAACCTCCCTATAGGTATACTGTTCATAATACTGTTTAGTTGCCAAACATGTTTCTTTATCTCTGCTACTAATACATATATAGGTATATACACATTTAATGTGTATATATATGTATGTATATCTAATCCAGTATGCATGTATTTATGATTTAAAATAAGTACTTTTTTCCTGTTTTTGGCTTAGACTGTAAAAACAAATATTTTTATTATGCTAGTTCTAAAAAATGAGTTGGGTGCTTCATATAAATATAAGATATCTCCTGCCTTGAAGAACTTCCAGCCTAAATAGAAAACATAAAATGGGGAGGAGGCATGGAATACAATCAATACTTCAATGTAATTGTTAAATGAAGTGTGCTTTAGGGATGTAATAATATAGTTGATTAACCAATAAGCAAAAACGTATAGGCTAATGCTATAGACTATGCATTCCCCCGTCCCCAGTAATGTTTTTAGCAGGCTGGCCAACAGCCTGGTTCACTCCTGGCTTGCGCCGGGTCTGGGACCTACTCCCACTGTGGCTCTGCATGTAAAATGTATTAGGAGCCAGGCGGGCAGGCTCAGTTCTGGCTCATGCTAGGTCCAGGAGCTCAGAGCCCCTTCACCCCCGGGCAGGGGGGTGCTGCCACCCCGTGCTGCCACCTCTGTATCAGGCAGCAGCATGGGGTGGCAGGCATCCAGTCCACAAGGGGAGCTGTTTTTTAAACTGGCTCTCCTCGTGGACCAGATCCCTCCTGGCACCCCATGCTGTTGCCTCTGATAGAGAGGTGGTAGCAGGGGGCTCCCCAGGAGTGGGGCTGGAGCGCACTGGCTGCTGGCCCCACCCCTGGGGACTATAGCATAGTTGACTAACAGATAAGAATTCATGAGGTTCTACAGAGTTCAGTAGCAAACCTTGCAAATCACATTGACCCTGGAACAAAAGAAATTCATGGAAGCATTTCTGTTGGCTTTAAGTTTTCTGAAGACTTGCTTTGACTCCGTCTATGCTCTAAATTATGCTTGGTTCTATTAGAAGTGTCCTTTGCTCCCTTTCTCACAGCTTCATGCTGCCTTAGGACTGGGGCTTATGGACGGAGGGTCCAAGGACAGGCCTGTGCTACCGATCTGTGCTGAGGTGGCTGTGCCAGGCAGCGGTGTGAAGAGTTGTGGTGACCTCTGACTGACAGTTGTGCTGCCAAAAGTCCCAAATTGCCATTTTCAGGTGTAGTTTGTTTTGTTCAAGGGTGGGAGGGCTGCTGGGATGAAAGCTGTATCCGCAAAAGCATAGTTTTACCTGTGTAGCTGCATCCACACCAGGGATGTAAAATTCCACTGACGTTTAACCAGTTAACCAATTAATGTTTAACCAGTTAATTGATTAAAGAGAGAGCAGGCGGGATGGGACGGGGCTCTCCAGCTTTTCCAGCAGCAGTGACTGCTCTGTGTGGGCTGGAGAGCACCCCACTCACAGTGGCCCTGCCAGGCTGGAGCAGCCCCCTGCCCATGATGGACAGGGAGCTGCTACAGCCCCCACCGGTTAACCATTCACAACCCTAATCCACAGTAGGGATGCTTTGCCAGTACAGCACATGGGTGTTGCTGTACCAGCTAAGGCTTGTAGAGCAAACATGGCTCAACTGTCTGCCTTTCCTGTCTCTCATCTGCTCTCTCAGCGTTAAGCTTTAAAATTAATTGGGAAGAAGAAATGTTTGCTTTTAAGGGAAAGGGGTAAGGGAGAAGAGGGTGCTGTTACTAAATGAATGACCCATTTGTAGAGGTGGCCAGGCAGTAGGGTGCTGAAAGAACAAGGGCTCCAGACTTTTAAAAGCTGAGCCGCCCCACCCCCACCCCGCCAATCCGACTTAGGAAGTTGAAGCTCCTTTCAGTCCTGCCATGGTAGAAGGGCAGCATGGGGGAGACTTGCACTGTGACACATCTAAGTCCATCTTTGCCCATCTAGTCCTTCGCACTTGCCAGCTGGGCATACCACATACTTCTAGGAAAGACTGGCTCCGTGGAAGGAAGGGGGGGATGTTACTATATGGATGACTCTGAATTTTACAACTACATGCTGGGCAGACAGACACGTGGGCTTTGTTCTGAATGTCTGTTCAGCCCAATATATGGTTATTGCCTTGTTAACCGGGCCTGCCTGCAGTATCTGACCTCTTGTGATAGCTCTCGGTGCCTCTCTTCTCCCCACCTTTGTGAGCCTTTGAAAGCTTTCAGCTGTACACATACATATGTGAAAAGGGGGGAAAAAAGATGATAAATGGGACCTTGTTGGACCCAAACAGAACTCTACAATCTGTAGTTGTTTTTCAAAACATTGTTCACAGAATATGTCTGTCACAGTCTCTTCCCTGCTTCCTCCCCCCAATTACTGTGCATCCATGAGGTAGCATATTGGCCAGGCAATGTACAACCAAGTGCCCGGTTTCTTTTTTCAGTGGGGAGTAAATTAGTGTGTCCAACTTGCATCAGTAACTGGTGGGTAATTTAGCTTTACCTCAGGGCTGTAATAAAGTTTTACAGCTTTTTTATAACATTTCCATGAGTCTTTGTGTTTGTTTCATGTCCCTGTTGTTCGCTTGAATTGGGAATGCTCTTTTTGTTTACTGTTTCCCTTTGAGAAGTAAGCATCCCTTAGGGGTGCAACTGAGAATCAGTCAGGTGTGGCTGAAGGCTGGAGGGGAAAGCCGAGACAAGCATATGCAGGAAAGTACGTCCTCCAGTTCTTTGAACTGTGGTGATGAGTTACTTTTAAGTTAAAGCAGAACAGCGTGGTTTAAAATGTGGAACTTGAATATCTATTGACTCCCCTCATCAAATTGAACAGCAGGTGTGTCTTCCCTCGGTTTGATTTTTGTTAATGATGTAAGAGTATTGAGTAATCTTGTGGAAAGACTTAATGTATTTTCTCCTCTAATCGTGGTTCTTGGATCTTGTTAGGACCAAGCTGAAAGGGTGCATAGAATTTCGGGGATGGAATACACAAATGGAGCAGTGCCAGCACCCCTGTCAAAGGGGATGGGAGTAGACCATGATTTGGGCTGCTTAAATGATTTGCCATCAACTTTCCATAGTGTTTGTAGTTATGAATCTACTGCAGTCCTTCACACACATAGAACTCAGGCCCTTTCTTCAGCATTGCCTCATCTCAGCTGCCATCTACTCATGCGAGCCTCTAACCCAAGCTAGCTGGCCTGGCCTGAAGTAAGGGCTACAGCTCACGTAACCTGCCCACTTCGCAGTAAGGAGAGGTGAAGCCGCTCCCATGTTGGTCGTCCCCCAGTGTCTTCCCTCTCCTCCCCTGTGAGCCCAGCAGTTCTCCCGCAGTTCCCTGGGGCAGAGTCATTAAGAACTGTAGAACATTGCCCCAGATGTTCTGGCGCCTCACTCAAGTGAATACAGCATCAGTGTGGACACTACATTTGAGTGTGACTTTCAGTATGGCTGCTCATGCCTGAACTAGGCTAGCCTGAGTGCCTCTTACTTGAGTTTGCTCTGTTGTGCAGATGCATCCATACACTGGTGTCGGGAGAAACCAGAGCTAAGAACTAATTGCGATGAACCTTTTAGTTGAAATAATCAAATCTTTGCTTTATGGTTATGTTGTGGCTTTCATTTTTACCTTTGGAGAGGTGTCCCCTTTTTGTGAAATGCAGGTGCTTTGTTGACACACTCATCGATTCATTCTTTGTGTTCCTCTTAAAGTGGAGATTTCTGATCTACTCTGTATTTGGTTAGCTTTGTGCTTCTTCAGCCGGGTTTTTGGCTTTGTTTAACTGTGACCTGGCTCTGGCTTCTTCTTTTAAGTAAATGCAATAATAGCAAAGAGGAGCAACATTTTGACATCATAATAATAAAAAGAAACAGTATAAAACTTTCAGCTAAGTAGTAATACTCTGATATTTCTGCTATCACTGCTGTGGGGTTCTGGCTGCACCAGCCTGATGTGAAAGCTGTCAGAGTTCACTGGCAAGGGCCTGCTAGTCGGTAAGCTTATCAGTTAACTGGTTTAACATCCCTATTCTCAGGCTGTCTCTAATATTCTGGAACCAAATTCTGGAATTATATATTGTTATACACTGCTATTTCTTTGTGTCTGACATGACTTAATTTTTGTACATGTAGATTATTCTCTAAACTACATAAATCTGGATTTAGTTCATTTTGCAATTCCCTTCTTCTGATTTACTAATTGCTCTTTTGTATGATGGCTTATAGTAATGTGGAGAAGAAGGTTTGCTGGTAATACCTGGAGAAAAGCCAGCACTGCTCCTCTCTGTAGGTGGGATGACTACCCTTCATAAACATGATGATTATCACAGTTAAAACAAGATGAAGAAATCCCTGCTACGCACCCTTTTTCCTTTCCACGTCATCCCTTGTTTGCTTGAGGCGATGATCCTGCACTTTGTCTCAGACAGGTGACTCAGATGGAGGAGATGAAAACAGAAAGTCTGAGTTTCTGGTTATTTCAGTATAATCTTTTTTGCCTTTTTAACTGCATTTCTCGCTTTAGTAATGCAGACAGTGTAAAGAATGTCCATGTTTGTCTTTTACAAACATTTTGTATCAGGCAATCACAAAAGCACTGTAATACAGTGGAGAATTAGAGAACCATACCATGAGGCATGCATAAAGCTGTGATTTTCTACTTTCCAGAATGCACCAATATGTATTTAAATTAAAATAATAAAGTTCTCAGAAGTGCATTGCAAAAGAACCTTGTGGCTTGAAGAAAGGCAGGATGGTGAAAAATGTGTCCTTTAAGCCATGAAAGACAAAGGTTGCCTTGGTTGGTTTAAATGAGTTTTTAAGCCCAACTTCAATTGGAGGTTGGAGATTCATTAATGTCTTTCATATCAGGTGCAATTTAAGAACTTGAATATTTTGAAGTAGAAGTTGTCTGTCCTGAATCTCCATTTCTCTTCTCTGAAATAACTTAGTTTTGGAAGCCATGTCCCTGATCCAGCTTTGATGTGCATATATTCATGCAGTTGTGAAACTAACAAAGTATAACTCATGAGTTAGTTGTGTCTCATTGGATGCTAAAATCTGGCTCCTTCTTTTCTTCAGTTTTCCTCTCAACATGGAGGTGTCACGTGTGGTGACCAAAGGGGCTGGAGTGTTCATCTTAAGTTTTGTAATGGGTCTATGAACACCTGGGCTCTGCCTAAAAAAAAAGAAAAAAAAAAGGGGGGGTCGAGGTTTTCTGTAAAAGTGTCTTTTTAGCTGGAGGGTGAAAGACAAATGTGATAGACTATGGGTTTTCTTGGCTGCTGAACTGTGCCAACAAGAAGTTCTTTTGACTTTATCACAAACAGTTCAAGTAAAAGAAAATATGGGGATTTTTGGCATTTTTTTTTTTAGTTTTGGCCTTTTAAAGATACAATTACAGCCAATGTAAATTATCATACATAAAAGTTGCAGCCCTCATGATCCTAGGAGGTTGCAAAGCAGGTCCCCTGTGCTTAAATAATTTTGCTTCCCGAGATAATGGATTAATATCACATTTGAAATATGTGGAGTCTTGAAAGAAGTCCATCTCATTTGTGAATAGACTCACAAGCAGTGTACTAAAATTGTTTTATTAACAATCCGTATTCTTTAGACAACTGTTTTTTGTTTTCCTTGCAACTGATCACTCACAAAATACTACAGAAAGTCGTCCCTTTCACTATCCCTTCTCCTGCAAAGTCTTGAAATAATGGTAATAATTGAGCCCATGTGTGACATCCCCCCTTCCCCCATGAAAGAAATTGTAGCTTTGAAAAGTATAGCTTAAATAGTTCGGATTTTTTTATCATTTCCATACACACAACTTAGAGGGGCAGGCTGTGAAGTCAGAGCACTGCAGGGGGGCAGGGAACCCTGCTGTACAAGGACTAGTGGATCTGTTGGCTGAAATTCTGCTTATTGTCTTAACAATTAATCTTTCATCCTTTATAACTTAAAACATGAATAACCTGCCTTGCGCCCCCCCCCCCTCTGAATTTCTCAGTCTCCCGCTGTATTATGAATCTCAAACCTTGCCCAAATTGGTCTTTTTAATATCATCTAGCCAAACTAAACCTTGAAGGGATGTTTTTGACCTTGGTTGTCTGAACATTACCCACTTGTTGTGAAGACAGAAAGGAATGTTGACATTCACAGCGTGAAAATAAATATTTGAAGATAGGTTTTGGTCTGCTCAATTTGCACTGTCAGCATAAACAAAATCCTTCCCTTGTTGCTTTGTAAGAATTCTTATTGTAGCCTTCACAATACTCGCCTTTCATATAAGGCGTTTTTTACCCTGAGTGGGTTTTTTTGGTTTATTTTATGTTTTGTTTCTTTTCTCCTCCCAAATTCCAGGTTCATTTCTTGTATGTTCCCACCAGGAAAATGGTTTATACTAATGATTGCCTTTGCAATCCCCTAAAGCACAGTGCTCTTCTATTAAATAAAATCTAATGATTTTAAATGTGTTATTACCGTATAGCACACTTACGGTAGTATATTACTATGCTCCTAAAGGTGGAAGGATCACTTTGAGTCCTGGAATCAGTGGTGTAACGAAGGGTGAGGGCAGTTGCCCCCGGGTGCCACTCTAGAGGGGTGCCAATTTAGCAGCGGAGGGAAGGACAGCACTAGGAATCTTAGGACCCTGTGGGTGCCAGCTGGATAGTGGAGGGAAGGACAACACTAGGACCCTGCAGGCACCAGCCACGTCCGCACCTACAGGAAATTGAAACTGAGTGTGAAGCACCCAGTGGGGGTGGCGCACAGGGCAGGGGTTCAGGCTGAGCATGGACAGAACGCAGCTGGCGCAAAGGCCCCGTCTGCAACTATAACCCCCACAATCCCCTTTGCCGCCAGTTGGTTCGAGGTGCTGCCTATTAGGCTGTGGCATCTGGGTCCTCGCATGTAGTCCGCCCCTCCAAGAAACCACAGCCACTGATTGGCCAAAGGGTGCATCAGTCTGGGTGGAAGTGGAATGGCCCCATGCACCGGAGGGGGTCCCACATAGTGGTGGGACAGGCAAAAGAGGTGGGGGGATGCAAATTTTGCCTTTGCCCCTGGTGCATAACATCCTCGCTACGCCTTTGCCTGGAATCCCCTGCCTCCACACTGTCTGTGGTACCTATCAGAGAGGGAAGACCCTTCTTGCTGACCTAATTCCTTGCAGAATAGTTAACTCTTGATTTTTCCACCTCCCCTGAGGGAAGAGGCTCTTGAGTTCCCTGCCAGGGGCATGTGGTACAGCAGCTGTAACCCTCCAATCAACAGGCAAAACCCAATTATAGCCAATAATAACAATTACTTAAGGAAGAAAAATAGGAATAAAGAACAAGTAGTTTTCATCTTGCATGGATGAAACCACTGGAAGCTGCACAGTGTAGTGCAGGGTGGGAAACCTGAGTTACAAAGAGTTAACTGTGTTATGAGCTGGTTGGTAGGTGTGGCTCTGTGTCTCTCTATTTGCCCATTAGTCTGTGGTTTAAACTTTTTAGTTCACCACTTCTGCCTATTCCTGGAAATGTAAGTCCAGTTGTTCTATCTTTCCTCACCTTCTCGCTGTCATGTATAATTCTGATCACTCTTGCAGACTGAAGTGGTAGGACTGACTACTGAAAACCAACTGTGGGCAACTAGTGAGTTCCTCTTAGTTCACTGGCTACTTCAAAATGCAACTACTGATTCTCAGGACATTCCCCACCCATCTCTTGCTTTCTCTTCCTACACTAGTTTCAGTAGTGTTTGTCGTGTGCAGTACAATACTCCAGTACATGTAGTGAAGCCTGTAGAATGGTGGTAACCTGCAATAATGTTTAAAATAATTTTTGTGGTTCTTCCCTTACCCTTCCTGACAGGCGGCTGACATACAGGCTGACACATGGGGCAGGTTTCATGTTTTTGGTTAATTCACAGGTCAATAAATGCTGAGATGGTACAGTATGTACAACCCAAGGAGCATGACTGTAAAAAAGGGACATATTTCTAACACCTCATTTGCCATGCTCCCCTCTCCCCCCAATTGGTGTGCGTGTAGATTTTCAATTAGCTTTAGGAGTTTGGGTACATCTGAAAACACTGTTTACATGAATAAAACTGTGCTGAAGAAGGCTTTGGTCAAAAAATGTGGTACTCAAATGGATTCTACCACTGCACAAAGATCTTTTTCTGTATGGGTCAGGATGAAGCTTTAGTGAGAAAATGTGTATGTAGATGATGTTGGTGCTCCGGTTATGTTGTATTATTGTGTTGCCTAGGAGCCCCAGTAATGGTTCAGGACCTCACTGTGCAAAGCGTGCTGCCATCACAGAACAAAAAGATGTCAAAGAGCTGGTCGTCCTCTGTGTTTTTCAAGACAAAGAATAGTAGCTAATTCTGTCTCAGCTGGTACATTATTTGAATGTAGGAGGCTTTCTGGCTGCGATGCAGTGGTGATGTGCCCTTTCAGTCTTTATCTGGTCATGGCAATTATGATAGAGGATTGCCAATCATATTCAATTACTTAAAAACAAAAATGAAGGCATAGCCCTCAGATGAATAGGCAATTCCTTGAAAACACAAATAGTGCTAAATATTTGAAAGGGTTAATAAGACAGAAGTTGGACCTTGGCCGGCAAGCTTCTAGCTGTAACCTGTTCACTTCTAGCACGGGTAACAAATTTCAATTCTGTAGTGAAGACAGGACTTGGACAACATGGTGGTCTAAAAAACTCAATTAAGTCTTGTCATGTCTACATTTAAACTTCTCTGATGGCTGTCACTGTTTGAGGAGCACCAGCAGTGAATAAGAGCTCTGACACTTTTTCTAGTGTAAAAAGGCCAAAGAGAAAACCAGGTATTTCAGTTCCAACTAGGGTTGCCAGATGGTTTCAACAAAAATACCGGACACACTTGACATTACATCATAATCTACAGTACATCTTTAGAAAAGACCGGACATTTATATTTTCTCATTTATATTTTTTCAATTTGTTTCCTGAACAGAAAGCTCAAATACTGGACTGTCCGGTTCAAAACCGGACACCTGGCAACCCTAGTTCCAACACTTACTGAATTCAAAACTAGTCGTGTTATAGAATGCAAAGCGGTGACTTGGCATTCCACTTAAAAACTTTTTATTTTGGTTTGTTTTAAAAGCTTTCATTTTGTCTTTTAACAACAGCTTGTATCAAAAATGTGAGTAATGACAAAAAGCATGCTAGACACCTAGTGTTAGGTTTGCTTTGTTTTGAGAGGTAGAGTGCTATTTTCTCTGGTACAATAATAACCTTGTAATGTTCTTTTGGGTAAACAGGTGTGCGAATACTTAAAAGTCTGCAGAGTCTGATCTCTTTAGCTAAATCCACGTTCAGAAACAATGACAGACTGAAGACGGAGTTAAAGTGTTTGCTAAGCTTCTTTGTTTTCCAACAGATTGATGCACTAGTTAATCTATAACTGCTACAAAAGGCTGGGGTGGGGGGCGGGTCACCTTTTCTATTAGAACCCTGAAAAAGTACAGAGCTGATATGGAACACATGGACAACATTGCTGAAAACAGGATGAGTGTCAATAAGGAAAACCTTTGCTCATTATTGACATCTCTTTAGACAGTTAAAGCAGGATATTATCCCCTGTCTGGTCATAGTTGATTCATGATCTAATAATTTGGAACACATTCAACTTTGTAAAGAAATAAAGGGGAAGTAACCTGGTACAGTTCTAGAGGCTGCCATTAGGACAGAAAGATTTTGTCTCATCTTTTGTTTATAAGAAAAAGAATTATTAGAGATTTGAGTTTTCTGTGGAGAAAAAAGTAGATTTACCAAAACCTAGAGAAAATAATCATACCTAATTATAGCCACAGGATGGAATCTGTTTAAGCACAAGTTCTATCTACCCACCTCAGCTATGTTTGAACCACTCAAGCTTTGTCCTGTATCAACAGCCATTCCAAGCCCCTTCCGTAGTGTTCCCTTCTAGGTACCTTTCTTATATCTCCCAGAATGATTGGCATCTGGGAGACTTGTAGTAAGGGAGGACTCTGTGTTAGAGATGTGACTGTTTAACTGGTTAACCCATAAGTCTCACCCTTAACAGGTGAGTCTTAGGCTATGTCTACACTGCTGCTTTTTATTGGAAAAAGGTACGCAAATTGCACACCTTTTTCGGATAGTTTTGTCAGAAGAGGTTCTTCCCAAAATTTGGCCCGTCTACACTGGGCCAAATTTCGGAAAAACCTCCTCTTTTGCAAGAGCCCTTCTTCCTCGTGGCATGAGGAAGACAGGGCTTCTGAAAGAACGTGTCTGCTCTTCTGCAAAAAATGTCAGAAGAGCAGATTTATTCCCTGATGTGGTGGAGTGACAGCCCAGAAAAACCCCGTAGTGTAGACATAGCCTTACTGATTAAAGTTAACTGGTGGGGGCTGGAGCAGCTTGCCATGGGCAGGGGGCTGTTCCAGACCTTTCGGGGCACAGACAGGGGTTACTCTGGTGGGCCCTGGTGCCCTGCAGGGAGGGACTACTCCAGCCCAGCTGATACAGCCCCTTCTGCGGTGGAATGGGTGGTATCTGCTCCAGCCCTTCTCCACCTGCCTCCCCTTTAATGGCTTACATGGTTGAACAATAAAACAGGATTTTAAGTCCCTACTTCGTGTATTGTTTGTGCTGTGCCAGTGACTCCGAAGCAGCGCAGATGGAAGTTATGTTGAGACTTGCTTTTCGCGAGACTAACCTGAGAGAGTTTGGGATGACCTGTTTTAAGCGTGGGTGCAAGTTATTGCACAGGAAAGCTAAGAGGACCAAAACAGTTCTTACAATGGTAACCTTAGTGTAGAGCAGGGGTCTGCAACCTTGGCACGTGAGCCGATTTTGAGTGGCACGTGGGGAGGGGGAGGGAGCTCAGCGGGGAGTCCATGTTGTCACTGGAGCCTTGTGGCCTTTGCACAGCCACAGCATCAGCTCTGGGGTGGGAGGCTGCAGATTGGACTGTGCATGAGCGGCTGGTGCTCTCCCCCTTCTCCGCCTGCCCAACTTGTTGCAGAGCCACAGAGCAGAGAGCTGCTGGAAGCAGGCGAGCTGCTGCTGGTGTGGTGGTGGGCATGTGGGGGCTCAGCCAGGCAAGCTCCTCCAGCTTCTGGGGCCAAGGCTGCTTGGCAGAGCGGGGCTGCCCCGGGAGCTGCAGCTGGAGCCGAGCCATTGTGGGAGTGTCCCTGCTGGCGGGCTAATGATGGTGCTGAAGTAACACCCAACTGCCAGTACTGCTGCTGGGGCTGCAGCTCTGGGGCCAGGTGGGTGAGGGGAGAGCAGAATGCTTGGGGAGATCCCCTTGCTCTAAAGCCACGTTGGCCCCTGCGGGTCTGGGTTTCCAGCAGGAAGGTGAGGGCGCCATGGGCTGGACCCCCACAGGACCGGACACCCTGGAGTGAACTCCCTGAGCCACCCTGACCCTAGCCTGTGCTGGTGATCCAGGATCACACCCTGTGTAAGATTGGAGCCAGCATTGGCTTCCTGCGGGTGTGGGAGGGACCATGCTGTATCTGGCTTCTGGGTAAGCGCACGCACACTTCTCTTCCCCTCTCCCCACAGGAAAAGCTGGAGCAGAGCCCAGGGCAAGAGACGAAGCTAGGTGCCCAGTGGAGAGATTTCCTCCTCTCCCTCCAGGGAGAATGGCGCTGCCCAGGGGAGGGGGGTTAAATCTTGGCATGCCACTTTGAAAAGGTTTCTGACCCCTGGTGTAGAGGATCGGGGCCAAGTTTTCCAGTGCTAGTGAATTAATTGGAAACAATGGGTGTGTATGGGTACGTCTAGACTACATGCCTCTGTCGCCAGAGGCATGTAGATTA
>CM057845.1:209346118-209360982 GCA_030068395.1 Apalone spinifera
CCCCCCCGATCCATTTAAGCAGTTAGCCAGTTAAACATAATGTTTAACAGGTTAACTGATTTAATGAGATTTTACATCCCTAGAATTAGTCTGCATTAGTCTGATAACTTGTTGGGTAATTTAACATTTCTTTGATTTGCATATGCACTTAAGTACATGTTATCAATCAAGGGAACAACAGAACTGTTTTTCTCATGTGCTTAGGCTCTGTCTGTAGTCACTAAAGGGAATTTGCACTGATTCCAGCTGTCAATGGCCAGACCCCATAATAGTCACACGTTTCTACATGCAGATTGTGTCTTTCCTTGTCTACACTTGCAGTTTACTCTGGTTGTAACTGTATTGGTGTTTGGAATCAGGACAAATTCCCAATGGAGGCAGGCCAAAGTGATTTCCTTCTGTCTTGCTCACCCTAATTTCCAGGAGTGCACTTAACGTTGGGAACAAATGAGTCTCAGCTCCACCCTTGGCTTTTGGCTATTGAACTGGGAAGGCTGGGACTTATTCAGTTCTTCTATCAAGCACTTTTATTAATCTATGTGCTGTTTTAGTGGAGTTGATGCTTAACATGAAAAAGGGACATAATTAACACACTTGATTTTTAGCCTGGACTATTTAATGCTCTGTTTATTTATAAGGCTTTTAAAACACACTTTTAGGTACTTTCAAATAAATAAATAAACACATGAAATTCTAGTTTTAATGTATAATTTCAATAGGCAGAAAGTCAGCTTATGTTACAGTTATCTATCTGCAACAGCAGCGTTAAATGGTGCTTACTTCAGTATTGTGGGATCTAATGGCTTTCATTTACATCAGTGTGTGATTCTGCTGATGTCAATAATAACATTGCTGGGGGAATCTCTATGGGGATCAGTTTTCCAGCGTGTGCATGGGTTCTCGCATAGTGTATCATGCACATAAGTCCAAACAAAAATACTTCCAAAAGCACATTGTTAACGTTGCAAAGACAAGCACTCAAAAGTGAGGAAATGCCGGTTTATGGTTGCCCTTTTATTGTGCATCTGTCCTATGTACTGAAGAAGGCAGAGGTCCAGTGGAAAATGTAGTATGTGATTATGTAATTAAAGACTGTATTATAATACCTGCTCACAAGTGGCCTGAATTAAGGGTGCAATGGCAGTGGGATAGTCTCTGCATAAAAAGTTATGTAGAAACTTGCGTTGAGCGCCTTAGTTTGTTAATCGGCATAGCTCTTTTGCCTTCAGTCTGTCCCTGGCTTTCTAAATTGTATATTGAAAAGGTAGAATAAAAATGTTTACTGTGGTTATCTGAATCTCTCTTCAACTTGGGCAGTCCTTGGAAACCAACATTCTTGTAAAATACAGCTGTGATGATGTACATGCTCTTCTCTTCTGGTCTTCCAGAAAATTTGCTTTTTCAAGTCTGTCTTGCCCGAACATATCGGTGGGTAGATATGTACGCTTCTTGGTCACATTAATGTAAATCCAAAATACTTCCATTGGCACTTGCGGAGTTACTTCATCTGCTCACGAGTGTTGCTGAGATGAGCATCTGACTCTTGCACTCAGTAATGGCTTATTAATCGTATGGGAATGTGCCATACATCTGGTGGAGTTTGAAGTTGCTGTTTCTATTTAAAGAGATTTGTCTGTGGTTTTCCACCCCCTTGCAGCTACAGTTAGCTAGATTCCCCCCCCCCCCAAATTATTTGGAGGATAACTGTACTGCATAACTTTGCTTGGGGATTATTTGCAAAAATTTTAAACATGCTGATTGCTAAAAGTTCTGCAGGATCACTGTGTTTTACTTTGGAAACCTATGTAGCTTTTAAAATAAAATACAAAATATTTTTATATTATTCTTGACACCATCAGAACAGTATGCAACCATTAGCCAGTCATCAGAACACTTCTTTGCTGAAAGTACAGGTTGAACCTCTAAAATCCATGACTCTTTGGTCTGACAACATTTGTGGTCTGGCAAGAGAGCCTCCTCTGGCCAAGTTCAGAAATACCACGTTCAGATGCTGCCAGTAGAAGAAGATTGATTTTTCTTGTGTGCTGGCTGAATTTTGGTCATTGCTGCATTGGAGTGTTACTTCTTAGACTTCTGAAAGCATGCCCAACACCTTGTCTTTTTCAGATTTTGGAAGACACTTCAGATTCTTAAACCTTGGGTTGAGTGCTGTGGGTTCCTTTAGAAATCTTACATCAGTAACTTCATGTTTTGTCAAATCTGCCATATTTAAAACAAATACATGCTGGATCATCATCTAAGATTGCTGTAATATGAAATATATGGCAAAGTGCGGGTTAAACAGAACCGAGACGGTAAAAGTCTCTCCCAAGGAGTTGAGTCACAAATTTAATTAACACTTATTTAATTTAATTTAATTTAATTAATTAATTTATTTTTTGTCTGAGCATCATCAACATAGAAACATGTTCTCTGGAATGGTGGCCAAAGCACGAAGGTGCATACAAACATTTAGCGTATCTGGCACAAAAATACCTTGCAATGCTGGCTACAGAAGTCCCATGTGAATGTCTGGTCCCACTTCAAGGTGACATTGTAAACAAGAAGTGGGTACCATTATCTCGTGTAAATTGTAATCAAACTTGTCTTAGTGATTGACTGAACAAGGACTGAGGGGACTCGTAGGTTCTAAAGTATAAATATTTTGTTTTTAGTGCAATTATGTAACAAAAACTTCTACATTTGTAAGTTGTGTTTTCACGATAAGAGGTTGCACTGCAGTACTTGCATGAGATGAATTGCAAAATACTTCATTTTTACAGTGCAAATATTTATAATAAAAATAGTAGAAAGTGAGCATTGTGCACTTTTTCTGTTTTGTAATAGAAATAAATATATTTGAAAATGTAGAAAAACATCCAAAACTATTTAATACATTTTAATTGGTATTCCATTGTTTACAGTGCAATTAATCATAATAGTTTTAAAAAGCATGATTAATTATTTTGAGCTTTAAGATGAATCAACAGCCTTAAAATTACTTATGGTGCTGTTTAAGGTAAGGTAATGTGGGGGAAAGGAAAGATTTTTGTCTCTTAAATTACAGTGTGTTAACTAGGCAGAATTAATAAAGAATTTGGCATTTGTTACTAGATATGGGATCTAAATTTAGATTCTTTTTTCAGAGGTTGGAGTATCTGTGTTTCAAGTCATGTTACTTTGTGTTGAATGGTGAAGGGGTAACATTGTTGCATAGAAGGTTTTTTTTATTTTGGTGTCACAGTTTAAAGACTAATTGGAAAGATACTTGTATGCTGTGCTGAAATTCTTAAAGGCCTCCTTGTAGACTTCCTAGCAAAGGCCTTTTGTTCTGTTTCTCAATTCACGTGACTATAGCTAGGGGATAAATAACTGCTGGACATGTGCAAAGCAAAGGATTTACTTATCTCCCCCTCACCCGCTGTGGGTCCATGACTGATTTCTTTGAGTATGGCCCAATTTTTTCCCTACAGTTAAATGCAGTGAAGAGAAAAATCTACACAGAAGTTACTTATAAAATCCTTGATAAGTTACTCTTAAACTCTAAACAGTTTAGTATTTTAATTCAGTGGTAGTAACTCTTGGTCTTGGTGGCTTTTTGAACAGACTGTTTTGTTGGCTCATGCAGACTCTTCAATTTTTCTTTAAAATCTTGAAAATCAATTGTGTGTAATATTTTCCCTTCTGCTTTCTAGCAAGCTCTTCTAGTTTTCTTTTGACTTGTTTGCAGATGGTAATGTCCTTACTGTGGCTGTAGCTAAATGCTGCTGATTTTAGACTTGCCTTCATGTGGGCTAGTTCCTCTTTATTAAGTTGTGCAGAGCTTTGGGGGTGGTGGAATTGCACATGACTGACATCGCTTGTGCCAACAGGTACAAGAGCAGGGGTCAGCAATCTTTCTGAAGAGGCGTGCCAAGATTTAACCCTGTTTCCTGGGCTGTGCCACTCTCCCGGGTGGAGAATGGGGGGTTTCTCTACCGCACCCAGTGGACCACCTGGGTCAGTGCAAACCTTTTGGCTGCCCACCAGTTGCTAATGAAAACTCACTGTTAATTACATAATTATGCCTGAGCCATTTTGCTAGTGCTGCAGGTGGGGAAAACAGTTTAATTTAAATTATTAAACAGATAAACTAACGTATGAAAATTAAAAGACATCAGACTTCATTTTAAATAAAGTAAAATATTATGTCCAACACACAATCTTTCAATGTTTTCTGCCTTTATGGCAGAGGTGGGGAACTCTTTTTGGATCAAGAGTCACTGACCCACCAAAAAAAAAAAAAAATCAGTTGGGGACCACACAAGTGAGAAGGAAAAAAACTCCTCTCAAAATCCCCAACCCTCACTGATGTGGTCCACCACTGAGACACCTCACTCCCCTTTAGCCCTACTTGGTGAAAGGAAGGGACAGGGAGGACTGAGGTTCAGGGCTTCCTATAGGCCAGAATTACGTTTCTGGGGTTCCAGAGTTGGTGGATTTTGTGGACCCCCTTCTGGTTCTGGGATGGGATGGGATGGGAACAAAAATGAGGGGTTTAGTGTATAGTACAGGGCTGCTAGTGAGTGGGATAGGGATGCAGGATCTGGGCAAGATGTGGGGTGCAGGACGGGGTGAGGAGGGCAGGGTCTGGAAGGGAGTTTTAAAGGGCGAAGTGGGGGTATGAGAGAGAGTTTGGGTGTGGAAAGGGGTTGGGGGAGTAATGCAGAAAAGGTGAGAGGGTGAGAATGTAGCCAAATAGCTAGTTGGGGAGGGAGACAGAGAAGTGGGGAGTAAAGGAAAGTGCAGCTTCTGCAAAGTAAAATTGTATCCTTCCCCCCCCCCCACCACACACACACCTTCCTTCTACTCCAGCCTCGCTCCCCTCAGCCCCATGATCCCCCCTCAGCCTGATGCCCTGCATCTCCCCATGCCCCTCAGTGTAACCCCTGCCCCTTCCATCCTGCCCCCCATCTTTCTTCAACCCCCGCCCCGCTCCCACATCCCTGTGCCCGCAGTGCACTCACTGGCAGGGCAGCAGAGCTGGGACTCGCAGCCTGCCTGGGGAGCAGTGCTGGAGTGGGGAGAGAGGGGGAAAGGGAGAGTGTCTCATACCTGCCTAGCCCAGCCCTTTTCCTGCAGGCTGGGGCTCTGGGGCTGGAGCAGGCTGAACCCGGGGCTGGCACAGCGGGATGGTGGAGAAGGGGCTCTCTGCCCCCACACATGGCCCTTTGGGAGCAGCACAGTCGGGGCCCCAGCATGTCATGTGTGCCGGCTGCCCAGGCCCGGCTCTGCGGAGCAGGCCCAGCCCCCTCGCAAAGCAGGAAGCAGAGCCAGGGACACTCGCGCACACGCATGTGGAGGAAGCCAAAGCTGGTGCTCCAGCCTGCAACTGCACGGCTGAGGCCGGAGGTGCAGCACTGGCCCCCCTGCTCCGCAGGGGAAGGGAAGGGCTGAGCTCCTGCCCTACATGTGAGTAAAAATTGGCTCGCATGCCGCTTGTGGCATGCGTGTTGGGGTTTGCCGACCCCTGTACTAGAGCCGTGTTCATTCTTCTCTCAAAAAGCATTGTGGGTCAGGAAGAGAGTCTTACAGTGCTGCCAGCTGTCTATAACAAGCTGTAATGATCTCACTACTGTTTTTTGTTTTCCTTTTGCCAGACAAGAAAATTTTCACTACTGTGCCTAATAGTTTCATATCACAAGTCTCCTTTGGTCCCCTTCTTTTATTTGCCTTTGCTCTGACCACTTTGTACAAGCTGCAAGATAGTAAAGCCCATCTATAGAGCCAAGATTTCAGACTTCACGCATTGGGCTCTGCCTGTTTCTTTTCCCCTTCTTTCCTTTTTGCAGTGACTCCTATATCATTTATTTAGAAAGAAAATTGCTAAGCCTAATAAAACATCAACTCCCTTTATTCTTTTAAACTTGGTATCAGAGCTGTATCTAAGGATTTAAAGCTGACTAGTATGTTTAAAATAAATCAGGTATTAAATCTTTGAGCTTTGTCATAAATCTGTAGTGAGGGGGTTGGATCTCTGCACATTCTTGACCTACATTCTCTGTAGGGAGGAGGAATTAAAATACAACTCAGAAGTTGATTTTTGGAGGGGCAGGCCCTGGAGGGGCAGAGGTACTTCATAAATTTCTTAAATCTTTTGAAGCCTTAGACCAATAGGTACATTAAAAAGTGTTAATTCTTGACAGCATTGGCTAGGCTCTTGGCTGAAGATCAGCAGAGCTTAGCACATTTTACAAAAGCTGTGAGACTCATAGGCTGTGTGTATTTTAAAGGATTTTTTAAAATAAAATAAATATATCTGATTGGCAATCAACTTTTCCAGTGTTGTGTATGTAGGGCAGCTCCCAGTCAGCAGCACAGGTGGGCTGCAGGAACAGGCTTCTCTCTGGACTGTGCCAAGCCCTAGAAGTGGCCAGCAGAGCAAGGTCCAGCTCCCAGACAAAAGTGCACAAGTAGCTCCATGCAGCTCTTGCCTGCAGGCACCTCTGGTACTCAAGGTGGGGGCAGCACATGGAGCCCTGTGGCCCTCCTGCTTAGGAGCTGGGCTTGCTGGTCACTTTTGGGGACATAGTGTGGTGTTAGAACAGGTAGGGACTCCACAGTGTTTTTCAAAGTATATGTTGCAACCTGACTTAGTTGGCCACCAGGGTCCCTAGGTATTAAGTCATTCCATGATCCAGTGCTGGGTCACTCTCCAATGTTTTAAAAACCATAGCCCTAATAGTTTTTCTAGGAGTGCTGCAAAAATGAAATGGGGGTGTTTTTTACATAGTGCAAAGTACAAGGAGAAATAATTGACACTTCACAGAACCTCTTGGTTACCCAGTTCAGAATTTCAAGCTTTCATCAGAGCTGCTACAACTTAATGAGGTTTTGAATCCCTGTGGTTCTGGTTACTTTCAGAACTAGTTTAGCCTTTGAAGAGTGCAGGATATGGGAAGGGTTTTTAATTTTTTAACTGAAGTATGACTAAATAGTAAACAAATCACTTCAAGTTTTCAGACTTTGAAATATCAAGTTTGGATAAAATCTATATATTGGGCTTGCATGCTTTGTGGACTTGTAGCAGTGCAGTTACAGGAATACATCCTATGTATTTATTTTTAGCCTCTGATATTGTCTTTGGGGGAACCTATCATTTCCAATGGGGTTGTTGGATTGGTCTGTCTGTCTACCCTTTCTTTACTCTATAATTGTTACCAAAATTGCAAGAGTTCTGTAACTAGCTCTGTGGTTGGACTTCAGATAACTGCTAGCGATCGGTCTTGTCTCTGGACATTATCCATACCACAGATACTGCACAATTGAGCAGGCTTTGGCATGTAGGGTAGTCTGTGTTCAGGGGAAGTCCTAGAAAAGAGGGGGATGTTTACAGGTCAGGTCTGAACTATGCGAGATAAGTTTGTATAACATCTGCCTGCGCTGTGAGTGGCTCAAGCTGTAGTTGAATGGAGATAAGGAGTCCAGGCTACAAATAAATAGCAGAGAAAAAGAGGGGATTCTCTGCTATTTATTTGTACTCTGGACTCCTTATCTCCATTCATCTGGAGAAGTGGGTTGTGCCCAGGAAACTCATGATTCCATCTACATGTTTTGTTAATCTCTAAGGTGCTGCAGGACTATTTGTTGTTGTTTTTAGTTACAGACTAACATGGCTACCCCTCTGAAACTTTCAAGTTGTAGTGATGAGTCCTTTGTTTTTCATATGGCTAAATGTCACAAAAATACAGTTGTGCCACCTCCCTTCCCCTTCATGATATTTCTGTGGACAGGAACTGCTTCATGTCAGATAAAATCTACCTGGTTTTGGATGCGATAACGTATGTAATGTTTGTAAACTTAACCCTTTGCACTCGCTGTTACAACGTGGATGAGAACTTTAGAAAGGTATCTGAGTGCTCTGATCAGCATTTTCAAATTGCAGTCGATTCAACTTAATAGCAATCCTGATACTAGCAACTGGTTAATGCAAACCTATTTTCAGGAACCAGTCCTGTCCTATTAACATCAGTGTTAATGGAATGTAGAGACCAGCTTATTAGCAACTTATTTTTTAAGGACATCCCCAGCATCAGGCAGGCTTGTGAAGCTGCAGCCAAGGAAGGCATGTCCCCACACTTCCTTCCGGGACTGTAGCCCTGCAAACCAGCTTGGTCACAGGGACTGCCAAGTAAGTAAGGGGCTCAGAGAGGAGGCTGTGAGCAGGAAGGAGCAGGAAGGGGGCTGCAGCCTGGACCCAGGAGCTGCCTGGGAGCTCTTCCTACACTCTCCGGACTGTGCCTTGCGTGGGAGCTGTACACAGAGCAGGAAGTACTGAGATGTGCCAAGGCTCAATCCCCAGACAGCTCAAGGAGACATACGGTGCAGCTCCAGCCCCCCTATTCCCTGTAAATCCCTAGCATTTGGGATTCAACGTCTCTCTCCACCACTTCCTTCCCTGGTGGCCTCTGCCTCACAAACTTGTCTTTCTGCTTATCAGCAACTGCTGGATAATGTCAACTTCTTTTTGCTGGCAACAGATGGGTTGCTAATAAGCTGAAACTACTATATGATATTTGTATTGTGGGAGTGCCTGAGAATCCTAGGCCTGGATCAGGATCGGTATCCCATTGTGCTAGGCTCTGCGCAAACGCAGAACAAAGAGATTGTTCCTGCCCCCAAAGAATTGACCATTAGTGTGATTTGGGGTTTCTTAATTTTGGGTGTCCAACTAGAGATACTTCAAAGGAGCTTGGCTGCTTCAGAGGCTGCTTATGCCTGCCTTCTGAACATCAGGCTCCTGTCCGATCACTAGTTGATGCTGAAAATATTGACTTTCAGCTCATGAGTACCTTAGCAAACAAACAATATTTTCTGAGGTTAATCAGCTTTTTCTGCTGGTATTTCTCAAACTAGTCTTAGAAACTAGCTTGGGGAAATAAGTGTTGTTCACAAGTCCGTGGTAAAAAAAGTGTTCCCGCATATGGACTTAAATAAAACAAAGGAAAGAAAAATGAAAAGCAAAGAAACAGTAACAACCAGATACCCGCTCCCCATTGGAATTTCTATATTTTCACTTGTGTTTGGAAATCTTTGAAATACTGAAGTACTCAGATTGTAAGGTCTGTGGATCAGAGACCTTTGGGGGGTTCTGTTTGTACAATATCCAGCTTCTTGATTTGAACTATTAGTCAAGTAATACAAATAATAATGGAGCAGACACCCTTTCTAGGTCTGTGCTGTCTTTGATGTGATGTTTCCCCTACTGTAGAAACCAAATAGTTCTGTTGCATTTACACAGGACTACCTGTGGTTAAAAAGCAAGCTTAAGCATAGTTTAAACTCATATTATCTGAACAAAATTATAACTTATTTTTGTCAGCCATTGTGGAAGGAGCCAACCAATATTATAAGCATTTAAAATAACATACTTGAGATTAGGCAGAAATTGCAGGTTGACAAGACCCTCTGGTTAGTTAACTGAATTAGCTATAACATTTCAGTGGTACTTGATCATGCTTGTAAAATGCACCAGATAACTACTGTTTCAGCAATGCTTTTAGGAAGAAGCCAGTCTAGTGAAGAAGCATCATGAGCTCTATCAGCTAGACGCTTCGGCTATGTCTAGACTAGGATCCTCTTCCTCAAGGGAAATGCAAATGGAGTGCTCATTTGCATATGTCGCACACTCATTTGCATTTCCTCCTCGGATCCCTTTTGCGCAAAAAAGCACTGTGTAGATGGCGCCTTTTTGCACAAAACCCCCCTTTTGCACAAATGAGTTGTGCAAAAAGGAGCCATCTACACAGCACTTTTTTGCAAAAACCTCTTGCGCAAAAGGAATCGGAGGAAATGCAAATGAGAGCACAACATATGCAAATGAGCACTCCATTTGCATTTCCTCTTGCAGAAGAGGATCATAGTCTAGATGTAGCCTTTGAGGGTATGCAGAAGCTGAGAATGAGTGCATGCATAAGAAAATGGGTAACCACTCTTAAGTAGTGAAGGTGGGCCTGTTTGCCCTATTTGATTCTGATACTGTTTCTTTGTTTATGTAGGTCATTTTAGCAAGTTTTGGCACTTTCAATTTGCACCACAAGTGTTTTACAACCGCAGATTAATCTTTCTTGTGAGATGAAAATTCTCTAGTGGTTTAGCCTTGCTATTGTAGGAAAAAAAACCCGCTTGCTCCTCCAGTGCAAGTGGGTAATTATCTCCCAGAATGTAGTCAGATTTGTTCTCAGTTCTCAAATAATCTTGTATGATACCATCCCAGTGGCATTTCCTCAGGAAAGTTTGCAAACCTGTGATCCCTGACACCACCCAGCATGGTTTGGTCACACAAAGGGGGGGGGGGGGGGGTTGTTACGGGAGATGGGAAGAGGAAAAAAGAGAAATAGCATAACTTCAAGTGAATGCTTTCTTTGCAGGAGATGAGCATGTATTGCATCTTTAGTCTCCTGCCTCGTTTTCAGCACTGTTACGTCTTTCCCATGTGAAGTGGGTTGTGCCCACAAAAGTTCCTGATATCATCTATATTTTTTGTTAGTCTCTAAGGTGCTGCAGAACTATTCATCGTTTACGGTTTTTTTCATGTAACAGAGACTTTGCTGAGGTGCACACATATACTAGCTGGAAGAATATTTATCAGGGCACTGTTAGCTGTCAGGGTCGTGTATATGTAACATGCTGGTCCAGTACGTTTGAGTCTCCCTCCAAAGCTGCATCTATACTTCAGTTTATGTTGACATATTTTTCGTTGCTCAGGGGTGTGAATTAACACCCTCCCCCACACACGAGTGACATTGGTATAAGTTTGTTTCACTGCAAAAAGAAAACCACTTCCACAAGAGGTGTATAGTTCTTACCGGTGATACTTTTGGGGCAGTGTGCAAGTAAAGACATGTCCTTGCTGTTTACAGAGCTTTAGCCTCCCAAGGATAATCCACAGTTCCTAAGTGTCCACTGTGGCCAGTACAGTAACTCTGTTGCTGTGACACCCTAGTAGACAGATGTACGCCCCTACCCCAGGAACTTACTTGGATTAAATAAAAGCCCTAGGAACTTTGAAACTCCCTTTCCTGTTTTCTTGGAAAGTGCTCACTTAGCATCTGGCCAGTGGTGACGATGCCCACTCCAGGGAGCAAAGGATCCTTTGCTTGCAGCAATGCTGAGCTACTGGTGCTTATCAGTGTTTGGGGAGAGGAGGCTGTTCAATGACCCAGGATGCCCCTCCAACACTCTCAAAATGGAGAGAGCTGCACTATTGAGATAGCATGCACTGCTCTCATCAGTGATAAATGTGCTGCAAATAAAAACATTGTCTGAGGCCTATGATCCTAAATAGGTACACAGACCAGTGCTTTTCTTTTACCACTTGTCTATCATGAATGAAACGGAGAGCGCCAGAACTCTGCAAGTGTAGACATAGTCTTAGGGCTTATTCTCATTACACGGTGGATTGACGCTGCAGCAATCAATCCACCGGTGATTGATTGATCATGCCTGCTTAGAGTGATAAATCGATGTCTGAGCACTCTCCTGTCGACTTTGGTATTCTACCAGGGCAAGAAGAGTAGCCAGAGTCGACAGCACAGCAGCCCCCACTGTCCTTACTGCATAGAAGACATCGTGGCAGGTTTGTCGACTTCAGCTACATGATTTGCATAGCTGAAGTTTCATAGGTTAGATTGACAGGTGGGGAGAAAGGGCAGTGGACAAGGCCTTAGCAAAAGCAGGGCTCAGTTCGCTTCACAAGGGAGGAGGAGCCTATTCTCTTGGTTTGGAGACCATGGTATTAGCAGCAACTCCTCTTATAGCTAGAACAAAAGGGTTAAGTTGCATTGCAGCTGTTAGTATACCGATACCATGCGTCATAACAAGTAAAATCTGGCTAAGGCTGATCAGCTACGAATTTTACTGGTGATATAGGGCCTCTCCTCCCCTAATCAATACATTCTCCAGTGGATAGTTAAATCAGTAAAAGTGCTTACATTGTTCTCAAAAACAAGGTAAAATATGTTTGGTTGTTTTGTTTAGCAAATTGGTTTGCTGTTCTGTGCAAAAAACAACCAACCCCCTCCCCTCCCCTCGGTGTTACCTGATTGCTAATAAAAATGCAGAATACAGCAAAGTACTAGTTGCAGCACTGCCTATGAACAGATTGGTGTGAAGTTGTGACCTGTTAACTTCACTCCTTTCACCTTTTGCATAAGCCTGGTCTATGCTGGCATTTACTCACAGTATTTTGCAGAGTGCAAACCCTGGGCATAGACATGGTGCAACAGTATAAAATGTGATTTGAGGTTTCCCTGGGCAGACAAATACTGACCTATTTTGACATTGTTCTCTGCAAGCTGTGCGTTTTTGCAGCTGCTCAAGAGAAATTCAGATGCCACCCAAATGATTAGCAGAGTGCCAACTACTAGGATTTTTGTTTCTATTGGTGGTGCACATTCCCAAATGCCTGGTTGCACATAAAATTTATTCTGCACATGGATGGAAAAGATTAGAGGGAAGATTGCACTGGACTCTTTGTGCCTTCATGTATTGAGTCTGGATTTCATGTCTCTGCTGTATGCCTGACCTCTCCCAATCATGTATTCTCAGATGACTTCTTTCCCAGCTGCACCTTTTGTCACTTTCTGGCATGTTCTTGCACTCCCACATGCAGTTGTTGCTTCCTTACCTTGCTACCTTCACTTCCAAACAAGGAGAGAAACATGCGTAGGCAGCTTTGCTGGAGATTAACAAAACACCCTTCCGCACGCTGTCTTGCTTTTTGTGGGAGGGACTATAACTGAAAGGGCTTTTTACCCAAACCATGTTCCATTATGGAGATCTCTCCACCAAGATATTTTTTTTCCAAACTGGTTTCTTAAAATGATTCCAGGTTATCCTGGTGCATCTCAGGAAGTCTCATGTGGTAGCTGTAACTTTAAAAACAAGTTACAGCGGTGGTATGTTGGAGACTAATAAAAATATATAAATAGTATCATGAGCTTTCATGGGTAAACCCACGTCAGATGAGCTGGAGTGGATATTATTTTAGGATGGACATTGAAACTGGAAATAAGTTGCCCAGGTCTGGTTAACAGAGGTGAAAGTAAGTGGGTACAGAAGTATTTAAAGAGCTGGCAGGGACCTGGGTTGCAATAGGACAATATCTGTAAGAAATTAAGTTATTTTTATGGCTGCTGGCTAGGATAAAAACACATGTTTTTGCAGAGGCAGGTTTGGAAAGGACCATATTTGCATTGCTACCGGGTGTCAGAATTACTCATGCTGATAAGTAGGAAGACTTTCTTGAGCATGGCAGTTCTCAAAAGAATCCATGGAAATGTAATAAAAATAAATGGTCTACATCCTAAATAAACTCTATCCCTGTGTTAGTGAAAATAACTAGCATTTAGCACATCACAGGCACAGTGGAGCCATTTCTTGCCATAACACAGCAGATCTTTTGTGAAACCATTTTTTAAAGTTGTCTTTCTTGCTCTGATGGAACTTAATCATCCAGGTGCACCTGGTACTCGCAGGCAGTTCTCTGGTTTGGCTCTTTATTGCTACATTTGAGCCTCTTGTGCTGCCCATGGTTTAACTTGGTAGCTAGCCTTCCTCGTTCTTATTGATAAACCACAAGGTGAACCCAATTGTGCATGTATCCTGCCCAGAATGTCAAGTCAAAGATATGAAAACAAGTGCAAAAGTCATGAACTCAGAGCCATCTTAAATTGCTCTGAAGGGTACCGTTCAGACCCTGATCAGATCACACTTTGCAAAGATCCTTTTAAAAGAGGCCTTTTCCCTCTTTTTCCAGAGAGGGGAAAAACTGAAGCAGAGAGCGTAAATCACATATCGCCATCTCCCAGAGGGTTACTGGCAGTAATTAATTGTGAAACCCTATTGAAAATTATGTCTGTGGCACTAGTATTTTTTTTTCTAATCTGGTATGGACGTGGCATTATGGCTACCTTGTATTCATGATCCTGCTTCCTTAATTGATGCATTTTAAATTAGAAGAATTAAATGTCTTCTGATTTTAGTTTTTAAAATAATGAAAGTGAAGAGAATCTTGGTTATGGGCAAACTGCTGCTGAAACTCACTGCTCTAAAATATACTGCCAAGCAGGGTGTAAGAACAAAGGAAATCCAATAAGCTTAATGCTTAATTGGTTCAATTTAAGGCCTATGTACATATGCTAAGTATTTATTATAAATTTAGCTTCTAGTGGAAGGTTTAATTAAGATTGTAAAATAGTTTCCATTTCAAGCTCTTGATTGTAGGCCCTCAAATTAGTTGAAAAATTTCTGTTTGGAATGAAAATTTCCATTTGTGTTTCAGCTCAGATGTGGGGGATTTTTTGTGTCAGTATGGGGAGACTTGCTTAGCCATTTGAGTTTAGCAGGGTGAAGGAAGGAATAATTTGTCCTTTTACAAAATTCCAGCTTTTTTAAATTGTGGCTAAAGCTGAATTTTAAAACTTAGGAAAGTTGGCATGTTAAAGTGTCACTGAAATGTGCACATGCAATACAGCAAGTCTTCAAAAGATCCTAAACACTCATCCTTAAAATCATAGGTGTGAATAATATAACACAGTGTTTCTCAAACTGTACTCTGTGAGACATCTCCAGGGGCTCTGCAAGGTTGACAAACTGGAAACATCGATAGGTACAACACATACAATCAGTGGACTGCTGGGGTTCCGTATAAATTTTTATACATGTAAAAAGTTTGAGAACCACTGCTCTTGGTATAGGCAAACTAGGCAGCTGCTTAGGGCAGCAGATTTATAGAAAAATCACCCCCGACCAATCTATGGGGATATGTGAACTGTAGAGCCGTGGTCACCAACCAGTAGATCGCGATCTACCGGTAGATCTCA
>CM057845.1:209381930-209404008 GCA_030068395.1 Apalone spinifera
ACCTCATCAGATTTCTTTTTGCCCAATCCTCTAATCTGTCCAGGTCACTCTGGAACCTATCCCTGTCCCACCTCTCCCCCTAGCTTAGTGTCATCTGCGAACTTTCTGAGGGTGCAATCCATCCCCTCATCCAGGTCATTAATAAAGATGTTGAACAAAACCCATCCTAGGACAGATCCTTGGGGCACTCCGCTAGAAACTAACTGCCAATCCGACATCGAACTGTTGATCACTACCCTTTGGGCCCAACGGTCTAGCCAGCTTTCTATCCATCTTAGAGTCCATGTATCCAATCCACATTTCCTTAACTTGCTGGCAAGAATATTGTGGGAGACCGAATCAAAAGCTTTGCTACAGTCAAGTTATATCACATCCACTGACTTCCCCATATCCACAGAACCAGTTACCTCCGCATAGAAGCTAATCAGACTGGTCAGGCACGACTTGCCCTTCATGAATCCATGTTGACTATTCCTGATCACTTTCCTCTCTTCCAAGTGCTTCAAAATGGATTCCTTGAGGATCCCCTCCATGATTTTTCTGGGGACTGAGGTAAGGCTGACGGGTCTGTAGCTCCCTGGATTGTCCTTCCCTTTTTTAAGATGGGTACTACATTTGCCTTTTTCCAATTATCCAGGATCTCTCCCAGTCTCCTCGAGTTTTCAAAAATAATGGCCAAAGGCTCTGCAATGACATTTGCCAAGTCCCTCAGTATCTTGAAATGCATTAAATTTGGGCCCATGGTTTTGTGTATGTAAAAATGTGGACACACAAACCACTGAAGATAAATACAAGAAACAACTTCTCAGCATGGTCCATCTGCCAGGAGCCAAGTTCCATATTCTAGTTCTCCCATCCAGCAGTAGATGGTGTCAGTAAAGATTCTGTATGACAGCCTGTGAGGGAGAGAGTGTGGTCCAGTGGATAGGGCACTGCCTTAAGAGTTGGGAAGAGTGGGATTTATTCCCAACTTTGCCACTGATCTACTGTGACATCTTTGGAAATCTGCATCCTGTGTTTCCCTCTCACCCTTTTCCTACCTTGTATGTTGGGTTAGTGAGCTCTTGTCAGCTACTGTCTCTCTCTCTCTCACTATGCAACTGCAGTGACTAGTGCGGTGGAGATGCTACCATAATACAAAGAATGACACTAAATTGGCGCGTAGTGTTGCTTTCCACAGTGTGCTTCAGGTGATGAAGGTGTCAGAAGAAACATGGGACCATGAAGATAACTTTTTATGGACATTCTGCCTTTCCTAGGTCACAAACTGAGACTAGGCATGGCACCATACACAAGTATGCTTTCCCTAATATAGAATATTGGATCAGTAATTTCTAAAGCAAGGTAAAGAATTGTTGTACACCTGCCTTCTGTGCTCTGAGGGTTTTTGGTGTCAAGATGTAATGGGAAAATGCAGAATCCTGCACTGTCCTTATGCCTTGGTTTTTTCATTCCTTTGTTTATTTAATACTGGCATAAGAAAACACAATATAGTTCACAAAAGAGAACTTGGTTCAAGCTTTTGTTTCTTTTTGGTTCTCTGCTTAATTGAATTATTTGTATGACTGAAGTAATTTGCTAGGCTTTAGGACAAGCATTGTTTGCTAATTTGTTAGAGAACTTTCATGCTTATTAAATTGGTAAAATGGGGATACTACTTATCTGCATTGCTGGTGTTAGGAGAACTAATTAGTTCTTTTGTAAAGTACTGTACAGATCCTTAGCAATAATGCTGTTTTAACTAGAAATGCAACTTATTTTCTTGCTTAGGGGAATTTTATTTGTTTTATGAATGAAGTTTATTTTTTTTCTAATTTCTCTCTCTCTCTCCTTGCCAGTCATATTTTGGCTTTGCATTTTTGAATGGGAAGATTCCATGTTTCTCAGAGAAGCAGCTCCTTGCAGGTCTTTGTGTGTTCAGTTAGTAAAGTTTAAGGTACTCAGCCTGAGGTTGGCTGGGAGTTTTCTGTGGTGCTGAGTGGCAGAGGAGTTGAATTGCAAGTGTAAAATGGAATAATATAGTAGCATTGCCTGAAGGTATTAACCATTATAATACAGTAGAGTGATACTCTAGTATTGCATGCAGCACTGTATGTTACCTGGGGCTGTTAAGACTCTGTATGTGTAACAGAATCCACTAAACAAGAACCATAATGGAAAACCTAATTTTGGCACAAGGGCACTGCTAGGGAAGCAATAAAGTAAAATGAGATCACAGTATTTATTTGATAGTGTGTTTAGATATTGTCTCATGTTTGCGTCTCTTGTAGCAGTTAAATGCTGAATTATCAGCACATTTTCAGTTTAATCTCTTTGCTCCCCACCCTATAGCTATCTCCACAGTGGAAAATTAGGCCAGGTTTCTCAGAAGCTAATGGCACCTGGTGCATAAGACATTCCAGCCCTGTGAGTTATAAGCAGTGTGGGCTACCTTCCACCTGTAATTAGTAGCATCACCTCATACTGTGTGTTCTTGCCACTTGGCTGGGGAGCAGAATTCCAGGAACAGTCTCCCTTAAGGCACAGTAATATGTTGGGTAATGAATGCAGCTTACTTGAAGTACCTACAGTGGGAAACTTAGACGTATGTGGTTAGGAGAAAAAGGAGGTGCAATGTATGTGTTTTGGCTGGCTTGAAGATTTTAGGTAGGGCTGGAATTTGTAGTCTTTGTGCATATCCTGGCAACTTACTAAGGATTACAGTTTTGATTTTTTTTTTCCTCAGGCATGTATAACTTCATAGAGATGAAAAATAAACAGGCTGCTCTGATGCTCTGTTGGAAGCATCTTTAGGTGTCATGTGACTCAGTTAATGTTGCTGTATGCTTTGCGTTCCATGAAGCATATGTGATCAGAACACAAATTTTTATCGTGGATCTTGATATATGTACGAACTTTCAGACCACAAAACAAGAAAAAAAATACAGCTAGATCAGTGATCTCCAATCTTTTTAATCACAAAATCACTTTTTCAATTTAAGTGCAATGTGAGATCTACCTCAAACCTAAATAACCTAGCCCGGCTTCCTGCCCCCTGCCCCTGCCCCACCACTTCTCTAAGACCTCACCCTACTCACTCCATCCACCTTTCTCCCCGAATCTCATTCACTTTAATCAGGATGCGGTAAGAAGTTGGGGTGCAGGCTCTGGTCTTGGGCCAAGGGCTTTCGAGTCTGAGAGGGGACATCCTGAAGGTAGGGAGGTAGGGTGGGTTCTGTAATGGCCTAGGGAATAGGGTATTTGCCTGGGCAGCAGAGGATCGCAGGTTCGAGCCTTTCCTTCCCCCACCCTGAGTGGCCAGATGACCAACACAGGCTGCCCCAGGGATAGAGCTGGCTCCCGCATTAGGAAAGCAGGATACGGGACCCTCTGAAGGTAGGGAGGTGTGGTGGGGGTTCTTGAGCAGCCAGACAGCTGTCTCAGGACTGGAACAGCAGAGCTAAGAGAGGCTCACTTCTGTCCTGGCCCTTCACTACCCCCAAAGCAGCTGGCATGTACAGCAATGGCTCCCTGTGCTGCCCTCAGCCATAGGCACTGACTCCACAGCTTCTGCTATTGATCAATGGGAGCTGCAGGAGTGGTGTCTGCAGACAAGGACAGCATATGGAGACCCTCCTGCTCTGCCCTTGTCAGAGGCTTCAGGGACATGCCAGCCATTCCCAGGAGCACAGTTACCACAGGGATAATTACTCCAGACATGACAGGTTTTGTATTTTAGAACTCACTACTCGAAGAATTAAATTTAAGTGTAAGAGAGACATGAAAGTTATGAAAAGCACAGACCAGTCAAAAACCAAAACTAACCCACTTTGCAAGCAGTAAAAGAAGTAACAACCACCCCCCTTGTACATGTTTAGTCAGGAGATGAGGGAAGGACAGTGTGTATTTGTGAGAATGACAGACACACACAACCTGTGCGAGTGACAGATTTGCATTGCAAAGCTCCCTGCATCTCCTTCTCTCTGTGTGGAGATAGGGTACAAGAGTGGGGGGAGGAGGGACATCCTGACATCAGCCCCCCCGCTTTCTCCCCCACACCTTGCACAGCAAGCAGGAGGCTCTCAAGGGGCAGCTCCAAGGCAGAGGCAGGAGCAGCATGGCAGTAGGTGGAGAGGCAACTGAAGTGCCAGCACTTGATAGCTTCCCAGCCAGACCAGTCAGGATCATCTGTCAGAGGCTCCAAGATCTACTAGTAGGTGACCACTGAGCTAGATTTAGGCTTGGGATGAGTAGGTGACAGTCCATTGACCTGCTCATCCCTGCTCTGCGTTAGGCCCTGAATGGATGATTTAAAAATAAAGTTGTGAAGTAGTTCTCTTTATTTTATTTTTTTAGAAGCTTGCATTCCTTTTTGGGGAGGATAAACAAATGCTGTAAAAGAAACAAATGAAAGAAGTAGGTGCATCAAAACCAGCCATAAATTAGGGGTATGGCCTGGGAAAGTTCAATCAGTGTGCTAAATTGAGTGAGTGCAATTGTATGCAAGTTAAGGTCTGCCAACAGTAAACCTATAGCTGTGATTTTGTAACCTCTTGGTGCCTTTGTTAGTGTAACTGCTATGAAGTTTGTCTGTCTGACTGAGGCCTAGTCTGTACTATATTCCCCCTAGTCAATTTAAGACATGCAAGTTCGGCATCGTGACATAGAATACCTTAGTGTATTCCATGCACTAAGGTTGGTAGGGGCTGCTCTCCCATGAACTCCACCTACTCTTCTTGTCCTGGTGGAGTACCAGAGTTGACAGCAGAGCGCTTGGATGTTGATTTAGCAGGTTACAGGCATTCTAATGAGCTGCTGTGTGGATGAGGCCCTAATCCCAAATTATTAAATCCTTGTCTGTACTACCTCAGGCTGCTGACTGTAAGTTACACAACTTCAGCTACTTGAATAATATAGCCGAAGTTGATGAGTTTAGGTCTGCGTACTGCAGTATCTTCACTGCAGTAGGTCCCGTTGACTCCACTTTCTCTTTTTTTTAGTAGAGTACCAGAGTCGATGGGAGAGTGCTCGGTGATCAATTTATCGCGTCTGTATTCTAGATGCGATAAATCTTCCCTCACTCACTTGGTCACTGTTCATCTAACCAGCAGGTAGTGAAGACATACTTAAAGTGTCTTTGGAATTGTGTACTATATCCTGCCCACCCGGATTTTTTCCATCTTCAAATCTATAATTTTTCGATGAGATGAAGTAATTTTATTAAGAATCTCTTCTATAAGCCTTCCCAATGCCAAAAAGGCCAATGATAATCTCAAGAGCTCTTTCCAAAACAGTAGCTCCTGTGCATTTCCTGATGTAGCAGGTAATGTTACACCAGCATTCTGATGTTCTTATGAGTCTGCGTGCTGGAAGGGAGCACTTCAGAAGGCAAACAAGTGAACAAAAGCCATGCTGATGCCTGTATTTTGATTTAGTGTTTGCCTTTTCCTTTAAACATATATTCTAAAGGAAAAGAAATGCAGCTTCAAAATGCTGCTGTGGTTTTAATGCATAAATCTGTTTGTCATATAGAGAAATCCCATGTGTACTTTAAACACAGAGCATCTGAAGTATTCCATACATTATGAAAAAGTTCTGGTATCTGGAATGACATTAATAATATTGAGAATATGAGTGGGGTTTAAATTTGGCTTGGGATGCTGGGAATCCTGTATTTCCCACAGTCTGCAATTTCCCTGCTTTACAGTCCCTTAGGAGGATTATGGCGAAGCAGTTCCTATCCCTTCCCTAGTAGAGTGACGTGTTAAATGTGGTTGCTCTTTGCTGTAGCAGCTGTGGCCTCAAGATGACAAGGAGCAACACAGGGACCAGCATGATCGTTTGAAGTTGTTGGGGAAGGATAGCTTTTCCAAAAGGAACTGAGGATGGTATGTGCTAGTCATCCAAAGGGGGCTAACCTCTCCGAGGGAAATCTCACCTCTCCTTGGCAAGGGCTGGGAATAATTTCAGACCTCTTTCTGGATTACGGCCAGGCTATCAGTAACTCATGTCTTTAAAGCAGCAAACAGTGGAAAAATTTACATAAAAATAAATGGCATACCATTTTGTTTCCTTTTTTTTCTTTTCCTTTCTAACACTACCAACTTTTTGCCTATTATGTATCTTGGCATGTTGTTTTTTAACTTTTTCAGAGTTTGTTTTTTTTCCCAACAGATTTAATATTACATTTTAAAACAATTATTTTTCTCCCTTTTTTTCTAACTCAGTTTCCTTTTCAGAGCTGGCTTCTGTCCTCTCTGTTTTTTATCTTCAGTGCATTCTTTGTCTACTCCATTTCATATTTCTACTTCCCCACTCTCTTGGCTCTTCAGCTCCATCCACAATAAAGAAAGAGGGGGCATCTGAGAAGGAAAGAACTGTTTATCTGGGTCTAAAGCAATATTTCTTCCTCCCCTGCAGCAGAGTGAGGGAGGCAGCTGTGTTGGTGAGTGTTAGGGACCAGGCCAGTGGTTCTTGTTATGGTCTGGGATATTTAAGCCCTTTTAGGGCTTACCGAAAGGGTTTGTCTAGATAAAAAATTGAAATCAAACTTAGGTCAAGGTCAGCTAACCTAATGTGTTAGCCAACCCTGACTTAACTTTAACCTCTCCTTCCTAGACTGACTAACTGAAAGGGTGCCATGCGATGCAGAAACATGCATGTTCTGTAATGTGAATACTGACTCCCTATGATGCACATATGTATGTACTTCTGTGCATCCAGATACTCTATGCCATTCTTATACCCGAGCCAGCTCAGTGACAAAGCGATTTGTATTGCTAATTTAAGGTGGCCCAAAGTACTAAAAGAAATGCATACAACAAAGGAGCTTTTTGGAACAGATAGCTGCATAAGCACAATGATTTAAAGAAAGGGTTTGGAATGGCCATTGAGCGAGGAGTGGGCCAGCTCTTCCAAGTTCTGAATGAAAATGGAGACAGAAAATCTTCCTGTTACTAGAACGATTTAGTAATGCCCTACCAAATTCATGGCCATGTGAAATCTGGTCTCTCCCCATCAAATCTCATCTTTGTGCTTTTTTCCCGTACTATACAAGGAAAACCAGCTTTTCTCAAACTTGGGCATCCTTACCGAAAAGGAAGTTGCAGGGGGGTTGCAGTGCTGCCACCCTTACTTGTGTGCTTATGCCTTCAGAGCTGGGCAGCTGGAGTTGGGCGGCTGCTGACTGAGAGCCCAGCTCTGCAAGCAGCAGTGTACAAGTAAGGGTGGCAATACCACACCATGCCATTCTTCTACACTGTTTCTGGTGGCAGCTGCGTCTCTTCAGATATCCGGCTCTGAAGGCAGCACTGCTGCCAGTAGCAGCTGAGATATAAGAGTGGTAGTACTGCAGCTTCTGCCCTCTCCTTCCCCAATAACCTTGCAACTTTCCAGTGCCTTCTTGGGCCAGGACTACTCCTGTGAAATTTCCAATTTTAAATAGCTGAAATCTTGAGATTTATGATTTTTAAAATCCAATAACCATGATATTCAGGGCTTGACAAATGGCGGCGAAATCTACTCACCAGCCCCGCACTGCGCATGTGCAAGACCCGCATTGCGCATGCGTGCGCTGCCGGTGAACAGGGCGACTGGCTGATATCTACTCGCCACAGGCGAGTAGAAGCAGCGATTTGTTGAGCCCTGATGATATTGACCAAAATAGACCATGAAGTTGGTAGGTCCCGAGTTAGATAGCACCAACAGCATACTAGGCATTCTACTGATAGGTAACATCTCTAAGATGTACATGGCTCAGAAGTGACTAGTGGTTTTTGGGTGCTTCAACTTTGGGGTGCCAAGCTTGAGGAGGTTACAAGGTCTGTATTTTCAAAAAGTCCCTGAGAAGTTGCTCAGAAAACAAGGCTTCATTCAGATGTCTTAAAGTTAGCCAAACAAAGCCACTGGTAACTTTTGACAGTCTTGGCCGTAGTTCCTATCTTGAAAAGTATGCAAATAATGGAGCAGGATTGGATATAACAAAAGACAGCATGACTGACGAGGGTATAGTCTAGCATGGGAGATTGGTGACCTCTGTGATTTAGTGTGGGTTTTTTTAACTGTATGTATCTGGAGCGAAGGAGGGAGGGTAAGAAGAAAGTCTAAGGTGCGAGAGATGAGTAGACTTCATTGTCAGGTTCAGAAAAACGTACATGAGGCTGGGCTTGAAGGAAGCAATAGCAGATTGGGTTGTGAAGGTAGAGATCTTGGTATAGGGGTCTACATCAAAGAAGAGGAGAGTTGTGGGGGGGTGGTTGGTGGTGTGTGTGTTTGTGTGTGTGTGTTTTTTTTAAACTATGAGATGACTAATGCACTACCACAGTGTAAAAACAAAGTCGTATTGGGATTACTGCCAGGAAAGCAAGGCAGGGTCAAACCCATGCAATGGTATAGCGTGACCTTGCTGAACTATTTCCTGGAACACACCATAGGTGTCTCTCTCCACTAAAGATCTTATAGTGAAATAATTATTATGTCTTTGTTTTTTCTCTGTCAAATTTTTCTCACCCCTCCCCATTTAAGTAGTGAAGATAAGGTCTGAGAATGTATTCTTTTTCAGTAGAGGTCTGACTTGCATGCTTTTTACACAGTGTTTCTAAGAGTTCACAGCAAAATATAAATGCAGAATAGTGGTGAAATTCTTACTCTGTGTCTTGCCTAAGTGTGCTCCTAAGAAAACTTTTTAGAATACACAATATCTGCAGTAGTTTGTCTTATAAACATGACTAAAATGTCAGTTTCCTAGTGTTGGGAGATTGATGTAGACTGTGTGAATTATGCTAAAGAAAATGGAAAGGAACAGTGAAACCAAATGCATTGCTTTTGTGCTTAACTATAATTTGGCAATCTTGCTAATTATCCTTTTAATGAGAAGTGATTTATCTCAATGGATCATGTAAGTATTTTACACACAGTTCTTTGGTTAGCTATCAAAAGTATTTATCTCCTGTCTTTAACATGAAATAATGAGGAAAATAATAGGCAGCAGGGATGGGGAAAACCCACTGCCTGGAAATCGTGTTTCAACTGTCCTGCTCTTGTATGTGTTTAAATGACTAAATGGAATGCCGTCGCTGACTCTTCCATCTGTTTTTCCAGGGTCGGCATGTCAAAACAGGTCAACTGGCAGCCATCAAAGTCATGGATGTTACTGAGGTAAGCAAAGAAATGTTCTCCTCTTAGAAAAAGGGGGAAAAAACCCAACCCTTGTACAATAGGAGTTAATAAATGGTTTAACTTGTTTTTAATGGCACAGTTTTCATGTGAGAGCGGATCACTTTCTGCTTCCAGACACTGACCTTCCAGACAGTCTCCCCTTCTGTGGGCTTCTGTGTTCATAAGGGCCAAAGACACGTTTACTTGAATTTCTGCAGATGGTCCCACAGTATGTCAGAATCAGTTGCAGCACCTTTTCAGAAAGTTCTCAAAGGAGGATGATACTGATTTCTAAATGTAATTTCGACCTTCTCCTTTATAGAAAACTAGAAGATTTACCCAGCATTGCCCGGGTCCTTAACTGAGTTAATTTTTTGGAAATTAAAATGAAATTCATTCATTTGAACCATTGCTTTAGGGTGGGGGATAAGGGATTCAGTATGCAGGCTGCCTAGAGGAGAGAGGACAACCCCAGCCCTCTCTCACTGCAGCAGCTTGGGGCCAGGTGAGAAGCATCTCTCCATGGTTGCTGTAGCTCCAGCGGGCAGAGCTGGAGGTGGGGCTGCAATCCCCCTGGCTGCAGGCTCAGTGGGGGCCATGGAAGCACCACCTGTCCACCGGCAGCTCGGAGCAGCTCCAGGTTCAATGCCATGAATGGAGAGGTAGGCGCCTGCTCCTTTGGCTCCAGCACAGAGCTGCTGCAGTGTGTGTGGGAGGCACATCCCCCTGCTGGCCCAGAACGGAACTGCTTAAGGCAGCTTTGTGCTGGGGCTGGTGGGTAGAGGTGGCTCTGGGCCCCTGCCCTCCTTGAGCTGGAGCCCTCTTTCAGCATTGACTCAGTTATATCGGTTTTGAGGATTGTACTTGATTTGGTGATTCTCTGCCCTGTTTGGTTTCCATTCCAGACACTTCCCATTTGCCTGGCACAGCCAAACCCCTTCCCTTGCTCTAAATAGAAGAGGAAATTTGGTGGCCCTAGCTCGTACCATGTAGGAGGTGTTCTTGATCAGACTCTCTCAAATATATAGTAGTAGGGGTGTGTCTAAACTACATTCCTTTGCCGACAGAGGGATGTAGATTCGGCACTTGGAAAGTGCAAATGAGCCCGGGATTTAAATATCCCGGGCTTAATTTGCATACTCACATTCAGTCACTGTGCCAATCACATGCCCTTTTGAAAGTGAAAGTAAAGTCTAGCCGCGGCTCTGCCGACAGAGGAGAGCTTTTTCCGCAGATTCTGTATTCCTCAAAAAATGGGCAGGGATTGGAGGATCAGAGTTTTACTAGTACTTTTGAATACATTTATAGTAGGGATAGCATGTCATTGCATAGTTGTGTAACTGCATGAAATCTTATTGGTTATACGACTATTCGGTCATCCCTGGAGATGGGAATAGTAGTCAGTGTGCCCCTGGCTCCACCTCTGGGGAGCCCCCTGTAACCCTGTGCTACTCCCTCTGTATCAGAAGCAGTAGTGCGGGAGTGGTAGATAGTTTAAAAATCAGCTCCCCACACAGACTGGCTGTCTGCTGCCCCACACTGCTGCCTCTGATACAGCTAGTGCTCATGGGGAGCCTGCTCATGGGGAGCCAGCTCCCATTCCCTCCCGCCCCTCACCCCCATTGTCTCTGATAGAGAGGCAGCAATGGGGGGAGTGCGTGTAGTTAATAAGATAAGCCTTGGTTTATCGGTTAATCGTGTAATGGACCCACATTGACCCCTGTAATTTATGCCCTTTTTAGGCTGAAAGGAAAGTGGGTTCAATAAAGTACCTAGTGGCTTGAAAGCAGAAACATCTGTTAGAATGATGAGCAGATTGCTGGCAGTATTCAGCAGTGTAACGTAGTAGTTGTAACTGACTCGGGGGGATTCACTGAGGAGCTTTAGATGGGAAAGAGGGGAAATTTAACTCAGCCAAAAAAAAAAAAGTGTCTATTTTTAAATCTGTACATAAGTAATAACTTTAGTTTATTCAAAAGGAGATTAGTTTTAATTAAAAATATTTTAAACGGATGAGACTAAAGAGGGTGGTTCCCATAGATTCCACTTACTGAATTGAATTCTGTATGCCGTTATCACATCGACTTCAGATTTAAGAATTGGACAAAATGTTTGTATGTTTTGGTAGTGTTATATAGCCTCGGAAGAGCACATGGTTAAACCAAGCATCCTGTTGTTCTAAACTCATTCATTTCATATGGCTATTAAAAAAAAAAAAAAAAAAAAAAAAAAGGCTCATGGTGTGTTGTGCACAAAGCAGGGTCTTTAATCAGCAGAGGAACTCTGTTATGTATAAACGTACATCATAAACACATGTATTTGTTAAGATTGCTCGCTTGTTTTGTGTTTTGATGTACATGTGCATACACACTCCCAACTGGATATATTACCTTGGACACGGGGTTCTTCCATAACCTGTTTTTGATTAGGGTACCAATCCCTTGTCTATCAGGGAAGGGAAACGAGGACGGGAGGAGATATTTTGAGATACTTAGAACCTTTGTGGAGCTTGTATCGCAGGTTTCTAAGGATGTGAAAGGTTAATCGGTTACCCATAAGCATTAATCTGACCGTCATGCTTACCTGATAACCAGTTAACCATCAGGGGGGTGCATTCCCTCCTCCTCCCCCAGCCCCTGCCACTGTAGCTAGCAGGAGCAGTCTACCACCCTGCTAGCATAGCCCCACAGCACAGTGCAGCAGGACCCCAGCCAGCTGGAGCAGCCCCCCTGCCCATGGTGGGCTGTCCAGACCCTGGTTAACCAGTCAAAAGATTAAAATTATATCATTTAACCAGTTAACTTTTAAAAGAGGTACTTAAATCCTTTAAGGCAGGGCTGGGGGAACTTTTTTGGGTCGGGGGCCGCTGTCCCACAGAAAAATCAGTTGGCTGTTTTTCCGACAACTTGAGGAATGTCCACACTGCAATTGCGTTCTTACACAAGAAAATCGAAAGAGCAGAGGTGTTCTTTCCAGCATTCGTAATCCTCATTCTATGAGGAAGAAGCCTTTTTCCGAGAGAGCTCTTTTGCAAAAATGTGTGTGTGGACGGGGAAGAGGGAGTACTTTCAGAAGAAAAGGAAAAAGCACAGGTGCCCTGGCGGCCATTCCATCCATAGCAATCACAGCTTACATGCAAGATAGCGTCCATTCAGTGGGGACGCTCTCTTTCGAAAAAGCAGATGGCTTTTTTGATGCACTTTTGCAGTGTGGACGCTTTCTTTTGGAAGAAGGTTTTTCAGAAGGTCTCTTCTGAAAAAAGCTTCTTCCGAAAGAAGCCTGCAGTCTAGACGTAGCCTCACTGATGTGGCCCCCAACTGAGGAGGACACTCCCCACAGTCTCCTCACGCATCAGAGTCTAGGGGGCCCAGCCTAGTAGATTTTATGTGCTCCAGGCTCACGGTGGGGGAGCTGGAGTGCCACAGCGGGCAATGCTGGAGTGCCAATGCCAGAGGGGGCCTGAGCCTTGGGGGGCTGGATCCAGGCAAGCTGGGGGCTGCATCTGGTTCCTGTGCCTGAGGTTCCCCGTCCCTGCCTTAAGACTTCCCCAGTAGAATTTGTAAGTTCTTTGTACCAGTGTAATAGGTTTGTGGAGGTTACAGAGCGATACTGTACATTCTTCAGTGTTGGGCAAAACAACTTCCATCACTACTCCTTGCTGTGAAGACATTGGATTTCTCAAATGTAGACTCTCAGACTGCTTATGTAATTGGACTTGTAAATTCCAGAGGTTTCAGGGTTACAGAATTGTGTGTGCATGTGTAAAAGTGGGATTTGACTAGAAGCTGTTTTATAAATTTAACCAGAGCTTTACCAGTCTGACTGGTGACATGGATGGACATAAATGATTATTTTGTCTATACTTAATAGGACATCACACAAATTGCTTTCTTTTTAATCACCTTGCTCTAATTTAATGTTTTGTTGAAGATTTAAGAAAGTAAAAATATCTAGGATACCCGAAAGCAGCACACAACCAATCTTGGACTTGTAAATCATGAAGGCCCAATCATGTAAACATCTGCTGCTGTTAAGAGTTAATACCAGTTGGAGCAGTTAAGCACTTGTGAGATTGTCAGTAACTTCCAATTCAAAGTGAACTTAAGAAGCAGTCATATAATGCCTGCTAGAGTCAATGGAAATTGTGCAGCTCAAATCTTATACAGCATTGTAAAAATGTTGTCCTTGGTTCAGAGCTCATGTTGCTGTGTCTTGTTCAGATTTAATTTTGAAAAAGGAAAACATTATGAACAAGCCCATGTAGGATTAAATTTGAAAATTTTCTGAGACTAGTTAGTCATAGTATTGAAACCTAAGCACTGTTTTAGATATAAATAGTCTGTCTTTTAAAATAAATAAAACTCCCACTTCTTTTAAAAAATCAGGTTTATAGATCAGTTTCACTTTTTACTGGTGGAACAACAGTGGATATAGGGTGATAGAACTCATCTGAGTGCATAGAATATCTCAATAGGAAATAAAAAAATAAAATTAAGCATTGTTCATGAAGTGAAAGATATTTTGCAGCTGGAAAGAATTAACTGCCTTAAAAAGGTAAAAATGTATTAACTGTTTTCATATTTTAAAAATTATTTTCAGGGCTGTATAATATTTTATGTATCTACTTTGTATCTCAGGATGTATGAGTGCATGAGTGGGCAAATAACTTTGAAAAACAAAGTTTTCATAGTCTTTGATCATTCCATCACAGATTCTATGTTTCTTACTGGACATGTGTTTTAGAAGTGACCGTACTTAGACAGAAGGTACCTCATGTTGGTCACCCTCCCAATTGAATTTGCAGGTCCTGTCATCAGATTTCCATGTATTTTGACTTGAAGGATATTACTGTGTAATATTCATATTGCATGTCAAATTAAGCATGACTGATATTCATATCAAATAGTATTTAAGTATGATTAATGTTTGATGGCATGGGCTTGCCCTGATGTGCCTGCCTGATGCTCCTATTGGGAAATAGGGTTGGAGTGAGACGCTTGCCCTCTTTTGCCTGCCCAGCCACTCAGTGCTCCAGCAAGGATGTGGGGTTGGACTATGTGTCGTGGGCCTTGCTCCTCTCCGCCTGCCTGGCATTCTTTATGGGGTTGGGCAGGTGGAAGGAGGGCATGGGAGTGCCCATTTTTTCTGGAGCCTCAGGTTGGCCCAGTGACCCGTGAATGAGCAGGCAGTGATCATGGTAGTGGAGATTTAAAAAAAAAAAGTAGGCCTGTTGCCTAGAGGAGCTGGGTCCAGCGTGGGCTAGTGGGACTTGGAAGGGAGCTGGGAGGTCGTGCTGGCTACACAACTGAACGGTGTGGTTGGCTTTTTGTTAGCTGAATGTGGTTTCACTCTGAGGGTAGATAAAGCCATTCCAGAGTCAGCACAATTTCATCTTATTTAATCATAGGTAGCTGAGGAGACATTGATGATGGTTAGTCCTTGAAGTCTGGCAGTACATGTATTTCTGTGGCTAAGTTGTAAAAAGGTATGGGCAAGTTGAACATGCAGCCCTGACAAAGTGAAATTGTGGCCCTTGACTAATGGTACTGTGTTATCAGTTGGTGCTCAGAACGTGATGCCTGAATAATTTTTTTAATGTTACAGATTGCTGTAAATGGGAGGAGTGCTTCAAGCTGATTTGTCAGCAGTGGGGGAAAAAGTGGTTTGGTGGTATTGATTATATATGGGAGGAATTTCAAAAAGGAAATCAGGTTGCTAAAAGGAGCACTTGGCCTTGTTGTGCACTTGGCCTTGTTGAAGCCCTCGAATGTGAAAAAGGAACAGTAAAGCCATTGGATGATTGGCAGGAATAAAACAGCATCCAAATGCTCTTTCCTGACATACCTAGAGCTTCACCATGATTTTGACAACATATTGTAAGCATGAGTAGGATAACCAAAAATAACCATTACCATCTATGCTCATTAGCTGCTGTCACATGCCAAGAAGAGGCCATTTTAAAGATATAGGATGAGCTTGCTTGCACTAGTGTCAACCAATTTGTGAGAGACAGACTGGAGTTCATTAATATCATGATGAAAGCAGTCTTTAGTGATGAGATTGCTAAAGATTTTGATTGAATGGATAGTGTGGGTCATGACTTGTGTGAAGATTTCAAAACCCAAAGAATTATCTAAGGCTCTATTGATCTGTGGGTTCCAAAGGATAAGAACAGACTAAATCTGTGCTTGACTGCAAAGAAGACAGTCAGAGTGAAGGTGGCAAGGATTATTAAAGAGCTAAACACAGGCAGGTCATTGTTTGCTCACCTCCTGGCTGTGTCCAGATCACAGCATGATGCTGATCTATATGAGACTTTGGGAAATTACGAATTGATGTTTGAGGGTGAAAGAACACGGGGCCTGGTGAAAAGCCAATTAATGCATATGTCATATGGTCTTCCAAGCCAGCACCTCCTGACCATATGACCAAAGATCTTATGCTATCAGAGGCCTTTCAGCATAACAATCATAAATGTTCTTGTCAAGCTCTTGGCAAACCTGAAACTGTTAATGCCAACCATGGGTTTTGCTGAACACTTCATTGTGAGGCAACAAAGAAAATACCAGACCTATGATGAAATCCACTTAGTTTGACACACATGCAGAGGGATCAATTAAAAATATTACAAGAAAGAAGAGACTCCATGGTATTGCACCTGTCCAGCACAAAATACACTGATTCCACGAACAACTCTAGTGTCACAGTGAAGAAGCCGCTGTCTCGGACTTGCACAAAGGATGAGTTAACGGCACACCTTTCAGGAAAAAATCCTCCAGCTTGCAAAGAATTTCATTGTCACATAGTATAATGAAGCAGCTGCTTTTCACTGTTCAGTGGAGGTTGCCACTGAAATTCTGTTGCATGCCATCCGTGCCAGAGAGGGAAGTACCACTCAATGCCATCTTTGCACAAAAAGCAGCTCTTATGGTGTACTTTGTGAGATGCTACTCAAGACTTCCTGTGACAGGGTACACTAGGCCCAGAGTCTGCCTGCTAGAGGCTTTGTTGCTCTGCCTCATCCCACCCCAGAAAAGAGCAGAGGAGATTTCCCCTAGGCAACCTAGTGCGGCCACTGGGGAGCATGTGGGTGGTGGGTGGAGCCTCCCTTCAGGGTTGTTAAAGAACCCTGTTGGGTTGTTAAAGAAAGCCGTGTTCCAGGGGGAAACACGAGTGCTGTGGCCCCATATCAGGGCTCAGAGAGAGAACTAGAAACTGATACTGTGGAAAGGAGAGGGCAGTGAGTGAGACTCGGTTAGAGACTGAAGACACACTGAAGAAACCATTGGCTATGGCCACCCATAAGTGAACTCTACCCCTGTTCCAAACAGAAAAAACAGCAGGCTCACATTCACCTAGAAGTTTCTGTTTTGATGTCTGCTTCTGGGAAACAGAATTGCTGTTCCTACCATTCAGATCACTGAAAGCTGTTTTACTCCCAGGCTTCCACACCTTTTCCGGATGTGATGCTACTGAAAGGTTGACTGGAAGGACAATTCGATTCAGTCTCTTAAGACTCCTTGTTCGGAAGGTGCTTGGAATGGCCAAGAGAGTCACTGAATCAATCACTCAAGGGGAGTTCATGTGCCGAGTTTACCATTTGAAGACCAACATTACCACACTTGCGGTGCTATGATGGTGAATGTTTTTCCAAAAATAGACAAATAGAGAAGAATTGATAAGGGGCAAATTTGTACCTGCTAATCAAAGGACAAATTATTAAGCAGTGACTTCTCTTGGATGAGACTTGGAGGATGGATTACCATATCAGTTTTGTGTAAAATAGTGTGTGTTCCTGAATCAATCTTTCAGCTAATCTTTGAAATGTAGAACTGAAAGGAACCTCAACAGGTCTTCTAGTTCAGTTTCCTGTAGTCAAGTCATGAGTATGTAATAACTAACCCACTCCTGACAGGTATTTGTCTAACTTGTTCTTTAAAATGTCCAATGATGGAGATTCCACAGCCTCCTTAGGCAATTTATTTTGATGCTTAAACACCCTGATAGAAAGTTTTTCCTAATGCCCAACCTAAATCTCCTTTTCTGTGATTTAAGCCCATTGCTTTTTGTCCTATACTCAGTTAATGAGTCTGTACGTTCTTAGTTTGTTTTTAAGAAGGTCATGCAAGACCATATCAAAAGCCTTACTGAAATTAAGGTATTACATCTACAGCTTTCCCCCATCCACAAAACTTGTTACCCTTTTGAAGAAAGCTGTTAGGTTGGTTTGACATGATTTGTTGTTGACAAATCCATACTCTTACTTACTGCTTATTATCTTCTATTATTTGCAAACTGATTTCATGATTACTTGACCCATTATCTGTCTGAGCACAGAAGTTAAGATGACTGTTCTGTAATTCCCTGGGTTGGCCATATTCCACTTTTTTTTATAGATTGGCACTTTATTTGTGCTGTTCTGTCCCATTTTCCAGGAGTTTTTTAAGCCAGTCGCTAATACCCATGTACAAAGACTGGATGCATATTTTTGGCCTGCAGCCTGTCTTGCATGGAGTTATACGAGTGTGGCCTGGATGAGGATTAGGGTGACACTAAGGCTTTGTCTTAGTCTACACTACAGAGTTTAGTCATTAAAACCTTCCTTTTGGTGACACAACAGTGAGAGTTGCAACGGGGCTTTTGTGGGGAGAAGTGCCCAGTTGAGACAACTTCCACTCCTACAAGAGATTTTTTTTTCCACCTTCCTTTATTGGAGAGGAAGCCAGTGTAGACCCTGCTGTTTGTTTTGTTGACAGAACTGGCTTCTGACAGAATCACACAATGCCTGTCCTGATGGCTCTGCTCAGCTTTGATCTCTGCTGCCTTGCAGGCTTATGCTGTCTCTCTGCCCTCCCACCCCTAAAGCTTCAGGAAGCATGGGTAGTAGGAGGCGAGCCCCACCTTGAGTCCTGCCCCTTTCTGGTAGGCTCCGCCCCTTCCCACTCCCGGGATGTGGGGGCGGCGCACCACATGAGTGCTCCTCCCCTTCCAGCTATGGGGAGGGGTATGGGTACACGCTCACCACTGCCTTCCCAGCCCTGGTGGAAGACACACCATGCTGCATGGCCTAGCCAAGTCCAGCCTTTTGAGAACCTTTCTAGCCCCACAGCACCAGGGAGGGAAGAGGGCGTTCCATGTAACCAGGCTGGGTCTCCCCACCCCTTGGAGAGTGGCCACTGGGGGGCAGCAACTCTCCACTCCCAGAACACCTACAGCAGGTATTCTGGGGGAGGAGTGTGGGCAGGACTGTGCCTAGCAGTTTGTGAAGGCAAAGCCTTCCGCCGCCTTACTTCCTGACATGGGTGTCGGGTATGTATCTGAAAGCTGAATGAGCTGCTCAGTTTGGGGAACAAAGAAAGAACAAATCACTGGACTGCTCCTATTGTGCGCAGGCAGACTGCTGATGCCCGGGGAGGAGAACAGAAGCTGTGCTGCTTTGGTATTCCTCAGCAGGGAGAGCTCAAAGAGCTACTCATGATGCCACTCCTGGCAGCTGAGAATGCTATGGGAGAACTAGGAGGGAATGCACAGGGATCAGTTCTGCCTTCCCACCACACGGCACTGTGGGATACATACCCACAGTGGATTGCTTGCACTGTCAATGGTGGTGCCCCCAATATGGACATGATCTGGTGACAAACAAGTGTGCACACCTTTTGGGAATTTTTTTTGTCAGCATTTGGGCTTCGACATAAATTTTGTCAACAAAACTTGGTAATGTAGACATACCCTATGACTTAGGTGAAGATGGCACTTAACAATGATTCTGAATAAATACTATCAATCCTACTTCTCAAACCTACTTTCCAAAGGGTTGCCAATGATCAGTGTCTTTTTTTTTAGGTAAAAGCATTACATATTTAATTTATATTAAAGTATTTTTGTATAAGTTGATTTTTAAGCATTGTATTTAATATATAACTACATAATTACTCTAGGTTTGGCACATTTGGCACCGTTATGTTCATGGAAGAATACGTCTTTCAAATGATACTGAACTCAACCCATTTCCAATTATATTGTATTGTCAAAACTTCCTACTAACCAGAGGGCCTGGAGCTGGGAGCCAGGGACTTGGGTTAGGGGAACGCCCTTGCCATGCCACACAGGATGACACCATTGAAGTTATGATTTTGTACGTTTCTATGACCCCTCCCTTACTTTTCTACCAATAACATGACTACAGAATGAGCTTTTAGTACATTATGTTGCTAGATTATCTGTGCTTTACAGGTGGATTTGCCTTGAGCCTTGATTCAGTTAACAGAGTTGCTGACAACCATATAGACGTGTTCCTTCTTCCTAATGTAGAGCAGGTCTGACTTTGTCCAGGTATTTGTTGCAGTCCTATCTGAAGGGTGAGAGAGAGGCTTACTTGTTTTTGTAGAAAGTTGTACAATTTTTGGGCAGGCAACTTCAGTGTGGAGAATTAGGATATGATATGGAACAGGACAGGGAGAGCGCTTACAGTCTGCATTCTTTTGGTTACTCTCTCCTGTACTCCATGAATCCCTCTCTCCTACTCTAATCTGTTCCAAAGTTACGCTCCATTTGAGTCCAAAGAAATCTCTAGAAACGTTTCTTAAGTTGCACAGAAGCTTGGAAAGCACTCCATCCAGCTTTAACGTATCATTTTGGAGAAGGAATTACAAAGAGTGGAGTGGCTCTGCTGCCAATTGGGCAGCTCTGAAAAGAGTATTTGCATAATTAATTGTTACCATTAGCAAATTCAGCTCAAACACAGCTTCTGTACCAGTCCTGAGCAATATAGCTCTTCCCCTCCCTCCACTGCTTCACCATGGCAATTGATCTCTTTGCAGGTGTGACAGATGCTTAGCCAATTAACAGACCAGTGCTTGCACAGTCTGCCATGTTGACTGACATCTGTATGGGGCTATTCTCCTCCTGGTGCCTTGACAGTCCAATTTAATGGATCCCCCGGTTAGCTGTGCTCCACAAATTGTGAGCGATACTTTTGTCCAAACCAGGGCATCCATTATGGCAAAAGGACTTGTTTGTATATTGGACCCTACAGTGACGCTCACAACTCTGAAGTTATACCCTGATACTTTTGTGGCAGATGGCTGTTCATCTGCTATTTCATAGTTGCTACACAGCAGAATTAAGTTAAGACAGATTTTTCCCCGAAGAGTGAAAGGAATCCAGCTAGTGGAAACAACAATTTTATTGCTCAACAAAGAGAATGAATCTAACAAGTGAATCTAGTCAGTTATTTGGACCTTGGACATATTCCAAATAAGTTCCTGATTGCAATGCTGGAACCAGTTGCTAGATAAGGGGATGTTTTCAGTATCTGTTCTGAGTTCTGGGGTGGATTTAATGGATCCCCCTGGTTAGCTGTGCTCCGCAAATGCTAAAGAAGTCTGAACTAGGGAACAAGAAAACTAGCTAGAAGAGTGTCCATAGCAAAGGTGGGGTAAAGGTGAAAATGGGGAGAGGGTGAATTATGGTGTTGGGGAGGCTAAAGCACAGTGCTTAATTTGTAATAAAATTGGTGCCTGGACTCAGGCAATTGTTGTGCTTTTGTAATTGATGTGGCATGCCCACAGGTGCCAAGGCTATGAACTGTAAATCACGGAGGTGCTGGGGCTCAGCCCTGGCACAAATCAAGCCCTGTTAGGGTGATTGAAACAGAACCAATTGGAAGCTGTAGACAAGGCAAAGCATAACTATGGAGAAGGAAACTGCACAAAGAAAAGGTACTGGGTTGTCTGGGTTCCAGCACAGTGCAGTTCACAGAGATGTCAGCTAACATGGCAGAAGGAGGTGATAGTAAAGAAGAATGTTCTAAAATAGCTGACCTATATAGAAGAGGACTTGTTTAACTTATATCTGCTTGTTCCTCTTTTGTGCTAAAACTTGAATCTTCACAAAAGACTGATTACATGTTCAGACGTTTGTGAGTCTCTACTAAAATTATTGATTTTGTTTTTTTAAACATTCCTTATCTGAGAACCTGTTTCAAGGTTGGAAGAAACAAAGGGCAATTGATTTTCATAAAGGTCCTTCACAGCAGCATTACTTGATTGTGTGGGAGGGGGAGAGAGGGAGAGGGGGAGGGGGGATAAAGGATTTTTGACCAGGAAGTATCACTATGGCTCATTTGGTAACACTCCCATTTCAAGTCCTGCCTCAGGAATTGGCCTCTTACCCAATGCTGATGCTGTATTGCAGTATTAGGAAGCAGGAAAGAGAGCTAGGGTATCTATACTCCTGCCACACGCCCTTAATTATGCCAGTACTAATCTTTAAGGTTTTGGTCCCATCTGTCAAAGCAGCCTTGTTAAGAGATCCAGTTTTCATTTGGTTGTCCTATAAAAACGCTATAACTTGGTTTGTATTATACCTTTGTAGCTGGGGCCAAATTGGATTTATAATCCTGTTGAGGGAATTTTTCTGCAACTCCGAGTGCAATATAATTCCCTTAATATGGGGACGGTTTTAATTACTTCTTCCTAGGCATAACTGAACCATTTTATAGCATGTTGCAGTGCACCAGATAAGAAGTGGGTGTATCTCACTGTGATAGTAACTGTGTGTTCAGTCTATGATACTTGGATTGCTTTGACATACTTGGAGTAGAACACAAAATAAATCATGCCATGATATGAAATTAATGTTATGTTTACTCTTGTAAAGAGGGACTTTGTGAAAGGTTTTGTCTTGTGCACAAGTTTAGGATACACCTTGTCTGCATTGACCTTTTTCTTAAAATGTCCATCTGTTACCCTAGCAGAAATGTATCTCTACCGTCATCAATAGCAATGTAGTGCAAACAGTGAAGATCGGCTACAGCTGTTTTTACGCTGGTTTAGATTTATTATGAGCAAGGTGGGTGTTACAGGCCCCAAACATGCAAACAGATTAAAGTTTCAGTTTGTCAGTTTTTGTAGTCCCCAAATAAAGTGTGTATAAATTTCTG
>CM057845.1:209410540-209428279 GCA_030068395.1 Apalone spinifera
AGGACCTATTTTCTGAGCCTGGAAAACCCCAGAAATCAAAGCGGGAAAGAAGGGTAGCCAAGAAACTGGACACTCGAATTCTAACCCAGAACCTAAGGCAGGCCCTGGCCGGAGAGGGGGGGGGGAGAGGAGAGGAGAACTGAGCCAACTGATAATGAAGCACTGAGAGAGGTAAACGAGCCTGAGGCTGGGCCTAGCTCAGCAGGCCCGCCTGAGATGGAAGAGTCCGAAGGTTCCCCAGAGCTCAGGCAGATAGGGCCCTCGCCTGAAAATTTTGGACAGGACCAGGCCAACGACCCGCTGTATCAAAACATTTGTAAAGAAGTAGTTGAAGTAAACGGGATCTCCGTAGAAGGAAGGCTCAAGGGCCCTAGATCCTATTACATTATCAAGAGGGATCTACTGTACTGAGTGTTGCCAGGCCCAGGACAAGAGGTGGAACAGGTGTTGGTGCCTCAGAATCACCGGCGAGCTATGCTGGATCTAGCACACAGTCATTTATTCGGGGGTCACCTTAGGAGTTGAAAAGACCCTAGATCGAATTTTACGAAGGTTCTACTGGCCTGGGGTATATATGGAGGTTCGGCGATATTGTGCCTCTTGCCCCGAATGCCAGCTTCATGGGCCCCAGCCGCACTTGAGAGCCCCACTGATATCTCTACCTATTATTGAGGTCCCTTTTGAACGTATCGCTATGGACCTAGTGGGCCCATTAGAAAAGTCAGCCCGAGGACACCGGAACATATTGGTGGTCGTTCTTGAGCGAATTGAGAAGGAGTTTGGAGAACTGAGAGAGTTTAGAGAGCTGAGGAGGAGTTTTGGAGAGTGGAGGAGGAGTTTGGAGAGAGAGAGGCACCGGAGGAGTCAAGAGAACAGCATCGACCTTGTTAAAAGACTACAGGGAGACGACAAAACTCAAGCCAAGGCGAGTAAGCATATTACTGTGGCTTCTAGACTGTGGGACAGTGGGCTGAACAGGGGTCAGGGGCCCAGGAGTGGGACTGACCCTGCCACACTACAGTTCAAAGGCAGGAGTGCTGCCAGTTCCCCGCTGTGCCCCTGTCCCCTCCCACCCCCCAACGGAAACAGTGCTGGGGGGGAACCAGCTCATAAGCTGGCTCCCTCCAGCACTGGCTCCTGCTCCCCCATTTGCTGCCTCTCTGTGACAGAAACAGCAAGGAGGGGGGGAAACAACTAGTCGAGTCGAGTCGAATAGCTGACTAGTCACTTACATCCCTAGTAACAGGAGCTCCTCTCCTTTTTAGTTAATGGAGCTGTTTTAGTGCAATCTGGTAAAGTGAGAGGTGAATTGAGCCCATTTGGTGTGTTTCGTTCACAACGATTAAAGGTTTTCCCGTCTGTTACTTGGTCGTATTATTGGGCTAGGGCAGTTAAACTCGTAAAAGCTGTTAGGTTGAATAGGCTGAGCATGCAGTTAGTGCTTTTCCTGCTTATGAATCATCTTCCCAGGAGACCCTGGCGTGATAGTATTACTTCTATAAACGATTTGAGAGAGAAACTATTTATGCAGAAGAGAATTGCTGCCCATTTTGCACATGTAACAGTTGAATAGTCCTTAAATGAAGCCATATTCCAACGTTAGATTTAACTGCTGTTGTTCTGCAGATGCTTGCTGATTGGATTGGCTAAACAGGCCGGAGCTGTGTGATTGGCACAGAAGATGCTGTAGCCACTGGAGACTAGAAAACTGAAATGGTCTTTCCAAGAGAGAGCAGATTATTTCTGTCTAGGAGGATTTCAGTAAAACACATTACATGTGCATTTATTTTACAGTCAAGCTGCCAAGTATAATTTTTAACTGAGAAAATGGGAAGAAGATCTATTCTGTGACTTCATTTGAAAAACAATAATGCGGCCTTTGGAAGCATAAAACAGCCTGCTTGGGGAAGTGACTGTGCAAGTATGTGCATATGTTTTCAGTCAGATGGGGAACAGAAGGCAGCTGAGCTATAAATGATCATGTTCTGACACTTACCGGCTAGGACAGTATCTGTGTCTGTGGGTGTGATGTATAACAGCAGGCTGCTGGGAGTCAGTTTAGCCCAAAGTACTTTTTCTAGAGAAGGGAAAGACCAGTTTCCAGTAGACTCGACTTTTTCCCTCTTGTGCTGTCAAAAGTAGCACCCCAATATACAAGAATCGTGACACGGATCAAATTTTGTATGTTGGGCTCCTTTTTGGCAGTGTAGGATCATCTGGCCCATCAATGTGGTGACACATTTTTTCATGGTTTGTTTAGAATGAAAAGTTCTTCTATTGGTGGCTGGAGAGTGAACCTCATTTCAGTTCTATTGCATATATTAGGACATTTTGCTGTTAACTGCTTTTAGAACCAAGCTCACCATCTCAAAGAGTAGTGTTGCGATTTGTTACAGTAGCTCCTAGACGCCTCAGTGTGTTAGAGACTGTACAAACATCTCAGCCATCCTCATCCCAAGTTGCTTACAGTCTCGAGAGACAAGGTGGACAACTGCTGGGAGGAAGGAAGTTCTGATCCCATTTTACAGAGAGATTAAGTTACTTGCCCAGAGTCTCACAGGAAGTCTGTGAGCAGAGCTGAACCTAGTTCTCCCAAGCCTCAGGGCAGCACCTTCCCACAAAGCCTTTCTTTCCCCAGCTTCATCTTTTCTGTTCATCATGATGTGGATTGGGGAGCAATTTGCCAGGACAGCTCTGGTTTTGCTTTTGTTGTTTTTTCGCTGGGCAATGACATGCCACAGCAGCTCTGGTTTTCAACTGGAGCATATTGTTTTATAAATAAACCCCATGATGAAAACAAACCTGTCTCTTGATATAGGACCTGTTCATATTTTCTCCAGACTTATTTGCTTAGCTGTTAATCACAGCCTCCTTGTCAACTGCTCAGCTAGGGCTATAAAAACTGTTGAGGTATAATGTTTATAGAAGAACGAGTTGCCTTTATTTCTAGTCACAGGAGAGGAAGAGTAATTGTTCTCAAGCAGGTACACTAATTAGCTGGCTGTCATCCGCTCTCATGCCTGTAACAGGGCTGTGACGTCATGTCTGATAGACGGACACTAGCATTTTGTGACTGTTCATTGTTAATTCTCTCCCAGAACATCTCAGCTGTGAGGTTTCCAGCATGCTTGGCAACACTGATGCCAAAAACACATGATCCAAGAATATAGTTCTTTTGCTGGCAGCTGTATGAAAATGATTTTGTACATAATGGAGGAATGCCAGACACATTGACTTGTATGCTGACGTACATAGCTTGACTATATTGCTAGCAACCCAGTATGGGTTGGAACTCCATGGTCTGGCAACCTTGGGACCTGGCTGGTCCCTAACAAGGGCATTTGCTGGACCAGGGGAGGTACCCCGTCACCAGACTCCCAGGCACCCACCAGTTCTGCTTCTGGTTCCAGCCGGCCCCCATTGCCCTCAGCCAGCTATGCTGCCGGCCCTGGCTGGATCCCTCAGCCCTGGGAATCCCAGCTGCGCTGCTGGGCACCCTTGCTGCGGCGTTCCCCATACCGCCTGAGCCCCCTGACGCAGGGCTCCCTGCGCTGCCTGAGCCCCTGCTGCACTGCCAGTGGCTCGTACAAAGTTGCTCCCTGTAGCGATGGCTATCAGTATAACCCTAACTTCTCCCTTAGTAGCACATGGCTACAGGGAGCAGCTTTGTACAAACCACCGGCGTTCCCCGTGCTGCCTGTGCCCCCTGCTGCAGGGCTCCTAGTTGTGCTGTGGGGCTCCCTGCCGTGGAATTCCAGGCTGCACTACTGGAGCTCCCCGTGCTGGTGGATCCCCTGACAGTGTTGTAGGACTCCCTGCGCTGCCTGAGCCCTCTGGTGCTGCGCTCCCTGCATTGCCTGAGCCCCCTGCCCACCACTGGCCTCCACCACTGGATGACAGATGTTGCCGTATCAGAGAGTTCCAGTTTAGGGAGGTATAGCCTGTATTAATGTCCCAAATGAAAGCAAAACCCCACACCTACCTACCTTACTAGCTGTCCTCCTCCTGGAATGACATTTAAAAAAAACAACAACTTTTCAGCACAGTTCTTGTCATCTACCATGCTGATAGGTTTGGCACAAACAGGAAGTTAAACTTAACATGGACTGCAGTCCCTGAGTGGGTTTGTCTGATGGGCACCTTTATTATCACTGAGATAGCGTGTGTCTCTGCGTGTCAGTATCACCTGGTATATGCTAAAGAAAATGTTAGTAGTGAATCAAATGATTTGATTGTGTGAGGGTGAATTACAACTTGAGTGATTAGACCTAATACTTATTCTAGGCTGACGTAATAACCCTCTTGTCACTCAACTGTAAATCATTTTATAATGGTATTCCTTTTTAATAGTTAATTTTCCAAGTACAAATAGACTCTAAAGGTAAAATATGGTCTGTTGAGCATAGAAGACTTATTCCTTCCTCCTTCTGTAACCTTTTGGATCCTTTTCTCGAGAACAAGCAATTTGAGCTGAAATCTTTGCTCCGGTGAAGCTGCTCTCAGCCAGTCTTTTTTTTTTTTTTTTCTAATTAGTTCCATTCTGTCTCATACTTCATTCACACAAACTAACTCAGCTCTTTAACATTTTTCTCCAACATGTCTCTTGGCAGATTTCAGTCAGACTGAAGATGAAGACAAATGGGCACCAGTGATGCATCCCTTCTGAGATCAATTGTAGGCTCATATGTTACCTTTTACAAGAAGAGACACTCCTCCCAAAGAAAAGGGAGAGGGGCTTCTGCACAGCCACAGTGTCCCTTCCTGCTGTCCTGTGTAAAAGCTTACCAGAAGTCAAAAGGCACAGCAGTCAACTTCTAAACTAAACCTCTCTGATATCACAGTCAGTGACCCATTTCTTAGGTGGTCACCTTTTGAGGGCAGGAATGGCACCTTCCCATGTGTTTTTAGTATACAGTATATCCCCAATCTTGCTCTAGTCTTATAGAAGCGATTGCCACATAATCCAGGAGGAATTATTCTTACTAGGGATGTTAAAAATTGTTTAATATGGTAACTTTGTATCTGCTAAAAACCTTAGCGGTTACATGTACTGCAGGCTCTGCGGTATAAAGCTTAGCCCGCAGCGAAGCCTCCCTGGAGCAGGGCCACCAGCCTGTTTCCTGGAGAGCAGGCTTCACTGAGATAGCGAAGCAACCTTCCTGGGAGTGGAGCCGGCAGCTGTTGCTCGCTGGGTTCCCAGGGAGGAGGCTTCACTGCCCTGCTGCAGTGAAGCTGCCTCCCCAGGGGCTGGCTGGGTGTAACACGTGCCATTAACTGATAAGCAATACCATCTAACATCCCTAGAACTTACTAAATGCCGATGGTTTTAAAATAAAAAGAGGAAAAAAATTTAACAGAAATTTTAAACAATGTTTGTACTTGCCTTAGGATTTTGGGTTGTTTTTGGAAATGTGGGGGAAGGAAATATTAATGAAATGTTAGACCTGTCCAGGGGCTATTTTAAATTGAAAATTGAATTGTTAGTGAAAAATTCAAAGTTTGGAGTGATATTGGACCACAGCTCCCAAAAAGGGGCTGCAATTACCTTTGGACTGAAATTACTTTTAAGTTAAGGACTCTAAGGGATTGTCTCCACTGTGGGGTGGATTGACACTGCAGTGATGGATCCACTGGCAGTTGACTTAGCAAGTCTAGTAAAGACCTGCTAAACTGACTGCTGATCACGTTCCTGTTGTCTATGGTACTCCAGCCGAACAAAGTGAATAGGGGAGTTGATGGGAGAATTTCTTCTGTCCACCCCCCATGCAGTGTGGACTCTGCAGTAGGTAGATTGATGCTATGTGTTATACTAGTAATGAAACTCAAATTGCGTAGCATAGATTGATCTGTCCTTGTAGAATAAACTTGCCCTGAGTAAGTGAGCTTACACACTGTCATTTAGTCATGATTGTAGAGATGAGTACAAATTTTGAGGTGCATTTTATTAAGAAGGTATTTATCTTGGCTGTTTGATTAAAGAAATATGATGTTGAATAAGGCTCCTTACTGTCTCAGGCTAGACTGTGGCTAAGGAGCCTGTGCTAGTTCCAGCTTGGCTCCGTATGTGAGACTTTCCTCTTTGGAAGTAAACCAGGGTGTGTGTTTGTGAAGGTCACACATAGTATTAAACATGGCTGTTAGCCTCACCAGCCTGTTACCTAGATATTTGAAGACTTGCTAGCAGTCTATTAGACATTGTTTTGTCTGGCAGTTTACCTCAATAGAACTTCTTAAAAAGAAGTGTTATATTTATTTCTTCATCATGTGTGTTACTCTTTAAGTCAACTGCCAAGCTGGGGGGGGGGAGAATGTTTTATGTGTGTTTTTATTTTTAAAGCCATTTTTCTAACATGGCACCTCATTTGTCAATGTTATCTTTGCCCTTTTAGACACTTAAAAAGGAGAAACAGCGTTTGCATCATTTAAGGCTATGTCTGCATAAGAGACCTTACAGCATTACAGCCGCGCCAATTCAGCTGTGCTGCACAGGGCTTCCTGTGTAGCTGCTGTGTGCCGATGGGAGAGCTCCCCCATTGACATAATTAGACCACCCCCAATGAGCAGCGGTAGCTACAGCAGCCAGAGAGCGTCTCCCACAGAGGTAGCACTGTCTGCACTGGTGCTTCTGTTGGTATAGCTTATGTCAGTTGAGGTGGGGGAGGGGTTTCACACCCATGTGCAACAGATATTTTACCAACACAAATGCTAGTGTGGACATGGCCAGTTTAGTGAGGACAGTTTGCTTAATTATAGCCCGATCAGATTTTTTGGAGCTGGGAGGCTGAAGGGATTAGCAATGTCATACAAAGCTATCTTGCCTGCAGCCTGTGGTTTTGAAGTCAGTTCAGGTTGGCAGGAATCGATCTCTGTAATCCTCCAATGGCTGTGGGGTAGCCTTTGAGAAAAGGTTTGCTATTTCAATCCACTTATTTGTGGTGACCGTCAACATTGCACAAACCATTCTGGCTGACACCGCAAGGACTCTGAAGTCTGCAGAGAGCGAGAGAGAACGCGCACATGAGTTGATTAGGTATGGAAACTAAATGGAATTTTCACCCCTACCTACGGCCCAGCAAGAGCATCGCTGACGCTCATGTTAGCGGGTTGTCATTGGGAAGATGAGATTTTCTGTCAGTGTCATGGCTATCAGCAGCACAGTCATGATGCTAGTGGGGAAGGAGAGACAAGAGATTAATGATGGGACCCTGGTGTTCAGGTTGTTGGGTTTAGCATTTCACTTGGCTCCATGAATTGCAGTGCAGAGCCCCCCTCCCCCCCATTGCTGTCTAGTTACTAAGTGCACAGGATGGATTTCAGTTTTCCATCAACAAATTCTGAACCTTCTCACCCCCTCCCCAGCCTCTCCCTCCCAACACTTGAGGCAACTAAATGGAGCACAGGAAGTGGCGAAGCGAGTGTGCCCCATGCAGTCTGAACTCTGCTCATTTTATGGTGCGCATTGTGGTGTACTATCTTTGATTGCACAATCATATCTTTTTGTTTGTTTGTTTTTGTTTCTGCCTCATTCATGGTAGATGCTGGATGGTGAATGAATCAGGATTGTGTAGTGAGTGAAGCAGGAATGTACCAAACTATTGTCTCATTCAGGGGAATGAGTTGCATAGCTACAGTAGTATCATACATGAGGCCATACTATAAACAACTAGGAGAAAAATATCTACTTAATCTTATTCCCCAAGCACTGTACGACTTGTTTTCTGAGTGCATCTTGTACACTGAATCAGTCGGCTATCTCAGGGGAATGTTTTCTTAATGTGTTTGTGTGGTTCTAGAACAGTAGGAGATTTACACAGCATTTCTTGGATGCTTAACTCAAATAAGTCAAATAAGTGGGCTTCAGTATACAGGCTGCCCTGGGAAGAGAAGACTACCTCAGCCCACTCTCATCACAGCAGCTTGAGGCCAGGTGAGAAGTGCCTATCTATGCCCATTGCAGCTGCAGTGGGCACAGCTGGAGGAGAGAGGTACATGTGCTTTGGCTGTAGGATAGACAGACAAACTCTCTGAAATATATAGTAGATAGCTGTCCCTTTCTCCACCCCGGCAGATCCAAAGGGGTTATAGCTGTCCCGGTCCCCATCTCTGGCCCCTTGTTGCCTTCTGTGGTCATTCAGCAGTATAACTCCCTCCCACCATACTCCCTCCCTTTCCATTTTATGAGAAACAGTTGAATTCCAGGCACATCCCATTGTCTTGGCACAACCAAATGCTAACCTTGCTTTAAGTCATGATAAAAGGAAGCTGCACACCAAATTTGGTGGTCCTAGTTCTTACCATTTAGGATGAGTTCTTGAACAAATGGACTCACAGACAGGTAAGCAAACAGTCAGAGATGCATATTTCTAAAATTCATAGTAAGATCAAAGTGCATGCAAGAAGACTGGAGCTAAGGTTACACAACCATTGTCACTTCCTGACACGAAATACTTCACTTTTCTACCTGAACTTTTCTTTAATGTAGTTTTTTGTGTGATATGAAACAACAATGTACAATAATATATTTAGTCTTCCCAGATAACTTCTGCATCAAAGTTAGCCCTTCCTCTGGACACGGAAATGCCACCTCACTCTTTTTTTTGCACACCCTCTCCCTCTTTCTTTATGGCAGCCATATTTCTTTTTGTAGGCGGGTCCCCCATTTTGTATGCAGTCTCATTTTTTACATCCTGTAGTTAGAATTTGCCTTTAATCATGTAGGCCTGAGACCTGAAATATTATTCTGCAGGAAGAACAAATATTTGTAATACAAGTAATGATGATGTAAGAAGAGTACTTCCATATTTTGTGGGAGCTCAAGAAAATGTGAGTGAAAGACTAGTTACTGAATGTGTAAATAATACAGGTCTGATGAAGATGGACAGTTAAATTATACAGATGAGATAAATATACATTTGAGCAAGAAACCACGAAGAAGAATCAGGGCACTAACCTGGGAAGTATTTTGAAGGGGTTTGCCTTGCGGGGTTGCTTTCATGGCTGCCCTCTGCAAATGCTGTACTGCGGTGCCTTTGTCTGAATAAGGTCAGTAGCAGTGCACCCATAGCATTACATTGCTTCTTTCAGTTTGGCCTTTACACAAGTCTTGCAAAGAGTAGCAAAGGTGCCAGAGGCAGAATGAAATAAAAGGGAGAATTTTCTCCTCCTAGTGACTGGGGAAGTTAAGTCCTTAGGGTGACAACAAATGAGTATTGTCTTTAAGTGGTTTTAGCTCCTATTTTCATGGGAATGTTTCCAGCCTGTGTTCACACAGTGCTGGTTGCACAGGCTGTTCCAGGCATTGCTGAAAATTCTTTTTAAACTCCTAACCATCTATCATACTCCCTTCCACGTCCAGGTAGCTTCCCTTGCAATGCTGTCACTAAGGTGGTGGATATAAAACAGGAGTTTTTCAACTCCTTTTGCTCTGTAATGGCTGCTTCAGGCTCTACCCTTTGCACACAGTAAGGAGAGCACCAGGCCAACAGTAGAAAAGGCTCCCTCAGTTTTGAATGCAGCTGTGTGTTTTTAACCCATTTGCTAGAAATTTGAAGCACAAAAGATACGCAGGTATATGGTTGTGGAATAACAGTCCTGGTATCCTGGCAAGCTCCGGTGAAGGTGGGGGCTTTGCCATAGCAAGAATATTGCAAATTTCTGCGCTCCTTCCAGGGCATTAGGCCAGTGTGTTGCCATTCTGCTGTTGTGAGAATACTTGAATATTTAGCACTCAGTGGCAATTTTGGTTAAACCATTTGGTTAGGCAAGATTGTTTGGGTACAGTTTATCAATCATGATTCACTTCATAGATTAGGTGTTGCCATAACATGCAGGATGTTTTGAAAATATTTAGTGTTTATCCTTAGTTTAGGAGTATGGATTTAAAACATGGTTGGTATTTGAGGCAATTGTAATTGCTGTGCAACAGGCTGCCTTCTAGGTGAGCTGCATAATGCTGGGCCTTAGCAAGATGTTCAGGAAGTCACATAGCGTAGAGAAAATTTTTTTGGAAGACCGTGTCCACTAAGTGCTTGCTGACTGTAACTGGTGGATTCATTCATTCATTCATTCAAAGTTAAACAGAAATTTCCGCATTGATTCTGAAAAATTTTAGAAAAGATCTTTGAACCTGCATAGGTTAGCTTTCAGTGTAGTAGTAGTAGTTCATTGTTGATCTGTTTTAACTGCTTACACTTGGTTGGGTTTTAGTGTACTGTAGTTGCATTGTGTTCAGATAGACCGACACTAATTTAAATAATTACATTAGCTAATGATCACATTGCTCTTCGTCTAGTGAGAAGTTCTGTTACATATCTGTTGGGTGTAATAATGCATTGAACGCAATAGAATATCTGTTGGGAGGGGAACAAAAAATGTTTGTGATTTCTAAGTGCAAGATATAAGGCAGCCACCAGATGGCTCTACTACAGATAATAGTCTGAATTCTGTTTGTGATGTGTATGAGTTTAAATCTTGAGAAATGATATTACTGTACTGTTTTGTGTTGGATTTCTGCATAACCGCTGCTTTTAACTACTCATCAGTTTACAGGCAAAGTTCTTTGTTTAGAATGACTATATTTAGAAGTTCCTAGAGATACTAAATGACCTTAAAATATTATATCTGTAGTTAAATAAATAAATTAAAACTGGAGAGGAATCCACTTGATTTAATCATGCAGCTCTTACAAAAATATAGCTTACTGTAGAAATTACTAGTAATCAGATGTTCTGTCACAAACAGCTGGTGAATGTATAAGTGAAAACACTTAGAGCAGTGGTATCAGGGGCAAAGACAAAGAATGTTTCTATGGGAGTTTGTATCCACTGATAATGGCCTGCAGTGGTAATTGGTGCCAGCTGCATAAAATCACTAAGAAGGGCTTACCAGCTGCCTTACAAGGAATAGGAGGTAGCCTTGTTTTCCTTCCTGAGAGGGATACTTTTGTTCCATGATGATCATTTTAAACTTAGTCTTGCTCATTGTGACCAATGGGCTCTGGAAAGTGTCAGAACAGTAGTAGTAATTATGGAAGAACTATAGCTCAGTCTGGAGTGCCAGTTTTCAATACATCTAAAACCACTTTTCTCTTCCAGCTCCAGGTCTTTTCTGCGCAGATGTTGCCAGTCACGTTACAAGATAGCCTTTCAATGAAGTGTGTGTTAATGAGTAGGGTTGGGTGCAAAATAGTTTCCTATTGTGAGAGATTTTGAAGCTTCCAGATTATTCTTTCCCCCTCCCCCATAGCAGTAAACAGTCAATCTCAAAAAATGTTGATGAATTGATTAAGCCCCCAAAATGTTTTTGGATCCTATCAATCAAAATGTTTCTATTAAGTTTTGGCACTTTCTTATTTTTAACCTTGTTTCATATAAATTAACTAAAATTTCAAAACGAAAAGTCATCTTGAACTGGAAAATGGAACTTTTCGTTTAAAAAATGTCACAGTGGAATGTTTTGACAGCCTTTATACTTTTTTCCAAAAAGTGCAGAAAGTGTTTTGATTGGGAGATTGGTCAAAAATTATCCTTTCCCGGAGACTGTTTCACTTGTGGCAAATCAGCATTTTCTGAGGAAAATTTAATCAGCTCTGCTAATGAGAGCATCACTTTTTCCTTACTATTATTTATATTGTCTAACTTCTAGAAATCTTAGTCATCTTATTCTGCTGGGTATTGTTCAAAGTCCCTGCCTGGTAGAGTTAGGGTTGCCAGATGGTCCCCCCCAAAATACGGGATACGCAGTATTTTGGTCAAGCAAAAAAAAAAAAAGAGCGCAGGATAATAAGTACTGCCTCTCCCAGCCTCTCTCCCCTGCCCCTTCTGACAGGCCCAGACTGGCAATCGCGGCCCCGCCTCCCAGCCTGGGAGTCCCAGCTGAGAGGCGGGGCTGCGATTGCTGCTCTGGGCTCGTCAGGGGCGAGGGGAGTGGCTGGGACTCACAGCCACTCCCTCCGACCCCACTAGGCTTCTGTGCAATCACAGGCTCCTAGCACCGATTGTGGCCCCACCTTCCAGCCTCTCCCCCAGCCCACGCCAGGCTTCCGTCCAGTGCGCAGCTGGAAAAATCAGAGAATACTGGACATTGCACATGTCTGGTATTCTCTGACTTTTTTTTTTTAACCACACAAAGAGCACAAATACCGGACCGTCTGGTAGAATACTGGACACCTGGCAACCATAGGTAGAGTTTGCAGTCCAAGGTCCCAATACAACAAATACTAGCCCATTGTAACCACCTGTGGACATTATTAAGTGCATACTACAATAAAACCTGCCAAGAGCAAACTATTCACTGGAGTTAACAAAAGTGATCTCTTACTGGAGGTGGTCTCTCTTCAAAGATTTTCACACCAGAGAGCAGAGGCGTTCCGTGGTCTCTGCAAGTAGTTGCTGGTAGTTGTGGTCTCGTGCAGGTTGTCTATAATAGGGATATTAAAATGCATTTTTTTGGTAAACGTGTACACAAGGGAGGGAGCTGGCTTTATAGGCGCTAGTGCATGCTTGGAGCTGGCTTTTAAACTAGCTCCCCATGTATACTGGCTCCTGTGGAGCTACCTGCCCCTCCCCCCCTGCGTGGCTGCTTCTCTATCCGAGGCAGCTGCATGGAGAAGTGGGAGGAGGAGGAAGCCTCCTTTCTCCCCCCAGGAGCCGGTGCTGAACTCTGGGTGGGCAGTTGCTTCAGCCCCACAAGGCCTGCCCTGAGCAGCCCCTGGGTGCATGGCAGGCAGGGGCTGCTCCGGCTGGACTAGAGCTGCCCCTGCCTGCAGCAGGAGGTCCATTCCAGCCTGGCCATAGTGGGTGGGGAGTCTGCTCCAGCCTAACTGGCCTGGAGCAGCCCCCTTGTCTGTCCCCTCTTTACTTGGTTAACTGGTTAAACATCTAGGGTTGCCAGGTGTCTGGTATTGACCCGGACAGACCGGTATTTTCGCCAGACAGGGGAACTAGAGAAGGAAGAAAAGATGGCGGATGGCCGCCAACAGCCTGTTAGGGCCAAAAAGCCTCAAAAGCATTTCATGCTGTTTTTTAAAATTATTATTTATTATTATTAATAACGTGTTTTGCTTAATAACTCTCAGGGTCTCTTTTTTTCCCCCTGGTGGGTTTTTTTTGCGGTGGGAGTGTGTCCAGTATTTTTGGTTAAACCCTGTGGCAACCCTATAAACATGACATTTCACTGCTTAACCAATTAAATGGGATTTTACATCCCTATTTTAGAGGGGTAGCCATGTTTGTTGTCTGTTTCAGCAAAGACAACGAGGAGCCCTGTGGCACCTTAAAGACTTAAAAAAAAATTTTCTGGCATAAATACAGTATAACTCACGAATAGTGTTCCACAAAAGCTTATGCCTACATAAAGGTGTTAGTCTTTAAAGTGCCACAGGACTCCTCGTCATTTTTGCTTATATAGTATACAGCCACTCCCTGACTTACAAACACACCGACTTACGACCATTCATATTTAGGACCAACCTTCCATTAACCCCATTACAATATTTTCGAGTTGAGAACCATGCATGTCAAGTTTTTTCGAACAGCGCGGGTAGTGCGTTTAAAGGTATTTCCGACTTACGACCAAATCGAGTTACGACCAGGTGTTCGGAACATTACCCATTCGTAGGTCAGGGACTGCCTGTATTTCAAGTTGTTAGGAGGCACTAGTCTGAATATAAAGTATCAGTTTCAACACAATTCACCAAAAAAGAAATCATTTAAGTGGGGGGGGAAGATTGAGTCTTCTTTAAAGATTTGATGCTAAGAGTGCTGGAGTTGTTCACCTCTGTAATCCATTGTTTCAATTTGATGGAAACCGTATGGTCCTTCTTTTGTGATGTGGACAAATGTCCCTTGGAAACTAGAGTTTGTGGTATTGCATCATGATTGGTGGTTATTCTTAAGGAAGAGGCCCAGACATGAAATAGCAGGGCTGCTGGTGGTCAGGGAATGAGTTGCAAAACACAGCTGCCTGGGAATTGGATAACTGATCGTGCTTTGCCTGCCTGCACTGTGATACATTTATCCAGTTCTATCTGCCTTCTTTCTGTCGCTCTAACATGTCACTAGATTTACTCCTAAAGTCTACTAGACTGAAAGGAAATCCCAACTATAGCTCTGTGGGTCCAGTCCTCTTCCTGTTTAGTCACTGTGAACATGAATGAGACCTGCACAATTTAGAAGTACTTTTAAATACTGTAGTATTTTCAGAAGGATATCCCATGTAAGCAGTGTCTTTTTGTCTGTGACTGTAAATATGCATGGCCAACCTCCAGCATAGCCTGTCCATTATATTTCAAGGCTTGTTGTTTGTTTTACAAAAGTGTACATGTAAAAGTTAATTTTAAAGACAAATCCAGTTTCCTCAAACATCGGGTCACATAGTTAGAAATGATTAAATGATTGTTTTTTCTCAGGAACGAGAAAGCCCAATGTGCTGTTAAGGAGGGTGAAAGGCTCAGGGAAGGAGATCAGTCAAGTGGAACAGAGGGAAACCATCCCATAGTTGGGACCCTCCTTCCAGATGATGATGTGGTATCCTCTCGCTCTGAGGATACCTCTCTGGGGAGGGAACTCCAGTCATTAGGAAAAGGCAGGTGTTAGTAAGGGGGGATTTGATCTTTAGAAACATAGATAGCTGGGTTTGTGATGACCAGGAGAACAGTATGGTGACTTGCCTCCCTTGTGCGAAGGTTGCACATCTCTCAAGACACCTAGATAGACTTATGTGTAGTGCTGGGGAGAAGCTGGTGGTCGTGGTACATATAGGTACCAATGACATAGGGAAAAAAAGGGAGAGAGGTTCTGGAGGCCAAATTTAGGCTGCTAGAAAAAGAGATTGAAATCCAGAACCTCTGTGGTAGCATTCTGTGAAATGCTTCCAGTTACACGTGCAGGGCCAGGTAGGCAGGCAGAACTTCAGAGTCTCAATGCGTGGATGAGACCATGGTTGAGAGAGGAGGGGGCTTACATTTATTGGGAACTGGAGAAACTTTTGGGATAAGGGGAGCCTATACAGAAAGGATGGATCTACCTAAACCAAAATGGAACCAGAGTGCTAGGACTTCACATTAAAAATATTGTAGAGTAGTTTTTAAATTTAAGGGCTGGGGGAAAGTCGATGGGTACGGAGGAGCACGTGGATCAGACAGAGACATCTGTTAGGGGAGAATCTATTAATAGAGGGTCTCTGTGCTCTAGTAAAGAGGAGAGGATGGAAGATGATAAAGTATGGGCAAGATCAAATGAGAAACAATCAAATGAAAAAGAGTCTAACATTAGAAAATGACAGACAGATAAATAGTGACAAGTCTTTAAAGTGCTTACACACAAATGCTAGAAGTCTAAATAATCATATGGATGAACTAGAATGCATCGTATTAAAGGAGGATATTGATATAATTAGGGCTCGACAAACAATACAATCTACTCACCCGTGGCAAGGACGTTTCAGCTGCGCGCTCTGTTTATTTGCGGTGTGTGCATGTGCATTGCGGCTCTTGCGCATGCGCAGTACGGGGTTTTCGCCACCGTTTGTCAAGCCCTGGATATAATAGAAATCACAGAAACTTGGTGGAATGAGGACAGTCAATGAGAGACAGTTATACCAGGGTACAAAATATATCGGAAGGACAGAACAGGTTGTGCTGGTGGGGGAGTGGCACTATATGTGAAAGAAAATGTAGAATCAAATGAAATAAAAATCTTAAATCAACAAAATGATCCACGGAATCTCCATGGATAGTAATTCCATGCTCTAATAATAAGAATGTAGCAGTAGGGATATATTATCGGCCATCTGAGCAGGACAGTGATAGTGACTATGAAATGCTAAAGGAGATTAGAGAGACTATCAAAATAAAAAACTCAATAATAGTGTGGGACTTCAACTTTCTCCATATTGACTGGGTACATGTCACTAAAGGATGGGAAGGACAGGATGCGGAGGTAAAATTTCTTGACACTTTAAATGACTACTGCTTGGAGCAGCTGGTTCTGGAACCCACAAAGGGAGAGGCAGTTCTTGATTTAGTCCCAAGTAGAGTGCAGGATATGGTCTAAGAGGTAAATATAACTGGACCGCTTGGAAATAGTGACCACAATGTAATAAACTTTAACATCCCTGTAGTGGGAAAAACACTTCAGCAGCCCAACACTGTGGTATTTAATTTCAGAAAGGGGAACTGTACAAAAATGAGTGTTAGTTAAACAGCAATTAAAAGCTACAGTTCTAAAAGTAAAATCCTTGGAAGCTGCATGGAAACTTTTCAAAGATACCATAATAGAGACCCAACTTAAATGTATACCCCAAATTAAAAAAAACCAAACCAAACACAGAAAACTAAAGAAGTGCCACTGTGGCTTAACCACCAAATAAAAGAAGCAGTGAGAGCTAAAAAGGCATTGTTTAAAAAATGAAAGTGAAATCCGAGTGAGGAAAACAGAAAGGAGCATAAACTCTGTCAGATTAAGTGTAAAAACATAATCAGGAAAGCCAAAAAGGAGTTTGAAGAAAAGCTAGCCAAAAACTCAAAAAGTAATATCAAAATGTTTTTAAGTACATCAGAAGCAGGAAGCTGGTTAAACAACCAGTGGGGCCTGGATGATCGAGATGCTAAAGAAGCACTCAAAGAAGATAAGGTCATGTGAAGAAACTAAATAAATTCTTTGTTTTGGACTTCATGGTTGAGGATGTTAGGGAGAATCCCGAACTTGAGTCATTCTTTTTAGGAGACAAATCTGAGGAATTGTCCCAGATTGAGGTGTCATTATAGGAGGTTTTGGAACAAATTGATAAACGTAACAGTAACAAGTCTCCATCCAGGACCGGATGGCATTCACCCAAGAGTTCTGAAAGAACTCAGATGTGAAATTGCAGAGCTATTAATTGTGGTTTGCAACCTATCCTTTGAATAGCTTCTGAACCTAATGACTGGAAGACAGCTAACATGACACCAATATTTAAAAAGGGCTCTAGAGGTGATCCTGGTAATTACAGACCGGTAAGTCTAACGTCAGTACCGGGCAAATTAGTTGAAGCTACAGTAAAGAATAAAATCATCAGACACATATGAACATAATTTGTTGGGGGGAAAAGCCAACATGGTTTCTGTAAAGGGAAATCATGCTTTACTAATCTACTAGTGTTCTTTGAGGGGGTCAACAAACTTGTGGACAAGGGGGATCCAATAGATATAGTATACTTAGATTACCAGAAAGTCTTTGACAAGGATCCTGTCCAAAGACTCTTAAGTAAAGTAAGTTATCATGGATAAGAGGGAAGGTCCTCTCATGGATTGATAACTGGTTAAAAGACAGGAAACAAAAGTTAGGAATAAATGGTAAGTTTTCAGAATGGACAGAGGTAACTAGTAGTGTCTCCCAAGGGTCTGTCCTGGGACCCATCCTATTCAATTTATTTATAAATGATCTAGAGAAAGGGGTAAACAGTGAGGTGGCAAAATTTGCAGATGATACCAGACTACTCAAGAGAGTTAAGACTAAAGCAGACTCTGAAAGCTTCAAAAAGATCTCACCAAACTAAGTGATTAGGCAACAAAATGGCAAATGAAATTTAATGTTGATAAATGTAAAGTAATGCACATTGGAAAAAATAATCCCAACTATACATACAATATGATGGTAACTAATTTAGCTACAACTAAACAGGAAAGAGATCTTGGAGTTATTGTGGATAGTTCTCTGAAAACGTCCACTGAGTGTGCAGCGGCAGTCAGAAAAGCAAACA
>CM057845.1:209434115-209459466 GCA_030068395.1 Apalone spinifera
ATGTCGCATAAACTAGTTTACATGGCTCTGTCGACGGAACCATGTAGTCTAGACACACCCTAAGTTGTTACGTCAAAAATCTTTCAAAAGCCCCCAAACTGTCTTACTCTTTCAAGGTAGCTTTTTATGCATGCGGTATACCTGTTTTTCTTCTGTTAACTTGTTCGTTACGCAGAATGAGAAGGCATGACTTATGCCCTCTGGTTAAGCCCTGAGGTCTGCTTTGGATAACTGAAAATCAAGCATAACACATTAGGTTTTACGCTCCACATATGCCTAATATTCTTCATATTTGTGTTTCCTACTTTTCTCCAGCATGTTTCAAGTTAATAACATTTCAGACCTATTAACACAATAGCCCTCTAATGTTACAAAGGCAGAGGTCAACAATACTCTATATACCAGAGGAGGAGAGCCAATAACTGAACATAGCAAGAAGCCTGTTTTTCTTTAGTCATCACTAAAAAGGCTAATGATGACTAAATACTCAACACAGTATTAACAACAAGGAGGAAGGGCTGTCAGCTAAAATAGGGAAATAACAGGTTAAACAGTGTTTAGATAAGATAGATGTATTCAAGTCATCAAGGCCTGATGAAATTCATCCAAGGGTAAGTTAGAAGTAGCTGAAGCATTTGGGACCATAAGCTATTATCTTTGAAAACTCACTCAGGACGAATGAGCTCTCAAGGGAATGGAGAAGGGCAAACGTAGTATCTATCTTTAAAAAGAAGAACAAAAGGACCTCAGGTAATTATAGAGCATTCAACCTAACTTTGTTACCTCAAAAGATATTGGAACAAATTATTAAACAATCAATTTGTGAACACTTAGCAAATAATAAATAGGGTTGTAAGGTCACCATGGATTTTCCAAGAACAAGTCATGGCAGACCAACCTTTACTAGATTTTTGGGGGGACATAGGGGTAGGCAAGCAATAACTGTGATACATATTGGTTTTTGAAAGGCTTATGAGTACAGTCCCATGTGGCATTCTAAAAGCAAAATAGGGAAATGCCATGTAGATTAAATTACTATAAGGTTGGTGCACTACTGATTGAAAGACCATACTCAGAGAAGTTATCAGTAAGGCTAAGATTTTGACACTTGTGTTTTTAGTACAAGTAAAAATTCACAGACCACGACCTGTCCATGACTTCTACTGTAAACATTCCTGAGTGAATCTTAGGTGCTACAGGGCCCTGCTACTCTGAGGATGCTCCTACTTGGGCGAAACTTGCTGCCAGGGGCCTCTGTTTGGCTGCCCCCAGGGCCTTGCTGCTTAAGTAGTCCCTGGGACCAGCCACACCAGCTGCTGCTTGGATGGTCCCTGGGGCCATCGACCAGAGGCTTGTATGGTTGCCTCCAGGATTGCTCCAGCAGCAGCCAGTGTGGCTGGCATCAGGGCTACTCCAGTGGCTGGTCCCAGGACTGCCCCAGCAATAGCTGGTATGGCTGGACCCAGAGCTGCCTGAGCAGCTGTCACTAGGGCCAGTTGTTAGAGTAGCCCTGGGGTCAGCTACACGGTCCACTGCAGCTGTGAAATGTCACAGAGGTTGCAGAAAGTCATAGAATCCATGACTTCTGTGACCTCTGTGACACTGTCACTGCCTTAGTTATCAATGGTAATAGAGAGGTAGCTGTGTTAGTCTGATCTTGCTAAAACAAAAGGAAAAGCTGTGTAGCACTTTAAAGACTAACAAGATGGTTTAATAAGTGATGAGCTTTCGTGGGCCAGACCCACTTCCTCAGATCATATTCTGGAAGAGGATTGGCATGACCATATATACCAAAGGAATACAATGAAAAAAGTGAACACGTGATTAAACTGACAAATCAGATTTAGTACAGAAGGTGGGGTGAGGGAGAGGAAGGGAGAGAATAGCTATTTATGAGTCAATGAATGGCTAATCAGCGGTGATAAGTGAGGAAGCTATCTTTGTAATGGTTAAGGTAATTGACATCTTTACGGCCCATTTGTAAAGTGTCAAATTTAAGCATGAAAGAAAGTTCTGAAGTTTCCCTCTGTAATCTGGTGTTAAAGTCTCTTTGTGGATTCTCATTGAAGGTTTTTAAAACCAGGTAAGACCAAAACATGTCAGGGATGGTCTAGGTCAGTGGTTCTCAACCTATTATATGCTGTCCACACTTGAGCCACTTAATGGTGGCATTTTCGTTCTCTGCCTTGATAACTGATAAGTATTTAAAATACAGTTATTGTACAGTGTATAGTAAATTGAGTCTTATAAGATATTTTAATATGTGTGTACAATGATGTTTACTTAAACATATGGTGCCTATGAATGAATCTAGCTTTTGGTAGTGCAAGAGATGTAAGACAGGCATGCACATTTCAGAGTCAGCATATCTTAAATTTGTTGGTTTCTAAATCAAATATTGGAAATCTCTAAGGGTCCTATGAACAGAGGGAAGTTGTTTTTCAGTGGTTGGACAAATAAAAAGTAATTTAATGTTAAGTGTTTTCATTTGAGTTTGCTTTGGGTAACAGTATCCAGCCCCTTAAAAAGCTGAGGTACAAATGTGCATGCAAAACTAATAGCTCTTCCTGACCCTTGTAAATAAATGGAAACTACAGAGCTAGAGAGAGAGAGAGGGGAGTTGTGATGGTGTGAGCAGTTTAACTCTTAACGCATGAGGCTTGTTGAGCAATGGTGTTAATTGAGGCAATCCAGATGCTCAGGATCAAATAGCAATGAATAAATCAGCCTCTGAAGATGAATTAATATGAGACCTATTCCATATAGAATATATCCTTGTTATAATGTCCTTTGGAATAGCAAACCTTAGGCTATAGCAAATGTGGTTCTTGGATCCCACATCAAGCTCTGCCTGCTGTGGTGTTTGGGGATGGGGTGAGAGCTTCTTCAGCATCATGGCTGCAGTGGGTGGGGGGCTGACAGCTCCTCCAGTCTAGGAGTGCAGTTGGAGAAAGAGGGGGCTGATAGCTTCTAGCCGTTCTCCCCCACTCCCGCACATTCCCAAACACTACGATGAAGCACTAGCTATACTGGAAAACTGGCTTGGACCCTGATGGGTTCATTAAAGCTAAGGTGTAGTGTCTGCCTGATACATAATAGACACAGTGGGGTTGGATCCAGTCTCCATATGGAGACATTTAACCTGACTGTTGGCTCTGTGTGACACAAGCATTGTTTCGAACATTACTGTGATCATGCCCTTAGTTCTTTTGCTGCTGGGCACAAGTGTGTGTTTTGTGCTTAATGCTGGCTTTGTCCTTATGTTTCTTTTGCAGCTTGTTATGGAATTTTGTGGAGCAGGCTCTATCACAGACCTTGTGAAGAACACAAAAGGAAACACTCTAAAAGAAGACTGGATAGCATACATCTCCAGAGAGATTCTCCGGGTGAGGAAAATAGTTCATTGTGTCTGGAAAAAAGACAGTCCTATTTCTGTACTAACGTAGATACAGCTGAAGAGTAGTGTCTAGGTTGAGCTTCTAGGAATAAAAGCCTCCAATAGCTGCTGTGTACTACAATGGCAGCCTTGCTCAAAAGGTGATAACTGTGTCATGGGAGTCCATTGTTAGAGTTTGAGAACCAGTTTCCGCACCTCTGTAGCACACTAGGGCTATGTCTACACTGTGGAGCTATTTCAGGATACCTCTGGTATCCCAAAAGAGCTATTCCGTGTCTTAAGAGCAAGCCCTTTAAATCAAAATACAGTGGGCTCACTATTCCCACATCCCTGTAAACCTCATTGCACCAGATATAATGGATGTTTCGGACTAGGGCCGTATTTAGAGGTAAGGCTGCTGTGTGGATGCACCCTAGGAATGTAAAATCCTGGATGATCAATTAACTGGGTAAACAGTAGGCTTGCCTAGTGTTTAACTGGTTAGCTGATTACAGCAGGATCCAGCCTGGCTAAAGCAGTCCCCAGCCCATGGAGCTTCCACCTCCAAACCTGCACTGGGCCGGGGACTGTCTCTGCCACTCTCAATCCCCGCATGGGGACTGGGGCTGCCACTGGCTCCCAGCCCTTGCCCGAGCAGCCCCTGCCTGCAGTGGGCCTGGGCTCCCTGCACACAGAGGATGCGCTGGATGGTGGGAACAGCTCCTGGCCACGGTGCGCCCTCTGCGGGGCTGGAGCTGACCTCTGCCCGCGTCAAGCAGGGAAGCTGCTCCAGTCTCCCTCCGCCGTTACTGCTTCAACTGGTAATGCTTACTGGTTCTGGTTAGGATGATGCTTACCGAGTAACCAGTTAACCTCTCTCATCCCGGTAGCACACTGGGATACTAACACCTCATTATCAACATTGACATAATAAAAAATGAAATTTTGGTTGAGACTTTCAGAAATGCCCAGTGCTGTCACTGTTCCTCTTGAAGTGAATGGGAATTGAGTGAGGCATGCCTTTGAAAAATCCCGCTCTTAGTGAATCTGTTGCGAGATCCCACTTAAAGCAGCGTGCAAACTGGTGTGTCCGATTAGGCATGTCTCTTACTGGTATACAGTACTAAGCAGTTGTACTTTTTAGAAAGAAGGCTGCCATCTACAGCAGTTAAATGGAGATTTGGAGTTCATTACTTTTCAAGTCTCATTTCCAGCCAGTACAAGGGAATAGTGTCTCTTGATTTGGCATTTGATTGCTACAGTGAGTCAAACCGGTCCAGCTTTCCACGGTCAATTTAAAGAGCAAAAAGCCTCACAACCTTACCATTAATATAGAATGCGAATAGAATTGCTCCAGTAATAATCCCTGTATTTAAGGGTTTCGTGTTAAAGAAAAGCATAAGTGGTCCTTACGTAAATAAGTGCTTCTGGAATCCCCATTTGTGCACTGTGCATTTATTCACTTCTGGCAGAATGATTTTCAGGGAGGTGAGGGAGCAAAAGACAGGGCAGGAGGCCAAGATTCTAACTCTGAGCACTGGTACAAAGTGCTGCTGTTGGGCACATTCTTTCTTCTTGTTTACTAGCAAATAGGAATGTCAGTGACATGAATACCCAATGGCAGCTGTATGTTAGTCACGTGGACAACTGATTTCAGTACCGTAACATTCAGCTTGACTAATGTTAAAGTTGCATTTGATCGGTAACGCTTGTGAGACCGTGCACACATTGTTATGCACCTTCTAGGTTCTCATCAGTTAAGGATGGGAAGCCATGCTCAGTGTGTAACAAAGAGAATGAAAGTTAGATGAGCTAGTAGGCTAAAGGGAAGAGTGTACAAAATGCACCTTTGTTTGCCAGATGGTGGGGCCACTGTCCAAAATTTGAACGGCAAGAAGTAACTATTTTTTTACTTTTCTCTGTCCTCCTATTCCATCCCATACACAGACATACTTTTCCATATGAATGTAAAGAGGTGAGAATGCCTGACTATTTTCTTGGCTGATGCCTTGTGGCATGAGGCTTTGTAAATTGTTGTGCCAAGTCATGATAACCAGAAGCTTTAATTTTCACAGAAAACCAATCGAACTTCAGTGTTAATGCCCTGCAGATGATCTCAAGGACGTTCAACGTTCATAGCATTAGCTCTTAACATCTGCAAGGAAGAGTTCAAAATTGTATTGTTTGTCATGCTAACAGTTTAAAAAAAGCATAGCCAAACTGTTCTTTAGGCAAATGAGTGTTTAATGAAGAACATGTGTTGGAAAATACCATTTTACAGCAACTTACTGCTCTTTAACCTTCTGTAACTGTAAAAATTTAAAAAAAAATAAGAATACGTGAGGGCAGCATGAGCAAGCAAGATGATGCCACTAGAGAGTATAAATTTCCAAAGGGACTCCTGGAGAGAAACCAAAATAAAGTCAGTTTCTGAGACGTTTGTCTGTTGCTCCACAGATTGCAGTAGATAATAAAACCCACATGCTTGCCCCTCCTCCCCTGCACAGGGCTTGTGCAGTGTGATGCTCAGAGGCATGCATCCAGGTGCTATATCCACAAAAAGCACCATCTGCCAGTAGGTTTTGTTTCCTTTGGAAAGTATAATGCTCCTTTTTTTTTTTAAATGCAGTCTGTTTTGAAAGAGAATGATCAGAGCTCAAATTTATAAAGGCTAAACAACAGAACTGTAACTTTGCAAGCATGCTGTTGTCTGTTGCCAATATCCATATACCCCCAGACATAAGCTCTGTACTCTCTTTTCTTCTCCTGAAATCTCTCACATTAAAATGTAGGTGGGTTGGTTCATTTCCCTCCCTAAATTCCCATTCTTTTAAAGGTGACCCTGTGTGTGACTGAACTCCAGTTTCATTGCATTTGAAACTTCATATGATCTAAAATTTCTTAAAGCTATAGCTGAAAAGCATTTGTAAAGCGCAGATGTTGGACTTTATTTGTGTACAGTATGTGCACAACCTAAGGCCTTTCTCCCTGTTAGCTTATGAAAATCTAGGCGGGTGGTATACTGCTAGAAGTCTATTGTGGATCATATTTTATGCATGCAGGACCCCAGCGGCCCCTGGAGAATGGTGGGGCTCTTTTTAGAACAGCTGCCAGGGTAACTAATGAAGTATATCTGTGTCAACTCAAGACTTTTTATGAGATTGTTGCTGTTAAGCCAGCAACCTAAACATCTACCTTTTTTTTAAATGAAGGGATTGGCACATCTTCATGCCCACCACGTGATTCATCGGGATATCAAAGGGCAGAATGTATTGTTAACAGAAAATGCAGAGGTGAAGCTTGGTAAGTTGGCAAGCATGTTCACTTCCTGGTTTGTTTGTTTGTTTGCTTGATTCCTAACTTTATTTTATCTCTTAGGAGTCTGGCATGCTCTTCAGTACAATAATATACATTGTGTCGTTGCTGAAATGTGAGTCAGGACATGGGCCTTATTCCTTCCCCCTCTCTCGAGTGCAGGAGTTGCTATGGTTGTGGCTCTCATACTAACGTCAGTGGGTAGATCACTCCTTGTCCCTTACTTACTCTTTGTATGACTGTACAGAGCCAGAACGGGTTCTGCTTTTGTTGAGTTTGGGCTCAGAAGCCAATGACACAAAATTAGGAGGAGACGTTGGGTGTCTTCCTTTGTATCTACATTCAGTTAAAGAAGGATGGGTACTCAGGCTCCAGGCCCATTCATCTATATAATATGTACAGCACTCACAATTGGTCTGTGGCATAATGTCTAAGTGGGGTCCAGCCCTGGAATGCCTATTTGGAACATTTGAAGCTACTATCATTTCTGACCACTTCTGTTGCAAACAAAAGAATCACATGAGATCTGCTCTTTCCTCGCACCCCCCCAACCAATTACAAAGTAATTGTTCAGACATGTACTGTGTAACTGGTGGTTTACACATACTGAGGTTCAACTACCTGTTTGTTTTGAAGAGTTCTTCAGTCTCCAAGTGGGTGAACACTTTCATGCTGACTTATTTTCTTTCTTTCAGTTACTACATATGTTAACATTCTGTGTTTGTTGTGTTGTAAGGCTGCCACCTTTCATTTGGTGAAATATAGACCCAAGTTCAGGACCTCCCGCCAGGCTCAAATCCCTTACGCCATGCTTTGTACCTTCTTTCTAGATGAAACTTTGAAAGCTGCCTTGTCTGCTGGGATGGAAGTGCTCTAGAGATCTACCCATTGCTTGGTCCTCTACACAGGACACAGCAGCTCAAATACTGTTGGTTCATTAGGGTTTATCTACACAAATTTGGCACTGATTTAAATAAATTGGTAGAAAAACAGGTTTAGTTACATGAGTGCAGGCCCTAGTATGGATGCAGCCACACCACTATCAGCGGCCTTGTAGCCGTATAGCTTGGTATATTACATTTACGAAAACAAGTTATACCAGCGTATAATGCATCAATTCAATGAAATTGTTTTTTTACCAACTTTAATTAATTAGTAACTGCAAAAGCTGCATGTGGATGAACCCCAAATTAGTATATTTTGATCTGCACTGAGCATTTGTTTCCCATTATGCCTCATTCATAATTTCATATATGTTAGGACAGGAAGCAGACTAGTGAGCAATATTTGAATTTTCTCTCCTGGATTTTGGGCAGAGAGAATGGAGAAATGCATAGTACCCCGGGTGTCCTGGGGGTACTGCTCTACCAGGAGAGAACCTGTGGAAACCAGGTTTTCTCTGGATAGCCAAGACACCAGACAAGCCATGATTAGTGGAGATGGCAATTCTCCCACTGCCCAAAGATAATATCTTTGCATCCATTTTCTCTGCTCTGGGAAGGATAAACCCACAAGTAATGGGAGAGGTAGAGAAGCGTGAGTTGTATGTTACTTTTTCCTGACTTCATGGTCTGACTCATGAAGACAGTGGTGGTCTGAGCATTTATCTTCATAGTTTCTCTTGAACATGGCTCTCCCATGTGGATCTTTTTGCATTAGAGAAGGAATCACAGGCTGTTTGTTTTTTAACTCTTGTTTCATTTTAATATTTTCCCACCCACAGTGGATTTTGGTGTTAGTGCCCAGCTGGACAGGACGGTTGGCAGGAGAAACACATTTATTGGAACTCCATATTGGATGGCTCCAGAAGTTATTGCCTGTGATGAAAATCCAGATGCTACATATGATTACAGAGTAAGAAAATTCTGTTCAGACAATAATAAAATAGTTGCATCTAGTTGTACCATGATCATGAATTAAGGTAGTTCTTATATTTGTCTCTTACACTGTCTCTGAATGGTTGAGAGACTGATTTCTTGTAAATGTCAGCTTGTATAATATGAGTACACAGTAGAGATTGTTACCAAATTATCATAATTAATAACACACTATTTGTTAATTGTACTATAGTAGCTCCTAAGAGTAGCTCCTAAGAGGCAGGGACTGAGCTCTTGAGCTAGGCACTACAAAAAGGCGTAGAGGAGACTTATCAGTTGTGTTGTTTTTCAATTGCTTTCAATATGTTAGCATTTTAAATTACTATATCCTGCTTTTTGGGGTGATCTCAGATTTAACATTTGCCTTGGATAGTCTCCCTCTGAAATGCATATTTTTGTCAGGGTACCAGAGTTATGTTAGTGTAACACTGAAGGAGCTGGTTAAAGATATTGTCCTGGTTTGCGAGATCATTTGAATGTTGATCCCTGTGATTGGGCACAGCTCTCCTGCACAAATAGCTTTACTAGCTCTAGCTTGTAACCCACACTATGTAGTTTATCTTTGTTATATCAGCCACTGTCTCTTTCCACTGCCATGCACCAATTCTACTTAGTGATGTATAATCATCCCCTTTTGCCAGAGAGAAGAGCTCTCTCTCCAGGTATAGCTCTCCCTTTTCTTTGGCCCTCCTGACCTTTCTCCCCTCCTCCTTTGTTCCTATCATCCTTTTCTGTGCTTACTGTTAAGGGACTTGAGTGTCTCCTGAGCTCTCTCCATCTGAGATGGAGCTAGTAATTAGTCTTTCTGTCAATCATGCCCTCTGCTGGAGTGGGGGAACTAATTGGATTTATGTTGACTAGTGTGCTGGTTCAGCTGCTTGTTCTCAGGACTCTGTCACACTCACATAGAAGATTTATCCAGCACACAGTACTTTTCTCCATAAATTAATCGGACACAACTGGTCCTGTACTTTGCTTCAAACACCAAATCCAGTCTCTCTCAAACTAACATTGGCATGATATTTGCATCAGTAGTTGCTTTTGGTTTTGCTACCATCTTCTAAAGCTAAATTCCTTTATAGAAGCTTTCTAGAGATCTCCCAAGTACTTCTTAGCTTGTTTCAGGGAGCCGCAAGAGAGGCAATAAAATATGAATTGTGTTTCTAATCTTCATTCAGACTAACACAGCTCTTCAAGCATTAAAACTAGCAGAGGTAGCAAGGAAATGTGAAAGTCTGTGATGACTGTTACCTCAAGAGCATTGGAGCTCACAGGTTGGGCTTGATACTCATTTTAGATATATGAATCTCCATGGTTGATATTCTGCACACTTAAACATCTAGCTAGGATCAAGCCCATGTGTCTTCATTAGTAACTTTATATATTCCTTGTCCTGATTGACATCTGTGAGAAAATTTAATTCCTTTCAGGGTGAAGTTGATAAATGTAAAGGTGAAGATTAAAGTGAAATAGAAATTATTTTGAGGTGGAGAAAAACTCCCAACTAATCTTCATATTCAATTTTTCAAGGGGATGAAAGTGTTAAAGGGGTTCCCTGAGGGTACATCTAGACTGCAAGCTTCTTTCGAAAGAAGCTTTTTCGAAAGAGCTGTTTTGAAAAGGATTCTTTTGAGAGAGCATCCACACCTCAAAACTGGATCGAAAAAGCAATCTGCTTTTTCGAAAGAGAGCATCCAGACTGCATGGCCACAGAATGGTCACTAGGGCACCTGTGCTTTTTTCGATTGCTGCTTCTTTCGAAAAATGTCCCTGTTCTTCATCTACACCCGTCTTTTTTTCGAAAGAGCTCTTTTGAAAAAGGCGTTCTTCCTCGTCATCAAAATCCCCTGTGTTCTTTTGATTTAATTTCAAAAACGCAATTGCCGTGTGGATGCAGGTGACTTTTTTTTTTGAAAAGGGCAGTTTTTTCGAAAAAACAATGTAGTCTAGACATACCCTGAGGTTACAAGTCCTGTGATTTACACTCATGTCTCTTAAAACACTCCCTTATTGCTCCAGATGTGAAATGGAAGGACTTCACATAGACAGACATCTCAATATTCCTCCTCCTTTTTTAGGAACATAGTGTTTTACAAACACACTTTGTTTGTAATCATTGCAGTTGGTGGTTTCAGCCAGAAGAAACTGGTTACTGGCTGGTTTCTGGGGCCTGAAAATGCAATTGTTCCATTGCTTGGAGGTAATGGCTTGTACAGAGAAGAGTTTGTTCACCCGTTCCAGTGAACAATATTCAAAAAGGGTTATCAGCCTGGAAGCTTTGAATACCATTTTCCGCAATAATAGTTCTCTTCCCCAAATCCCTAATGGGAACGTTATGGTCTCCTGTCAGGACCTACTGTAGTTCCTTGAGCTCAGTTCCACTTCAGGATTCTTCTGCTCTTATTTATTTTTGGTGTTCCTGTGGTGGAAAAATATCTCAATTATAGTTTTGATTCAGCAGGGAATGCAAGTATCTTCTGGTCCTAGTAGCAATCCAGAGCTAATATCCTGAAAGATTTCCATTCTAGGCTCTCTTGGATAATGCTACAAACAATGTAAGACTTCTGGGATGAGACTTCCTTGTGCCACCAGTATTCCAAGGAACAGTATTTTCTTATTTTTCTTGGTCTCATGGCCATTTGCCTATGTCTCTTGGCATTAGGAATTCATGCTGCTACGACTTGTTTTAATTTTATTGGACAACGTGAAGGTAGTGGTATGCCAGAATTGTCAATAAGCAAGGATGGGCTCAATTTTTTTAAATCCCTATATAAAATACTATTAGATTATCAAGAGCAGAAATGAATTTTAAAAAAATCTGATTTTTAAAACTATTTTATTTAAGATTTTGTATTTCTGATAATTAACATCTGAAAATTGACTTGTTTGTTTCACTTTTGTTTCTAGTCTATTCATTTTCAGGGTCTCTCATGCGAGCATAGTGCTTCAGTGTTTGCATTGCAAAAACTACTGGGAATGTTTACCCCTTAACAATAACTGTATCCATGTATCTCTTTTTTAAATAACAGATCTTAACTTTTGGGCAAATGTGACCTAATTATGTCTTGACATGTCCTAATATGAAAGTATTTATATATTATTAAGATATTTTTGTGTGCAATGTTGTATGTAAGTGATGCATGGTATCATATTTAGCTTTTTATTATAGAGTTAGAAGAAGAAAAGCCATTTTAAAAACTGTTGTTTAAAACCTAGGTAGCTGATTTTAGTTTCTTACCTGCAGTGCATTAGTAGATGCCATTACCTTAGTATTAAAACAAGAAAGTATGCCTACTAACATATGGTCTCTCTCTTTGCAGAGTGACCTCTGGTCATGTGGCATTACAGCCATTGAAATGGCAGAAGGAGCTCCCCGTAAGTGATATACATGTTTTTTCCTAAGGGGCTCATTAAGACAGAAACATATTCGTATGAGTTGCTGGTTGTAATCCAAACCCAGTGTTGAGGTTTCTGAAAATGCACGGATGGTGTGTCTCTACGTCTTGTTTTTTTCTGCTCCATAAATATAAAATCCTATAAATGGCAACTCTATTAAAGGGTATTGGTGTTAAAACATCACTGTGCAGAGACTGTGATTGTAATGTAATAGAAATGACAAGACTATTTGGAAGCCAATGGGATCTGTCAAAATCCTGACTGAGATATATTGGGGCTTTGGAATTGTGTCCATGTGAAAGTTGTGGAAGCCCGTTTCTTGGACTATTTAGAACCAGATTTGGGGGGAGGGGGAAAGGAGAGGAAGGAATACTAAAAGTGTACTGGATTAAAAAAATCCTGCCCTATCTGGGGGAGAGACTGGATGACTCTTAGTTCGTCCATTCTGTCTCTGATTTCTGCGAGTCTCTGTAATAACATTCTTCTTGAACTCTGAGCCTTAAAATCTCCTCTTATGAATTGTTTTCGCCTTCATTGGACATTGTAGGAGATTCTCAAAAGACTGTGATTTAAATTATGAACCTATCTTTTTGGCAGTGATGTTCAGCTGAAGTTGAGCTTTCAGGAAATCCTCAGGCACTCCGAGCTCCTCTCCTCATTTTGGCCCCCAACCTGCTCTGTTTACCCTTGTTGCCTTTATGAACCGTGACACAACAGAAGGCCCTTAAGTTTTGGGACAGTGCTACAGAGGAGGCTGACTCTCCTTTCCATAAGGAAGTTAGATATCTGTGCACAGAGGTCCCCTCCATGTTTGGAGCTGATGGGATAATCTAGGCCTTTATTTTTGGCCACCTTAAACTCAGAGTTAGGAGCAGAACTGTAGTCTTAACTTTTGCGTTTCAGTTCAATTCTGCTTAATGTCGTTCCCATGTCAGTCATACTTGTCGATTGGTGGTGGGGAAATGTGTGTGGAAATGAAATAATCCGGAAGTGAAGACCGTGATAATTCAGAGTCATGAGAAGGGGAAAAACAACTGAACAAAATTGTATATATTTTTTCCAGCCCTCTGTGACATGCATCCAATGAGGGCACTGTTTCTTATACCCAGAAACCCTCCACCACGGCTAAAATCCAAGAAATGGTATGTACAGGCTACTCTGGTTTTTTGTGGTCTGTTGCATGTTTCTTTTACAACATAGCACTTTCTTATCTTTTATTTCATGACATGCTTTTTGTTATCATTTCTGTAGAACTGTAAAATAATTTAAGCTAGCTAAAATCCATTTTTAATTTTCTTCTGCACTGTTGAATAAAAGCACAAAATCAGATGTGCATTGATTATTTTTTAGCTGGATTTTTAAGCAAAATTTTGTCTTTGAATCATAAGAGAAAAAATGAGCTGTTCTGTTGATAGAGCAGCATCATATTAAGGTGACAAATTATACCACAGCTCAAAGCCTAGACTTGTGCTGCATTCCTAATATGCAATATCTTTTCTAAGATTCAGTATTATAAAGAAAGAGGACAGCACCATTGACTTCTAGATGCTGAGTTGAAAGGAACTATTAAAATTAATGAAGGCTTTTACTATAATTATTGCAAACGATTGAAATAGTTTTCCTTGCCAGCTGGGAATAATCCCTGAACAATACAGAATTTTCCTCCCCATTATTAGACACGATTGACTTGTAAGAAGCAATAATTTTCACTGGAAGGAGAAGTTATGTAGGTTGAACATGATAACCTTACAGTTGTCAATGAAAGCCTCAGTATTAACAAGTAACGCTTTACAGTGCTCTCTTCTTAAGCAAACGAAAGGTGTGTGTTTCATGTAAGGTATATTCTCTCTGTGAATGGAAATTGTATGACTATGAGGTTGAATGGTAGTGTGCTGTCAAAGAAAAATTAGTTAAGTGATGTGACCAGTTACACTGATTTTATTTATTTATATATATATATATATATATATATATATATATATATTTATTTTTATATATATATAAAAAAACATAATTTACTTTTATTGATTTGGTACACTTGATCTTGTCTGGAGTGACTTTCTCATACAGTAATAACTGTGGAGTGTCTGCGTGCATGTGAAACATGGGGTTTATGAATTTATTTTAAAAGGGGATAAAAATATTTGTTTTAGATATAACCATTCCCTGTAACGTTTTTAATTCCTACATTGCAGCATTTTGCTAGTATATAAGAATCAGAAAATTAAACTGGCTAAAAACAAGAATGGTACTTGAATCTGATTTTAATTGACAAGGTGGATGAAGAGCAAAAAGTAAAGAGGATAAGTGATTAAAAATCCCCATTTTTATATACGTTATTTGGGCAAAGGAAAAATAAATTATTGTTATCCTGACAGTGTATCTTTGGATGCCTCATGTACTCCTAGGGGAGTTGTTGCACCAAAAAAAAAATCAAAATTTCTGTGCAGTGTGTTAAAATTCTACGGAGTTTATTTGTCAAAATAATAACATATAATCACGCTGGTTTCTCTTATTTTGGTGATTTATTTCAAAATACCTGTCAACAAGAATGTCAGAAACAGACACACACAAAAAATTCCCCCAGAAATAGAGCTGAAGAAACTCTATAACCATGAAGTTAATAGAGTTTGTATGAAGTTTACTGTGTTCCAGCCTCTCCTTCCCTCAGGGCATGCTGGAAACTGTAGTTGTCAGGAACACACTAGCTCCCTCTTCATTCTCCAGCAGTGTCTTCTATATTCAAGCTGGGCTCTGCCAAGTCCAGTGGCCCATAGTGATAGTTACTGGCACTGCAGCCCATTTCTGTACGGGAAAGGAAATTCCGCATGCACAAGGTTAATTTCTGCAACATTCTGCATTGGCACAGTGGTGTAGAATTGTTCCATGAATACTCATGGAATGTTTACCACGTTAGTAAATCACAGTATTATCTTGCTGCTAAACATGCATTCCTCATCCCCATATCCACTAGACAAAGATTAATTGAATTCTGTCATTAACTTCAGGAGTTAAATCAGGAATTGATTTGGTTCTCTGTGCCCTGATTGAATGAAGTATATGGCATTAAGTATTCAGAAGGTCTTAATGTTAAAAATGCATAGTTGCTCTGTTTAAAAACCAAAATGTTCTTCAGTTCCAACAGACTTGTTCCACTAAGTCAGGTGCATATAAAAACATGTGGGTATTACTTGCAATTATGGAAGAGTCCCCAAATTGTCTCGGTGGTGTTCTTGTGGCTTTTTTTGAAGACATTTGTCTAAGATACCATTTATGCTGATAGACAGAGGCACGTTGTTTTGGGGGAAGAAAACTGAAGGCTTTTGGACTAATGAAAAATGGATTATCTGAGTTTTGACTTTATGCTTTTTATTCTTTTTCATCAGGTCAAAAAAGTTCTTTAGTTTTATAGAAGGCTGTTTAGTGAAGAACTATATGCAGAGACCCTCCACTGAACAGCTTTTAAAACACCCTTTTATACGCGATCAGCCAAATGAAAGGCAAGTCCGAATCCAGCTTAAGGACCATATAGACAGGACCAGAAAGAAGAGAGGAGAGAAGGGTATGCAGACTTTTAAAACTAATCCTGTGTTTGTTTGTATATATTTTAAAAACTGATTTGATATTTCACCAACTTCTGATTCTATAAAAAAATCTAAGACCTTATAGTTATCATTGTAGACAAAGCCTGTGGATTAAACTGAAGCTCACATCCCAATGAAGATCTCCTTGTGTATCTAAGATGAGATGACATGTGAATAGTTTCAAAATGTTGTATGTAAATCTGATCATTTAAGCTGTTCTGAACCAGACTAGTAGGAGCTAAGTATTTTAAAATAAAAATTGTAAGAGCCGTCTGGAATATTGTTTCCTCTTTCTTGCTAGATGAGACAGAATATGAATATAGTGGAAGTGAGGAAGAGGAGGAGGAAGTGCCTGAACAAGAAGGAGAGCCAAGGTAACAGATGCTGATAGGAGGCCATTAAAAGATCTGGACAAATAATTTTAAAGCTGGCCTTGACAAATCTGGAGTATACTTTTATTTCATAAGCCTTTATGTCTGTTACTAAATATAATGAATCACATACACTAGTGAGACTGGACCCCAAAAGATGTGAACATTTGCTGAGATCTCTGAATTTCTTTGAGATCTCCATCCCATCCACTATAAACTTGGATATACCACAAAGGAACTTTGCAGACTATTGTACCTCTTTTAGCAGCCTGATTAGTCTTGTGTACGCCAAAATCCATCATAAAAATACAAAAGTGTTCCAGTGCACTATTACTGACAAAATTCTTACTTTTTCATTTTTTACCATATAATTGCAAATCAACTGGAATATAAATAGTATACTTAGATGTCAGTGTATAGTATATAGAGAAGAGTGACTGCATGAAACTTTACTATATTGACTTCAGTAGTGTTTTTATGTAGCCTATTGTAAAAGAAGGCAAAAATATCTATATGTATCTATGTACCCCTGGGAACACTTCTGCATGCTGCCAGAGATATGCATACCCCTGGTTGAGAACCGCTGCTGTGGAGGTTGTGGGTGTGTGTTAGACAGTAGGTGAACCTGGGACAAAGTACACATGTATCTGAGACTCTCTTTAATCAGATCTCAGACTTTAAAGAGAAGATAAGGGCATATTTCAAGGGCTGGAAAGAAAGTTTGAGTTGGCTCTTACTTTGCCTGACCTGATTTGGCACATTCCATATTAAACAACCTGTTTAATATGCATCCATATATCTTTATTTTGAAAGAGAAGAGGTTAAAATATAAATGGTTTATGTCTATATTTTTTAATGTATACACTTAGGAGAAAAATCTCAGAGGTGTAGCTGTATTAGTATATAACTTTAAAAACAACAAGTAGCCCTGTGCCACCTTAGAGACTGACCAAAATATATAGGATCATTAAGTTATTCAATGGTCTGTGGTATGAGAGATTTATCTTTTTTCTTTTGCAGTTCAATTGTCAATGTGCCTGGAGAATCTACTCTCCGACGTGATTTCCTGAGATTGCAGCAGGAAAACAAGGAACGTTCAGAGGCCCTTCGGAGACAACAGCTGCTACAGGAACAGCAGCTCCGAGAGCAGGAGGAATACAAGAGGCAGCTGTTGGCAGAGAGACAGAAACGCATAGAGCAACAGAAAGAGCAAAGGAGGCGGCTAGAAGAGGTAGAAATAGAAGAGTTGAGCTAAGGTGGCAGGGCTTCTGTTAAACTTACTATCCCATGGTCTTAAGAAATTTTCCTAGTATTCCCTGTATATTGAGCAAGAACAACATATATCCATTAACCAAGATTTTCAAAACCAGGATCCAAAAGCAAGGCTCTTATGTCCTGGGGTAGAAGTGGCAATCTGATTTTCAAAAGTACTGACTTACCCTATAGCTCCCAGGAGGCAGTTGGCAAAATGCCTTTCATTTTGAGAGGAGATAACTGTGCATGTCTATATCTATGGCTACTCAAACTTTAATGCACCCTTCTGACCGTAGAAGTTACTACACAAACCTAAGATGGAGAGCCAGAGTCTGAGCCTGCATGAGCCCCTCCACCTTGGGCAGGGGGCCAAAGTCCAAGGACTTTCATTCCAGACAAGAGGCCTATAACTTGAGCCCCACCCCCCCAGGCCTGAAGCCCTTGACCTTCTGCTTCAGTCCTGGACTGTGCAACTTGGACGTCGGCCCTGGGCTCCATCAAATGTTGAGTCAGCCCTGGCAAGCCATTAAAATGGGTTTTACAACCCTATTTGTGGTCCCAGCCCACAGTTTGAAAACTGCTCTTTTAGGGTTTTTTTAAACATTTGCATTTGGGGCTAATGCATGGTGGGTGGCAACCTACTTTTGACAGTGCAATCTCATGTAAAATATTAGTTGCTCATACGTGAGTCACTCGGGTAAGAGATGAGTTGCTCTGTTCAGCACTGGTAAGGCCCTCTGTTGGAGAACTGTGTCCGGTTATGGACAAATTGTGGCGAGAGTCGGGAAGAGAACACACAAATGATAAAAAATTTTTAAAAATTCTACCTTATGAAGGAAAGTTACACAAAATTGGGCATATCTAGTCTTAAGAAGTTAGGGATGGGGGCAGCTATTTAACAGTCTTCAAAAATATGTTAGGGGCTGTTATGAAGAGGTCTGTGATAAATTGTTTTGTCTTTGGTGGGCATGGAGAACAAGTAATGAGCTTAATGAGCAGCAAAGGAGATGTAGGTTATTTATTGGGGAAAATGTATAAGGATAGTTAAGTTCTTGCCTCCAAAAGAGAATGTAGAATCCCTATCATTTGATGGTTTTAGAATTGGTTAGACAAACATCTGTCAGGGCTGGTGTAAGTTCACTTGGTCCTGCTTCAGTGCAGGAGGCTGGACTTGGACCTCTTGAGCTCCCTTCCAGCCCTACAGGGCTGTGCATAGTAGCATAAAGAGATACGGCATACAATAACCATTATTCTTTTTATAAAGGTCATAGGTAGCAAATCATATATAACTGTAACATACTGGATATTTTCCTCATTTGTCATACATTTTTGTGTTTAAATCCATCTGATTTTTTTCACAGAACCTCTGTTAATTTTTTCATGCTTACTCTTTGGGATATACTGACTATTCATTTACATTGTTTGAATTTTCTTGCTCAGAATTATTTTTTGTACATCACTTCATCCCTTATGAGTCTATCTGCATTATTTTGTTGCTAAAAATTCTGTATTTAAATGGTCACACAAGACAGCTAGCCAGTAAGTAAATTAAAGGTTATGTGGTGTGTGGCAGATGAAAAGTTTTCAAAAAAATTTTTACAGACCAAAACTGAGTCAGGGATATGAAGTAAAACCACTCATTTGGCTCTTTAGGAAGTATAGGGTCAAATTCCAATTATCCTTAAATGACTTATTTGATTTGCTGTTGCAGCTGTTCATTTGGTATCTATGTAGTTCTTCACTAAGCTATCTAATTTTCCAAGCTCTGATAATGTTTAATAACAAACAAAGACAGATTAGCTCCACATTGTACATCAAGTTTATGCACATGTTTACAATTCATAACTTTAAGGTTTGCATAATGTATAAATAATGCAACATAAAATTCATAAAAGTCTAGAGATCATGTTAAAACCTTTTTCCCAACCCCCTTCAAATGTGTGAGTGAATTTACTGCTTTTATAAGGAGGAACTGATAGCAGGGTTCCAGCCACACACATGCAGCAGGAAGGGGCTAAGCAAGCTTCCTTTCTTTTCTGTCTGTCTCCCACCACCCTGAAACTGCCAAGATAAACATCATTGCCATTCCAGGTCTTGGCCTGTCTTAAAAAGACTGTCAGTTGTACGGAAATGTTATTATTTGATCATAAAGGAGACGGGGAAAAGCTAAAATGAGATGTTTACTTTTTATTTGAGCCAGGATTTTAAATAAAACCTTTGGGTGACCAAAATCGAATGACTCACCTACTGCCCTGCATAATGTTCTTAATCGGAAATTGCACTTAACACAAAAGGATTTTTTTTTGCTTTCAAACATATGATATCTCTAGTTCTGAGCATTTTTAAAACTAAGTGATGTAACCCATTTAATATGCCATGATCAATATAACTTTTTAAATCTGAAATTGCTCTCAATTCAAAAGGAAAAATGCTGCAAATAACAGAAACAAAACAACGTGTTTGCTAGAAAGAGTTTAAAGTTTAATTGAAGGGGGTTATTTAGGTGTTAGAGAGTATGTTAAATATGTGCAAAAATGAAAATTCTAAGTCAGGTGGACGTTGCATTTAGTTAAGCCCACTGTCTTCAAAAAGGCTCTGGAAATGAGTGTTCTTGTGTGTTTAAAAACCCATTATTTTATAAACCACCTTTTTCAAGGATGGATCTGTGTGGCAATATTAGTTTTCTTTTTTTAGATAACCTATCTTAACTCTTGAGTTTATTCCAGCATAAATATGTTGGATAGCTATTGTTTTAATTTCTTAAATCATGTTTTCTTTTGCTTAACAATACTTTCACACTTTTTTTTACAAGTTCAGAGCAATTTTGAATAATTTTCTGCTGCAAAAAGACCTCAAACTGATTGAATACATTGTTAGTAACATAGTGACACTTCATATTGTGGACTGATGAATTTGCAAATAGAGTTCCACAATAGACTATGAAGAGTTAGAGGAGAAAAACCTCTGCACTGGCCAAATTTATAACCTCGGCCATACTCCCTCACTTCTTATGGTGAAATTACCATTCAACCTTTTTTAGAAGAAAAATCATTGTCATCCATAGGAAATTAGTTTTAAAAAGAAAATGAAGTTCATCAAAATTTTTACAAGCATAGATAATTCTTTTGAAATGTTTTTCTTTGAATCTTCTATTCTTGGAGAACTATCTACCTGAGAGATTCTTAGAAAAACTTTAGCCAAAACAAACCACCTTTAAGAGGGTGAGGGGAAGAAACATTCTTAGATAACATTAATATTGTGGCACAGAATAATGAAAGCCAACAAATCAAAATGATGAACCTTTTGTCTTTAATGATGAACCTTTTGTCTTTATTGTATTTTGAAGAAAAAAAACATAGAGGTAAGTTCAGGATAATGTCATTGTCAAATTCCCTGGCTTTTATTAGTTTGGGTGTCTGGTGCTGCTTTTGGTTGCTGTGATGGAAGTTGCATTTTTTGGCATTTCTGTTTGACATTCACTTGTGAGAATCAGGGGAACTTTTTAGATGATAGGTAAGAACATAAGAACGGCCATACTTGGTCAGATCAATGGTCCATCCAGCCCAGCATCCTGTCCTCCAACAGCGGCCAAAGCCAGGTTCCCCAGAGGGAGAGAACAGAAGAGGTAATCATTAAGTGATCCCTCTCCTGTCATCCATTTCTAGCCCGTGACAGAGGCTAAGGACACCATTCCTATTCATCCTGGCTATTAGCCATTGATGGACCAAACCTCCATGACTTTATCTAGTTCTTTTTTGAACCCTGTTAAAGTCCTGGTCTTCAGAACATGCATTTTTCTCTTAAATTAAAATTGAGGGCTTGTTCTTAGAATTCTGGCACAGATCCTAGACAGTTTTGACTGAGACAGCCACAAGAACAGTGGTTAGGACACGTGCCAAAATTGTATTATTCTCAGCACTATTAGAGAGAGGATTGCTTTTAAAAGGCATATAAGTGACTACTGAAAACAATTGTTTCAGAGACCTTATAATTTCTGCATTACTTAGAAGAAGAAAATTATATATTGCTGAAGTGTAGAAGATTATCTGAACCTTTGCAAGTTTTTGGTTAGACGTGTGCTTTGTTTAACGATCACCTGTATGACACCTAAGACTTAGAAATAGAAATCTGAGCTGTGCTAGACCTTTTTTTAATATACCTGTATCTGAGGGTTTTTTCCTTCAACAAAATGGAAAAAAAAATAGTCCTAGACTTGAAGGGAATGAAGAAGCATCTGAATTCGTGCTTGGCAAAACCGAGTCTAGTTTTGATTTTGCAAAATGAGAACTAGTTGCGGAGTAGGACTATTGTACGTGAGCTTCCTTGATTAGGTCTCCTAAATGCTATGATAATATAGATGATGATAATTTTAAAAAAATCTTCACAGTTGAGAGAGTTCTGATATAATTGGTTCCAATTAATCTGGGCACAACTGAGGTAGAGAGGGAGTTTTTTTTTGCCAGTTTTTTTGTTTCGTTAAAAGGCCAAAAGAGGAATGGATTCCATCCTGGCTCCACTTTGTTTGAATTGTCCATATTTTGCATTGGTTGCCCTTCTAATTCATGTCTAATATGATTCTTTTAATGTCCTCGCTCCACCTATAAATACTCCAGCAATAATACACCGATATCTAATTTCATGTTGATAGCTGACTGCTACATAGAGGTGGTTTTATATGTATTCAAGTCTATGCATTCATCATTAGTGATTTCTTGTGGGAGCTAGGATATGATATTTGTTTTTATATGTAAACTAGCAGTTTGCATATGTAGCTGCATTGCCCCCTTCTGGTAAATCATGATACGCAGCATTGTCCTTGAGCTCAGACCTATACAATCATAAACCATTTTGACACCTGAGTTAGAATGTATTATGGGTGGCATTAGGAAGACAGTTGTCAGGGATCTAGCAGTTTTATCATTGCTCCGACTGCACCTCTTAGAAATTTAATTTCTGCAGTTTGTAGCTTGAATCTCCTCCCCCCACCCTTTTCATTTGGTGGCTAGTTGTCTGAAAATAATGACATACAAAATCATGAAGGGTTGGTTCTCTTGTCCAACTAAAGAAGATCTGTCTTTAGTCTTAGTGTACAGCCTATACCACCTCGCCAGCTCCGTATGCGCAGGAGCCAGGCTGCATACCAAAATTTGTGTATTTTTTTTGTGATGCATAATTGGAGGTATTGTAATTAATGCACTTGAAAAGCAAGAAGGAAATTATATGAGCGGCACTTACAGTTTATATCTCAGACCAAAAAAGTCTATCATGAGTGATGTTTCCTAGGTCAAACCTAGCTGCCACTGTGAACATGCTTTATCAGTACTTGTCCTCAAAAAAAAATTTTTTTTAAGACTACCCAACAAGGTCATAAGTGCATAGTAGGAGGTCAAGTGTATCGTCCTCCTTTGAGAGAAAGGAAAACTATAGCTAGCTAATAGCATCAAACCTCTCTGAGCCTACTCTGTTTTTATCACAATACATCTCTCCTCACTGGTTGAAAATAATTCTGTGTATTTAGTGCTTGCTGCTTCAGTGGCTTGGTTTTCACAGGCCGTATTCAAAGAAAGGAACCTTGATGGATATTGGGTAGATGGTGTTTTTGTTAAGCAGTGCCAGGTCCCTAGACTTCCATTTGTCTGGCAAGTCAGCTAACGTGGTGCTAACAGAAAGGTAGAGTTGGTGTAGAGAAACACCATCCTTTTGTATGCTTTGGCACACAGATAGTAGTGTCTGTTTGCTTTAAGTGCAGACTGGCGGCAAAGTTCTTTTTCCTTTTTCTTCTAGTGGTGGTAAACATACCCGGTGGCTGTTGAAACTCAAGATTTGTTTCAAATAGAATTTTATTATTTTATTTACATCATGGTATGGGAAAGTGGTTCCTTGTGAGGGGACCCTCAGAGTGCAACTTGCACTGAGGGATCACTGAGCCTTCCATCCCACAAACTTAGGGTATCCTTCCCACCCCGTGATGCTGTTGCTGTTGCCCATCTTACCAGCCTCTTAAAAGTGCTGCACCTACACAGACATCTCCAGGCAGGGGCCCACCCAGCTGAGTTACATGAATGTTTTGTCAGCAGCTCAAGAACCAATAACAAATAAGCTCCAGTCAGTTCCCTCTAGCACCCCAGCCTGGCACGGCAGGACTGTACCGTCTTGTCCAGGTCAGAAACCTGACCAATGTATTACTCAGTCACCCCTTCCCCCCCTTCCCACTCTCTGCCCCAATGTAGGGAGGACACTCACTACCTTTGTGCACTGTTTTGGGTAAAATAGAAAATGGATTTATTAACTACAGATTTATAGATTTTAAGTGAGTATAAATAGTGAGCGTAGAGCTCAAAGTTGGTTACCTAAGAGATCAAAGTAAATTCACAATCAGAGTTCTATAAACTGAATTTGAATCAAGAAGTGTCACACCCTGATAGATGGTACAAACAGGTTGCAGATCTTTAATACACAAGGTGGAACTGTCATCTAGCCAAGCACCACTCTCCCCTGTCTTCCAGGAGTTGAGTGGGGCAGGGGAGGAGAATGAGGCTAGGTGATTGTCACTTTCCCTCTTGTATAGTTTCTTCCAGTTTGCTGATGTGGGTCAAGCAATCTGCCTTGTATGTGTGTTCTCTCTGAGATGCTCAATCATTGGGAGAGTGGATTCTCTTCAATGAGCCATCAGCTCATCTGGCTACTCCATTGATGTACTTGAAAGGTTGGCTGTGGGCATCTCCCAACCTCACAACATATTTCAGTAATACACACACACAGGATAACTTTCATAACTTGACACAGAATGGCATCACATACGGTCCAAGGCAATATTCATGATCAACAGAGCAAGACTTTTAAAATGCTACATCACAAGCATGATTTGTACAAAACGTGTAATTATGTGACTGTGAATATGGGGGTTCGAGGCTCTTGCTCGGAGGTAGCGTGCCACCCTCCATCAATCAGTTTTGTACTCCTGTTTTTTGTTGCTGCTGCTATCTTATCAGGTGTTGCTATTTATATATACACCGCTTGAAAACCTCTCCATAGCTTCACGAAGTGACAGATTCTTCTCATTAAAATGATCCAAACCATCTCCATCTCCCAAGAAATGAAAGACACTGGACCAAGATTTGCAATATGTACTGCACTGTATCAATAAACACTGTTAGAGAGCCTGATGTCAGATGGAAGGTACAATATCTTGTGAAACATTAGGATGAGAAACACATGCTGGGACACATTTTCTTCTTCCCAGTGCTATACCAATTCCATTTCTAGCCCTGGTATGTCATGAGGATGGATCTTAAACCTGCATTGTTCTCATTATCTATCTTGCTTTTTCCAGGCTTATTACTGACACTGATCAGGCAGCTGAGTGACTTGTGAGGCAGTGAATTGCATGTTAAGGATTTATATAATTTGATGGCTAGTATGCAATGTTTGTTTTAGGTAGAGTAAACATAGGTCTCTATTAGCGGTCAGTATTTTGAGAACAGCTTGAGTTGAAATGTGGGTGGGGGACAGCAAGAAGGTCATCAGAGAATAATATAATTTTAAGATCTGTTATCTTGACTTGACAGGGCTTATAGAGACTACAACAAACCAGGGCAGCTTGTTTATTTAGTGCTGGCCCTACAACAACAATAAGAGAGAGATGTCGATCCATTATGACTATTTCAGAATCTAAGTAGTCTTTGCCTTTGCTTTTTGGGGGTCAAGAGATTTTCTTAAGCCTAGAATTATTTTCTTTTGAAAAAATTGCGTTTAGGAAGTGCTAGAGCAATTGTGTGTAAGAAGAGTTAGAGTGAATAAAATATGTATCTTAACTAATCACAATTTGTTGCTTCTTCCATCCTTCAGACAACCTAATCATTCTGCTTCCTAACTTAGAACCTGTGTGACTTGATTAGCCAAGAGGCACCTGAGTGTTTTCACTTAAATACAGAATTGGTTTGACAAGAGATTTGTAGATTCAGAAACAAAAGAGCCCATTTTTAAATGTGCTTTAAAAAACAAATTGCAAAACCTCAGAAACACCATTGTTTTCCTGAGCTGCCTTTACTATTTTTGTATCTCTACTTATTGAAGAGAAGTCATTTCAATCAGAGAAATCTAGGTGTCTGCTTAGAGCAGCGATTCCCAACCTTTTCCAGGTGGGGACCCATTTTGACAATTCAGGAAGACTTGGTG
>CM057845.1:209459566-209488319 GCA_030068395.1 Apalone spinifera
TCCTTGCAGGGCGGGGGGGAGGGGAGAGGGCGGAGGAAACTTTGCACTCTCCTCCTGCCCCCAGGCCAATCATGATGTCTCTTCCCGCCCTGTGAGCAGCATGCGGCACTTTGAAGCGCTGCGTGCTGTTCACAGGGTGGGAGGAAGCTTCGTGTGCTCCCCTGCCCCCCGGACTGTAATTGGCTTGGGGGCAGGGGAGTGGCAGGGCCTCTGCGGGTCGGATTAGCCCGTTTGGTGGCCAAATCCGGCCCGCAGAAGCCCTTTTACCCACCCTGGTATAGAGTCATAGAGGACACATACTGGAGAAAAGAGCATAATTATGTCTAGTGAAATTGGGAGGGAATGAAGGGTGGTGATGAACCCCAGGTGACTAAAATAAAATTGGAATGCTGCTGGTAGATGTAGTGTTCATGGGCATTTGTGAAAATAAACCTTTCTGGGAAAGTGGCAAAGCATCCTTAAATAGCTACTAGGCAAGAAGCTTTATAAGCGTAGAGCATTAGATAATGTATTTCTGAGGCTTAAACTTTATTAGTCACGTTCCTCTCTGCCATGCTTCTTTACATGCTGGGGAAAGTGTTGATCCCATTAGGAAAAAGCAGTTGCCTTTTTATTTACTAGCAACAGTCAAGTTGGGTGCGTACTTAGCAAAGCAAGCAGCAGGTGCAAGAAGGGAGGGAGTGGAACCTGGTATTTAGTGCTTCGGTGTGTAGTGACAGAGTACACCTACAGCCCTGGCTGTGAGTATTCCATCGCAGGTTTGACTGAAGTCTCTGGCTAGGGCCCTGCTTACTGTGGCATTCCAGCTCATCATGCAGATGATTCTCTTATCAGCTTTGGCTAGAAAGTGCAAAACTTACAAAACTGAATTTTTGTTGACTGAATTGTGAAAAACAGTATAATCGTTGTCGTTTTCGCTTGTTACATGGCCTCTAAATTTGATTGTCAACAAGTTGTAGAATTCTGCATCCGAAGCGTTTAAGCATGCTGTAGAAATTCTTAGGGGAAATAGGCTTTGGCAGCTAAGCTGAAGACAGCTGGGGTCTCTTGAAACTTGGGGACATATGGGAGGCAGTTTGCCATTTTAAGGTAGGCACATTTGCTTGACCATGGGTTCCCAAACTGGGGGGCGTGAAAGAATTCCAGGGGGCGCACGAGGCAACCCAGCTTCCCCCGGATCAAGTTTTGCTACCCTGTTCAGTTCCGTTTTTTTTTTTTAAACAAGTTTTGTTGCTATTGGGGGGTGGAGGGCGCGTGACTGTTTTTCAAAAATCAAAAGGGGGGGCATGATGCCAAAAAGTTTGGGAACCACTGTGCTAGACATTACCTCTACAATTATCAGCCATTAGACTGAAGCATAAATATCAGTCTTGCTTGCTCAGTTTATGCTGTATGGACATGAATGTATCCGTTCACACCTCTTAGAGCTATTGGGGTGTCTGCAGATTCAGGCAGACCTATAAACCATAAAGATGTAAACCTATGATGTAACTTTTGATTTTCAGAAGTTTCAGAACATTTGTAACTTTTGATTTTCAGAAGTTTAAAGACAGCAGGTACATTTTATGTTCTGGAAAGGCGAGGCACTTCTGGGTAACCTCAGTTCTTCTTTAACCGTTCTTTTTGCCATGGGTGAATTAACGAGTGGTGCTTTTTCATCACTTGTGTTCAAGCCTGCTGACTGGGGCAGAGTAAAAGGAGCAACTGCCCTGGTGCCCAGCGATTTGAAAGGGCTCAGAGTTCCCAGCACCACCACCATTATTGCAGCAATGATAGTGGCCAGAGCCTGAAGCTCTTTAAATCACCATCAGAGCACAGTGCTGCAGGCTGGCGTTGGGGGTGGGGAGGGTGGGCTTCCCTGCCCCTTCCGGAAATGCCAAGCTCCCCTTCTCCCCACACCTTGCCCAGGGGCTCAGCAAGTCTGTCAGCCTCTCTGCTTGTGTTGTTGAATCAGCAGTCAGATTCATAGCAAACTACATATCATATTGACTAACACTTATCCAGTATTCATAGGATTAAGTTTGCTGCAAATGATCTAGAAAGGGACTACTTCATTTAATTTCCTTTTTTCAGCAAAATGTAGACAATGGGAAAGGTTGGTGAAATCCAGAAGGTGACTAGATGTTACAGCCTCACCACATTGTTTCTTCAGAGCTACTTCAGTTTGAGCTTTACATCTTGTCTTGGGGTAGAAGCAGCAGTAAACCCCATATAGTATGTGGGAAAATATTATGTGGAGCTTTGTTGTGAAGAAGCTCAAGAGTACAACTGACCATGTCGGGATACTTGCCTCTTATGTGTGGAACAGTTTTACTGCACATTTAGGAACACTTGTGGGTGAGTTGCTGGGGCCTACAGACTTGACTTACCAGATTTCCAGTAGAAATCAACCCCAACTTTCTCTCTTTGGTGTCCATAATAGTAACATTTGGGTTTTTTCACCCGTCTGTAGCAACAAAGAAGAGAACGGGAAGCTCGAAGGCAACAAGAGCGTGAGCAGAGGCGAAGAGAACAGGAGGAGAAAAGGCGGCTAGAAGAAATGGAGAGGAGGCGTAAGGAAGAGGAAGAGAGGAGGAGAGCAGAGGAAGAAAAGAGGAGAGTGGAGAGAGAACAGGTGAGTCCATACTACAAGTGCATTAGGTTGGTTGTTCTGTTTTTTTAAAACATTAATTTAAATACAAAGGAAATAGCACTGAGGAGTCCAGCTGGTCTGTTTGTTGTCTTGACAAAAAAACACAGAAAAGTAGAACATGAAGCTCTGCTGGGATATAAAGTGACCTTCATGTTGCTTTCCAAGTGAAGTCTTAAATGTTGTCCACAGAAGGATCTGAATTAAATTTATACCTAGTGTTTAAAACTCACAGAAGAAGGAATCTGAACAAATACTGAAAATTGGTTCTTGATTCTCCTTGTTGAACAGTAGCTCTTACGAGATGAGCCAGGTCCAGAAGACTGAAAGAAAGATAGAGGCACATTATTTGTAATGTTTTGGCATGCTGGATGAGTTAAGACAAAAGCTTATTTTGGGGGGAGGGAGAGGGGCAGGGAGGAGAGAAAGCGGGGGTGGGGAGAGGAGGAAAGGAAATCCTCAGGTTCATGTATGACAATTTGGACAACAAATAGAATAGTTTATGTACCGCGAATGTGAGGTATATAAACTATTAAAGCACAAGTGAGATCTTTCAAACCTTGTGTCATTCAGCTATGGTACTTATACATGAAATCTGCACACACAAAAATCCTTTATATATTTTAATTGGGGTGGTAATTACTTTGTGTGCTCTTTAATATTCATTCCAAGTAAAGGGCCCAATCCTCCTCCTACAGATGTCAATGCCAAAATTCCCAATAACTTCAGTGGGAGCAGTATTTGGCCAGAAATATTTAATGTCTGCTTAAAGATGTTGTACTTACATTATGAACTTTTGCCCTTCTGAATGCAATGGGCTTCTTGTTTTAAGATGTTTTGGAACAATGGGGCACAAAATAACAGGTGAGCCTACGGGGATGTATGAATGAAGAGTAATTTGCTTGTAGGCAGATGCCTTTTATCCCAAATAGCAGCTTAAAATGTTTAGATGCTAATTACGAAGACACAAAAATGTAGTGGCATGATGGCAAACTTTTAGCTGAAACAGTCAGATTGTGCTGCTACACATATTAAAGAAATGTGATGTATTTTCTTCTATATTTTTCTGAACCTAACCAGTGGACATGTCAGGGTGCCTGTGATAAGCTAGTGTACATCATTGATCTATCGTCAGAATTTTCTGTAGCTCTTGTCTCCATAGCACTGACCCATTAATTTCTTTATGCATACACTGTACATGTGTGTGTGCGTGTGTGTGTTTGTGTATGTTGCACGCATGCATATATTGCATACTTTCATTACTGCATGATAGGATGTTATGTGCTTGGATAGGGTCCTTCATAGTTACAGTTGTTATAGGGGGCCAGGTGAAGGAGAGGTAATTGTATTCGCTTTTGACATCTTGATTTAGGTTTAACTATGGCTAGGTCACCATAGAAAGCGAGTTTGGTCTAAAATCTGTTTCCTAGTGGATGTTTGTTTGTGTCATAACCATCGCATAATTCAGCAAGATTGGCAGTGTTTGCTCAGGAGAGTCTTTTGATTGGGCTACTAGGGGAGATGGCAGGTCAGGTGTGAACTGCATTTAGCAGAGCCTCTGTGGGGAAGCTTGCACAAGGTCTGCCTATACTAAGCCTGGCTCTTGCTGTTGCTAACTGTTCATTACACAAGTGTGAAAAACTAATTTTTAATAAAACTTGCATGTGATTTGTGTTGGCTGTATTGAGTAAGACTTGCTGTGTTTAACTCTTAAAACTTTGTAAGTGCATTTGCTTCTTTTGAAACCACTTTCAAAACACTTAAACAAGCGATGGCCCGTGCCCTGAATATCGCAGTAGTCCAAACCAGATTACGTCAGCCAACCAAGAATTTTAGATTATAGGGTTTTCTAAATTGTTCTTGAGGCATTAATCCAGCACTAAGGGAATTTATTACTAAAGATGACTGGGAAACTAGCTCGTGGTGTTCCACTCAGGTGGTTCTGATGCATTCCTTTTGAATAAATTTATTGCTGGGTAATTTCTATGTGACAGGAGTATATCAGGCGACAGCTAGAAGAGGAGCAGCGGCACTTGGAAATTCTTCAGCAGCAGCTGCTCCAGGAGCAGGCCATGTTACTGGTAAAGCACTGTATCTGTTTTGTTCAGTAGCTATAGGATTCATTCATCTGGTCAGTCCTAGGCTTCCCTTAGCGGGACACAGCTGCACTAACTGTATGAACAATGGAGCTTGATTAAAAGGCCATTTTATGCTGGCGCAGTGGGCTGACAGGCACATATGAGAAGTACTGTATGGTCATACTGCTTTCAGTGCAGCAAGAGGAGGAGCTATGTTAACGTTGAACAGTTTTGGTTTGGTGGTCGAGTTTTTGAACAGACCTTGGCATTCAGTGAAGAACTAGAGTGCTTATGCTGCAGATCAAAAGCACGATATGTAAATCAACCCCAGGATACAATGGCCCAGTGTTGTTCCAAATCATTGTGTTGTGAACATTATAGTGGATTTACTTTAAAATAACTTTGTATTAAAATACATTTTGTGGTAGCTCTCCAGTTCCATTAAGGTTAGCAACACACTGAACTTTCACAACAGGAAACACACATACGATTTTGGTCCACCTTAGTTCTCCATACCTTCCACTTAAGGAAAAAAAAATGAATTCAATTTAATGGGCTGGAGAGGGACATGTCTTCCATAAGTTCAGTGTCACATCTTGAATTACTCACACGTTTTCTCAAAGGAATACAGATGGCGAGAGATGGAGGAGCATCGACAAGCAGAAAGACTACAGCGCCAGTTGCAACAGGAGCAAGCGTATCTCCTGTCACTGCAGCACGATCATAGGCGGCAGCAGCAGCAGCAGCAGGAAAGGAATAAACAAAGCTATCATATCTCTGAGCCTAAATCCCAGTATGAACCTACTGAAAGAGCACGTGAGGTAACTTTCGCTCTTTGATATTATTCTCATTATGTGCTCCGCTGTCCTCAGTGATCAAACATCTTGACAGCTGTGGTTCTGTTATAACAGGGCTCAAAAGAGTTGGAAGCCAAAGAATCAAACTGAAGTAAGATTTTTAAATCAGCTAGGGTACATACATCTGCACAGCTGAAAATAAAACAAACAAAAAACAACCCCGCAGCAGAGAGCCTCAGCGCCCAGGACAACTGACCCAGGCTAGTACCGCAGAGTTAAAATGAGCAGAATGAATGTTCTGGCTCAGGCTGGGTCTACATGCTTGGAGGTCCAGGGAGGCTTACAAATAAAGGTTGAAAAGAAAACTTTCCACAGCGGGCCATGGTGAAAACTGATTTCAAGTCCATTAAATCAGAATAGTTTCACCTCCTTGGTATTAGGCTTGTATTTTTGTCATAAAAGCCGCACCTCTTCAAGTGCCTGTCCATGCTATGGGGGGGGGGGGGGGGGGGGGGGGGGGGCGGAAGTGTTGCATGTGCTTCATGCAGCTGGAGTTGCAGAATTCTTGCAAGTAGCATCTGCTGGTCTGTGTGTGTGGCCTGGCCTTCCTTGTAAAGGTCCTTCAAATAAAGGGCAGAACAGACCAGTTACCTCTCCAGTTCCTTCTCACCACTGCACGAACTTGGTTGGACTCCAATGTTGGTAGCTCTCCTTGTGATTTCTTGGGTCTGTAAATATTTCAAAGATTGCTTTAGTGTTCCTTGTGTATTGCTCTTTACAGTTAGTATGTTTTTAATAGTTTTATTAACCAAAGCTTTTTCTGTCTAGTTAGATTCTCTCCCTCCCTCCCTCCCTCCCTCCTCGTTATAGGTATTGGACTATTTCATGGAGAAAGCTGTGAGGCCACAATTGGATTCAGGTTGAGAGACTGTAAGTATCTTGGCCTGAATCAACACGGAGTGTGCCTCGGTCACGAGATCCAACTGTATTGCAGGGCAGTCACACCCACAAACACCCTGTTGGGAAGGCAGAAAACATTCAGTATAAGAGCAAGCCTCCCTCTAAGTGTGTTTGAAAGGCAACCAACACAGCTCTGCCTAAATTGAGGAAATCTGCTTGTTCAACCCCTATGGGCTTTTACTGCTGGTTGTACCATCACTATCACTCATTCACTCTAGCCACACGAAACCTACCTCCTCTGACCCTTTTGGCACTAGTGGCTCGTACCCCTTGCTTATGGACAGTTAAAGACTTATACTACATAAGAAGACTTCTTTGCTCTTCCCAAGCTTCAATTTTCCCACGGTGCCAGGACCTTCTCTCAGAGGATGTTACTGTTTACAGAAATCTATCCCCTCTTCCCAGCGGGGCCTTTCCTCTCTCAAAACTGTTGGTACCATCATTGGCTCAGGAGCCTTTCTTCTCTTCCTTGGGAGAATCTGAACCACCAGAGGAGCTACTGTCTTCTCTTCTATGACGCATTAGTTCAGACAGGTGGTCCAGAGCCTCCTTGTACCAATCTCTCTACCTTGGCATTTGCCTCTTGTTGTGGGAGGCCCCCACAATCCTTTCTTGACGTAGTGTACTGGCTATCCTGGGGAGCTGGGACACACATGCCAGATAAAACAGAGCCTATGCTTTCTGCCATTGAGTCACTGCACCATTCCACTCCTGAGGGAACAGTCAAGTGTTTCCTCCTGGCCCTTTAGAGAACCAGTTCTGCTACTACCAACAAAACTGTTAACTTCAGCTCCTGATGAAACAGTCACTCTGGCATCGCCATTCCCTCCAGATGACTATAAATAGTTTAAGGTTTATTGCAAAAGATAATAGAGGAATTCCACATCTCCAGGAGGTTCAGGTCCCTCAACACAAACTCCAGGATATCCTGCAAGCCAGACCAGACCAGTCAAAGAGCAGTTCCCAGTTAATGAAGCGAGTCTGAAAGCTGCCAGAGCGGTCAGGCATACATCAGCCACATATACCTCAACTCACAAGAGGACTAAGAAACACTATTTCATTCCAGCGAAGGGAGTGGAATTTCTGTTCTGAACTAAACTCTTTGGTTGTACAGGCATCTAGACAGCATTATCTTAAATCCTCTCCTTTTGACAAGGAGACTAAATATCTTCTTGGGAAGAAAATAGTTAACAGTGACTGAGAGTTCTCTATATGAAACTGAAGGCTAGAAAAGGACTAAGTACAGCTATCCAAATGATTCCAAATTCACACAGGCTTAGTGGACAAACTACCACAGCTAGATAGAGCTTACCTCCAGGCTCTTACTGCAGAATATAAGCTGGCCAGAATCACACTTGAATCATTGGTGGATGCACCAGATACCATGCACTGTGAATCATGCCCACATGCTTCAGGATTTCCCAAGGAAGTCCAAAACACTGTGGCGTACTTGCCCTTTTGATGAAACCCAACTTAGAGTGAGAAGATGATGAGTCCTTGCATACTTGAGAAGACTCCAGGGCCACCCTTCACTGAGGCATATATACACCTCTTCCCAAAAGGAAATATCCTCCACAGCCATACAGACCTTTACTGGCATCTTAATAATTTTATTTCCTGCCATCATATGACCTTCCTTGTGAGAGAGAGGGTACAGAAGACTCATTTTCCTGCATGTGCTATGTCTGCAGCAACATCTCAATCCCGTCCCCCGGTGAAAAGGTATTTTTGAGAGGAGTTCAAGAGCTGTAAACCATTAATGATGCCACGGGTAATCCTCACAACCCCTTTGGGGGTCATGTAGAACTCAATTCCCAAACTGGACTGCTATGACATCCTGGTAGAAGATCAAATTTATTTCCCTACTCCTCCAAAACCCATATTCCTGTCCTCCTTTGGGACCATATGGCTTCTCCAGCAAGGAGCAATAGTGCGCACAGTTCTTCAATGCCTAGGAAAAGGTTTTTATGGTACATATTTCTAATCCACAGAAAAGAGGAAGATTTGAGACCTGTCATGGATCTCTGTAATCCCAACAGCTTTATTCATTAGCTGAAATTTCAGATAGTCACTCTGACATCAGAAATCCCAACCACAGAAAAAGACTTTTGGCCTCTAAATACGAGACACTCACTTTCAGTGGATATTCAGCCCACCCACCCGTAAGCTGGGCCCTGGTACCTACAAACACATTCATCCTTTCCTTTACCCCCAGGACTTTCACCAATGTCTTTCTGGTAGTAGCAGCTCATTTCACATGAAACGGCTTCGCTATCTTACCCATCTTGACGTTGGTCTTCTCATTGCTGAGAACATATCAGAAAGCCTAGGAGTCAATTAATGCTTTGAGTTCTTTCTTCCTTAGGAGTCCTTGTGAAATTGAAGAAGTCTATACTCAGTCCGACACATATGAGAGACTTTATTGGGGCCTCCCTAGAGTCACTCATCACAAGAGCTTATCTACCACCGGACAAGTTTTGCACCATGAGTACTCTGATAGATCACGTTAAGCACAACCCTGTAGCTCCAAGCAGAACTTTGCATTGCATATGGCTTCATATTCATAAGTTACCCCGTTTGCCAGATTCCATCTATGATGCTTTCCGGCATAGATCCTGTGTATTCACCAACCAATGACAGCACGAATACCCTGGATTACAATGCCTTCCAGAGTCATGCTTTCTCTGATGTAGTGGAAAGTTCCTCATTGAGTATGTGTGGGTGTCTGCTTCGCCAGACAAGGTGATCATTACAGACCATGGCACAGGGTATTTGGGTACCCCCGGAGGACAGGATGTATGTCAACCTTCTGGAACTTGAGCCGAAATCTGCAAAAGAAATAGATCAATCAAGCTGCCGCCCTGGTCTCCTATCAGCACTTTCAAGGAACACTGCAGGTTTGGTCTCTGGTCTTCTGCAGCAGATCCTTTGGCAGGAAGGTATGCCAAGCAGTGATTCCAAAACAGATTAATACATCTAATTTTAGGGAAGTGAAAGAACATTTCTCATCTATCGATCTTCCCTCTCCCTCCCTACAAACTTTTTCCTTAGTGTCTACTTTGTTCCAGTTTTCATAGACTAGGGAGAGTTAAAGATCCACACTAGAAACTTGGATCACCTAATTTCCTTTCTGGGGCTGACCCCTCTTCCGGTTGCTGTCAGGCAAAATAAGTTCTCCAGCCTCTATTTGTAGGATCCATATGTATAGTTAACATAGATAAGCTAATGGTGCAGTTCTGTTTGTTCTACTAAATCAGACAGTTGTGCTGCGCTAGAGCTTTAGAAGTACTCACCAGGCATGAGAGCAGAAGTACTGTCATCGAACACTAAAGCTTTATGTTCAAATCTGACACTCCCTCCTGTATTTGCAAGAAGAGAGGTGCAGTCCAAATATTTTGGGTTGTAAATTCTGAGATGTAAATCTATTGGGTAAATAATCTTTCACAGATTCTTTCTTTTAGTTAGAACTAATATCTGTGTGTGTAATGTGGAACACGTTTTTTATGATATAAAGATAATGGCTTTATTTTAATTTATCGTACTGGCTGAGAAAAAAACACTGTTGATCAGTAAATTACTCTTTTAAAATGGAGTATCATAACCAGTATTGCCATCTATTGCAATTGTATCAGTTTGGGTGTGTTTTTGGAAACCTGATGAAAGGCTGCACGTTCTTAATCTTCCTTTACTCAAAATGACCACCATCTCCAATTTCTGTCATTGGGTCTATAGCCAGCGAGATGGCCACCATTTTCCTACAGACTATCTGCCTGTGAAAGTGAAGCTGCTCTTAATAAAGCTGGCTGCCATTCTTCCCCTACCCCTACCTGAAGCTATGTCCACAAGCAAAATGATGGTTCAGGGAGCTGGTCAGGATACTGACCGAGACACACAGCAGAGACTCTGTGAAAGGTGTATGAGGAGAGGGAGAGGAAGCAGGAGGCAGATTTAGGGGTTTTGGGGAGGTGGGATATAAGGGTCTCTGCTGTGTAGAGGATTCCAGAGCAGGGCGAGGCATGGCAGGAATTGGTAGAGGAGGGGGAAGGGTTACTTCTTGCAAGAGGCTAAAACAATCACATATTGTGACATCGAATATATGAAAAATTGATACAAGTTTAACATTTTTAATATGCATCTGTATTGCATCGACGCTAAAAGCATGTAAGTTTTATGCACAGGTGTGATGGCTGATGCGTGAATTAGGCCAGCAGTTCTCAAACTATGTACCATCTAGTCCTCCTTTTATCAAAGGAAATAAATCAGGAGAGGAGAGACTAAAGGTCCCACCAGGAAATGAATGGCGGTTTCCCTATGTTAAGAGGGAGAAGAAGATAAGGGGGAGTTCTCTGTCTGAGTAGTTAAGAAAAGGCATGCATCTCTGTGTGCTCTAAAAGGCTGGTGTTCTAACCTAAAATTATCTCTCAGACATTAATAGAGGAGTAGACAAAAGACAGACTAAAAGATGTAATTTGATGGTTTTTATGTCTGGAAAAATTACGATCTCTTAAGGTAGACAAATCTGTTTCAACAGTTTTTCACTGTCAAGGAATATCTTACTACTTCCACTGTGTCCTGGTACAGATTCCAGACTAGACTTGCCTTCTGTGTTGCTCCTGTTCATCCAGCATTTCACATAGCCAGGGAAAAAATTTTTTTCAATCTTAATGTGTGCTTGAAAAGAGAGATGGTTGCTCTCTTTTCCCTACAGTACTTCACTTCATTGACTACTAGTTTTAACTTGCATTGACTACTAGTTTTAACTTGCTTTAATTTTGGTTTAGGTGGAGGATAGATTTAGAAAAACTAATCAGGGCTCCCCTGAAGCACAGTCTAAACAGACGGGCAAAGTGTTGGAGCCACCAGTGCCTTCAAGATCAGAGTCCTTTTCCAATGGAAACTCAGAGCCTGTCCAGTCTGCACTGCAAAGGCCAATGGAACCCCAGGTAAAAACAGAAAATCTTGAAGGGGGTAGAAGAAACTTAGAGGCCCTGATACATTTCACTTTTAGGTTTGAAAGTCTTGGTGTATAAACATACATATTTAAAGTATATTATTGCTTTGCAGAGTGACTTACTCAACAGATCTGTGCCCTGTATGTGTTCAGAGTCATACCTGCTTATTTTAGTGATGGGCATCTGGGTTTTATTGCTTTTTTTACTTCTCATCAGAGCCAGCCTACCTAAGAGAGTTAGCTGCATTCTGTCACTGCCTGTACATCAGCAGAATGGTTGTCTTCATTCTTGTCAAACTTAAAGTGAGGTTGCACAGGTGATGATTTGGTCCAGATAGTCGTTTATTACTGGAAAGTCTTTTATTACTGGATGTGCAGAAAGGAAATAACCAAGCTTGACTTTTACATCCCTGTAGAAATTACTAACTGGATTCAAGAACGGCTGATTGTCTTGGTTGTCTTGTTTCCTAAAGAATCTCTCAATTTTGAGAGCCTGTTTTTTATAGAGTTTAGAGTATGAACGTTGGGGAAAAAAAATACAGGCTGGATTTTACAAAAAGCTTTTATTTATAATTTAATTACATTGATTAAATTAAACTTGGCATGCAATTTCTGTGCCCGTGCAAAAAGTTTTGTAACACATAAAAATCTTTCCTTTTGATAACCCACAAATCTTTAATTGCAGTGAAAACTCAGACTGTCCTTGCTAACCTTGTTGTGACTAGCTATTGCAAATGTTTGGGGTAACTGCAAAATCTGAACAGAGGGAGAATGGGAGGAATTGTAACAAAATTTCATTTTCAACTCAAAGTTTCCTGATTTTGGGGGGGGAAGGAGGGGGGGGAAGTTTCCAATAGTATTTGACAGTCTTGGACTTGTGTGTGATAACTTTATAACCATCTCAAGAATTTCTGAATTCCTGCTTTTGACTTGTACTCATATGAATCCATCTCTTGCACAGCTGTGTGTAATAAAAACAATTCAGTAATAAACTTGTAATAATCAAATATAGGCACCTTCATAAAATTAAGGGTAAATGTTAACTAGTGTTTAATGAGTAGGTGAAGAAAATATGTCCTGGAGTTGTGATCTTATGTGAAAAGGGTTGCCTCCTAATCAATTTCAGAAAGCATTTTTCAAACAAATGGCTTACTGAGCTCATCACTGAGAAGGGAATGAGATAGAGGGTCAATTTGAGACTTACATATAGATCTGCTAATGAGGTTAAACTGTGGAGTTGCTACTGTGCCTCTATTGTGTATGTGTTTGCATGTACAGCATATGATATATGGAGTATGTATAATATGCATTATGAATACTACATAATGTGTAATATACATACATAGGATTGAAATATATATTATGTATATAGAAAATACTAAAATGACTAAAGGAATAAAGACCTTTGTTTTATGATCTTCCTTCAAAAGTTTTGTGTTGTCTAGTAAATTTAAGATGTTAGTTACAGCATAAATCCGAATATATTTAGATTTGCACATTTGACAGTGTTCCTAACTTCACGGATTTCTTCACTTCGATGTCTACTTCAAATTGCCCGTCCAATATTGCTGCTATCTGAGACCTGATCAAAGTCCAATGAAGCCAGTGGAAAGGCTCCTGTTGATTTCATTGGACTCTGAATCAGGCCTCCAATGTAGATCTTAGGTTAATTTTTTTGTTCTGGTTACTAATGTATGTGTATTTGGAGAGCATACCTCACCAAAATGCATACATGTTGTATTTTCAGTCTGTTATGTTCTCTGGGCACCTTCCTTGCTTTTTGATTCCACCTCACGCTTGCCTTATGCCATAACCAATTTGTCTCTTCCTACCCACTCGCCTTTATTCTGTTTAAAAAACCAGTTGTACAGAGCGCATTGAATGTTTTATGTTTTGTTTTTTTGTAAGGTACAGTGGTCCCATCTGGCATCTCTCAAGAACAATGTTTCCCCTGTCTCGCGATCCCATTCCTTCAGTGACCCTTCTCCTAAATTTGCACATCACCATCTTCGTTCTCAGGACCCATATCTACCTTCACGCAGTGAAGTGCTAAATCAGAGTTCTGACTCTAAGTCGGAGGTACCTGACCCCACTCAAAAGGCTTGGGCTAGATCAGACAGTGACGAGGTGCCTCCAAGGGTAAGGAGTAGAAAGACAGAATTGTGCTACTTTTTCTTCTTCTTCTTCTTTAATTTGAAGAGTGTGATCGTTTAGGCCCCAGAAAAGCCAGGCCCACAGAGCAGTGTCATTACTGGGCAACATATTTTGGAAGGGAGTTTATACTGTAGATATCTAGTCAATTGCCCCATGACAACATGTTTAAAAAAAAGAATTACAATCTGATGAACATTCCAAGTATTTACACACTATGGCTCTTGCAGAGAAGGAAATTATTATGCAAAGTTAACAAATCATTACAGTATTCAGGGAATAATTTAAAACATCCCTGGCATGATAACTTAAAGTTAAAAGTTTATTTTCTTCTACTTCTGGTTGGCAGACCAAGCTGTAAATCGTGAACATAATTAATGTTTAGATGGAACTAAACAAAAAAGAAACATTCAATATTTTTCCCCCTTCCACTTGGGATTTGCTTCTTCTGAGTATGTTCTTGCTTCCCACCAATCTTTGCGTCCTGCTAATCCATTACCAGGCATTTGTTTGGTTCCTTTGAGCTTATTTTCCTAATCCTCATGCTATTTCAGCCAATTGCTTTGTGTTGTCCCTTGCTTCAGTGAAAATACCATATTCTTTAAAAGAATGTCTCAGTAGTCTGGGATAAGGCATGTATGTTTGTATGGTAGCTATTTAGGCATGTTAGTCTAAACTTTCAGTTTTTTACAGTATCCAAACAGCAACCCACCTAAATTAATTCATTTGTTTTGGGGTTTTTTTTGTTTTTCTTTCATTTTGTTCAATTATACTGACTTGACTTAGAATAATGTTATTCAGAATATATGTGCTGTGGGAGGAGACTTTTTTAATTTTTTCCCCTTTTTCCTCATGAATTTTTACTGTTTCTTGTTTCATCCAAGGTACCTGTGAGAACAACATCCAGGTCTCCCGTCCTGTCTCGTCGAGATTCTCCACTGCAGGGCAGTGGGCAGCAAAATAATCAAGCAGGGCAAAGAAACTCCACGAGGTTTGTTCATAAGCCCAAATCACCCTATCTCTCTTGTTCTGTAAGGGAAAGCTTAGATGGAAGCCAGGGAAAAGATCCAAGGCATTATCCCTCCGATGTGAAGGAAGAAGGAAAGTGCATCCATTCTTTCTTAACAGTTAAGGTTGAGTTTCTTTGGCACTAAATAGTTCAATAAAGCCTAATTAAACTTCTTCCTGCATCTTTGAAGGGGCTGTTTAAGTCTTGTGGTATGTCGCCTTAACATTTAGAAAAAAGGGGCCAATCGTGCAAACGCTTGGTATCCAGTTTTGTACTGAGTGCTGCAAAACCGGACCCCTTGTGTTGCAGTGGGAGTTTTTCCCAGGAGTAAGCACAGTGCCCAGTAGTAAGTATTTACAGGGTCCAGGGTTAAAAGGAACCCAGCGGCTTTTCAGTTCTCAGATATTGTATTGTTGTATAACCAGCCCTCAAACAAAAAGAAGCACAAAAAACGCATCTGTTTAATTTTTATTTATTTACTTATTTTTGTAAAAGATTGGTTTTTCTGGTAATAAGATGGCTAGTATGGCTGCAGTAGAGGATTTTAATTGCTTTGAAAGCCCTAAGCACAAGGATTAGTACACTCCATCCGATCAGTCATTGATAAAATAGTGATGAATGAGCAAGCTTGATTGTAAGTATAAGATCTGATATCTGAAATTAAAGTTGACAAATGCACTTTCCTTGAGACAGCAACATAGAGCCTCGTCTGCTATGGGAAAGGGTTGAGAAACTCGTGCCGAGACCAGGCAGCGGCAGTTCCTCTGGCTCAAGTAACTCCAGCTCCCAGCCGGGCTCCCATCCTGGATCTCAGAGTGGCTCTGGTGAACGATTCCGAATGAGATGTAAGTCTCCTCCTTTTCCTTCCTTTCAGATTCCTAGATTAATCTGTGATGTTTGGATTGTGCAGCAGCTAATAATAACAAAGACTCTTCCCTTAAAAGGAATTTGAATTTAAAGTATCAGTCTGGGAGGTTTTGATCCTATGTAAGTCCCATCCCTTTTCATAGCCTGCGTTTTAAGAAGCTTGTTGGTAAAGAAATCTTCAAGAGTAGGTTTTAGCCTCTTTCTCCAATTCAGATTCAAGTATAGTTGTATTCACTCATGTACAGGACAAATTACATGACTAAGTCCATTCCTTTTCATATACAAAGTTTGCCCTAATTTTCTTCATTTGTATGAGCATCTCATATTTTTTGTTCATTGCACAGTAACTCTGTCCATGAGCAGAACGACAGACATTATTTTCCAGTGCCAGATTTATTGGCATTTTAATTATTTTTTATCTCGTTTTTTTTTCCCAAATGTCAAGATGTCATATTTCCTTTTGACCTAGGATAATTTTTTTAATATGAGAAGGGGTGTGAAAAAAACTACAAAAATTATATCTGAAAAGCAATCCCTGCCTCTCTCTGTACACAGACAGCAAAAGTAGAAAAGGTTCATGATAACTTTTTGGATTGAGCAGGACACTGCTGCTGTGTAGTGTTAGAGCAGTGTCTCTTAAAATTTTTAAGACCGAGGAACACCAAACAATAGTTTTTTCTTAATGAGGAACACCAAGGATTTTTTGTTAAGTCCATTCCCTCTCCTCCTCCTCCCCTCCCCCAAAAAAAGTCCTAGGGCGGGGGTGTGTGTGAAAGGTTGGGGGGAAGTTATTGGGGGGGGGGGGGGGGGGGGAAGTCGCTTGCCCCTTTAAGGGTGGCCATTTTGAAATCTCTTGTTCTCCGCGGCACACCTCTGACTGCCTTGCGGCACACTGGTGTGCTGCAGAACACAGTTTAAGAAACACTGTGTTAGAGCATATTCAGCTGTATCATTGTAAGGCATGCTATAGAGGTGGCTAAAAGAAAAGGAGCTTGGAATGAAATAAGTGTGTGGAAACCCCAGAATGCTTAGTGTTGCATACTATTAACTCTTTGAACGGTTGAGATTGAGCTAATGGGCTGCGCTCAGACTGGCTTCTAGTTTTGCCATGGGAATATGGTGACTATTCCCTGACAGAGGCAGAGAAACATAAGGGAGATTGAGAGGATTTGGGTCTTTTCTACAGTGTGTATCTACCCCGGTTATAGACATTGATAGCAAGCCAGGAATGTTGCTAGCATGGTATAGATTGTTAGAAGCAGATCATCAGTGGTGGAGATGACCTGTGACACATAAGTCAGGCTACATGATTTGATGGTCCCTTCTGGCATTAAGCTCCATGGCTCTGACTCTTTAGAAGGGGTAAAAGTTCTACCTTGTACCATTTTAGCTCCCAGTCTGTTTCCTTTTGTATGAAATCCCCCAGATCAGGGCAAACAAGTTTTTCAGAAGTAAATGTGAAGAGAATTTAATGATAGGAAGTCTCATGGAGCAATACAGTTTACCTCCGCCTGAATATCAGATCCCTAGTATAGATAGGCAAAGCTGCTGTATGTAAGTTACGTGCCTCTTTCCATGTTTTCAATCACTGGTAAGATGCACCAGTGCAAATCACAGCTGCTTGTGGCATTTCCTGTGCCACTAGAGTTTTGCATGGGTGCAGGTAAACTTGCAGCTGCCCCCTGTGGCAGAAATAACCAGTATAGATGAGGCCTTTTCATTTCTGCCATCACAGAAATAAAAAATTCCTAACTGAACAACCCTTCTTTTTGTGTGTTCTGGGGGTCTTGATGCATGTGTAGCATCATCCAAATCTGAAGGTTCACCATCTCAACGTCATGAAAATGCATCCAAAAAACCTGAAGAAAAGAAGGAAGTCCTCAGACCCAGCAAGCCTGCTGTAAGTTAAATATATCTGTGCTGTCTATCTGATTTTTCATTTAGTGTTAGATAGGTCCATTACAAATACTTTCATAGTAGCCCCAACCACTGAAAGTGAATTAGAGATTGTTTGGCAGTAGCATATTATGAAGTGTTAAACATTTAAATACGCTTTATTTGTGCTTGAATTTATTTTTATTTTCTCATTTTTTCCCCCCTTTCAATCCTCTCCTTCTGTCCTACATATTCTTCCTGTGACTGGACCAATGATGATTCATATGACCCAACTGTACTGTTGCTGTGCCCCATGGTGCAGGGAGAAGTGGTAAGCACTCAGCTGTTACAATCAAACGGCACAGCGCACATTTTTAGTTTTTGCCATTATTATAATGACATATTGTGCCTTTGGTGACCAAGAGGTCAGCGTAAATAATTCCAATGGTTCTATCTGAATCCCAGTCTATGAATCTGTTGTTTGTTCTTGTATTGCCCTAGCACTCAAGTGCTCCATCAAATGAAAGGAAGATGGTGGCTCGCACTGCGTCAGTTTATAAACAAAAGTGAAGTATTTTTTACAAACTGAACAAGCAACTCAGTAAATTTTAGGCTGTCTTACAACTTTGCTGTCCATATTTCCCTGCCGTGTAGCTTGTCTGTCTGCAGAACAGTTGGGGAGGGCAACTGATGGGCTCCTTGAAAAAATGTATTTTAGTGTGTGCATTGCTCTAGCGAATTCTAGTGGGAGGGAGAGGAGGCAAAGACCCACCTAGACTTAAATTTCTAGGTTTTTGTTGTTTGATATACCAGTGAAACACAAAGAAATCAGTAAACCAACAAAAAGACCCTGTTTCTGGGAACTAAGGAAGTGCAGCAGCAAACAAAACAATATCAGTCCCTGCAGCTGTGTTACTGATATGCTGCCTCCCTCCTATCCAGTCTGCAGCTTCACTGTTGAATTTCATATCCCCCCCGTGTCTCCTCCTTGTTAGGATTTAACTGCCTTGGCTAAGGAATTGCGAGCTGTAGAGGATGTGCGACCTCCTCACAAAGTGACAGATTATTCATCGTCCAGTGAAGAGTCCGGGACGACAGATGAGGAGGATGACGATATGGAACAAGAAGGAGCTGATGAATCTACATCTGGGCCAGAAGATGCCAGAGCTGTGTTAGTTATTCTGTGATTTTTCTAGTTTGTGTGGCTGAGGGGAAAAAAACCTCAATGTATATTGCTTTCATTAGCTCTCTTTTTTTTATCAATACAGTATTCAGGAATCTACCATGGGAAGCAAGACTAAGAGGGAAGAACAACTGAAGGGAGTTGGCAGTTTTTGAAAGGGACATTATTAAAGGCCCAAAAGCAAACTATTCCACGGCATAGGAAAGATAGAAACTATGGCAAGAGACCACTTTGGCTTAACCAGGAGATGTTACGTAATCTAAAAATAAAAAGGAGTCGTATAAAAAGTGGAAACTAGGTCAAATTACCAAGAATGAATATAGGCAAATAATGCAAATATGGAGGGGCAAGATTAGAAAGGCAAAGGCACAAAATGAGCTCAGTCCAGCTAGAGACATAAAGGGTAACAAGAAGAGCTTGTGCAAATATATTAGAAGCAAGAGGAAGACCAAGGACAGGGTAGGCCCATTGCTCAGTGAAGAGGGAGAAACAATAAGAGGAAACCTGGAAATGGCAGAGGTGCTTAATGACTTCTTTGTTTCGGTTTTCGTCAAGAAGTTTGATGGTGACAGGATGACTAACATAATGAATGCTAGTGGAAATGGGTTTGATTTTAGAAGTTAAAATAAAAAAAGAACTAGTTAAAAATTACTTAGAAAAGTTAGGTGTCTGCAAGTCACCAGGGCCTGATGAAATGCATCCTAGAATACTCAAGCAGCTGATAGAGGAGGTATCTGAGCATTTAGCCATCATCTTTGAAAAATCATGGAAGTTGGGAGATATTCCAGAAGACTGGAAAAGGGTAAATATAGTACCCATCTATAAAAAGGGAAATAAGAATAACCCAGGAAACCACAGACCAATTAGTTTAACTTCTGTGCCAGGGTGGATAATGAAGCGAATAATTAAGGAATTTATCTGCAGACATCTGGAAGATCATGTGATAGGTAACAGCCAGCATGGATTTGTGAAGAACAAATCATTATCAAACCAATCTGATAGCTTTCTTTGATAAAATAACATGTCTTGGGAATAAGGGAGAAGTGGTGGATGTGGTATACCTAGACTTTACTAAAGCATTTGATACGGTCTCACATGACGTTCTTATTAATAAACTAGGGAAATACAACCTACTGGGGCTACTGTAAGATGGGTGCATAACTGACTGGATAACCGTTCTCGGAGAATAGTTATTACTGGTTCAGAGTCGTGCTGGAAGGGATAACAAGTGCAGTTCTGCAGGTTCTGTTCAATATCTTCTTTGTGACCGGTTTTGTTCAATATCTTCATCAACAATTTAGATATTAGCATAGAGAATATGCTTATTAAATTGATACCGAACTGGGACGGGTCACAACAACTTTGGAGGATAGGGTCATAATTCAAAATGATCTGGACAAACTGGAGAAATGGTTGAGGTAAATAGAGCGAAGTATAATAAGGACAAATGCTAAGTACTCCACTTAGGAAGGAACAATCCATTTCACACATACAGACCGGGAAGTGACTGCCTAGGAAGGAGTACTGCTGAAAGGGATCTAGGGGTCCTAGTGGACCACAAGCTAAATATGAATCAGCAGTGTGACACTGTTGCAAAAAAACCTAACATGATTCTGTGATTCATTAACAGGAGTGTTGTGAGCAAGACACAAAAAGTCATTCTTCCACTCTAGTCTGCTCTGATTAGGCCTCAATTGGCGTATTGTGTCCTGTTCTGGGCACATTTCAAGAAAGATGTGGAGAAATTGGAGAAGGTCCAGAGAAGAGCAACAAAAATGATTCAAGGTCTAGAGAACATGAGCTATGACGGAAGACTGTGAAAGAACTGGGCTTGTTTAGTTTGGAAGAGAGAAGATTGAGGGGAGGCATGATAGCAGTTTTCAAGTATCTAAAAGGGTGTCACAGGAAGGAGTGGGGAAAATTGTTCTCTTTGGCCTCTGATGATAGGACAAGAAGCAATGGGCTTAAACTGCAGCAAGAGAGGTTTAGGTTGGACATTAGGCAAAACTTCCTAACTGTCAGGGTGGTTAAACACTAGAATAAATTACCTAGGGAGGTTGTGGAATCTTCATCACTAGAGATATTCAAGAGCATGTTAGATAGGCATCTGTCAGGGATGATCTAGTAGGTGTTTGGCCCTACTATGAGGGCAGGGGACTAGACTCGATGATCTCTAGAAGTCACTTCCAGTTCTAGTATTGTATGAGTCTATGAAAAATACTTAGCAGTCAGCTAATACTCACATTTCCAAAACATATTGGTAACATCTTCAAAAATGTTGTGTTTTCCAAAGTGACTTTAGTCTAAGTCCCTTTGAAAATCAAGGCATAAGTGCCCAAATGGGACGTAAGTGCCTGTCATTTCAGCACCTTTTGAAAATTTTATTCTTTAAATCTTACTGATGTCTATCTTGTATTTCTAGAAGGCAAATTATAATGTGTGTTATTCCCGCCCCTCATTTGCGTTTTATAAAAGGTAAATAATTTTTAGCAATTTTACAATTTACTTGCTTCTTGGAGAACCTCTTCCTTGATGATTTATATCAATTTTCCGCTTTGGACGACTAAATAAAAGATCTATGACATGCGCTTGATACAAATACATGAAGACCGAGTTAAAACAAATATTATGGGGTGTTTTTATCCAAATTATTTCTTGCTTGGTGCTTAGGTCAACTCTGAACTTGAGCAATGGTGAAACAGAGTCGGTGAAAACCATGATTGTCCATGACGATGTGGAGAGTGAACCTGCTATGACACCTTCCAAGGAGGGAACTTTAATCGTCCGACAGGTATTGTGTTTCCTTACTGCACAGTGCTGTGCCTTTACTGTGATCATTAACCCACTTGCTCGTTCACTCATGCTGTTTTTACATTATATTTGTTGTCCATGTTTTCAAGAGCTAGAGGTAGCATATTTTGGATGAGCAGACATTAGATGCATGCAGAGAAGAGAGCAGTCTCCATCCCTTGCTGCTATTGTTTTGCATGCTTTGCCGTGACACCCATCATAGCATCATACAGAGTGTCTCAAAGTTTGTGTCAAAAAAGAGATAGAAAAGCTGCACTCAGAATAGAAAAGCTTAATCTGGTTTTATGACAGAACCAGACACTGGATCTCCGAATCAGACGGCTGTGGGGGGAAAAATGCTCAATTCCTTTAATGACTGTATGCCTAACATCAAGAACATACTAACAAAAAAGCAAGGTAGCAAACATTTGGTAAGGGGGCTGGGAGGGAACGCTGTAACATGCAGGGCTGTGACTGTGGATGGTTGTTTGTTTGGTTTCCTTCAATTTTGAAATGTTACTTTTTTATGATTGCGAAGATGATGCTTCCTTTTGTATTAAAACTAGCTCATCGGTTAATGAGTATGATAGCTCATAGGGCTTCCTCAGTAATCACATTGTTGGGTTTTGCAACTGAATGTCAGTTTTTAAATTGAACCCTACCATTTGCTAATTAAGATTTCATGGTGATAGGTTAAATAGCTAGATTAGGGAATTCACGAGATATTTCAAGTTCTGATTAGAACGTGACGGAAACTAGAATTAAATAAAATGATGGCAAACAACAAATATTGTGAGCTTTTCCCTGGAGTAGTGGTAGCACCATAGACTTACTGGCATGGTTATTCTGGTAAAGGAGCTGGCCTAGCAAGTGAATCAGATTAAGTGAGAGGCCCATGTCTGCTTGTCAGAGGTGCAGTATTTACTGACTTCTGGAAGCTCTGCACGCTTCTAACCCAGGCTTCAAGACTCAGGATATCGGTACATTTAAAAAAAAAGGAGTAGATAAAGCTGATAGGGATATAAGTCTTAAGCAGCACTTGAGCAAGACAAGTGTGCCTGTTTTTTCTACAGAGTACAGTTGACACAAAGCGTGCCAGCCATCATGAGAGCAATGGCTTTGCCGGTCGCATTCACCTCTTGCCAGATCTCTTACAGCAAAGCCATTCCTCCTCCACTTCTTCCACCTCCTCCTCCCCATCCTCCAGCCAGCCGACACCCATCATGTCCCCACAGACACCCCAGGACAAGCTAACTACTAATGAGGTATGTCTTGCACCACAGCTGGCTGCTTTCTTAGGGTTATTCCAGTATTACCTAATAGCTAGTTGGCAAAGGAACTCCAGCCAGTCTTCCCCTGCTTTTTTCTGTCACTTCTCTCCCACCCCCAAAATAACAAATTTCAGTTCTGTGTTAAAAGCCCTTAACTCTAGATCAGTTTTACCCCCAAACTTGCCAGTTTACTATTTTTGCTTTCCACAGTGAGTCATTAATTGCATGGCTTTTGTTTATATTAAGCTTGATTACTATATATTCAGACAAATATTTTTTTAAATTACTCTATTTTGGGAACAGGCAAGTTTCAAGGAATCTGCTGGGATTTTTAAAAGTAATTAAATAAAACTGGGTAATTTTGTGTTGATTTTACCATAAAAAAGGAGGAAATAACTAGGCATGTGCAAGTGACTCACTTGTACAAATTATCAGTAGAATATAGGAAGCTGGTTCCAGTTTAATTGAAGGATTTTACTTTTTGAAATTGCCACATGGGGTTGGTGAGCATTTCAGGAAAACTGGTTGGGGGGTACTAGTTTTTTGGAATGATGTAATACAGGAGCTCTTGAAGTTTTTAAAGCATAGGAGTACCATGAAAAAAAGACCATGGAAAAATGACTCCTGATTATTCTCCAAGTCTGCTGTCTGTCTCTATTTGGAGTCCTATATGAGGACTTTGCTGTTCCAGAATTTTACTCCTGTTATCTTTGCTGGCTCTGCAATGCATAGAGGGACTGTGTTACATTCTTGTAAGACACAACAGAGTTGTTCACTAAATCTCACTGATATGGTCAGTCCTTGTACTTTTGCAGCTCTTTAAAGGTGATGGGGATGCATAGGTGCAAATGAATTTATCTTCACATTCTGTTATGTTGGTGGCAAGGAATAAGAAGGAAAGAATCCAGCATGACTTTCAGTTTTTAGGTTGAACAGGCAGGACTGGCATTTAGAGAAAACATCTTTAGACTTGTAAACAAGTATGATGTGGAATCAACCAGCCAATGTAAATGTGTAACAACATGCTGCTGCTTCTCAGAATAGAACTGAACTTTAAACACACAGGTGCTTTGACATCAGTGCCAGGCTGAGGTATTCTGTGTACAGTTACAGAAGGACCCGAGTTAATAGTGATGCAGAATTTTCACAATGGGATTAAAAGCACTTGTGAAATGTATTGAACCATGTGGTAGCACGCATTCATTTTGTCACAGAAATGTAGTCAGGGTAATGCTTGTCATTCTTCATTTTCAGCTATGTTTCATTAGTCTTTTATCTTTCTAAAAATATATTGTCAGGTTATTTAGACCAGTTCAGGGATTAAAGGTTATACCTGTTCATCACTTTGTTCTAAACAACAAATCAGCAGGATTAAATCAATATAGTTCAAACTGAGTTTTGATAAAAAGATTATGGCAGTTATTTGTGGTGACTTTGAAGTTATTAGTAATGTAGTTGAAAGTATTTTGCTTTGTAGAAAAGTTTAGTATGATTAAGCCCAATAATTATATTTGGTGAGGAAGGTGGAGGTTTCAAGGGGACAGAGGTTTTAGGCTGGTTAACAGCAAGGAAGCTCCTTTAACCTTGTTTGCAAAGGCATAAAACAAGCTTAGCAGAAACACATTTATTTTGCCCACAGTGCCTTTACATATCCAGACAAACACACTTTTACTTTTTGATTGTTTTATACTTGTGGTGTTCTGCTTTTATGTGCAATGTTATCACTATAACACTTAACGCACTAAACTGGCAAGGGTTTTTCAGAGTCATTCCATCCCCACTTCTAACAGTTCATTGTTTCACACATCTTTCTCCCTTCTATGTGTTTAGAATACAAAACTAAATAAAGTACCAGTGCTTTTATCAACTACATATTCATACCTTCATATCACTGTTTACTGCACCTTTCACACTAATGAGCCCCTTGTTTGATACAGGTGTAATATTTGCTATGTGAATTGATGGTGGAAGAAACTGCTGGAGCTTTCTGGCAAGAGGCTCAGTTTAAAAAAATAAAAGTAGAGAATTAACATAAAGTACCAGACATTGAAATTTCATCAGTCATAGAAGTGAATGCCTGATCCCAGTTTATTTAGATTTTGTTGCCCAAATTAAGAGATCAAATTCCATAGCATATTAAATAAGCTTATTTCAGGAGATGCAAAACAAATAGAAGTACACAGTGGGCAGTTCGTACATAGAAAATTAAAATATGGAATGAAGTAGTGCTAGCTTCTAATAACTTCATAAGTACCGTGTATATTGTAACCAATGATCAAGAGGCCTTCCCTTACTATTTGCCTGTTGTAATGACCATTTCTTAAATATCTCCTTTAAAACCTGAGATAACAGGGGTGAAGAACATACTAACTGCATTTTGTGGTAATGTGTGAAATGTGCATATATTCAGACATGGTGCCTGCCCTATGTATATAGGAAATATAGAAGGTGGGGGTGGGAAAAGAACTTCAGAAAGAAAAATGGTAAAATTCTGTAGTGACTTTGAAATGTTTCATTGTTATCATCACTTTTTGTTGTCATTTATATTAATAAAGTTGAAATTTACATTGCAGACTCAGTCCGCTAGTAACACACTCCAGAAACACAAATCTTCCTCCTCCTTTACACCTTTTATAGACCCCAGATTACTACAGATTTCTCCATCTAGTGGGACAACTGTGACTTCTGTGGGTAAGTAATGTAGACGCAAGAAGACAAGTGGGGGAAAAAAGGTTCAGTGACTTGAGTTGCTCTTTAAAGTAGTTTACAATGTTTCCATCATGCTTGTTACTTGATTTGCACTGGATTTGCATAGTTTATTTCCTTTTTCCATTTACATTTCTTATAGAAAGAAAGGCTTGCTTAATATTATTAGTTACTGATCTGGATTATTTAATAGAAAGTAGATGGTAAATATTTGATACTGAGAAGATAGTATTACATGTGGTTTATTTTTTTCCCTCCGCAGTGGGATTTTCTAGTGAAGCCATGAGGTCAGAGGCAATAAGGCAAGATCCTACCAGGAAGGGATCAGTTGTCAATGTGAATCCTACCAATACACGACCACAAAGTGACACCCCAGAAATTCGCAAATACAAGAAGAGATTCAATTCTGAGATTTTGTGTGCTGCCTTATGGGGTAAGGTACACTTGTGTCCCTACCTTCCCTCTTCTCTTCCTCTTATTTCTTTGGATCTTTTTTTTTTGCGGGGGGGGGGGGGGGGGGGGGGGGGGGGGGAGGGAGGGAGGGAGGGACATTTACTGTGATTGATCTTACGACTGTCTCTTAAGTGCATGAAGTGTGAGAGGGATTTGTATTGCGGCAGTTATCCAGTGTCCAAATATGCGATATCTTACAACAACACAGAGGCTTTGAAGGTTTTCTCTTGCAACTTGTATATATGAAAGCAATAGTTCAGCATCTCAGACCAGACCAATTTAAGTTTCACCTAAAAATAGGGTCACAAATCTTTTTTGGGTCGGGAGCCACTGACCCACATCAAAATCTGTCAGGTGCCACTCAAAAGTGAGAAGGGGAAGGGGGGAATCCCTCAGTGACCTGGCCCTCAAGTGAGGAGGTGCAAGGTCTGGGTGGGAGATAGGATGCAGGAGCAGGCTGGGGGTATGGGATCTGGACAGGAGGGGGAAGGAGATGGGGACACCTACCTGGGCATCGCTCCAGGGGGTAGGAGGGACAGTGTAGGTGGCTCCACATGGCCTTGCTTTACTGGCACAATTGTTCCCCACCTCCCTTGGCTGTGATTCCTGGCAAGTGGGTGGCACCTGCAAGCTTGTGCAGGGACAGAGCTTTCCTGTGCTGCTGTGCCCACAACCGCTTCCTCCCCCATTGCCAGGCAGTGTCTGCAGGCCGGATGGAACTGGCTGCTTACATTGAATACAAGGCTCAGGGCTTCCCCTAGCCCCTGCAGCAGAGCGAACAGGCACTGGTGCTCCAGCTGCATGGGGCGCTCCAAGCCTCAGCACGCCTTCCTGTGGCTGGAGCACCAGTGCCTAGTCGTCCCACTGCAGGGGGAGTCCCAAGCCTAGTGGGCTGAATTCAGGCAAGCCATAGTCTGTAGGTTCCCCTTCCCTCATTTAAGAAGCTAGGACAAATAGGCACCTATACATAGTAATCAAAGCTCAGTCTGTCATTGTCCTAGTGCGACCTGGTTACTACTCTGTTTACAATGTGGCTGTTCTTAGATCTGGCTTGATGCAGATTCTGACTGGTATAGTCTCAGAATTGGATAAAAATAATTCAACATTTTGTGAGCCTATTAGGATGTTCTTTCTTATTTTTAAAATCTCTTTTTAATATATGCCTTCTGCAGCTTGTGTGGCGTTATGGTAATCTTTTGCTGTGCATTTTGTGTCAGTGGAAGGTTAGGTTCAAAAAAGGTATTGTCTTTGATTAGAAGCCTGTATTTCATGTTATAACTATAATATTAGTCTCACACCAGTTTAGTTTGAATCACATAATTACTCAGGGAGAATAGTGCAAGTAATTTAGGAAACTTCTGTTTGAGATTACGTGCCACATTCTCTCTTCCAAACTCTGCTTGGTGTATTTGGGGTTAGGATCAGGACGCACCAATGTGTCATTTATAATTAGGGCTCAGTATTCTGGGGGCTAATCAGGGGCACCATTTCAGATTTTGGTAAGGGGGGAAGAATGAGAGCATGAGGAGGCGAACTGAGCATGCTCAGTACAAGCCAAGCACCAAATGGGGGTAACCAACCCCATCTTCTCCCCCCCCCCCCCACACACACATATCATCTCTATCCAGGGGCTACTAAGGCACTGAAAAACTACTTTTTTTGGCAGACCGTTTAGCAGTTAGCTGACAGAAGCACTGTATCTAATTACTATATAAAAATAAATAAATATTAGACCTGCTCAGTTCTAACAGTAACATATTCTGACATCTTGTGGCAAGTCACTTAAGGGACACTAGTTAGCCTTAACATTTTAATATACTTACTTTGTTTCTAGCTCAGTGGAAAGAGAGAGACACCCCATCAGGACTCCTGGGCTCTATCCCAGCTCTGGAAGAGGAGTGGGGTCTAGTGGGTTACAGCAGGAGGCAGATAGAGTTCAGCTCCATATAAGAACACCAAAATGGCCATATTGGGTCAAATCAAAGGTCCTTTTATCCCAGTATCCTAAATATCCTATCTGCCGACAGTGGCCAATGCCAGGTGCTTCAGAAGAAATAAAGAGAAGGGGCAATCATCATGCTCCATGCTCCATCCCCTATCGCCCATTCCCAACTTCTGGCAAATAAAGATGGTTAGGGACCCCATCTCTGCCCATTCTGGCTAGTAGCCTTAGATGGATCTATTCTCCTTGAACTTTTTTTGTTCCTATTGGAACCCTGTTATGGTTTGGGCTTTTCCACCATCTCCTGGCAAAGAGTTCCACAAGTTGATTGTGAAAAAGTAATTTATTTTGTTTGTTTTTAATCTGTCGCCTATAAATTTAATTGGGTCAGCTTCTTGTATTATGTTATTGAAGGAATAAATAACTTTATTCTATTTTTCCACACCGTTCATGATTTTCAAGCCCTCTAACATATCCTCCACCCTTTAGGACATTTCTTTTCCAAGCTGAAAAGTTCCAGTTTTGTTAATCTCTCCTCATATGGAAGCTATTCCTTACCCCCTGATCATTTCTGTACCTTTTCCAAATATATATTTTGTGGATGAGGTGACCATATCCATATGCAGTATTCAAGATGTGGGCATACATTGACTTTATATAGCGGCAACATGGTATTTTGTCTTATTATTTATTGCTTTCTTAATTATTCCCAATATTCTGTTAGCTTTTTAGTTTTTAGACTGCCACTGAATATTGAACAGATGTTTTCAGGGATTTGGAATCCTCTAGGATTCCAAGATTTCTTTCTGGAGGGGTAACACCTATTTTAGACCCTATCATTTTTTATCTAGAGTTAGGATTATGTTTTTCCATGTGCATTACTTTGTATTTATCAACAACGAATTCCATCTGCTCTTGTGTTGCCCAATTACCTGGTTTTGTGAAATCCCTTTGTAACTCTTTGCAGTCAACTTTGGATTAGTCACTGTTTTTCCCTTTTTCAAGAATATTTATAAGCTTAACAGCATATGCAAATCCCAGCAGCACAACACTCATTCCTATTCCCCCTCTCTCCCTGAAACCTCAGGAGA
>CM057845.1:209488329-209527081 GCA_030068395.1 Apalone spinifera
CCCCCCCGCCTCCTATAAATGACACCCTTGGGGCTAATGTACTTGGGTGTCAGCCTCAGTTATCCTATGCCAGAAAAGGATTGGTCTCATACCCATTTCCTATCTTCATATGTCACTTACACCCTGGGTGTGTTAGTATAGGAATCCTCTCCAATGGCTTTATAACAGTAGAAAATTTGATGTTCTGTGAGAACTAAACACTGGCAACACAAATTGCCAGAGTCCCGCAATTTTGATACCAATATCTGGACATTTTTAATGCTTTAAAACAAAAAATTAGACAGTTGTGAATGTTGAAAAAGCTGGAGCAGAAAGAGTTGGTTTTTTCCCCCAAAGTCACGTGATTAGCAGAGTAAGCATGAGGCTTCTGTCATAATTTCATTTACATAGCATTGTACCAGTTCTGGTGTGTACGTAAATATCGTTTGCTATTTTACTGAAAGCACTCAGAGAAGTAAAGTGACTTGCTCCAAGTTATATGGCAAGCGATTACAAGAACTAGGTTCAAAACTTTACCTCTCCTGATACCCAATTCTGTACTTGCTTCACTAAATCATAGTTGTCCACAAGCGGGTGTGATAAATGTGATGTTCTTCCCATCTATCCCAGTGAACAGGGAAGGTCTCTGTTAGTTTCTCCCCTTGCCACGGGTGCAGATGGAATCAATGTTGGGGGTCTGAATACCTAGAACAATGTAAGTTGTTTTGTAAAGCATGACTTAATCAAAATACCTGGAAAACATGCACTGTAATTTGGGTGTTTTGTGTTTAATTTAGGAGTGAATTTGCTGGTGGGAACCGAGAGTGGTCTGATGCTGCTGGACAGAAGTGGTCAAGGGAAGGTTTATCCTCTAATAAATCGAAGACGGTTCCAGCAGATGGATGTGCTCGAAGGCCTGAATGTCTTGGTGACAATATCTGGTAATGCTCATTTTTCAATTTATTTATTCTCTGGATAATCTGGACCTCGCTGAAGTAAATGAGCGTTTTGCCATTGGCATCAGTGGGGCCTGGTTTTTTTGCCTTCACATTTTTTAATGCTATGAACCAGCATTCCACAGAAAACACCCCTAACTGCATGCCTTGAAAGATATTTGCTTGTATTATGATTGGGAGAGGATGGGTGCAGGAAATTATAAGTTCTCTTTTGGGTCTAGGTCACTCGAATAGATATTACATTGCATTGCAGAGTGCAGATATAGGGTTAGATTTAATGATAGGATGGAGTAGATGGATGTGACATCTGTATGTGTCATTACTTAGTGAGAATATGGCCCATTGATCTAACAGCGAGAGATGCAGCCCTTATTTCAACAGTTCACAATTGAACACATGGTAATGAAAAACTCTTTCTTACCAAAGCTGAGAGCTCCAGACACTTGGACCTCCAAAGGGCTAATTAAAGGCCTACTTCCATTTATTAAACATAGGTTAGGTCAGTGCTTCCCAGTCTTTTTTAAACTGCCAACTGGCAAAGCCATTCACAAACTTTCGGCAGACCAATAACACTGTATTTGCATACTCTCATATTCATTATGCAAATAATGAATATGTAAATATGCAAATAAAATGTTACCGGTCTGTAACGAGTCAGAGTTTGCAGATGTCTACAACACTAAAAAAAATTATAGAAAGACTTCCCTTCTGGCCGCTGCATGGGGCAGACTCCCCTCCCCCCTGCCCTTCAAGGGGTGACTGATGCCTGCAGAGGGAGGGGCACCCTCAGGGGCAGAGGGTATGTGGAGTACCCTATTTAGCAACTTTAGAAATTTTGTCAGGGGCATAAGAACTGGTGCCACCACCAATCACCTCTGCCCTCCACCCCTCCTACTCCATTGGGTGGGGGAGCTGCCATTGTAGCTCTCCCGTCTCCTTGTGTACAGTCCCTGCCCTGTGTCTCTCCCTTCCCCAGCCAGGCTGTTTTTGCTCCCACAGTCTCCCCCCGGCCTCCCCTCCCCACATACCCCCTTCCCTCCCTATGATCCCCCTTCAGAGTTCCCCCATTGCATCCCAGAATCCCCCAGCCTCCCTTCAGCGACTCCTGCATCCCCCACCTGCCTTCACCTCACGCATCCCTGTTCCCCCTCACCTCCTTTATCTGCCCCTGCCTTTCTTCAGGCCCCTTGTGAGCTCCCCGTCCCCTTCTCCTCCCTTCCTTTCCCCCCTCACTGGCTGCCACTGCCTTGCATATATGGGGAGCTGGCCGCAGCATCCTTGGGCCCCAGTCAGGGATCGCAGCCAGTTCAGTTGGTAGCAGCCTGGGGCCAAACCCTCCCCCTGTAGCCTGGAGGCACTGGAAGGAGCGGGGAGTCTCTCTTACTTGCCTGCCCTGGGGCAGGGCCTGGGCCTGACAGGACTGGCTAGGCTGAGTGTTCTGCTCCTTGGGGAGCAGCGGGACTGCCCTGGGTAGAGATCAAGGGCAGAATTTTGGGAGGGTGGGGGAGGCAGCAGCCATGCATTCCAGGATGCGGCTTGCTTTTTATCCTGTTCTCCTCCCTTCCCCCTCCATGCTAAGTGAGTGAGGAGAAAGTGCTGGTATTCCGTGCATGTCTCTCACATGGGTGGTGAGGCATCATGGATTGCAAGCACTTTCCCCTCACTCCCTTAGTGTCTGGAGAATGGGATGAAGAGCAAGCGGCGTTCTGGAGCACACAGCTGCTGTCTCCCTTACTCTCCCAAAATCCCGCCCTTGCTGGAGATTCCTCCTCCCGGCTGCAACCCCAGGCTCCGGGGGTTCAGCAGCGCCCCCTGCCACTGCCGGGGTTCAGCGATCTGGCCTGGAGCCTGTCCCTGCAAGCAGAGGCTGCGAATTGCTCCCTGCTGCTGGGCCTCAGCCAGTGATTGCTTCCTCCTTGCTTGCTGCTGCCACTGGGTCTTAGCGGGACACCTGCCTCTGTGCTTGGGCAGTGTGCCGTGACTTGGCAGCCAGCGGTTCACAGCCCAGCTCCAGTTTGCAACCCAGTGGTTTGGAACCGCTGGATTAGTTGACTTAAAATGGTTCTAATATATCTGGTTTTAGCAGTTTACCTTTCTTCTGTATTTTGCCTTGTGCCATGCTCTGTTGTCTGAAACCCAGCATCGTGTATGGCTTCACATAGAGATCACTGTTGCACATCACAAGCACTGGTGGAAGCAGGAATCGGACTGTGATGCTTCTGCTTCAAGAACATAGATTCCGAACACTGGAGCTCTTTCCATTGTGTATTAATGGCATGGCTCTACAGTACACAGTGGAGCAATTGCTGATACTATGCTAGAAGATAGTGGTATGCATAGACCCTGATCAGCTTAGTGCAGAATGTGAGTGTACATGCTTGTAATCTAAAGGGCCACCTTCATGCCAGTCTAGTATAGCCTGTGTCTGCATTTCCATTTAAGCACTTCTGTAATATTTTCATCAGCTATAACTGGTTTACGTTTCACTTATGGCTGACACCTGAATTCCTTCACACCCTCTGCCTAAAAAAATTAAACCAGGAACCTAAAAACCCTATACCGTTATCATGTACAGTATTTCGTGGTGCTTCTGAAGTGTTCCCTTGAGATCTGTTTGAATGACACCATTGAATCATCTTTGTGTAATAAAAGATACCACAAACCCCAGCTTGTGTAATGTTACTTAGTTGTATCCCACATTGATGACGAGAGTCTGTGGTTAAATCTTGTGTGAAATTTTTTCAGCTTTGTTTATTGTTGCGTGAGTGACTATTCAAACACCCTGATACGTCAGGTTTGTTTCCTTCAAGAATATTGCTTCCTCTATTCAGTCACGTTACATTAACCCTGAAGAAATTGGTTGACTTGTGGCTGGCTTATTCCTTAAGGAATATCCTCTAGCCTGGGTTTTACAGAAGGGCACCAGCATATTGTGAGGAGGGGAGGGTTTCTACCCACAGAGGCTGACTTTATATTTGGAGCTCAGAGTTGCTGGCAAGCTTGAGTTAGACCTACTCATGCTAGCTCTCATCCAGCTAAAAATAGTAGTGTAGCCACAGTATCTCAGGTGGCATTAGTGGTGGGATGGGCTAACTGCCCTGAGTATATACCCATGGGGTCCAGATGGGTTTGTACTTAAGGCAGCTAGCCCATGCTACTGCTGCTCATGCTAGTGCACTTACCCTACTATTTTTAGCATGCAAGCTGGATGAAAACTAACAGAGATTCCTTCCCGTGTGGTAACTTTGGGTTGAGGGGGATGCCCATTGCCTTTTTCCTCCTAGGTCTCCTTCCTGCTGTGTTCCATGTCTTCTCACTTCATTGCCATGTCCTGGCTATGCTCTGGCTGAGCTTTTCCTCGGTATCTTACCATTTCCTATATAAAATGTTCTTTTTGTATACATCACTCAAAGTAAATAGAAATGTTTAATTTTAACCAAACTTATCCCAGTAGTCTAGGTCTGGTTTGTTTAAAGCAGGGGTTCCCAGCCTGGGGTATGCATACCCCCAGGGGGTATGAGAAGCTTGTCAAGGGGGTACGGGGAATATTTTGTAAACAACTAGATTATCCTAATTGAAATATTCTAAAAGTAGTAGTGTTAGTGAAAAAAGTTGTGGATTCTAGAGTCCAGAATTTATTTCCTTTCATATTGAATAGGGGGTACGGGAAGGTTTTTCTAAAAGCCAAGGAGGTACGGGGACCGAAAAAGGTTGGGAACCCCTGGTTTAAAAGAACTTCACTTAGAACTATGTAAGCACATAAGTACATGGTCCATCATACGTTCAGTAGGGATGTAAAAAGTGTTAAAAAATAGTAATCGTGTAATGGATCAAAAAAATCTCATCGATTGCACGGTTAAACGGGCCCTGCAGGCTTCTGGCTGCCGGCCTAATGGGCTGCCAGCCCCACGGTTCCTGTCTGCCGGCTGCTAGTCCTGCAGGCTGCTGATAAGCGTTAGCCTATCAGTTGACCAGTTAAACTCTTACGTTCCTAATGTTCGGACACTTTTTTCAGGAAATGAATGTTTGAATGTATGTGATGGTAAAGTTTGAAAAGCTTCTCTTCCATGGTGTGAGTGAATTGACTTCCATGAGGGTTGTAGGAGAAATAGATAACAAAATTATATTAGTATACAATGTGATTTGTTTGGTTTTCAAAACTGTAAACATTTGACTTACGTTTTTACTATTTTCAGGAAAAGCTGGTAAATTAATTGCTTAGATGTGTTTATTTTGTTGTTGTGACACTAAAAAGAATGTAATACAGTTGGCAAAAGCAAGCTGAAGGTCCTTAAACTGTGAGGAGGTAAAAATGCATCAGGCTCAGATACTACCGTGAACCTCATAGAAATGACTGAAAGCAAATTCAATAATTCAACAGTGATAAATATAATCACTTGTTTTTACAGAGCATATTCCTAGAGAGATTTTTACAAACATTAATGAATGGTTGCGGCACCAAAGGGAAATAGCTTAGAATCATAATTAAATGGAACTAGTTAAAATTTTCCAATACAGCTTGAACCTCTCTAGTCCAGCACCCTTGGGACCTGACCAGTGCTGAACCAGAGAATTTGCAGAACCATGATAGGTCAATATTGTCTAGCAGCATTACCAACACTTCCTCTGCTTACTGGACTCTTAGAAGACATTTAAGGGTAAATTAGAGCTAAGTAACAGCACAGAACACTGAGGAGTCAGGATTGGTGGCTGTAAACAAGCTTTATGGGACCACATGAGATTTGGCCATACTCATGAAAAGTGGACATCTGGCTAACTAAAATCATGCCGGGCCACGGCACGGATGTTGCCAGGTCAGAGTGCTGGACTAGAGCGCTTCAACCTGTATTACAAATAAGGAAAATATTGCATATTAAAGTGATTTGAGTTGAATTTCACATAAAGCCTGTGACAGAGCCAAATGTAGAAATCAAATATCCTGACTCTCAGACATATACTTTACTTGCTAGTCCATAGTGGTTCTTACAAGAAATGATGATGGTTTTTATTCAAGGGCCAAATTAGAGTTTTTCCTTGTCTCAGGGTTAACAACTGACAAAAACACTAGAGTTTTAGAAAGAACACTTTACAGCTCTAAATTTCTAAGACTCTTCCTATTTTTTTAAGACACCCCTCCCCCCGTTTTTTTCCCCCTTGTTATCTTTGGTGCTCCTTTCCTGTGAAGGCTTCATAGGGAATAGACCAGTTACAAGTAAATGTCTGTGACCACAGTGTCAGATCAGTTTAGTTTGTTTAGCAGTTGTGTAAATATATGTATAGCCACATCTGTATAACTAACCTTATATGTCACAGTGGAAGGCAGAGGAGTTTCCTGCTTGTCACATTATTCTTTTGTGTCTAGACCGCAAAGATTCAGTAGATGCACTTCAAATTTTATTTAAACCATGTTGAAAGATATTTTGGGTTTAACGGTCCCTGTATTTGCTTATCTTTTGGCCAGATATGAATAAAGAATCACATACTGGGAAAATTCATCTGTATCACTTGTTACTAGTCTTCATTTGATGAATTTTAGTAAATGTTGGGAAAAGAAAATCAAGCCACATATTCTGGGCAGAGGTGTGTGTTTGCATTGGTTTTCTTTAGGAGGCTGTTCAGTGTTGCCCGCTATTGCCAGATTCCATTTAATCCTTTGAGACATCTTGCAGCCTGAAGGCTCAGGCTGGTATTGTGATTTTTAAAACACTTTTTGTACCAGCCTGATCTAGGCTGCTCCTGGGACTGGAAAGGACCTCAGTGTGACTTAGACAGGTCTCCAGGGCTAGCTAAGATATGGCAGCCTACCTAAATTGCTTGATGGGCTACAACACTACCCAGAATCTCTGCAGTGCTGTGTGTCGTGGCCCCAGTCTCTATTCCAGGGCTTGTAAAAGGTAGGGATGTAAGTGATTAGTCAAATAATCGACTACTCGATAAGCCTAGGCTGTATCAGAGGCATCAAGGGGAGGGAGAAGCAGGAGCCGGTGCTGGGGGTAGCTGGCTTAGAAGCTGGACGGTGCTGGGTGGCAGGGGAGGCAGAGAGACAGTGGTCTGGCACCTGGCAGGAGCCATGATTGCTCAGTCCTGGCTCTCGCTGGGTTCCAGACTGCTGTGCCTCTGCCACCTAGCTCTTGCTACATTTAAAATGCAGAGCCACAGTGGGGGTAGATTTGGGCTCCATCATGAGCCAAGAGTCCCAGACTGCTGTGCCTCTGCATTTTAAATGTAGTAAGAGCTGAAAGTCACAACACTGCTCCCCAGTTCAAGAACCCCAGAACTGCTGTCTCTAATTCAAGTCCTATTGGCCACCTGTCTCTTGTTTGCAGTCACACCGCTTCCCTCTCACAAAAGCCTAGACGAAGTAGCTGTATTAATGGGAAAACATTTAGTTATTTTTAACTGGTCTTTCTGGTGGGTGTGGTCCATGAGAACTCCTTGTGGAAGGAAAGAGTAGAAGCCAGGACTAGAAAAGCCAATAACTTGCCAGCTCTTCACTGATAATTCAGCAGATGCTATATGGCCTAGCAACTGTTCATTGAGCACTGCAAGACATATTGATGGGCTTGACTGTGCAGTTACTATTTCCATATTTGGTAATATGTCATATTTGAAGTGAGTTTCAGGGTTTTTTTTATTGTAATTCCTTCCCATCACATGCCTTGGTGACTTGCTTCCTCTACCAGTCTAGATCGAAGCTTGGGCTAGAAGTGACCATTGCGACTGTCCCTGTAAGTGTCCAAGCTGCTGTCTCCCCCAAAATCTAGATGATATGATCACATCTCTGGTAAATAAGCATCTCCTGCTTCCTCTCCTGTTTGTAGTGTTGCACCATTTGGGACACAAGTAATCTGCCAACAAAGCTTGTGTAAACATTTAGTAAGAGGGTGAATGTGTTTTAGCAACATGATGCTCTCACTATAAGTCACTGCAGATCATTCTTAGTGCTGTTGTTAAACATTTTTACTTTATACATGTTGTAAATAATCGTCACTTCATAAGGATCTGTTTGACTGTTCTGGGTACAACTTCTTCTCTTGTTTGAATAATTTACTAATAAAACATACTCTGTTTGGTTACCATGGGATAAGAGGGGTTGAAAAGTGCTGGTCAGGAGGGTTGTAAACTGTAACATAGATTCTAATCTTATAGCCTGCTTAGCTTTTACCTTCTCTCAAACCTGTTCCCAATGATGACATTTTTCTAGTATGCATGTAAATAATTTTCAAACACAAAATTCACCACATTCTTTTCTGGTGTTACACAAATAAGAGCCACTATAGGTAGTTCTAGGTGTTTTTGGTCTCCATACGCAAAGGATTGGTGCTTGCTAGTGTGGAGTTACAACCTTATTATGAAAAAGATGGGGTTTTAATATTTAAAACAATACAACCACAGAACAATTTATGGTAAGTTTATCATTTCATGTTCATGCAATATTATCATGTGGTTATTATGAAAGAAAGTTTGGAAGGATTATGGAATAGTGCTGCCGCCAATGTACAATAACCTCGTGCACTCAGTGTTGACTAAATTTACATTTGAGATCCAACGCAATTTAGTAAGACACACAGTATCAGACTTCATATAGGAATAACTGGGTGAAAGTTAGTGGCCTGTGATACTAGGAGGTCAGACTGAATGAGTCTTCTGGTTTCAAAACTCTGGAGTGTGACTGTGAAATGCTTAGCACCATCACTTTGCTTTCACAGAAGTTTCTCATCTCTTGATGGTCTTTTGATTTGTCTTTTTGTTGTGATCAGCATGAAATTTTTGTTAAAACAAATATTGCGTTTTGTGGCCAGGTAAGAAGAACAAGTTGCGAGTGTACTACTTGTCCTGGCTAAGAAATAAAATCCTACATAATGATCCTGAAGTAGAAAAGAAGCAGGGTTGGACAACGGTGGGCGACTTGGAAGGCTGTGTGCACTATAAAGTTGGTAAGTAGCACATGACTTATGACAGTCTATCAGGATAAAATGAGGGTACCAGAGAGTTATTACTAAGATAGTTGCTATATATATTAACTGATTCCTCTTAGCTTTTCTTTTCTTTTTTTTTTTTTTGCTTGTTTTTCCTTCGAGTGATGGTCCCTATATATATATATTGCACACCTGGGGAAAACATGCACCTGATGCGTCTGATTCCAGAATCTCTTGCAAGCAGTATCGGTTGAAAAGCACACATGTTGTAGCTTTCCCCCTGCTCTCAAGCAAGGGCATAAAGGGTGATGCAAGCTGATGCGTCTTCAATTTCTTCTTAGTGTGAGTGGCCTGAGTTGGAACCTTCAGTGTCCTCAGATCCTTTAATTTTGCATCAATTCTATAAAAATTGTATCTACAGCCTCTCCCCGAGTTACGAACGAGTTACAGACCAAACACTTGGCCGTAACTCGATCCGTTCTTAACTCGGACCCCATTGAGTTACATGCGACCGCGCTGTTCATAAGCGCGGGTCGCGTTTGTAACTCGGGGACTGTCTTTATGACCGCTCCATGGGAGCTTTGGTTGTAAATGCGAACGGTCATAACTCGACCATTCGCAACTCGGGGAGCGGCTGTAGTTAAAGCAATGAGGAGCCCTGTGGCACCTTAAAGATTAACACATTTATTTGGGCCTAAGCAAAGTGGACTGGAAGCCACTTTGTCAGATGCACCTCCCCAATCAGATTTTGGCTCAGCCACTTCCTATACCCCACATACACACACTCAACATACATCAGTTTCCACAAGTGAGCAGCACCCCTCAAAGCTTTGGAACGGAAGGTAAGTCTGTTAAGTCTAAAGAGAAGGCTTCATAGGAGAATAAGGGACACTCTCTCCTAGACATGAGGACAAATCATCTATGTCTAAGACTGTCCCAAAGGAATGATCCCTTCCTGATCCCATCAAAGTCAGGAGAACCAGGTATACGTGGGCTAAGGTCTTAGGCATAAGTAAATCTTCTCAACAAGAGAAGGAGGCTTGCAAGGATATTGGTCTGACTGTCCAGACACTGGGCTCAGGTGGCGAATCATAGAATACTAGAACTAGAGGGAACCTTGAGAGGTCATCAAGTCCAGTCCCCTGCCCTCACGGCAGGACCAAGCACCATCTAGAACATCATAGATTTTTATCTATCCTGCTCTTAAATATCCCCAACTAGAAGACTTATCCACATTGCCTGGAGGTGGGGAGCCAGCCTGGGACTGGGATGGAAGGCCGGGCGGGGAGGGGCAAAAGGGAAGGAGGCTGCAGAGGCTTCCTGATGGTGCTCCCCAAAGCTGGGGTTGGGGGGAAGAGGGTGAAGGCTTCCTGATGGCACTCCCCAGGGAGAGGCTGCACGGGCCTACTGGCGCGGCCACAATGGGTAGCCTGGCAGGGGTTTTTTGTGTGTGTGTGTGTGTGGGGGGGTGTATCTTGGGGAAGGGAGTGCGGAACTGTGCTGCCCAGCCCTGGTTATGCTTCCACCCCACCTCACTGCTGTCCAGCGCTGGGGCTGAGGGCCAGAGGGGAAGGGTTTGGGGCAGAGGGACCACTTGAGCTGGTGGGTGGCAAGATGGTGAGCCCCATCCCAAGCTGGCTACTCTTTTCCTGGTGCAACTGCCCTCAGCGGTCACTGTGCAGTATAGCTGTCGTCTGCACTTGCTACCCCAGTGGTGACTGAGCAGTATCATATCCCTCCAATCAGCTCCCTCTCTTCCCATATTGTGGAAAACATTTGAATTCCAGGCACATCCCATTTTCCAGCCACAATCAAACCCTGGCCTTGCTTTAAGTTAGGAAAAGAGGAAGCTGCATACCAAATTTTATGAACAAAATGTTCCATAGAATCTCTGTGGATAGTAATTTCATGCTTTAATAATATGAATATAGCAGTAGGGATTTATTATCGACCACTTGACCAAGATTGTGTTAGAGACTATGAAATGCTAAGGGAGATTAGAGAGGCTATAAACATTAAAAAAACTCACTAACAGTGGGGGATTTTAACTATCCCCATATTGACTGGGTACACATCACTTCAGGATAGGATTCAGAGATAAAATTTCTTGACACCTTAGATTATTGCTTCTTGGAGCAGCTGGTTCTGAAACTGACAAGGGAAGAGGCAATTTTTGATTTAGTCCTAAGTGGAATGCAGGATCTGGTCCAAGAGATGAATATAGCTGGACTGCTTGGAAATAGCGACCATTATGTACGAAAATTTAACATAGTTGTAATGGGAAATACACCTCAGCAACCCAACACTGTGGCATTTAATTTCAGAAAGGGGAATTTACACAAAAATGAGGGGGTTAGTTAAGCAGAAATTAAAAGCTACAGTGCTAAAAGTAAAATCCCTGGAAACTGCATGGAAACTTTTCAAAGACAACATAATTGAGGCCCAACTTAAATGTATACCCCGAATTAAAAAAAACACAGTAAGAAAACCAAAAAAGTGCCACTGTGGCTTGGCTTAACCATGTAAAAGAAGCAATGAGAGATAAAAAGGCATCATTTAAAAAATGAAAGTTAAATCCTGGTGACGAAAATAGAAAGGCACATAAGCTCTGTCAGATTAAGTGTAAAAACATAATCAGGAAAGCCAAACAGGAGTTTGAAGAACAGCTAGCCAAAAACTCAAAAAGTAATAGGAAAATGTTTTTAAGTATATCAGAAACAGGAAGCCGGCTAAACAACAAGTGAGGCCCATGAATGATTGCACTGCTGAAGGAACATTCACAGACAATAAGGCCATAGCAGAAAAACTAAATAAATTCTTCACTTTAGATTTCATGGCTGAGAATGTTAGGGAGATTCCAAAACTTGAGTCATTCTTTTTAGGAGACAAATCTGAGGAATTGTCCCAGATTGAGGTGTCATTAGAGGAGGTTTTGGAACAAATAGATAAACTTAGAGGCGGTGACCTTGGCAATTACAAACTGGTAAGTTGAACATAAGTACTAGGCAAATTAGTTGAAACTATAGTACAGGTTAGACTTGTCAGACACATAGATGAACATAATTTGTTGGAGAAAAGTCAACAAGGTTTCTGTAAAAGGAAATCATGCCTCACCACTCTACTACAGTTCTTTGAAGGGGTCAACAAGCATGTGGACAGGGCAGGATTCAGTGAATATAGTGTACTTAGATTTCCAGAAAGCCTTTGACAAGATCCCTCATCAAAGGCTCTTAAGTATTGTAGGTTGTCATGGGATAAGAGGGAAGATCCTTTCACGGACTGATAACTAGTTAAAATTTGCAAATGATACTAAACTGCTCAAGATAATTTGCAAATGATACTAAACTGCTCTAGATAATTAAGACCAAAGCAGACTGTGAAGAGCTTCAAAAGGATCTCTCAAAACTAGGTGATTGGGCAACAAAATGACAAGTGAATTTTAATGCTTAATGTTGATAAAAGCAGAGTAATGCACATTGGAAAAAAATAATCCCAACTATACATACAAAATGATGGGGACTAATTTAGCTATTAACACTCCAGAGAAAGTTCTTTGAGTCCTTGTGGATAGTTCTCTGAAAACATCCACTCATTGTGCAGCGGCAGTCAAAAAAGCAAACAGAATGTTAGGAATCATTAAAAAAGGGGTTGGCAATAAGACAAAGAATATGTTATTTCCTCTATCTAAATCCGTGGTACACCCACATCTTGAATACTGTGTACGGATGTAGTTGCCTCATCTAAAAAAAAGATACCTTATCATTGGAAAAGGATTAGAAAAGGGCAACAAAAATGATTATGGGTTTCGAAACGGGTCCCATATGAAGAGAGATTAAACAGATTCAGACTTTTCAGCTTAGAAAAGAAGAGACTAAGGAGGCGGTATGATAGAGATCTATACAATCATGACAGTTATGGAGAAAGTGAATAAGGAAAGGTTATTTACTTGTTCCCATAATTTCATTTGATGACCCCTAGTTCTTATGTTAACAGGTAGCAGGTTTAAAACAAACAAAAGGAAGTTTTTCTTCATGCAGTGTAGAGTCAACCTGTGGAACTCCTTGCCAGAGGATGTTATGAAGACCAGGACTTTAACAGGGTTCAAAAAAGAACTAGATGAATTTATGGAGGTTAGGTCCATCAAAACTTATTAGCCAGGATGGTGTCCCTAATCTCTGTTTGGCAGAGGCTGGAAATGGATGACAGAAGAGGGAACACTTGATGATTACCTGTTCTGCTCACTCTCTCTGGGGAATCTGGCATTGGCCACTGTTGGAAGACAGGATACTGGGCTAGATGGATCTTTGGTCTGACCCATTATGGCTATTCTTAGGTTCACAATTTTCCTGAAGTGTGGTACCCAGAACTGGACACAATACTCCAATTGAAGCCTCATCAGCTCAGAGTAGAGCGGAAGAATGACTTCACATGTCTTGTTCACAGCACTCCTGTTAATGCATCCCAGAATCATGTTTGTTTTTTTTGCAACAGTGTCACGGTATGGGCTTATATTAACTTGTGGTCTCCTATGATCCCTGGATCCTTTTCTGCAGTACGCCTTTCTACAAAGCCATCTCCCATTTTCGATGTGTGAAATGGATTGTTCCTTCCTAAGTGGAGTACTTCACATTTGTCCTTATTAAACTTCATCCTATTTCCCTCAGACCAGAAATCCAGCTGAAGGAAATTCAGGTGCCTCAACACAGCTGAGGTATTGCTTCTGTGTCCTTGCACCCACTACCTTTGTGACTGACATTTCCTAATCTCCCACGTATGCAATAAACCTCAAGGCCATCACTTTAAAGAAGAAATAGAGGTTATTTGTACTGGGGGTTCTTTGAAATGTGTGGTCCTTACCTGTATTCCACCACCCATCCTTCATCCTCTCTGCCACAGGTTGATTACATTGTGGTAAGGATGGGGAAATTTTGGTGGCATCAGTCTATGCTGCCCTTTTTGCCTCTGTCAGGAGCACAAGAGAGCTACAAAGCATGTGTGGGCCAATGTGTGTTTTATTTTTCTCTTTGAGGCTGAGTGTTGTAAAAACGGCAGCAAAAAAGAATCCTAGCTTTGTAGGGGGCAATGATAACAGGAACATATGTTTAAGTTAATGATGGTTCATTGATTTCCCTTGTCTCATCACATTTCCTAATGCACTTTTCAGATCGAAACAAATGCAGTTGTGGGATGAGGTGCCTTTCCATTAAACAGATTGTTTTTAGCACTTCTCAAATGACTGAGATTAATTGGGTTATAGACACCTCTGAACCAAAACCTGTGATGCATGGGTCAGTGTTTGACAGACAATGCATATAAGCCTGACATCTTGCAGTAGAGTGTGCAGGAAAGCATCAGTAAGTTAATACTGTTTCTGCTGGCTCAGTTTCAAAATGAGATCTTGTCGTGATGTTGCACCACCATTTCCCTCAAATGATTTTGCTCTGTTTTTACTTTAAAGTGTACTCATTGCTGCAACTAACCTGTTTTTGAAACTCATGTGTTATTGCTTCAAAGCTTTACTTTTTGTCAGACTTTACTAGTCAGTGCATAATATAATGAAGCAACCTGTTAATGTATTGTTAAGAGCTAGCTAAAAGGGACTCCCTAACAATGAAGGAGACAAAACTGAGAGCATTTTCTTGCAGATGAAGAGTGATTTGTTACATTCAGTAACAGTTTTTAGCTCCAAACAGTATATGGTAGATTTCCTCTGGTAATAGGGAGGCCTCTTTGACAAGGACATTTAGTTCCCAAGAATGATGAGCTCTGGAAATAGTTATTTGCAGATCTAATAGCAGTGTAGTGTTGGAGCGGACATTGTGGCTTTGTACACTCTAACAGTTGGCCTTGATGTCTTCCTCTGTCTCTTTGATGTAGCAGGGGGGTCAGACTTAATGGTGAAGTGGTATTTATGGATCTGGGAGATGCTGGAGGCAGTTTATGGCTCTCTCAGACGATAAATTACTCTTTGGTATCGAAGACTGAGTATATTCCAGAAACTACCTCAGGCAGACACAGACAGGCATCAGATGTTCCTTTTCCCAGATAAGGTGACATTCATACACAAAAACCCTAAGAATTCTTAAAGGTAGATTGAACAAAAACTGTACTGTGCACAGAGGCAGATGCACTACAATTGGGCACGTGAAACATCTTTTTGTAGATGAAAATGTGTCAGGTCTTCGGCACATAAAATTCACTGCTTTAACTTCTATGTTGAGTAAACAACAAAGTTCTTTCTGAAAAACAGCTCAATTTCTCTACCGCTTGCCCGAAGAAAACAAATATTGACCCTTATACAGCAATAAAGAGAGAAGTTCACAATCCAAATACAGTATGCATTAAAATGATGGTGGTGTTTTCTGTAGTGCTTTGCACACAGACTGGATGTGAAATGTAAGGGAAAATAATTTCTCACTCCTTCAAGAAATTTTCACCTCCTTTTTTTTTTTCCCTCTGGGCTAAGTGGAAAGTAGAAACACACACAAGCCAATTATGCATCGTCCGTTCACAAATGTTCCCATAGAAAAGGCTAGTGGAAACAGAAATTGAGGAAACTTAAATGGAGAGCCTGAAGCTCTAGTTGAATGGACCCTTCCTACTTCTCCAAGTCCTTCCCCATCCCGTATATTTACCATCTAAAGAATAGTTGCCAGAAGAGCTCTACCAGAAGACCAATTTTTGTCTTGTACCTGAATGTAGAAGAAGCTTGAAAATTCAGATTTGCTACATGATGAAAATATTACCTTTTCTGACACACAGCTTTTTCCTACTTAAGAATGTAAGTGATACAGAAAAATGGGATCTTTATGGCTGCTTTGCAGCTTCTTGTTTTGGGGGAAAATATACCACTCAAAAATTTGAAGTGAACCATGAAAAATGTTCTACGTTTGCCTAGACAACTTGTTTTCAAAGCATTTAAAGAAATTCAGACTCTACCAACTTGGAGATTTTTTTACATTTTATCCTGGCAGGGGACCTTAACTCTAAGGAAAGAAGAGCAGATGTTGGCCAGTACTTGAAATGTTAGCTTCTTCCTGAGACTTTTTGGGAACTTTTTTCACACCTCTTCCTACCTTTCCCTGAGGATGATTATCCCCCTATTCACTGCCCATCTTTAATTTGCCCCCTACTAACACAATCATTTTAGATCTTGGAGGCAAAGTTAGCAAACTTGTTACTTTTGCTTTTAAAACTGACTTTTATCGTCTTCCTTAATTTGAGTACCATGTCTTTTTCGTCCGGTGCCTTACACTTCAGCTTAATCACAAAGCATTAAAACCAGCAATGTTGTGAAAGCAAACCTGCCTATTAGTTCTGACATCACACTTTTATGTAACACAGTTCCCTTTTGGGTCAAACTCCTTTCCTTTTTGATATGTAAAATATATATCTGTGTTTTGTAAATAATAACAGATGATGTACTGGCAAGGCTGTTCCTGACATGGATATTCATTGAGTTACTGATGAAATTCAGTATTTTTGTGAAACTGAAACAGATGACTAAAAATGCTTATTTCTAATCCTACCTTGGAAATAGGAGTATTATTGCAGTATTTACTGGAACCTATAAATGTTTAAATTTTGTAGCAACTTCATAGGTTTCTTGTTTCCTATGCTAATTAAAAGTTTGGAATTGCTGCTTAGTTCATTTTCTTGTTTGATTTCAGTAAAATATGAAAGAATCAAATTCTTGGTAATTGCTTTGAAGAGTTCTGTGGAAGTCTATGCATGGGCACCAAAGCCATACCACAAATTTATGGCGTTTAAGGTAACAGTATATTTTAATTGTATTTGGGCTTTCTAATGTGTATTTGCAGTTACAGAGCTGCTTTTATAAAAATGTTTGCACAACCCACAATGTTGCTATGCAGTTACGTGTTCTCTAGTAAATCTGTCACTAATTCTGGATTGCATTTTGATGTTTATTAGATGAAAGAGCCAGTGTGTGTAACTAAATTAAAATTCTGAACATAAATCATAAATGGAAAACCAACAGGGATATTGCTCAAGGCAACAGCATCATGTTGCAGCTGCAGAAGAGCATCAGTTGTAAAGCTGTGGCAGTGATTCCCGCTTAAGGAGAGTGAAATTTAAAGCCCTGTTGTGTTTTTCTCTCCCCTTGAAGGGTAATTTAGTTTAAGTGGTCACATAAAAGATGTAGAAGAAACTCACTAAGGTTGTGAATCTCCAGAGCGTGATTTGATTCTAGGTAGATTCATTTTTGAGGTACTATATGGGTGTGTTTTGTCTTCTCCATGTACAGATCAGGAGACTGAGAACTGAACCAAATCCCAATCTTGCTGCAAGTGAACAAGTGGCTCTACATTAAGTTAACCTCGCTTGTTTTTAGGAAGGCTGAAAGAATATAATTGGTCATTTGGTATCATTACCAAACTGTAGTCGAATGGCAGTTGTCCTTTCCCTTCTGGATCAAACGTAGGCCACTCTACCTCACTCCACAGTTGGGACTGCGGCCTCATATCAGTGGAATTAGCAGTAGGCATTAGTGTTCCAACGGATCTAACAGGGCTGAGTTCCCAGATAGTCATTTGGTTCCAGCCCTTGGGCAGAAGCATGATCTCCGAGGGCCAGTGGGCTCTGGCCTTAAACTGGGATTGAGCAGCCAACCATCTATAGCCCCAGCTCCCTTTAAAAACAGGGTCTTGGAAAATACTTTAGTGTTTGGTCTTGGGACCTTTTTGGCAGAGGCCATAGTAGACACCGTAGTCTGTAGGTTCTAGGTCTGTTACACAAGGGCAAGAGTGAACCCAGCTGTCTGTAAGCTCTGGGCTCTTTAGTCAGGACAGAGTAAACACAGGAGACAATGGCTACAAGTCCTTTAGGCAGGGGCAGAGCAAAAAAATTGGCAATTAGCTCTGGGCCCCTGGTGCAAGGACCAGGCAGAATTCCAGGGGGTCAGGCATAGGATTGCCAAGTGTCCGGTAGACACCTGGACAGTCCAGTATTTTCGGCTCCTGCCCGGTAAAAAATTCAGAGAATACCGGACACCTAAAATGTCCAGTATTTTCTGAATATTCCCCCGGCCAGGAGGCGAAAATGCCGGGCACCTGGCAAAACGCTCATCGCCCGGCCTCCGCCGCCACCCTGAACCCTCCCCGCTCCCAACACCACCAGCCCCCTGACCCCAGCCCCCATGCTTACCTGGTTCCCCAAGGCTGCTGGCACAAAATGGCTGCCGGCCAAAAGATCTAGGGGAAGCAAAGGGATAGGAACAGGGGAGCGGTCTTAGTGCTCAACCACTCTCCTGTTCCTATCCCTGCACTCACTCTTAAAAGGGGAAGAGGGACATGTTGTTTTAATGGTGTTTTGTTTTTTTTTTGGCTTAATAAGGCCTTGGAGTCCTCTTCCCCCCCCCCCCCCCCCCCCCCCCCCCCTCCGCCCTCAACAACTTCGGTCTCTCTCCCCTCCCCCCCTTTTTTCCCCCTTCAACAGAATTTTTTCCCGGTTTTTTGGGGAGGACTAATGGGGGGTGGTGTTCGGTATTTTTGTTTCAACCATCTGGCAACCCTAATCAGGCATCCTAGCTCCAGTGGGTGACTGACAAGCGCAGGCTTCTTTGCCTGGTGAGGGGAGGCTGACACCGCAGAGCTGGAGTAGCAGGGGGACCAGGGTCCACTCTACTCCATTGGAGTGGTAGGTTCAGTGGGGAGTCCAGGCCTCAGGCAGTGCTACAGGGCTACTTCCTACTCTTTGAGGTGTACCTGGGGCCACAAGGCATTTTCCGTCTCCTCCAGCAAGTGACCAGTACAGTCCTGGCAGGTCGGCAGCAGACACAGGTTCCCTGACAGGGAGGGCATCTCAGAGTCACTAGGCTGGAGTGAGCAGGGCACATTTCTCTCCCTTGTCGCTACCAGAGGCTCCGCTTTTTATACTTCCTGCTCTGATTACCCATTTACAATGTGTGGAGTAAGGCAGGCCCGGCTCTGCCCACTTAGGCACGGGAGGTGATTCTTTTCCCCTTTGGGTCACCAGGAGGCCGGGCCACACGCTATACAGCTGTTGTGCAGAAGATGAGATTGTCCCTTATAAACTGAAAACCTATGAAAAGAGTTTTTATTTTTGCTTTTTAGTCCAGGACAGTTGTTTAGGTTCATAATGGAATATGGCAGAATCCTGCACAGGCATGATTGTTCTGGCCTCAGTCCAGCAAAGCACATAAAAACAGAGGCTTATCCTCAGCGGAATGCCTCACATCTGTAAAGTGAAGCATGTGTTTATCCATGCTGCTGAATTGTGTGTGATGACTTTGCAGGAGCAAACTGCCTGTGTGTATGTGTGTGAAGCATGTTTTTAAGGACTCCCATCTCAGAGTTGTGTGCTTAGCAGGTATATAGATCTAACTCCTTTTTAATTACTCTCTTGCAGTCATTTGGAGAATTGGTACATAAGCCATTGCTGGTGGATCTAACTGTAGAGGAAGGTCAGAGGCTGAAGGTGATCTATGGTTCCTGTGCTGGTTTCCATGCTGTTGATGTGGACTCGGGATCAGTCTATGATATTTATCTGCCAACACATGTAAGAATTGTGGCTCAGTATAGGATTTTTATTTCTTAGTCTCCCCTACCCCCTTTACTTCTCATTTGAAAGTTATACAGGTTTTCAAAAACTGTAGTACAATCATACCAAGAGAAGCCAAAAAGAAAAGTTATCTGTTCCCTTCACTGTTTTTCTAACTTCTGAAATTGCATTTATCACTTGCAATTTGTGGATCAATTCAAAGATAAGAGCATCTTGGATTTAAAAAAAAAAACAAAAAAAACCCTAAACCCACAAATTAAAAATCCTGAAGTCTTTTTCTTTATAAAACATTCACACTCAAAGTAAATACTAGGTACAAAACATATTTTGTTAATACTAGTCCTACTGCATGTTCAAAATAATCAGTTTAACAAACATGCCCAAGGTCTTGGGAGTTGCTAGTTCAATCCTTGCAATAGGTAATGTGTCTTACAGCAAGAATGAAAGATGTTGTGTAAAACAGAGTCTCTACCTTTCCACACTACTATACTCCTTTCAGGATTCTGATTTGTCTTGTGTACCCCCAAGTTTAGTCTCACTTAAAAATTACTTGCTTTCAAAATCAGGGTGTGGCTACACAGCACCCTTATCTCAAAATAAGCTATGCAATTTGTGCTACAGCTTATTTTGAGTGTATTTCAAAATAGCTTATTTCTGTTTTAAGAGTGCAGTCTCGACGTTGCCTTAGTGCCATCCCTATACTTTCAACTCCTCTAAACCAATTCCATGACACACACATCCCTGGGCTGCAGCCCCCAGATTAAAAAACGCTGATTTAGATGAGTTGATGTACCTCCTAGAGGACCTCTGGGTGCCCCCAGGGGTATATGTATGCCTGGTTGGAGAACCACTGGTGTAAAAGATCTAAAACCATCCTATATCAGAAACTATACGTTTAAACAAAACCAAAACACTGAAACAGGTTGGCAAAGTATAAATATGAGAGCATATTGATAAAATCTTTGGAAGGGAAGATTTTAAAATCCATTTTAAAGTGGAAAGGAGTGAAATCAGATGAACAGAAGGGGGTAAGTGTGTAAAACAATGACGTGATCACCAGGTGGGTGGAGAGATGAGGCAGAACAGGGCAGCAGCTCCCTGAGTCCACTCACACAGCCTAAGCAGGACAAGGCTAAAAGAGGAGACCTCCATTACTGTCATTGATTATGTTTCAGGGCTGTTCTGTGTGGGTGGAGAATTCTACTGTGGGCTTTGTGGTATGTGTGCTCTTGGATTTCTTTGCAGGATAACCCTTAAAAATTTTTAAAAATAAAGCATTTCAATACATTCCCCCCTTAAAAGGTTGGTAAGTGTTCAAGACTTTTTCAAACAGGAAGTCCTCCAAAATGCATAGTGAGAATAAAAATAAGATAAAATAGAATATATAGCTAAAGCTATTTCATATCAATTTGGAAAAAAAATGTAAACTGCATAATTCTTTTATGTGTGTACTCTAGAATTATTAATCATGTCCACTTCCAAATCTTTAGTAGAAACATGACTTATTTTATTTTTTCTTTTCTGCCCTTAAAATAAATTGACCAGAATTATTAAAAACTAAAATTAATTATCATTTTATTGCAGTAGGCAAAGGCAATTATGGAGCAGCTGGTGCAGTGAGGAAAATTAAATTTCAGAAATGAGATAAAATGACATCCATAATTAAACCTAAGCTAGATAATAGCTTGAAAAATATTTTCCCGGTCTTAAAGATCATCTGAAAATATTACCTTTATTTGCTGCTAGAAGCTCCAACAAAGACCAGGTCCTCCTGGTGCTAAGAACTGCACAAACACACCATCAAAGACCATACCTATCCCAAAGTGCTTACAATCTAATCAGAGAAATGGTGGGCGTGGATGCATAAGCATAGATAGCTGACACAGGATGTGAACAGCTGAACTGGAAATATGACCTGAGTCCCAGTCCAGTGTTCTACACCCAGACTCGCATTGCCATCTTACTGTGTAGCTAAGTCAGCCCTGAAAATCATACAGTACATACAGGTGCTCATACAATACAACTGGAGGTTACAGTTTGGTGGGACTTAGCTATTGATATATGTTTCCCAAGGCCACTTACCTCGGGAAGTGTGGCCCCGATGACATCTGTTTTCTTCCTTTTTACAATCTGCTTTAAAACAAAAGGTATCCTGCCCTGTATACTGGAGCAGATTATGCGAGAAATAGTATCTTTGCTTTTGTTTTGCTTCTGTAGATCCAGAGCAGCATCCAACCACACGCAATCATTATTCTCCCAAACACGGATGGGATGGAGCTGCTGGTTTGCTATGAGGATGAAGGAGTTTATGTAAATACCTATGGGAGGATCACCAAAGATGTGGTTCTGCAGTGGGGAGAGATGCCCACATCAGTTGGTATGTATCCTGTGAGAATGGCATTCACCTGGTAGTTTTTATCTACTCTCTTTTAGAATGAAATCCAAAACATTTGATTGGAGTACTGGGATAGACAAAAGAACTTATTGTGCAGTTGCTTCCTAGCAGCCTGCTGAAAATAGATACATCTATTTTGCTAGGCAACCACTAAGTTGCTAACCTGTATTTGTAACGGGATTTGAGCTGGTATTATTTTGGGAGATTTCTTAATTGATAATAAGCTTTCTATGCAATCTGATAGTCTTATTGTGATTTTAGGCAGTCAAGTATTTTATATTCAAATATTTTTAAATTGGAGGAGCCATTTTAATGAGACAATGTCCTCACATCATCAAAAATAAAAAGGTACAATATTTTGCTTCCCAGGCCAGCTTTAAGGTAAAGGGATTTTTCAGTTATTGAATATCACACTTTAATGTATGATGGCTTTTTTTTGTTTGTTTGTTTTTAAAGCATACATTCGATCCAATCAGATTATGGGCTGGGGAGAAAAGGCTATTGAGATAAGATCAGTGGAAACTGGGCATTTGGATGGTGTGTTCATGCACAAAAGGGCACAGAGACTCAAGTTCTTATGTGAGCGTAATGACAAGGTAGGGGGTTATTTTTGCTTACAGATTCTTACATTAACACCATGTACTTTAACTGGATTATAAATATTTTGAACATTGAAGTTTAATGTAAATTTCTGCTTTCTTTCTTGCTCATCAGATTTTGGTGAGCAATAGGGATGTGAAGGACTAGTTGACAATCTGATAAGCAAATGCTTATTAGATAGTTGACAGGTTAGTCGACTAGTCACTCCCCTCCCCTCCCCCGCTGCCTCTATCAGAAAGGGGGAGAGGTGGGAGTATTTCAAAGCAGCAGTGCCATGTGGAGCCTGGGATCAGCTGGGGACTCCTTTGCTGACCCCAGGCTCCATGCAGCACTGCCGCTTTGAAATGCCATGAAGAGCCTGGTATCAGGCTCCCCGTGGTGTTTCAAAGTGGCAGCACCACACGGAACCTGAGGTCAGCGAGGGACGTCCCTGCTGACCCCATGCTCCATGCGGCGCTTTCGCCTTTCAAGTGTGGTAACAGCCCTGGGACTAGCCCTAGGGCTGTTGCTATACTTCAAAGGCGGAGGCACTCTATCAACTAATCAAGTAGTCAATTCAAAATGCATCGACTATTTGATTAGTCAGTTAGTGGATATTTAACATCCCTAGTGAGGAAAGATAATCTGAACAGTTGGCTACCATCATAAATGGTTTTCTCTTTCTTCACAGGTTTTCTTTGCCTCTGTACGGTCTGGTGGAAGCAGTCAAGTTTATTTCATGACCCTAGGCAGGACTTCTCTTCTGAGCTGGTAGAAACAGTGTGATTTGACAAGGGATTGCGGACATCCAGAGTCTTCGAGATCCTCATGACTTGGAATTATTAGTAACTGGAGTACAGACCTGCACTGATGCAAGCACTCCATGTGAATGTGTGTGCAGACATCACTAGTGTTAGGTTTCTTTCTGTTTTTTTAAACTGAGGCTGCAGTGCAGCTGGTGCTGTAAAGATATTACCATCAGGTGCTATAAGTCTTTGAAATTTGGGATCACACTAGAAAGCAACAGGTCTCCCCACACACACACGCTCCTGTCAGCTCCAGAATTTCTAGGCTTTGAATGGCTTACTTTGTTAGTGTGAAAATAGAAAGGGTTATCATGAATATGCTGTTGATTTGACAGAAGGCAGGCAAGAGAAGGTGACAAGTGGTGGTGAGAGAGTCAGTCTTGCTGAAGCAGAAGGCAGATTTAATCTAGTAATGTTAACAATGTATTTAATTGACATTTCTTTTTTGTAATGTGACAATATGTGGACAAAGAGGAAGGTGCAGGTTTTAAGAAGTTAATATTTATAAAATGTGAATGACACAGTGACTAGGATAACTTCTTTTGTGGGGATGGGGGGAGGGGCGGAATTCTTGTTTTTTTGTTTGGTTTTTGTTTTGGCCCTGGCCAAGAGCTTCGTCATTTTTCTGTGTACCGGGTTTTGCCTGACACATGTGCAGATGATAAAATGTTTGTTCATTTTCTATAATGATTCTGTGTTAGGACAGAACTTGGGTTGTCTCACAGTATTAGCACTGCCTCAGTTTAAGGTTTAATTTTTGTTTAAACCTAGAAGTGCAACAACAGTTTTACCACAGTCTGCACTTGCAGAATTAAAAAAAAAAAAATTCCAAACTACATATGTTTATTTTTTGTGCCTACCTCATTGTTTTTAATGCATAAAAGAGGTGGTTTAGTTTATACATTTTTAGAGGAAAAACCATTAATATCTAATTTAATCTTAATACCAAAACTACCAGATGAAAGGTTTGACTGTTATTCTGTAGCAAGTTTCAGCAGAAGAGGAGAGTAATCCATTGAGATGGTTAAAATAGCCTTATGGCAGTGAGACACTGACTAATGTAATTGCTAATTAACTTTGAAAATTGGGCGCTTTTTTTTTTTTTTAAATAAACCAATTTCATCAGTAATGGAAGAGTATGAATTTGGAGGTTTCACTCTTCTAACACGTGGGTTTTAGTAACGAGCAGGTAACAATAACTAGTCTAGTTCTATAAACCATTAAATGTTGTAGGAAACATTTTGGGGAGGTGATGTTTTTCTTTTCTAAGAATGCAATGCACTAAAACTATTTTAAGAATGTAGTTAATACTGCTTATTCGTAAAACAGCATATACTTGTGTTTAGACGTAAGGTCCCAACTCTGCCCCCCCCCTTTTTTTTTAAAGTCCGTTTTATTTTATGAATAAGTTTCTGACATTTGTAATAAATGTCTCAAGAGTAATAATTTGTTTAATGGCTACATGTTCATTACTTGAGGATTCTTGAGTGTATAATAATCTGTTGGTGATGTAATAATGCACAGTGTCATGATTCAACCATTTTTATTTTATTTTTTGTTTTTGGTGGGGTACTTTGTTGACAGCTGCCTTAAGCTGTTCATTCAGTGAACAGGCTCTCAGTGTTTCACTGGCTTTATCTTCTGCTGTGCTTACCTTACTTTCATGGCATGACAGGTAGGGCTTTTTAAACATTCTTTAATCAAACGGCTTGATTGTTCAAGTGACTGGTCATTTGATTGCTTTAACAGCACCAACTAGGCAAGTGCTTTGCTCCACAAACTCTTCTTTTGGCATCAGTCCTGACTGCTGTAAATTCTTCTAATCTGATCAGCGTTTTTGCTGAACATTTTCCTTTGAGTATCCAAAACAGTTTGAAAGGGGAGCTGGTGTACACTTCACCTACACACATATCAAGAAAGCCTTACATTTCCTGGCAGAAGAGTACTTAGAAATATTTTTTTAAATCATTTGACTTTTGGATAGCACTGAAGGTCAAGGGTGGTGACAGGTTTCTTCAGTCTCAGTTACAATCAGCCAGAAGAGCTATCAATTCTCTGTTCTATAATGAACTAAGGGGACTCAGAAGCCCAACATAATCACAGACATAGATGTAATAACAAGATGGCCCTGTAGCATCGTTAACCAACACTGATCAATTCTACATGGTTTTAATTCTTACAGCACTGTGTGGTTAAAAATGGATTTGATTCTTCTCCCCAGCTCACACACTACCTTGGAAATCAGTACAATTCCTGTAGATGAGAATGTTCCAGGGATTCCCTAGGTTAAAGATATGTGGTGTTAACGTTCTGATACTTGTGGAGGGAAACTCATTCACTGGAGCTGCTGGATGGCACCTTCTGCCTGCACAGTAGTGCCAAAGTGGCCAAATGACAAGTAAAAACAGTGTTACAGAACCACTACATATAGAACGTTGGACTCTGTCAACAGTGCTTTTGTAAGAGCAGGGGAAAAAAAGCTCCTAGGTTTAGTTTTAAGCTTTAATAAATAATAACTTTCTGTATCTTTAAGTCAAAGTAACCCTAACTGTATGACTGCAGTGTTTTATTTTTATCTTATGCACCTGTTATGTTGGAGAAAATGTTTACAAAAATGGTTTTGTTACACTAATGTGCATCACATATTTATGGTTTATTTGAAAGTGATTTTTGTGGGTTTTTTAGTTTTTCATAGTAGTAGTAATACACTTTTTGTGACTTATAACCCCAAATTCTGCTGATTATAAAGATGCTAAACAATAATACAAATGACAAACTGCATTAAAATTACTAATTTTAGAGCTGCAAAGCAGACTGGTGACAAGTAAACACTCAGCCTTTTTTTGTTTGCAGTGCTATCTAACTTGTCTTCTGTGTATTATGGATATTACTGTTTTTCCCCCCATTTTTCCTTAAATAAAGTCAAAATGACACCTACTGTATGTGGAAAGTATTTTAAAATCTCTTTTTTTTTGGAAGGCAGTATTACTATAGAAGTATGGCGAAATGAAATTTAGGGACAATCTCAACAGGTGTAAATGATGTAGTTCCATGGAAGTCCAGCTCTGCCCAAGTGTATGTCAAAGGAGTAGTGTACAAAATTGGCACAGAGCTCCCACTTGTATAGTCTGTTCCTGTCTGCATCCTGCGCATGCTTTCCACCATGCGCTGTTTTTTTTCTGTGGTGAGAATTGTTCAAAGTGTAAATGCTTGTGTCCTACTTAAGGACACAAAAATGATTCTAAGAGATATAAAACTCCCTTTCTTGACTTTCTGCAAATACTCATAAGAACTTTCCCTGATGTTCCTGTAATGAAATCAACTGATTCTAAAAGATAAAAGGAAAGAGAGCAAAATGGAATGCTAAAATGTTAAATACGTAATTGTAGAGTCACATTTATAATGACTCTTAACAGATATTTGCAACCAGACTGAGGAGAATAAATTCTTTTAGGACATAAAGAATCAGGTATGAATAATTAAGCTATAATTAGCATTGCTGTATTATAATTGCTGATCTATTTTACTCTTTCCTGATTGTTTTAAGATACAACAATAGTGGTTTATCAACAGGAGACCCTTGTGATTCTCAGAATCGCTATTCACGATTTTGCATATTTACAGGTCTCTCACGTACGTTCCCCTCAATGCACTGCATCCCCCAGCTTGGGGGACGGGGATGCAGCCTTGTGGGGAACCGTTATCAGAGGGTAGCAGTGGTCAGGCTTTCACCACTGGGAGCCACTGCCACCAGTATTTGCAGATTTTGCCATTCATAGTGGTGCCAGAAATGTATCTTCATGAATGGCAAGGGTTTATTGTATTCAATAAAATAACATAATGGCATAGCACTTACAGAGTACTTTGCAAGATCTCAGTGAGAGTGATTCTCATTCTACAGAGGTAGAAACTGCACAGAGTTTTGAAGTGACTTGTCCAAGATGATCTTAGCATATGCCCAATGATTGATTCCTTGGGGCACATGACCAGGGTTCATCACCATATTTGGTCCACTGGTTGGATCATTAGCTTGCCTGGGCCAATTACTAGTGGGAAGTGAATGCTGATCTCTGACACACACACTCTTGTCCAAGATCACACACAGTTGATCACTGACACATGATTGAAACCCCAATTCCACAATGTACTTAAGACCATGTCTAACTTCAGTGAGGTGAGCAGAACCATTTACTTCAATAGGGTTACTTTCACAGAATCATGGAACTGGAAGGAACCTTGTAACATCATTAGCTCCAGTCCCCTGCACTTATGGCAGGATCAGTGCTTGAACTTAGCCTCTTGCTCACAAACCTTGCTGAACTGCGGCATTATTCATTATATACCAAGTGCTAGTTAAGGCAGGAGACCAGATTCTCTATGCCTTGCATACTTTCAGTAGTGCCAAGGGGGTATAAAATACTAATTTTTGTCATTTTGAAGCAATTGACTTCCTCTTTTCCCAGGTGTAAGTGCCCATGTTAGGTGCAAAGCAGTGGAAAAACTAGGCCTTGCATGGGCAGTGGCTAAAGCAAAGGACTGGGGAAACTAGAATCTAGACCTTGTATTGGCACTGACTTAATGGCCAATGGACTATAATACAGTAATTTCTGCTTATTTACAGCTCCTCAGATGCCTGTAAAAAGTTGCCTTTTTTCCAGCAGTTGCCAAGAAGTGGAAGATAGGTTTGTGGGGCTGCAGCCAGAGAAGGAGGCACTGGGATGTGACTTCCCAGGCTTCAGCCCTGTAAACGTGTTTGTGGGAAGAGCAGAAAAAGGGAGGAGGTATCATGCAGCTTCACAGGGCCCAGCACCCACCTTTCCTACTGCTGTCATGCCTACACCCTCCCTCTCCATTCAGGCTGCAGAACAGGACTCTGGCAAGCGCTTCCCTATTTGGTGGGCATGTGGACCCCTCAGTTCTTACCTTCTGTGTGAACCCTGGATGCAGCCGGGAAGAAGCTCATGAACATGCCAGCACCTGCCAGCAATAGGTTTGTGGGACTGCAGTTCAGGGAAGCATGTCCTAGGGCTTCCTCTCCTGGCTTCAGCCTTGCAAATCTGCCTGTGGGCTGGCCCTTTCTTCCAAAAAGAATTCTCAATAAGTGGTGTGCTGGTGCCAGTATCTGACATTAAAGTCAATTATACAATTGGTTCCCAGCAAAATATTCCCATTAACCAGAAGTTGTTCATACCAGTATTGCTATGAAGCAGCGTCCATTGTATAAATATTTAGTGTCTCAATACATTTATAAAGATCATACATTTTTGGTGCAGGGGCCGCCATTTCTTATGTTTGCACTCTATCTAGCACAGTGGTTTTCGATCAGGAATACATGTACCTCTGAGGATATGCAGAGGTCTTCCAGGGGGCTACAGAAAAGGAACTAGTGAAGTCAATACATACTAAAATGTCATACGGCTTGTTTCTATTGTTCTAGATACTGTACACTGCAATGTAAGTACAGTATTTATATTCCCATTATTAATTTTATAGTTGTATGGCAAAAATAAGAGAGGGAGTAAATGGAGGGGAAATCCTGCTCAGGTCCTTCTTGGTTGAAGCATGCTCAGTGACTCTGATGTAAGGTACAGATACATGTTGATAGGTGCACAGGAAGTGGGTGGGGTTGAAACACAGTACAGAAGTTGTCTCTGGGAATTTAGCTGCAAATACTAACTGAGCATGTGCGACTGGCGATTTTTCAGCCTTATAACCTGGCTAAATTTGTAGGAAAGAACATCTTCATCTTTAGTAGGAGGACCTACCTTTTCCGTCGAGAGATGCTATGTGGCTCTTTGTTTGTAAAAGAAGAGTTTCTGAATCTCCTTGCCAACATCCTGTTGTCTAGGATTGTGGGGAGAGGTCAGTCCCGGAAGGGAAGTCCCTAATCAGTAGCAAATTGTCATTCCCCCACCCAAAAAAGCAGTGTGAGGTGGAGGATGATATTGCCACATTGGACACATAATGTGCTCTTTGACCTGAGTGCAACAGGAGCCCCTCTATGTCATCAGCATTGGGAGCTGTACCTTGTAGAATGTGTCTCTACTGGGGATTTTTCCATTAGTGTGTGGCTACTAATATCTTGGGTACTATAAGCACTGTATTGTACAGGCATAGCAGTTCTACGCTGCAGTTTATACAAATATCCCCAATAGGGAGTGATCCTTAGTTTCAACATGAAACCAATGTTGACCAATCTGGCAACGCATGCCAATAACATTTTAGTTGCCTGAATATGTGTAATACTGCCAATGATGAGAATGTGAACAGGTTTCGTTGAAAGCCTGTTTTCTAATACATTGAACTGATTGCAAACCAATTTTTACACTAAACCACCAGTTCTAATCTCACTAACAAATCCACATGTTCTGGCAATTTCAGTCCTGACTAATGTAATGTTGTAAGAGAGTTCTGAGCGACTAATTCTGAGCTCAGCTGGCTGTGCTGACTCTTAGCCCTCATCACTGCGTGCTTAACGTTCCTTTCAGATTGAAATACTTTTAAGCAAGCACATGTTGCAAGGTCTAATCACACTACAAAGAAAACGATGAGGTGGCAAACAATGAATATCTAGCTTCCAACAAGGTCTTTATTTGTCTAACCTCTGTCAGCAGGCTGTACTGTCTTAGCATGCAGAGCAAAAGCCTGTATGAATTTTATGCAAGAAATTATTACAAGCTGTGAGTGGCTTTCTCATGACTATGGGTCTTGCAGGGCAGCAAGACCAAATTCTTGCCACCATCCAAGCCACCGTAATGTTAAAAAGTGAAGTTCTTTGCAAAATCTACACAGTTAAGTGACACTAATGTTGAGAATGGAAATGCTAGTCATCAGGACATTCACTTATGGCTCTCGCAGTGTGACTGTGTTTAGACTGAATGCTTCACTTTGGTGGATTCCTGACTCTGGTCCATGAAGCTATTAGTGGTCCATGCCAGCTATGGAGATGAAGGCCTTTTTGTGAAAGTTGGGGTGTGTGTGTGTGTGTGTGTGTGTGTCTAGGACAGTGTTTCTTAAACTTTTTAAGACCGAGGAACACCAAACAATATTTTTTTTTAATGAGGAACACCAATGATTTTTTGTTGAGGTGGAAAAAAAAAATAGGTAAGGCGGGGGGGGGGAGGAGTCAGGGAGAAAGTTATTGAGGGGGGAAAAAAGGGTCGGGGGAAAGTTATTGAGCAAAACAACAAGGTCGCCTGCCCCTTTAAGGGTGGCCATTTTGAATTTTGTTTTTCTCCATGGCACACCTCCGACTGCCTCACGGCACACCAGTGTGCCACGGAACACAGTTTAAGAAACACTGGTCTAGGAAGACTTGGCAGCTGATTGAGATTCCATTCTAGATGGGAGGGAGACAGGGATAGTAACAGTGAGGGAGACAGCACTTATGGAAACAAGTAGTCCTGTGGCACTTTCAAGACTAAAAAATATATAGTATCCTGAGTTTTCCTGGGCAAAACCCACTGCTTCAGTTATGGAAGGAGAGAGACAGGAGCTCTGATTACTTGGCTTCCATACTTCTCCTTACAAGGATTACATCTCCTAAAAGTTCTAAGAGTTTTGTCCTTTAAGTTCCTTTAGAAAAGGCTTCTGAAAAAAATAGATTTCTCTTTCCTATCCAGTGAAGCGTGGCACTAGAATACCTAGTCAATGCAAATGAACCACATTCATGTCAGATGATGACTGAGATTTTAAATGTATATTGTCAGTACTCAGTTATTCTTCAAGTGCTTGCTTATGTCTCATTTCACATCAGATATATATGCTTGCCACAGGCACTGGTGCCGGAAGTTTTTTCCCCTCAGCAGAATCCCCAGGGGACCAGCTCTTGTGCCCTCTGGAGTGGCACCCATATGGCGAAGTATAAGGGGCAGCGCTGGCTCCCCCTACCCTCAGTTCCTTTTTGCCACCAATGATGGTCAGTGGCTCCATGTACTCTGTGTGTGTGCGGGGGGAGGAGTGGGGGAGGCTCAGTGAACTGCTCCTGCCTGCAAGCACCACTCCTGAGCTGTGGCCTGAAGGGCTGGTGCCAGCAGAAAGGGGCAGCGTTTGGAGTCATGTGTTCCCTGCCACAGGGACACGTTAGCCACTTCCAGGAGTGGCCTGCCCTAGCCTCACTGTACCTCCCACCAGGCACCACTTGTGGTAAGTGCTGCCCAGGAGGAGGCTACACACGAACCCTCTTCCTGCACCCCAAGCCCCAGTTCTGAGCCCCCTCCCAGAGCCAGCATCCTATAACTCCAGCATGTCCACCTCCCTCCTGTACTCCACGCCTCTGCCCTGATCCCGATCTCCTCAGAGCCAGCACTGCATATCCCTTCCTGCCCCCAACCCCCTTCCCTGACCTCTCGCTGAGAGCCAGCACCCCAAACCTCTTCCTGCACCTGAAGCCCTAGCCCCAGAGCCCCCCTCCCAGAGTATGCACCATACATCTTCCTGTACCTCGAGCACCTGCCCCAGCCCTGACCCCTCTCGCAGAGCCAGGACTCCAGCCCCTCCTTGTACCCTGCATCCCCTCCTGTAACCCGACCCTCCGTCCCAGCCCCGTGAAAGTGAGTGAAGGAGGGAGAGGAGATGAAGTGAGCAGGGCCAGGCTTGGGAGAAGGAATGGAGCCTCAGGGAAAGGGCAGGGTAAATCTTGAGTTGCCCTTAAATTCAGAAACTGTTCTTGGGCATGAAAAGGTAGGAAACCACTGGTCTATATGATCAGCACCGAAACCTGCCATATGGCTCCAGACACAGTGGATTCCCCCAGCCTACCCGCTCAGACTCGGGAGTCTCGGACAGGCCAGTGACCTTGACATCCCAACCTGCTCTGGTACTCACAGCCTCAGGGGAAAAGACCCCACAAGTCCAAGTGGATCCTGTTGGACCACCCATGAGTGCTGGCCTTTTCCCTATCATTCCTTCATGAGGCCCCTTCACCACAGGGGTGACCCTAATGCACACCAGAAGCTATTAAAGAGGGGGGCTCCCAACCTAGGCTTGCAGGCAGAGGAGTTAGAACAGCAGTTGGACTCCCTGTGGGATATCCTTTTCTCCACGGCCTTTGCTAGGGTAGCATTATCCCTTCAGCAAGGAGTATTGAAGTCTACCACCACTCTGTGGCAAAATCCTTTCTCCTCCCTCTCCTCCCCCATCTCCAAAAGGACAGAGTGTAAATACTTTCACAGCTAAGAAGCACAAGTACTTGTACTCCCCTAATTCCCTGGTGATTGAGGACGTTAACCACAGAGCACCAGGAACAGCCTGGGGCCACACCCAAAAACAAAGACACAAAGAGGCTGGATCTTTTTGGATGCAAAATTTATTCATCTGCCAGCCCACACCAGGCCCTCTTTGTCTGCTATGACTTTAATACATGGCAAGCCATAGGCATATTTGAGAGTTCCCTCCCAGAAAGTTTCCATCAAGAATTCCTAGTGATCCTCCATGAAGGTATAGCCATGGTCAGGGCAGCCCTTCAAATGGCATCTGATGCAGTAAACTCCACCGCCCACACCATGGTATCTGCCATCTCCATGCAGAGATCTTCCTAGCTACTCCTCTCTGGCTTGTTCCTCAAGGCTCAGCATTTGCGACAGGACCTTTCCTTTGACAGCCAGGCCTTGTTTATGGAACAGCTGGACAGCAAGCTGCATGTGTTGAAGGATTTCCAGACCTCAGAGCCTGAAAACTCTGAGGCTCTATGTCCTGGGCCCAGATTGTAAGCAGTGCAAACTGCAACTGGCTCAAAGGCCAGTAGGATCCACCACACAAAAAATGCCAAAAAATATCACCTGAGCAACATGTCCCTTATCTCTGCCCAGACAAGCTCAACCCGCTCCAAACAAGTCAAAATGTCATTTTGAGATTGAGTCCAAGGGTGATAGACCAGATTGTTCCCAGGGATTAATTCCACACACCCCTCTTTTATAGCCACCTTTCCTTTCCCTCCCTGCACGTATTGCTATAACCTTGGACCACTGGTTCCTCAACATGGTGGGACAGGGCTACATCCTTCAATTTCTTTCCACCTCCAGCTTGGGTCCCTCCTCTGGAACCCATCTCATGAACATCTTCTCATGCAGGAGATTCAGGGGCTGTTGCGAGTGGGTGCAGTGGAGGAGGTTCTGATCACATTCAGGAATAGGAGTTTCTAGTCCCAATATTTTTTCACTCCCAAAGGCCAAGAGCAGCCTACATCTCATTTTGGACCTGCAAGACCTCAGCATGTACCTAAAACCACTAATGTTCCTCATGTCTCCCATTACTCTCTCCCTGGATCTGGGAGACTGGTAGGCCAGGCCTGGTGCCAGAGTGCTTTACTTCCTGCTGCTGGGGTGAAGCAGGGCACAGAGGGCTGAGAGAGGATGGGGCGGATCAGAAAGAGGTCACACTGCCAGGTCGCTCCAGCTCCTAACGCCTCAGTGAGATGGGGGTGGTGACCCCTGCTGCTGCCCCATGCCAGGTCCCCTGACCCCAGTAATTCCTGTGCCCTGTCTATTGGAAAGTTGAGGTGGTGGCCATGGGTCCCCCCCAAAGCATGGGGCCTGGGGCAGCCACCTCAAACTATCCTATGGATAACACAGCTCTGATAATACCTGTGTGTTAGTTGATTCTTTAATATTTTACAAGTGCATGTTTGTGTTACTCTAAAATAACATGAATATATATTTGAATAACTCAGCCTAGTCACACTTGGTATCTTTAGTTCTGTGATTGCTGTATTGGAATGTAATTACGGCTACTTATCTCTAGTTCATGGCTGTGTTTCTTTTTGTTATATCTTAGAAACAATTTAAATTCCCTAAGTGGTGAGATCTGTGCCTTTTATAAATCCCAGCGGGGAACTTATGCTATTTTGGTGACGAGAAGCCTATGTGAATTTTATAAACATCACCACTAGAGGTGGGCTTGAACTGCAAACTTGAAGTCTGTGTTGGGAAAGGATTAGCTTTGAATGCTCTGCTCTCAGGTTTCACTTTGGCTCCAGCTATGTAATTCCGTTTCAAGTATCAATTCCAGCACTTCCTAAGTTTTGTGGTGTGTTCCGGCCTGGTATTTTGGGGTGTGATGGAGCAGAACGGAACAGACTCATGCCTATACTTATTTTTTTCTAATAGTTGTATAGTTGATGCATTAAAGATTGTGCTGTTGTATCAATTCACAAATTGTGTTTTGCTGATAGCATGAGACTTGACTAAAATAATGAATTTATTTGGATTGATTGCAATGAGCTGCTTTGTGAGCTGAATTATTTTCATTTCAGGATGTTTTTGAGACACATTTCAAGAAAGTGTGGCATCACAGAAGGGAAAGTAACTGATGTGGGAGCCCGGGGAGAGGAAGCCTGAGGATGCTTCTAAAAATAGAGCTAACTAGCAAATAACATCATTAGCAGCATTTTGCACAAACAGATGGGTACCAGCTGTTGTCCTGCTGAGACACAATGCTACACTGTATAATCCAAGGAAAGTGGGATGCACTTTAGCTCATCAGTGATACACTTGTAGAATGAAGGATAATGTACAAAACACCACAAAACCAGAATGTTTTTTTTCAAAATGAATATGGAATTTGATGGAAAATGACAATTTTTCCAGAGTACAAAAACAGAAACATCACCATGAGTTTGAAGTTACCTTTAGTTCTAATGGGCAGAATAAAGTGAATATTGACAGTGTACAGTACATAAATATATATATTTTATGGATCAGAGATGGGGAGGGGACTATTTTTAGCACTAGTTGCAAATGGTACATTTTCCCTTTTGTATTAAATATTAAAATATGGATTAATGTTTTGTGAAGTATTAAACTAGCTATATAGCTGGTCAGAAACAGGATAAGGTTATCGTGAAGTGAAATTTTCATGGAAATATCAAGAATTTTTAAATCAAAATTTTCAAATTTTGAACAAATGTTGATTTGCTTTAATTTTTTATTCATTGCTGAAGAGCTCATCGAAAGAGAGGAGGGGATGGGGCTGAATAAAGAGGTCTATCGACCTGTGAATCAACAGATTTCACAGAATGTCCAATTTCACCATAATGACAGTGAAGATGTCGGTACCTGTTACGGATTTGATATTCAGAATCTGTGCCGGTACAACTCAGTGTCACTAACATGCATCATTTGGTCATGAATCTTGTGATACTTGGTGTCTTCCTCCAAAAGCTGGAGCTTTAAGAAAAGTGTTTGTGAGGATGGGGTGAAAATTTCATGCAGGTACTGTTGTATTGGCCCCCTAGGGGATTCACGTTAGGGGGTTGAGATGTTGGGGGTTCAGGAGTCAGGGTTGGGGGCTTGAGGGACTCAGGGCAGAGGATTGAGATGTGTTTTGGGGTGCAGGAGTCAGGGCTGGAGATGGGGGGGTAAAAGCAGAGGTTGGTGTGTGTGTGTGTGTGTGTGTGGTGGAGGAATCTGGGCAGGGGAAGTGGAATGTAAGGCAGTAGTGTGGGGAGGCCCCACTGAGGATGGTGAGGGCGTTGTCCTCTCGCTTCTTAGCATGATAGAAAGGGGACAAGAAGTAACAAGCAGTTGGGGGGGGGCGGCACTGGGATGGTCCAGGACCAGTGTGGAGCACGCCTCAGCCAGCCCCTTTCATCTGCCTGCTGCTTAGCCTGCAGGAGGGTCCTATGAGCCCATCTCGGAGCATGTCCCCCCTCCTCCGCCTGCAGCAGAGCTTCCCAGCCGGATCTTACCAGGAAGAGCACCAGGGCACACTATATTACCTTCACCTGTGTTTGAGGAGCTCCAATTTTATTAAATAAGAACATTTCTAGTTATCATAGTTGTAGAGAAAAGCTTGGAAAAGTGACTTGGGTGCTCCAATACCAGATGGCAAATTAATAACTGAAATTTAAAAAATCCCACGAGTTCTGGAGCTAATTTTAGGGGCATGACAAGTTGAGGGAAGCTGACTCAAGGGTTTTGAATGTTTGAGGTTGCCAAGACTGAAAACTGTTAGTATTAATCAAATATTCTGCATAGATACCCTCTAATATTCTGACCTGACTAAGTTAATCTGGCTAGTGTGATTTCATAACACTGGTCTTTCCTACTCATTATAAACCACAGCCGCTAACAGGACCGGTATTTCTCAAGCTGGAACATGTGCAGGACTGCCTTGGTTCCTTTTGAACTTGAAATACTATTAGGCAACACTGTATGTTGCAATATGCACAGAGCCCTGAAACAAAACATTTTCAAGCTGGTTGATATTCCCTCCAAATATTCTGAAATATATTGGGCTTTCAGTAGATTTGCTATCTTGCTAACGTCTGCATCCTGGGAATGCTTTTATACAATGTTTGAGAGACAATCCTGCTGCACTAGTTCTGGATGGGATTATCTGAAATAAACTTCTCCATCCACATCAAATGCTGTCTCACATTGCCCAGGAGGGTCCCTGAGATGGTCAGGTTTTGCATAAGCCTGGAGACTTTTGCAGGACTTCTAGACCACAGCACTGGGACTGGTCACCATTGCACAATGAAACCTCATTGAGTGGAGGGGAGTGACTCTGACATACTTGGGCACCAGCTTGGATGTCCTTTGCACCCCTACCTTTCCATGTCACTGAATCAGGATTTTTTACCATTGTGCACTAGTACACTGGGACTAGTGTCCTCTGCACAATCACACGACTGTTCTCCTCTTGTCAATGAGACTGAGAAAATCTCTGTCTTGACCATAGACTATTTGTCTTAAAGATTTGTGTCTCGTGATTAAAACGTCTCTTACAATAACCTCAAAATTGGCAAAATAACAGGATCCTGCAAGGTGCTGTTTCTTCATCTTATAAGTAGCAGCAATCCCAAGGAACAATTCTGCAAATCTTCCATGGTTACATCATGATAGAGTTTTGAAACACTTGTTTAAGTTACATTAGTTAAAGTTGAAATCTTCATTGCTGGCTACTTGAGTTGTAAACAAAAAGCCACTATATATCTTTCTGGGGCACAACTACTTTGCTAGAAAATTTCAGAGGCCATCACTTCTACCCCATCACTTCTACCCCATCTGAAAGTCAGGTAGATATAGGCCCTGTGTGGATTTGAGGTGGATGAACTTTTGTTTCTGTATTGTGTGGAATAAAAGCACTTGAATGTAAATAGAAAAAGCAAAGTTTGAATGTGGAAATAGAACAGGCAAATTTTATTAAGACTAAACTGGATAATTAAACTGCATAATCAAGCTGAAGAAAATGAAATTCAAACACTGGTTGTTCCACAAAAAATCTAATTATAACTGCACAAGAGGCTGTCAAGTTACAAGTTTTTCAACAGAAGTACAAACTCATCACACCCTGAAAATACAAAATTGTTGTGATTTGCCACTCACACCAGATTTCCATGCTAGAAACCAGTAGTGGCTAACTGTCAGCATATCAGAAGGGTTTCAACAAGTATATGAAGGTTTGGATGCTCGGTGAAGTCAAATGAGGATGAAAATCTTCCAAGAACAGGATTTTACACAGTACTTGCAACTTCCAGTTCCAATGGCACAGAATAACCTAAAAATAACATGGGGAGAGGAACAGAGAGACCAAGGGAGTGAGATAATACCTTTGGTTGGTCCAACTTCTGTTGGTGAGAGAGACAAGTTTTCGAGGCCCACAAACTTCTTTGGATCACAATTAGAGGTGGTGGTTGTAAGCAAAGGTTTGGAAAGATCTTATGTCTCAGATGGCTTGCTGATCCACAACACACTAAACTGTATAAAATCTATGATGGTTATCCCTTTGAACAGAACTTTGAGAGCACATAACTCCACTGAACTATCTACTTGCTTTCTTCAGATACAGGAAGGAGATGGTCTTCCTGTCTTTCACCACCAGGTGTTCTAACTAAAAGATACAAAACTAAAACACCTGCTTGAAGCTGTAGACAAAACCTATAATTGATGGGAGTTGTAGTTCATTACATTTAATTGCATAGAAACAGCAGTAGCTGTAATTCTACCAGACACATTCCTGGCTTATAAAGTAATAGGAATCTTTCAGATGGGGGTGGTGGTGGTGGTGGTGGTGGTACATGACTGCAATAGCACATGACAACAGGAGAACAGAGTACTTTTAAGAGTACATTAAGATACAGGCGGCCCCTGACTTACGATGCAATCGGTTCCTGGGGAAGCGTTGCAAGTCGGAGGTGTGGTAACTCAAACCCGCATTTACGATAGGCACTGTGTGCTGTCATAAATGAGGACCAAGGACGAAAGTCGGGGGGTTTTGGCCCTTTCTGCACTTACAAAAATGGTCGTAAGTGCAGGGGGTTGCAACTCAGGCCATTTTAACCTGGGGGTTTCCTGTAGATACATTTTCAGCAAAGGGAAAAGGCACAATTTTCCCTTCTTAAAAAAGTTCACAAAACCCTGCTAAATTTGGTCTGATTCCAAAAGAGGTGAATACTGTCCCCATGGCAATATTTTCTACATGCAAGGTTTGTTTTCCTCATATTCTTTCTCAAAGAACTTCAGTTAGAAAATAACACTGAATTTTTTTCTAGTGATCCTTTGAAATCTCTTTCTAGAGAGCCATTATCATACTGGGGCAAGTTCTCTGACTTTTTCCTGGTGTTCTCTAAGGATA
>CM057845.1:209534719-209549043 GCA_030068395.1 Apalone spinifera
CTCTAGGCGCCTGGCTCCTGCCCACCCCGCCCTTGTGAGTGCAAAGTGCAACACTCACCTATGGATCCTTTCCTGGTCTCCAAGGATTGCGGGAGACATCGGTGCTGCCGGAGGGGGCCTGCTGGGTGGCAGTGCTGGCCTCATCCTCTGACATACTGCTGTCTCCTACCCCCGCCTCGGTGGTCCTGGTGATGGGGGGGGGCGCACGCTGCTGTCGACTGGGACCTCTGGGGTTTGCGGGGCTGGCTGGCCCAGGACGGCGTGGAGCCGGTCGTAGTGGGGGCAGGTGTCTGCTCCTGCCCCCTGGCCCTTGCTGGCCTGCAGGTAGCCCAGGTGCAGCTCCTTGACTTTCGCCCGGACTTGCTCGAGGCTCTGGGCTGGATGGCCCTGCTGGGAGAGCGCCTGGGCCATGCGGGCGAAGATGTCTGCATTCTGGCGCCAGGAGCGGGTGTCTTGGAGGGCCTCCTCCTCCTGCCAGAGGTCCAGCAGGCTGTCCGGCTCCCCCGAGGACCAGGATGGGGCCCTTCATTTGCGGCCCCGGGGGCATCCTGTGCTGGGGGTGCGGGTGGCTGATACCCCCCAAGCATGATGGCAGCTGCAGGGGATGATCTGCTGGACGGCAGAGGCCACGTGGCAGACCTCTGGCCAGAGGTCTGTGGAAGGCTCCTGCCGCGTGAGCTCAGCAGCCTGCGTCTGCTTTAAGGGGGATCGAGTTACCAGGAAGTCCAGGGAGCTGACTGTGGCTACGGCGTCTCCAAGCGTCCATAGGGCTTTTTTCTGTTTAGCCTGCTTTTGCGCAAAATGTTTTAGCTGCCTGTCTACACTAGCCCTTTTGTGCAAAAGCATTTGCGCAAGAGGGCTTTGCCCGAACGGGAATGTCAAAGCATTTGCGCAAGAAGCACTGATTTTGGACAGTAGAATGTCAGTGCTTTTGCGCAAAATCAAGCGGCCAGCGTAGACTGCTGGCAAGTTTTTGCGCAAAAGCAGGCGCTTTTGCGCAAAAGCTTGCCAGTCTAGACACAGCCCTGGATAATTGTGGCATATTTTATCATGAACTTGGGGAGATTTCTCCTTGACTCCTGCTGCTGTACCTTGGGCATAGCAATAAAGTTTAATACAAGAGAATAATTATAAATTCATCATTTTGTTTATAATGTAAGAAGTAAATATTACTACAGCGGTAATTCCTGCAAACTATAGGGCTATAATTCCAATCAGAATAATTGATTATTTTCATAGAAATCCATCATAGATTTATAGCATTTAAGGCCAAAAGGGATGATAGATCTTCTAGTCTCACCTCTACAACAGGTCACATAATTCCACCTAGTTACCCACAGCTTGACTGTGTTTAACTAAAGCAGGGCTATTCAACTTTGGAAGCCCTAGGGTACATGCCAAGGGCCGCAACTTAAGTGTGGTTGCATATAAATGCAAATATATATGCAAAAGCTTCTTTCACACTGACAGCCATGAATACAAAGATTAAGCCTTAAATTGCAGCGCCGGACCCAAACGTGGCCAGTGTGAGCCAGTCAGCACCTCTCAGGCCCTGCCCACAAGGCCAAGCAGCCAGCACTTCCCACAATGCCCCAGTGTTCCTGGCACCTCCTCCCTGGGGGCTAGAAACACCAACACCCTGTCCCCTCTGTTCCAGCCAGCCTGTCCGCTTGCGTCTTTCAACGTTCACCCCACTTGGGAGACACCACGCCATTGTGGAGCATGTTGAGTAGCCCTGAACGAAAGCATATTTTCCAGAAAGGCATCAGATCCCGGGAGATGAGAAATCTACTACTTTCCTTAGTTCATGCCAATTGTTAACCATCCCCACTGTAAAAGAAATTGTACCTAATTTCAAATTTGAATTTGTCTGGCTTCAGCTTCCAGCCTTTGGTTCTTATTTTGCCTTTCTCCACCAGATAAGGAGTCCGTTAATACCCAGTACATTCTCCCTCAGAAGGATATACTGTGATAAACTTACCTCTCAATCTTCTTTTCTCTGACTGTGACATTTTCTTCAGCACTCAAATCATTTTTGCATTTCTTTTCTGCACCTTCTCTAGCTTTTCAACATCCTTTTTAAAATGCAGGCTACAGAGTGGGACTCAGAATTCTGGTATCAGTCTCATTAATGCCATTTATAGAAGTAAAATCACCACCTACTTCTGCTCGCTTCCCCCCTGTTTATACATCCAAGAAACGCATTAGTCTTTTTTGCCACAGAGGCACACTGGGCATTCATGTTCAGTTGCTTGTCCACTATAATCCTTATATCCTTCTGAGCAGCAGCACTTTCCAGCATTAGTTCCCCATTGTGTAGGCACAGCCTGCTTTCCTTTATTCTAGATACAGACCTGGCATTTAGCTGTGTTTCAAAAAGCATTTTGTCTGAATGGGATCATTTTAGCAAATGCTCCAGACTGTGAGACTGCCCTGTCCTCATTATTAGTTACCGTTCCATGTCTGTGTGTCATCTGCAAATTTTATGAGCAGTGATTTTGTATTTACTTGCAGATCATTGATGAAAATGCTGAATAGCTTCAGATCCTAGCTTAAACTGCAGCAAGGGAGGTTTAGGTGGGACATTAGGAAAAAAGTTCCTAACTGTCAGGGTGGCTAAACACTGGAATAAGTTACCTAGGGTGGTTGTGGAATCTCCATCTCTGGAGATATTTAAGAGTAGGTTAGATAAATGTCTATCAGGGATGGTCTAGACAGTGCTGGGTCCTGCCATGAGGGCAGGGGACTGGACTCGATGACCTCTCGAGGTCCCTTCCAATCCTAGTGTTTTTTAATTCTATGATTATAAACAGGATTTACAGTTTGCTTCAATGGTACTCAACATCCCCCCAGTATAAACTGATCCAGCACCTCTGATTCCAAGTTTGGTTGATAAATCTAACTGCATCTGTGTAATACTAGCAGACTTACCCGGGTCCTTCAGGATAAGGGGCTGGTGGTGTGGTCTTGGAAGTGTGGGGATTTAGTGCAGGCGGCTGGAGGTGGGGAAGGTGAGAGTGATTGAGAAGGTTGGGGCATTGAAAAGGGGCTCAGGGCTGCTAGTATTACACCCTTTCTTTTGCTTTCCCAGCCAGAAAGCTTGATGATGTCATTCTTCTTTGAGTGCTTGCTTATGTCCATTCCAATAGGTGGGCGCATGCCACATGCACAACTGCCAGAACTTTTTTACCCTTAGCAGTACCCGTGGGGCCAGCCAGGGAGCCCCATAGAGTGGCGCTGGTATAGCCACGCATATATGCCCCTGCTGGCCGCAACCCCGCTCAGTTCCTTCTTACCACCTGTGATGGTGGACCAGAATGTTGGTCTTGCTCTGTGAGACTGCCCTTAGCACTTAGCTATCTAGTATAAATAGTTCTATCCCATTTTTGTCCCTCCCTACCCCCTCCTCCCTTTCCCTGTCCCTTTTCAGGGACCCTTTCATGAGCACCTCCTTCGGCAGGAGGTCTCTGTGCTCCGATCACTGGGGGTGGTAGAAGAGGTCCCCCCCACATTCAGGGGCAAGGGTTTCTACTCCCACTACTTCCGTATACCGAAAGCAAAGGGAGGTCTTCATCCCATACTGGACCTCTGAAGGCTAAATGCCTTCATACGGAAAGAGAAGTTCAGAATGGTGACATTGGCCTCTATTATCCCGTCACTCGATCTAGGAAACTGGTATGCCGCCCTTGATTTTCGGGATGAGTATTTCCACATTTCCATTTCCCCTCACCACAGGAGATTCCTGAGATTCGTGGGAGGGAAGGATTATTACCAATTTACTGTGCTTCCCTTTGGCTTTTCCACCGCTCCCAGAGTGTTCACAAAATGCATGGTGGTGGTAGCGGCCCTTTTGAGGAAGAAAGGTGTCCATGTTTACCCCTATCTGGATGACTGGCTCATCAGGGAGTGGTCGAGGAAGCAGGGGTCCAACAGTCCATGGCCCTGGCCAGAGAGACCTTCATGCAACTAGGACTCTGGCTAATGAGTCAAAGTCGACACTCGTCTCTACTCAGGTCATCGAGTTTGTGGGGGCAAGGCTAGATGCCATAGCGGGGAGAACCTACCTCCCAGGCCCCAAGTTCCAGATAAGAGGCATGGTCCAGGAATTTCAGGCTGCCCCTATGACCACAGCGAGACATTGCCTGAAACTGCTGGGCCACATGCCAGCCTGCATGTATGTGCTTCAGTGTGCCAGGCTATGACTTCAACCGCTCCAGTCCTGGCTGTTGAGGGTTTACAAGCCAGCTCGGGACCACATGGACATGGTGGTTACCATCCCACCAGTGGTTCTGTCGGCACTGGACTGGTGGACAAGGGAGAGAGAGGTTTGCAGCGGGGTCCCGTTCACACATCCCCTCCCTATGGTGCAGCTGGGAACAGTTGCCTCAGAAGCCAGCTGGGGAGCCCACCTGGATGACCTGAGGACTCCAGGTATGTGGACTGAGGTGGAGAGGTGACTGCACATCAATGTCAGGGAATTGAGGGTGGTACGGTTCGTTTGCATCGCGTTCCTCCCCCGTCTAAGAGGCAACTGTGTCTCAGTTCAGATAGACAAAACAGCCGCCATGTACTATATCAACAGACAGGGTGGTGCTTGCTCCTCTCCCCTCCAACAGGAGGCAATAGCTCTTTGGGAACTCGGTGTTGTGCACAATATCTATGTGCAGGCAATATCTATGTGCACAGTATCTATCTGCTGGCAGATCGTCTCAGCAGGGTGTTTGCGGCCCACGAGTGGTCCCTCAAGGAGGAGGTGGCCAGCACACTCTTCTGTAGGTTGGGTACTCCCCTCCTTGACCTGTTTGCTTCAAACCGCAACAAGAAATATCCCGGGTTCTACTCGTACCGAGGGAAGGAGCGGGGGTCACTGGGGGATGCCCTGGTAGGGCAGTGGCTAAAGCACCTGTTGTATGCTTTCCCCCTGATTCACAAGGTCCTCCTAAGGGTCACGAGATTTGGGTCAACCCTGATCCTCATTGCTCCAGCATGGCCCCGGCAGCACTGGTATACGGCCCTTAGGAGCCTCTTGGTGGAGGACCCCATCCTCCTCCCAGGTTCTGCTAATGCAGAATATGGGCCAGGGTCTCCTCTGTCATCTGGATCTACACTCCCTGCACGTCATGGCCTGGAAGATCAGTGGCTTAGAGGAGAGGAGCTCCTCTGCTCAGACCCAGTGAAAAAGGTGCTGATGGAGAGCAGGAAGACCTCCACCAGGGCCACCTATAAGGCTAAATGGAAAAGGTTCTCAGCCTGCATGGTTGAGCGGGGGTTGAACCCGGCATCGGCTCCCACTCAGAGTATCTTAGAATATCTCCTTGACCTTAAACAACAGGGGTTTTCTCCCTCCTCAGTTAGGGTACACCTGGCGGCCATCGCGGCCTTTTAACGGGGGAAGGAGGATGTTCGGTGTTTGCCCTGTCTATAATTAAGAGGTTCCTGAAGGGCCTGGACAGACTGTACCGTCAGATTAGATAACCCATTCCCCAATGGGACCTGAACTTAGTGCTTCGCAGCCTGATGGGAGCCCCATTTGAGCCACTAGCTACCTGTTCCCTGACTCATCTCTCCTGGAAGGTGGCATTCCTGGTAGCAATTACCTTGGCTAGAAGGGTCTCAGAGTTACGCGCTCCATCCTCAGAGCCACCATACACGGCGTTCTCCAGGGACAGGGTGACCCTACGCCCACACCCGGCTTTCCTACCCAAGGTGGTGTCTCCGTTCCACATGTCTCAGGAGATCTACCTCCCAGTGTTCTACCTGAAACCTCACGCGGCGGGGGGGAGAACAGGCACTACACATACTAGATGTCAATTCTGGATATCTGTAGGGTGGCCACATGGTCATCAGTACACATGTTCATCACACATTACGCAATCACACAGCAAGCTAAGCAGGATGCAACAGTGGGGACAGCTGTGTTGCAATCAGTCTCTGTCTAGACTTCCGACCCCATGGTTATGGCTTGGGAATCATCTAGTGGAATGGACATGAGCAAGCACTCGAAGAAGAAAAGATGGTTACTTACCTCGTAACTGTTGTTCTTCGAGATGTGTTGCTTATGTCCATTCCAATCCCACCCACCTCCCCTTCGTTGGATTATCCAGCAAGAAGGAACTGAGTGGGGTTGGGGCCAGCAGAGGCATATATGCGCGGCTATACTGGCGCCACTCTAGGGGGACTCCCCGGCTGGCCCAATGGATACTGCTAAGGGTAAAAAAGTTCCGGCAGTCGTGCACATGGCACGCACACACCTAGTGGAATGGACATAAGCAACACATCTTGAAGAACAACAGTTACGAGGTAAGTAACCGTCATTTCTGTCATGCGGCAGGCGTTTAAAAAAAATTATATATATAGAAAAGAACATGAGCAGGCCAGAAATATTCCCAGCCAGCTCTTTAAGAACAGTCAGGTACTAATTATAGAGATTGTTAATTTAAAAAAAATCTTTATCACTACAAACTGTTGTTTAACGTTGCCTTTGGTTACTAATGGACTGGAAAGTACTTGATCATCTTCATGTGACATGAATACTCACAAATTTTAAGGCCAGGAAGGGAGAACTGTGGGAATCTAATCTGACCTTCTGCACATCACAGGCCACAGAACCTCACCCACTCACTCTAGCATTAGGCACATAACCTCTGGCTGTGATTACAGAAAATCCACTATTTACTCTAGTTCAAACTCTAAATTGACTCATTCCCCATGGTGCTGAGGAAGGTAATAACACCCAGGTTTTCTGCCAGTCTCATCGGGGGAAAATTTCTTCCTGACCCCAAATATGGCGATCGGTTAGACTGTGAGCATGTGGGCTAGACCCACCAGCGAGACACGTAGGGAAGAATTCTCTGAAGTCACTCAGAGGCCTCCTCATTTAGTATTTCATCTCTGGCTGTTGAAAGTATTTGTTAATCGCAGACACATGTGGGCTATCTTGCCATAGCAGCATACTTCATCATACCATCCTTTCAATAAACTTATCAAGCTGACTCTTGAAACAAGTTAGGAGTTTTGCCCCCACTGCTCCCCTTAGAAGGCATTCCAGAACTTCACTTTTCTGATGGTTAGAAACCATTTAATTTCAAGCCTAAACTTGTTGACAGCCACTTTATATCTACTTGTTCTTGTGCCAGAATTGTCCCTCGCCTTAAATAACCCCTCCTTTGGTATTTATTCCACAGATGTATTTATACAAAGTAATAGTATCTCCCTGCAGCCATCTTTTGGTTAGGCTAAATAATCCAAGCTCCTTGAGTCACCTCTTGTAAGGTCAGTTTTCCATTCCTCTGATCATCATAGTAGCCCTTCTTTACACCTATTCCATTTTGAATTGATTTTTCTTAAACACAGGAGACTGGAATTGCGCATAGGATTCCAGATGAAATCTTCACCCCATCTGATGCAATGGTACTAACACCATCCTATCTCTACTGGAAATACCTCACCTGATGCATCCTATGACTGCAACACTCTTTTTTCCAGTCACATTAAATTGGTGGTGGCTCCTAATCATCCTGTGGTGGACCATTGTAGCCAAGTCTTTCTTCCCCTGTCACATCTATTGCTTCCATCAGTGCATGACCTCGCACTGAAAACTGGGAGAGCATTGCTGATGATCGTTCTGCCTGACGCAGACAAATACATGATGGTGCAATAGCCTATGAACAAAAGAGACTGTGTTATGCTGCAGAGAAACGTCTTCTTCGCAAGTCTAGGGCTGGTATCTTCTCTTCCTCTGGTTGCCAGCCCAATTTATCGTTTCCCCACTTCAACCGTCAATTCCGGGCACGGATTGGACTAATCAGCCATCTCCGAACCCACTCCCAATGAAACTGATTACATTGGGTGGTCCTCATTGACCTCGATGGACGAACAACAACAACCTTGCACTTTGTACTATTTCATTACATCCCATTTCCGTTGCTCCAGTTTTTAAGTTTGTCCGAACCTGGTAGGATAGTCTGTCTCTCCTATATACTAGCAGGACTTCCCCACTTTCTCATCCACAAATTTTATTAGCCCACTTCCATTTTTTTGTCCCCTTCATTAATTAAATGTTAAATAAGATTGGTCCCAAGATTGATCCTTGAGGAATTCCATGGGTAACTTCCCTCCAGCTGGACAGTTCACCTTTCAGTATGACATGTTGTCATGGCTCCTTCCCCACTCTGGCATGATAAATGCAGGAGTGGGGGCCAGCAAGTGTACCCCAAAGCCTTAACTACCAGGCTTTGGTATAAAACGTCCCCCAAAATCTTAAAAAACCCAGATTTTAGCAATAAAACTTCCGCTGCCACCACCCAAATATTAATAATGAGATTAGGGGAAAGATCATTTGGGAATTCTCACCCCTATTATAAACATCAGGACACACAGTAACCAATGCCAGGTTAATAAAAAGAAAGGAGAAAACTTTTATTATTACAACAATATTCCTGTTGCAAGCATAAGGATCAGATGAAAAGGTAACAAAATATACTCATGGAGGAATTACGCCCTGGGCTAGAACTTAGTTAAAAAGAAAAGCCAAACATCTCTTAAGCAGTGCCAGATATTAGATCCCATACCCAACCCTTAAAACAATAAAGCCTAACAAAATTACCTAAACTGTACCCTACTTATAGAAAGTGAAGAATTGTTTCTTGGAAAGAGAGAGAGACATGTTTGTCCCTCCCTGTAACTGCATAGGACTCACCCAGAGAGACAAAAGGGGCAAGGAAAAAACCCAAATTCCTTTGTCCCAGTTTGAAAGTCCCACCTACATTCCTATTGGCCACTCCACCTGGCTAGGTATAGTTAACCGCTTAATCCCCAGGCTGCTGGCTAAACCTCATAATAATGACACATGTTGTAATGTCTCCTTTGACCAGTTCCTTATCCACCCTTTAATTCTCCTATTATTCCGGTCTTGTCCAATTTAACTGATTATTTCCCACATGGAACTATATCAAATATTTCACTGAAATCCAGGTAGATTAGATCTACTGCATTTCCTTTGTCTAGAAAATGTTATCTTCCCAAAGAAAGATCAGGTTGGTCTGGCACATGCTACTTTTTGTAAAACCGTGTTGTATTTTACTTCAATAACCATTTACTTTTATCTCTTTAATTACATTTGCTTTCAAAATTAGTTCTAAAGCCTTGCATATAATTGAAGTCAAGCTAACTGGACTATAGTTTTTCCTTTCTGTACTAGTAATTCTCTAGTCATAGGTCACAAACCCTGAGTTTATGGCTTCATTAAAAATCCTGGCTATTTGCAATTTCATGTGCCAATTCCTTTAATATTCTTGGATGGAAATTGTCTGGCCCCTGATGCGATTCTCAGTAAGATGTTGAGTTTGGCTTCCAGTTTGGACATAGTCATTTCTATTTCTGTATTCTTGTTCTTATTAAAAGCAGAGGCAAAATATTTATTTAGGTGTTAGTTCATACTTAGATTACCTCGAATCTCCACCATGTCCTCAGTGTTTAGCAGTCCCGCTTTTTTTCTTCACATGGCTAAAGGCCCTTTTACTACTGGTTTTAATTTCTTCTACAGGTCCAACTTTGGATGGTTTTTGGTAGGCCTCACTTTATCCCTACACTTTCTGCATCCCAAGAGGTGGCTTTTCTGGATGATCCATCCCTTGTTCTATTCCTTGTATGCTTTATGCCTTCTCTTAATAACCTGTTTGAGATGTTTGTTCATCTAGTTTGGTCCGTGATCCTTCTTCCCTTGCTTGGGATGCAGGCTCTAGACAGTTTCTATAACTTTGACAAAGTGTTTCTAAAAATTCTCCACATTCAAATAACTGAGTTCTTCAGTGTCCCTAATCAATTCCCTTAGTTTTTTAAAAAGTTTGTTTTGTTGAAACCAAGGACCTTAGTTGTAGACCTATCTTTTGTTTATCTTTTTTTAAAAGTTTAAACTGAGTTGACTCTCAATCACTTGAACCATGGCTGTCCTCTACAATCAGTTTGTCTATGAAGTCCTTCCTACTTATCAATATAAACCTATAATAGCATTACCTCTTGTTGGCTTGGTTACTATTTGGGGGAAGAAATCTGTCAGTTTCCACATCCAAGACTATCTGGGCCTTATTATTAGTAGCATTTGTCCTCCAATCTATGGCTGGAAAATTAAAGTCTCCCATAATCTCACAATTCTCAGTAGTTTTTATTTAATTATAAATATTAGTGAACTCTATCCCTATGTAAACCAGATCCCGGATGTCTGTAGCAGAGGCCAGACACTATTTGTGTGGAGTCTGCTAACTTTCTTCCCCAAAGTGATTTTGACTAAACAGCTGCTGTTTTATCCATTCCATCACTTCTCATTTCTTTGTCTTCCTCACCATTAATATACAATGTTTCTCCACTACCTGTACCTTTATTTCCATCTTTCCTGAGCAGCACTTATCTTTCAACCTGTGTCACTCATGCCTAAGATTGCTCCATGTTTCCATTATCCCTATAGTATCTGGTTTCACATCCTATACCTCCATTTGGTTACCCAGGCTCCTTGCAATGGATATACAGATATCTTAGTTGTTTTACCTTAGCCTCATCCAGATTCTGTGCCAGATTAGGTCATTTTAGTGCCTTGCTCGCCTACCTGGCTATTAATGTTGTTACTTTTTTCTACCCTCTGTTGTTCCTCTCTCCAATATCCTCTTTTTACTTGATTTATCTCCTGCTCCATATTAGAATCAGTCGTGGAGATTACATGAACGTCTCCCAAATGTCCCCCCCTCAGTGTCTAGTTAAAAGCTGCATTGTTATGAAGTTTTACCCTCTCACTATACGTAATGGGACTACACCATTGCTAGGATTTCCCTTGTTTCTATTATAATTAAAAGAAAACCTCCTACATCAGTATGTTTTAAGCAGAATGGTCAGGGGTGCACCTTCATCCTGTAAGTATCCTTTGCCTGTTTGCAAAAAGCTGGGATGACAGGCCTGACAAGGTCAGGCCAAGTGGCTCCAGGAGAATAGTCAAAGACAGTACAAGTCAAACCTCTCTAGTCTGGCACCCTTGGGGCCTGACTGGTGCTGAACCAGATTTTTTGTCAAACCAAGAGAGGTCCAAATTGTGTAGCAGCATTACCAACACTCCCACTGCTTACTGCACTCTCAGAAGGCATGTAGGGGTACATTAGAGCTAAAGAACAGCACAGAGCACTGAGAGCCAGGACTGGTGGCTGTAAACAAACTTTATGGGACTGCAGGAACCTTGGCCACACCCATGACAAGTGGCCATCTGGCTAACTAAAATCATGGCGGGCCACGGATGTTGCTGGACCAGAGAGTGCCAGACTAGAGAGGTTCTACCTGTACATTAGCCCCAGATTTAACAGGTTCCTTTTCCTTGGGTAAACTAACAGGTTATCCAGAGCAATCAAGCACTTGCTAGAACCAATTACAGCAGGCAGGTCAAGTAAGACATCAATGAAAAAATTGCTCGAACTAATTCAGGCAGGCTAGTCAGGATATTGGGAGCCAGCTAGTACTGGTTAAAAAGACTTCCATTGAATTAGCTCAGGGTGCACAAGGCATAGGTGGTGAGTTATATGGGCCCATGGTGCCCTGGCACCAGGAATATTCCTGACCCAGGGATGGGCTCCACCAAAGCTCACCACCTGCCACCCCTTGCACTCCCTGCCCTGTGCATCCCTTAGCCACCCCTACCACCCCTGGGTGACTTAAAATGCCCTGTAGGGCCTCTGCTGCCACCACTGGCAGGGGAGTTGGGCTACAATGGCTTCCTGCTGCTTGGTCTGCATGGATGCTGGCATGTGTGTCCCTGCAGCCTGGGGGAGGGGTGCTGGTGTCTCCCTGCCACATGCTGCTCCAGCTGCTGGGACCCCCCTTCCCCCCCCCCCCGGGCCGCAGGGACAGACATGCTGGCAGCTGCAGGGAGCAAGTGTCAGGAAGGTGCTCTAGTCCTGCTGTGCTGCTGGGGTGCCAGCAAGGCCCCCGGAGCATTTTAGGTCACCCATGTGTGCCAGGCAGGACCTGGGGATGTATAGGGAGAGTATGCATAGGCAGCAATGCCCAGAGATCCCTGATCTCCCCCCTCCCCACCCTAGGAGCCACTGCCAGAGAGAACTGCTTCAGGCAAGTGTGACATCTCCTCCCTCCTAACCTCTCATACACCCCACTCCCTCCCTGAGCCTGCACTCAGGGCTCCCAGCCTCCCTGCCCCAGGCCAGAGCCTGCACCCCTCACCACCTCCTGCATCCACATTCCCGCCCAAAGTCTGCACCCCAGACCTCCTCCCACACCCAAATTCCCTTCCAGAACCTTCAGCCTGCATCCTGCCATCACCCTAATCCCCCAACTCATCCCAGAGCCTGCACCCCGACTCCGTCACAAAGCCTGCAGCCCAGATCTCCATCTCCTCCTAAACTCCCTCCCAGAACCTGCACACCCCCATGACCCCAATCTCCTGCTTCAGCCCAATCCCCTGCCTGCACCCAGCACCCAAACTCCCTCTCAGAGCCTTAGGAAGGTGGGAGGGGGAGAGTTTGAATGGGCGAAAGGGTGTAGGCTCTGGGCATTCTGGGCACCACCAATATTTCTGCAAAGTTGTTGCTGCTGGCACGAAGAGCTGGAGTAAGAATGCATTCTGCTGGGGGACTGGGAAGTACAAACGCTAGTAGGTAGCAGGAGAAAGGTCTGCAGTAAGGACAAAAAAGGTGTGTGGGTGGGAGGAAGAGGTGCAGGGAATCGTAGCAATCATGCAGTCTGCTCAGAAGATGTTGCAGACAGTAGCTATTCAAGGTCCCTGGGCTGGAACCTTGATTAGAGGGTGGGACCGGGTTTCCCTTGTCCCCCAACTCCCTATTTGTCATAGGAGCGTTGACCTGGACAGTGAGATACACCAGAGGGGAAGGGGTCTGGTCTGTCCCTAACCTGCTCAGAGGGGCAACAGAGACTCTGGGAATTGTTCTCCTTCTTTGCCTCCAGGCTGGCCAACGATGAGGATGGCTAAGTACACAGCAAGTTTGTGCCCCTGGGGAAAGCATCTAAACCAGGGGCTGCCATGAGCCTCTGAGGGGAGCAGGACACCTGAATGCACAGGACCCACCAAGGCAGAGAAAGAACACACAGAGGATGGTTCACTGGATGATTGCTTGCTCTGTTCATTCCCTTTGAAGCACCTGGCATTGGTCACTGTCAGAAGACAGGATGCTGGGCTAGATGGACCACTGATGTGGGCCAGCATGGCTGTTTTTATGGACACCTGATTGTAATTAGCTATGCCTGCCCAGGATTTTTCCTTGTCTCTAGCTTCTCTTATCAGATTTCTGTACTTCATAACTTCTAACGTCTCTTGATTGATATTTCCCCTTTTTCGGTTGCCACTGAACCTGGATAAGCTTTTAGCCAAATTTGTCCTTTTATTTTTTTGGTTATGGAATCATAGGTTTTGGGGCATCTACTAAACTCTTTTTTAAGAACACAATTTTTATTCACGTTTCCATCTACATTTTTCCTCACAAAAAGTTTTGTTCATAATTTTCCTCAACTTTGGGAAATACGCCTTTTTGAAACATGAGGTAAATAGAACACTGGGACTATGTCTAGTCTGTAGGCTTCTTTTGGAAGAAGCTTTTCCAGAAGAGATCTTCCGAAAAAACTTCTCCCAAAAGGGAGCGTCTACACAGCAAAAGTGCATCAAAAAAGTGATTTGCTTTTTTTGAAAGATAGCATCCATTCAGTGTGGATGCTATCTTGCATATAAGCTGTGATAGCTATGGACGGAGTGGCCACAAGGGCACCTGTGCTATTTCCTCTTTCCTCTTCTTTCGAAAGAACTCCCTCTTCCCTGTCCACACACTCCTTTTTCTGAAAGAGCTCTTTCAGAAAAAGGCTTCTTCCTTGTAGAAAGAGGTTTACCAATGTCGGAAAAACCCCACGGTTCTTTTAATTTTTTTTGGAAGAACATGATTGCAGTGTGGACACATTGCAGTGTGGACATGTGGACATTTTGGAAAAATGGCCATTTTTCTGAAAAAAACTCTGCAGTGTAGACAGCCTGGGTGAACTGTCCTCTGGTTGTCCATATTAAATATAATCAGAACATGATCACTGTTCCCTAGGCAACCACTAAATTCTAGTCATCTTTATTCATCCCAATGAGCTCCAAAATAGTGCTACTTCATGTTGGGAGCAATACATTGGCCAGTAGAAAATTGTTAGAATTTCCAATGATGTTTTGCTACTGGGTGCATAAGAGCTGTAGCATAAGTCTCCCAAATTAACATTCCCTATAATACTGTTGTTCTTTCCACACATTCCAGTCAGAAGTCAGTTGTGTGATTGTTGTATTTATC
>CM057845.1:209572721-209593253 GCA_030068395.1 Apalone spinifera
AGCTGATCCCAGGATCAGCTGTGCAGCTGCCGCCTTGGGGTTTCAAAGTGGCAGCACTGCACAGCAGCACTGCCACTTTGAAGTACCTCTTCTCCCCCACCCCTTTGCTGCCTCTATTTCATTCAGGTTTGTGGGGCTTGGCTGCAGGACTAAATATAGCAGAGTAGATGTTCGGGCTTCAGCTGGAACCTGGTCTGGAGACCTGCAAGGGGTGAGGGTCTCAAAGCCCAGGCTCCAACACAAACCCAAATGCCTAGATTTCTATTTTTCAACCCTGCAGCCCAAGCCCAGTGATCCTGAGTTAGCTACCCAGGCTCTGAGACTCGGTGCCACAGGTGTTCTATAACGGCACAGACATACGCTTAGTTTTTAGCCAAGCTCTTCCTTTCCTTTAGAACAAGAATCTCTCTTGATCCTCCTTTGAGAAGACAGGACACACTGTTCTGAGTATTTTTATGAAATCGGTATTTCTACCTCATAGGTGGGTTTTTTTTAAACTTCAAGATATGAAAGTGCCTTTCTTTACAGGCCCTCTTGTTTTGATTTAGGATTTGATGCTTGTATAGCCCCACAGCACAGTGCTTTACAGACAAGGACCCTATCTCAGGGAATATATATTCTAACACCCTATAAAATCTGAACTGTAGATGAATCCATGACTGGGGCCTGAATAGAAAATGCACAAGCAAAGGCTGGGGAAGAAATACAAGTGAATGAGTGATCAGGGAAGGTCAGCATATTTTGTTAGTTCCATAGATGTTTTGGTGAACATTCTAAGATGTATATTATGTGGACTTCCTGGAGATGTGAGTTTGGAGGAAAGATGGAGGCATTGTGGAATGGGTTGGCAAAGAAAGCCACAAAGGAAAAAAGACAAGGAGATGAGAGAATGAAAAGGAAACAAAGACTTGGGTAATTATTAAAATGGCCATTTAAAAAATTATGTAACTGAGTGATGATGAGGCCCAGAAGTGGACTTAAGTTATCCCTCTCGACCTTTAGCTTCCATTTTTATTCCAAATAATTTTATTAAGATCTCCTACCTCATCCCTTTACAGCTAGCAAGGAGGGAAATATGGATCCAGCAATTAAGACTTCTTTGTAAAATGTCTGACCATTGCAGCTTATTCCTGGATTTAAGGCACAAGGTGGAACATCCTGAGCTGTTTGAGTTTGCCTAACTCTGGCCCTAACTCCACTTCTCACTGTCTTCTTTTATGTGAGAAGTCTCTTTGGCTTGCTAGTTGCATGTTGAGCTTATGCAAAATGCATTACTTATTTACCACCTTCTTGTTTTAATGCCTCAAGTCAATGGCAATAATCATTTCACCCAGAAGTCCGTTCTTCATGGTTTGAAACTTGGCAGTAACTACTTGTACAGCAAATAAAGCACGTGGGTGATTAGGTTGGTTTTACAAGGTGTTGTTTTTACTTGGGTTGAAATCATAATAGTAAAGTCTTTTTGTCCAGCTTTCATCTGAGAAACATGCTACAGTTTACTTGCCTAGGGAACATAAAGTTCAGTAATATGGATTGAACCACTCTAGTCTGGCACTCTCTGGTTCAGCAACATCGGTGGTTTGGCATGATTTTAGTTAGCCAGATGTCCACTTATCATAAGTCCCAGGGTCCCATAAAGCTTGTTTACAGCCACCAGTCCTGGCTCTCAGTGTTCTGTGCTGTTCTTTAGCTCTAATTTACATGTCTTCTAAGAGCCCAGTAAGCAGTGGAAGTGTTAGTAATGCTGCTAGACAATCCTGACCTCTTGTGGTTCAGCAAATTCTCTGGTTTGACACTGGTCAGTCCCAAGGGTGCCCGACTAGGGAGGTTCAACTTGTACAGCATGATTAATAACATGGCAGACAGAAAAAATAGGTCTGATCAGAGTGGAAAAGAACACACTGGTAGCTAGCAAAGTTCAACAGCGCATCAGTGATAACATCTTGGAAACATGTCAGATCTTGGGTGAAGTGGCAAGGGAAAATAATATGGTGGCATGGGAAGATAGTATGATTGCTAAGATGGTTTTGTATCTCCTACAGGATTTTAAGAAAGGAGATTGTGAAAAGAAGTTCATTATGTATTCTCTTTAGCCAACATGCATAGTCTAAAATAACATTTGAAAATAATGTTAATTATAACTGTACATCACCCTTCACATATGGAGGGTCTCGCATTGGTGGATCACAAAGCGTTTTACAATTACGGATGAATTCAGCTTTGCAACACTCACCCCTAAAGGAGGACAAGTGTTACAGATGGTGAAACTGAGATGGTCAGATACATCCTAAATGTGATATAAAATCTTAGATAAGAGAATAAGTAACTTCCCCAAAGTTTCCACCAAAAATCAAATCCAGGGGCTCATTATACTTTCACCAATTTTTACCATTTTATTGTTCTTATTTCTCTAGGATTCTGTGCCTGTGGATAAAGACAATACAAAATTCAAAAGCTTGAAAAACACAAACGTTCTCTTTATCAACTCAGTGTCATCAAGAGATTCTGGCTATTACACCTGTGAAATGGCTTTTACCTATGGAGGTGCACAGTATAACATCACCAGAACTATTCAGCTACAGACTTCGGGTAAATACTTCCTGCTTGAGATGGTGCAGTACTTAACAAAACATTTGGCCAGAATGGTCTTTGCCAATACAATGTACAGAAAGGAACTCCATTTACATATCTCACTGTGGCTGTTGGTTAGCTGTCAGGGAAACTGAGATATTGAAGCAACATGCATGCCGCTTGTTTTAATAATGGTCCAAAACAGTTTCACAAAAAAACCCAGGCACTGCTCAGCTCAACTGTTTGTCTGGCTTGCGGTTGAGCCAGCACTGGGATTAAGCAGCACATTTCTGGAAGATAGAACCATATGTTAGAAGTGCCCATCATTATAATTTGTCACAAGAGTCCATGCAAATGTCTTCAGAGGGCTTAGGAAATGTAATATTTAGTTAAATGTCTTTCCCCACCATTCCCTATTAATTAATCTCATTTTCTCTTCTGTAAAATGGTACAAATCACCTTGCCTACTGCACTAAACACACATGAGGGCAGTCTTTAGTTTAGTGTCACCTTAGAGACTAACAAATATATAAGATCATGAGCTTTTTGGGGTAAAACCCACTTCATCAGATGAGTAGGAGTGAAAATAACAGAATGCAAGGTATTTCCACTCCAGCTCATCTGAAGAAGTGGGTTTCACCCACAAAAGCCCATGATCCTTAGTTTTTAAGGTGCCACAGGACTACTCATTGTTTCTGAAGTTATAGACTAACACGGCTACTCCTCCAAGATTTTTCATTTAGTGCTATGTCCTTACACAGCACAGACAACAGAGGGCAGGCATGTTCCACGTACATTGTTCAGAATTTGCAAAGATCAAAAGACAAAGCTCTGCATTTGTTCTGTTGACCCTGCAAATGGCTCAAACCCTTCCACCCTTCCTTGGTTGACTAGTCCCTGTCAGACTGTGGTCTGCAATTTAATCCCTCACTGATCTATGAAGAGTGGTCTGGGTAATCATCATAGATGCAATTGTTTCAGTAGTTGCCATACTGTGTGTTCTGATAATCTGTGTGGTGCATATAAGCACTGTGCTGAAAGGACATGTGGAAAAAATTGTGCAGAGGAAACAGTGCATGAATGAAAATGGAGTGTCAGGGCTTTGCGATTACAGCTCCCTAATAGCAGGAGCAAAGTGTAAAGAGGAGTATGTATGACGCTAAGGGGTTTATTTGGATGCTGAGGCTCATGCTTCACCTGATGGCTCCTCAAACGTTTGCACCTCTGCTCACATCCCATGCCTTTTTCATTCTATGCTCTTCTGAGTTTGGCGGGAGATGTGTTGGGAGCTTGAAACTTATTGCTCATTAGAATGGACTCTATCACTGGGGACACCTAATCTGGCAGGTATTCCCCACTTAGTCACATCTCCCTTTGAAGCTTCCCACCACACTCTAGTACTTTTGGCATCTGGACTTGAATCTAAGCACATCCTGTAACAATGTTCCCTAACTAGTGTCCCTTCCCTGGAAAGCATAATTGTGCATTGGGAATGGGAATGGTATCACAGAATGCTTTCCATTGGAACACAAGCGATACTAAATGGCTCACTTCATTTTGTGGTTCTTGTAAGTCGATTAGATTGCCTATTGCGCTCACCCATAGCTATTGTTCTTTCAATCTTGGCAGACCAAGAAAAGAGATCCAATCCAGTGATTGTATATCCTAATCAGAAGACTACATTAGCTGCTCTTGGTAAGGCCAATAATGATTCACTTGTTTCTAAAAGCAACTCAGCTCTGACAGTACTCAGTATTGACTTTGATTTAAACCAGCTGAGGATTTGCCCTATGGTGATTTCCATTTGTTTTCTGAGAAGTATCACAAGTTGTTTTCCAATAGAAGTTACTAAAGAAAAATGACCAGATGTTTTAATAGTTAATAAAGCAATGTCGGGATGCTTAGGGTGCTAGATCAGTTTAGCTTTTCCATCAGTAACGTTGCCTGTGCTGTATTCTGTAAAAAAGGGTCTAGAGGATGTAGTAGCCTTGAGTGGCCCCAGTGGCTTTCTGGGAGAAGAAATTATTTCCTTGCCTCTGTGTTTGAAATGTAACTTCTCTGCCTCTCTGGTCACTAATTACAGAGCAGACTGGTACGGTCTCAGTGACATTTTCATATAGATTATTTTATAAAAGGAACTTTAAGCCCCTTTTCCTTTACCTTCCCTGCCAATAAGTCCAGCATATATTTTAATGGGCAATTTTACTTTATATTATACATGGCTGTGAGTTTGATGATTCACTGCCTTGCACCTTCTGTTGCCTAAAACTAATTCCAAATCTGAATTCTTCCTTTGTCTACCTCAGGCTTAGCATTTTATATCCACTTTGCACTCACTCAGCACAGGTGTAAATGCTTAAATTAGGTGTTTGATTGGACTCTGTATTTTCTATATAAGGTAGGTGCCTTATAATATTATCCTGGTTAAGATACATTGTGCTAAGTCCATATTACAATTCTTCTTGAAAAAGTGCTAAGCTTTGCACTGTGGATTTGCCTGTCTCTGGAGAGCCCTTTTGGTATTTGATGTCTGGTTTTAACAGGCTTGCTTCAAGCAGACAGTCCAGCTGTGAATAACGGTACACTGCTGACTAGTCAGGTTCTTCTTGAACTGTAACTCATTCCCATGATGCACAGTAACTGCAGTGTGTCAAAGCTTCCTGTCACTGGACTGTGGACTTGTCTTCTGAGTAATGTGGTTACAGCAAATATTTCCAACTAATGTATGAAAAAATTAGATAATGAGCTAGTATCTGAATAATGCGAATAGCTGCCAAGAAGCAGAGGCGAAGCTAAGCAGACATAAATTCTCTACTTTTTTATGTAGAAAGTTTAACAGCATTTTCAGTCAAAGTTTTCAGTATGTGAAAAAGTGTATGTTAATGAATCTATGAATGTCTTCTTTTTCTTATTTATTTTTTTAAAACAGACTCCAAACTGATCCTTCCATGTAAAGTATTTATTGGATCAAGTAAACATTTTTACACGGCTGTGATGTGGCTAGCAAATGACACTTACATTGATATAACTTACAAACAGGGCAGAGTTACAGAGGGAGAGCAACTGTAAGTATTAAAGAAATGTCACACTCTTTATTTAGGTGTTTTCCACTCAGAAATGTGAGAGAGTGATTCCATGCTACGAATGCCAGGAGTGAAGTGGGAAATGTTCTACTGAAAACGGCAGAGGAAAAAAAAAACACCACCAAATTTAACTAAATCATAAACACCACAACTATTAGTTTCTGCATAAAATCAATGAGTTTATGTAACTTATTTAAGCCCTGATCTTACAAAAGTACAAGCAAAGCGGGTAACTTTTTGACACACCTAGTCCAATTGACTCCAGTGAAACTGTTCACACCTCTAAAGTTTTTCACCTGCCCAAATAATCAAGCCTTTATAACAATGGCTGTGTGACAGAAAATGAGTTAAGGGAGAGGTGGGATTTCTATAGGCTTTAAAGGAAAATTGTGGCTATGGTATTATGTTAATACTGTATGAGTTTGAGATGATTATTTCAGGAAAAGGGGTTATTCTAGCAGGGGGTGAAGTTCATTGGTGTGGAAAGGGCCAGCACAAAGTTTATGTATCTCTTAAATCCTTCTTAACACTTCAAAATTGACAATTAAGTGGGATTTAGTGGCAAATACACCTTTGCACAGAGGTGAATTTCCTTCAGAAATAGGGGTATAAGCAGTCTTGCCTAGTGGTCACAGCTATCAATTAGTGGATACCAGTCCACGAATTGATAGCAGGACTGGGTCCTCCTCAATTACTATCCCAGTGACACCAAGAGCTAGGCTATGTCTACACCAGTGTTTCTCAACCCTTTTTTTTTTTTTTTTATAAAGTACCCCCTTTAAAAATATATATATAAGTACCTACAGTTTTCAGACACACAATCTTTTTTCTACTATTGAAACACATTTGTTTAAAGAACTGAATCATAGCCTGTTGGGCGATGAAATTTTTGGGTGTAAAAAGTACAAAAATAATAAAGCACTATAAAACTTAAAACAAAAATTCAGTTTTCTCCAAATTTCAGTTGTGTTGAAGTACCCCCCAGACTTCTCTTGAGTACCCCTAAGGGTACTTGAACAACTGGTTGAGAAACACTGGTCTACACTACAAAGAAAAGTCTGAAAAAGATACGCAAATTGCTTTTTCCGCTTTTCTTCCAAAAGAGGCTTTTCCAACATTTGGCTTGTCTACACGGGGTCAAATGTTGGAAAAAACTCTTTCAGAACATCCCTTCTACCTTGTAAAATGAGGTTTACAGGGATGCTGACAAAACGCATCTGCTTTTCCGACACTTGTTTTGGAAAAACGGACGCGTTCTTTGGACACAGCAGAGCTTTTCCGGAGTACCTTCAGTGTCTCGGAAAAGCTCTATAGTCTAGATATACCCTTAAGTCTCAGAAATTCGGTCTGTGATGTCAAATGAGAAAGTGACCTGCAGAGGAAAACCAGATGTTTTGCTGTTTTTATAATGCACAGAGAAGATCTGAAAGCCTTTTAAAATATCCTGCTTGTGTTTAGTTTAATAAGAAATTCAGATTTTATCTATCCTGTTTTTCCTAGAAGACTTTATAAATGGAAAAAAGAGATAGAAAGTACTGAAATATCAGACCACTAAATAACCAGACTAAACAAAATGGATGCCATGAATGCACTGTAATGTGAGCAGTGTGGTTTATAATGAATCCCATAGTGACTTTGGAAATAAATCAATATTCAAAAGATTTTTCCAGATTTGTTGTATTTACATTCAGTTACCTGAATGTATCAAAATCACAGAAATTATTATATTCTAGAAAAATCAGGAATAAAAGAATGATACTTTCATTGTTTTTGTTACAGGAAAATTATAGAAAATGATGAGAACTACATTGAGGTGCCACTGATTTTTGATCCAGTCAAAGAAATAGATTTTTATACAGATTTTAAGTGTGAAGCCCAGAATAGTTACGGACGCCAAGTACTGCCAACACGGGTCAAACAAGGAGGTATTTATCTTAACTGCATGCTAGATGGGAAAGCACACTGTATTTGTTACTGTCTGTGAAATCCAACTAAGCCACGTTCAAATACCTACGGCTGTGTTTGAGTTATTGCTCAGCACATAATGGCTTCTTCATTTACCATGTGCTCGCTGCTCTGGACAGTGTTTCGGTGTATCTTGAGCATGAAAGACATGTCCACTTTTTGTATAGAAACTGCCTCCAGAAGATTTCAGTGACATTCTGCTCAGGTTTAATAGTATGCATGTGAGAGATCCCATTGCTGGATAGATCCTAAGTTTTTTAAAGATAATGGATGACATTGTGGTCCCAGTGAAGTCAATGACAAACTCCCATTGACTTCAGAAAGCCAGGATTTCACCCAGTGCCTCAAATAAGCAGAACTGGCGGATACCCTTAATGTCCCTTTGCCACACAGAGTAGCTCTGAAATAACAAATGGTGAGAATTACTACTGGCTTAGTGATTGTGGTTTAAGTTTCTGTGGAGGCTAGCTCTTAGTGCAACTGTGTTGTGATGTCAAAGACTATGAGACATATGAGCAAAGAAACAGTTATGAAAACAGTATGATATAATACTGATTTTTTTGGTACATGATGTTGGTGAGTGACTAAAGCTTGCTCACTTGTCACAGAAAAGGCATAGTAACATTTACTGCCTTCATCATAGTTGCAACTCATTCATGTCTACTGTGATTTGGTTGTTTTGTATACTACTCACAGCTTCCATGAGTTATTTAGGTACCTAGCTATTACTAATGTGAAGGAAATTACATAGACGGAGACAGATCTTTCTGCTAGTTTTTGGCTTCTATGTGAATTAATGGCATAATCCCAAAGTAGCTGCATTATAGTTTTCCATTGGAAAATATTTATTCTTGGAAATCAGCCCAACTTACTTTAGTACAAATTTTAGTTTCACTCACTTTGGGTCACAGTAATTTAAGGTTCTCATCCTGCATTCCTCATTCTACACTATTCTTACCCTTCTCATCCAAGAGGTAAACCTCATTAAAACCAACGGGAATATTCATATGAGAAAGGGCTGTAGGATCAGACACTGATTTTCTTGGGAGGCTTTTCTGAATTTATGTAATTGTATTTTTAAGAAATAGAAATAACATTTTTCTCTGGATTTTTACAGCATCCAGTTCCCTGTGGCACATTGCAATAATTCCAGTCGCCCTGATCTGCTTGATTTTGGGGGGATTATGCATGCACAAATGCTGGAAGTGGAAAGCTGATAATGGATATGTTATTGCCAAATTGTAACTGGGAAAACCTGCTTTAGTCTTCACCAATCAACTGAGAAGTTTTCATCCAGCTTATACCTTAAATGAAAAAAAGGCAAAATAACTCAGGTCCATTGGATTATTTTCTAAGAGGGTGGATATTAGTTACTTTCTCTCTTCTGAGTTTGTGTGATTTGGTTAAACTGTAAATGTGGTGGGTTTTTTTGTATAAACAAATATGTACAGAAAAAAAAGGTGTGCTGTTATTCTGCACTTGGAAAGCTTTTTGTCATGTCATGAATGTGTCTGTGTATCTCTGGTCTGTCTCCTGGTTATGTGAGGAGGAAGAGGAAAGGAGTTGTTCCTAGTCCTTGTAACAACTATTATCTTATCATTAAGAAAATAATAATAAAAATGACTTAAGCATGCTAGTTCCCAGAAGAACAGTTCCAGCAATGGAAAAGGTATTTGTTTGCATTGCTTACCCTTATCTTCTCTCAGACTGAAAAAGCACAAGATTTTTTTTCAGCTGTAAAAAACAGTCATCATGACAAGAGGAATTATTTTCAGGTCTGCTTATTCTGCTTGTCCACAGAAATCTTGGGTTTTGTTGGTTCATGTTCTGTTTGGGATATTATTTTCTTATGTGTGTTTTCCAACAGAAACAAAGAACTCTACATCAGTGTAATGGATGCAGTAAATATGGTGGAGAATTCCATTTTATTTAGTCAGCAGAAGCCTGGTAGCTAGAGATTCAAAGACAAATATATCATGTTTTTTTATCTTTGCTATGAAAACATTTTGGAGAACTAGTGCACTCTTGGCACTGTAAATGAATTTTCCATAAATCATTTGACTAATTCTTGCTTTGGTTCCTGGAAGTGATTTGACAACACACCAGTAAAAACACCAGAATCTTTCTTAAAGCATCTACCAATTTCATGTATCACTGGTACATATCATGGGCTTGATTCATCAGTGCAAGTCATGAATTATTTGACGAAAATCAATGAAATTGTACAAGTGTAAAACTGCTGTGAGATCAGTATTAAGATCAATGTGTTGTACTTTAAACTATAAAAAGGGTCAAATCAAGTACCCAAGGAACAAATCACAGCCCTGGGGGACCAATTAGATGAATCTAATGCTATTCCATTGTTGACACAGATCAGAGAGAGACAAACATTGAATAAATATATATTTTGCATAGAGCATTATCCAGTTATGCATATTCATATTTATAAGCATATTTTCATAGCACCTAGGGAGAGCTTCGTCACAGTGACCATAGGGTGGATGTCTTGGATCCTTCACCTGTGTTTGTGTCTATTAGTTTATGAAGGCTTCCCACCTCACTGACAGTGGAGTAATCTTCTGAGACAGCATAACCATAGTTTGGAATTTTGTTTCAAAGTAACTGTGATGACTGTACAAGATTGGCTGAGTTCAGTATCAGTTTTGTGTGTGGCTTGAATATGACAAGACTGTGCCACAGTACTCCAGAGCTGGGTAACATAGAAATAAATAGCAGTTTGCCCCCCATTTACCCAAGCCAGCTGATTATTGGGGGAGGGGACTGCCCCTGCTTGTCTCCTTCATCCCTCATGTACACTCCCACCCCTGAAGGAGCTGGCCCCGGGAGCCCAACAGCTTGGCTAACTTTTTTCCTTCTCATACCCTCACATTTCCTTGTTCTACTTGCGGCTGGAGATGAATGTGCCAAAACACCACAAGAGAGGATGGTTTTGCAACATGGCCTATCTTCTCCCCAGCCAGAAGTATTTGCAGTCTTGTGGGTCTGCTTGTGACATTTCCAGCTCAGCTTTGAAGGCTAGATAAACATATTCAGTGTTTCATGTGCTTACTTCAGCTGAGGCTTTGTATATTTTGCCAGTACCCACCATTAGTCCCAGTGCACCTCAGCCTTGAATTATGGGAAAAAACAACCTATATCTTGATTTACATTCAGATAGGAAGAGGAATAAAATACCACAGTGAGATATTTTTGCATCACAGGCTCACATTTTGAATATTCTATATCCACTCTCTTGTCACTTTGGCTACTATAGGACCATAACACTGAACTTCTTTATTTTTCTGTATTCAAAAGTAGTGAAGTCAAAATGGTGCTACCTTATTAAAGAGGCCTGCAGGTACTAGGGCTGTTAAATACAGGTTAATTGAATAGTTGAGTAACCTCATGAATTCTTATTGGTTAGTCAACTATTCTATAGTACCCGGGGGTGGGGCCAGCAGCAGCACAAGCTGCCAGGAGGGAGCTAGTCTGCAAGGGGAGCCAGTTTAAAACCAACTTCTCTTGTGGACTGGTGGCTTGTTGCCTTGTACTGCTGATAAAGAGGCAGCAGTGTGAGGTGGTAGCAGCCGCTGTCTGAGGGGGTGGGAGTGAGGAGGTCTGAGCTCCCAGACCCAGTGCGAACTGGAACTGAGCTGGGCTGCCTGCCCACCCGGATCCCAATACACTTTAAATGCAAAGCCACAGAGGGGGAAGGTCCTGGACACAGCCTGAGCCAGAACTGAGCTGGGCTGCTGGCTATCCTGCTAAAAAATTTACTGGTCGGGGGGAGGGAAATGCATATAGTCTATAGCAGGGCTACTCGACTTTGGAAGCCCCAGGGGCCACAATGATACTCATGTCACATGCCAAGGGCCGCAACTTAAGTGTGGTTGAATATACACAAATATATATGCAAATAGCTTCTTTCACACTGATGGGCATGAATACAAAGCACTTCCCACAATGCCCTGGTGCTCCTGGCACTTCCTACACAACACGCAGGCCCATTTAAGTCAGTTCTGCTGCTATTAATAAAATGGAATATCTACCCGATTTCCACCCATATGACAGCACTTTTAATGAGCAATGACAGTCCAGGAATTTAACTACTAAAATGCATATCAACAGAAGACCATTCTATTGACTATTTTTTTGGTTTGACTCCCACCTGCGGGCCACATGTGGAGCCCCACGTAAATCCAAACTGCACTGCGGGGCGCAAACAAACAGGCCACAGGCTGCATGTAGCCCACAGGCTGCGTGTTGAGTAGCTCTGGTATATAGTGTTAACCTATACGCTTTTGCTTATTGGTTAATTGACTACACTATTACATCCCTAGCTGGTACTATGTCATCTATTGCACGAGGCCAGCATAGTTCACCTGTGACTCTTCAGCTCACTGAGATGCAAAATGGTAATTGTACTTGCCTGGCATAACACCGGGGTAAGTTTCCAAAGCACTGAGTGTGAAGGACTTTGACTAGAGCGTGCTGCAGTCCAGGTCAGGGTAACAGCTTTCTAGGAGGCTCTTGCAGTGCACCTCAGGATTCAGCCTCAGATGGGTGCTGCACTCTTTAAAAAAATGCACAGGTTGGCAAATATATTGGTTGGGTTTAAAAAAAAATTAAATAGCTTTTCTGAGTGTTACTCTATTTTTAGCCTTTAATGCCCATAGAATCTATACGCAAGTCTGTGCGTTAATAAGCAAACTCTTTTGTAAGATCAACCACAAAGAACACAAATAGCTCAAAAGTTAGAGCACCCTTTTAATACACATGCAGCATAACTCATTGGGCGTCCCTCCTTTAGCACCACTTCTAAAACGAGCTTTTCAATGTACAGTAAACTTCCGATAATCCAGCACCTTTAGGACCCACGAGGTGCCGGATTATCAGATATGCCGGAGTACCGGAAGGGAGGCTATGAGGGGTCTGGAGTAGGGGGTGGGGTCGGCAGGGAACTGCGCAGCGTGGGTGAGGGCAGCGCTGCGGGACCAACCCGGCAGAACCCCAGCTGCTCTGCCCCTGGCTTTCCCAAGTCAGCCGCTGGTCAGTTTCAGCAGCAGCGGACTTGGGGAAGCCGGGGGCAGAGCAGCTGGGGTGCTCTGCCCCAGGACTTCCCCAAGTCCACCACGGCTGAAACTGACCAGCGGCTGACTTGGGGAAGCTGGGGGCAGAGCAGCTCCAATTGTCCAGCTGGCCGGAGCACTTCTGGGTTCCAGTTGGTGCCGGACGATCGGGAGTGCCGGACCACTGGATCCCGGAAAATTGGAGTTTTACTGTATTAGAAATACAAGACTTGAGCAATGTCATTTGCAGTTCATGTATCTTTCTACTGTTTTGCTAGGCTGTGGTGTTTTCATTGAATATAATGTTTCTTTCATTGAAAACATGATTGGGCCTATTCTGCCTTGGCTACCATACTCTGGCAGTTACATTCAGCAGAGCTGGAGATGTAGAATAGAGAGGGCACTCTATTTGTTGGCTTTGGCTTCTGTAGATGCTTACTTATAAGCCTGCAATGCTGGGAGTGGGTGATTGAAAGTGGGAAGAGCTGACATTATGTATTTATCCATGGTGTAACCTAGTGCCCTATGTATTGTGGGTGTTTCCATTCAAACTGTTGGGCCAGAGCTTGAGTTGGTGTCCATTGTCACAGTGCACTGGCTTCCGCTGAACGATGGCAATTTACACCAGTTGAGGATCTGCCCCCCTTCTCTTTAGTGTAGGCCCACTGACTGGGGTGAAGAGGGAGAGAGGAAAGGGGGTACTTGCCCCAGGGCCTGGCGATTCAAAAGGGTCTGGGGCTCCTGGATGCTGCTGCCTCTATTGTGGCAGTGGAGGCGGCAGGAGCCGTGGGCTCTTGAAATCTCTGCTAGAGCCTCAGATGGAACACTCTGGTGGTGCTGAGGGCTGCGAGTATGGCACAGCGCGCTCTGGGTGGTGCCGAAAGCTAGCTGCCTCAGCCTCTCCCCCATCACCCGAGGCCTCATCCTTTCTGGGAGCACGGTACTGGCCTCCCTCCTTGCCCAGGGGCCTGGTGAGTCTGTCCCCTCCCTTGCTTTAGTTTATCTGTAATGCTATGATAACTTTCCCATCACATGACTGCAGGTTATGTTTCACTAGCATCACATGCCCAGTGAAGTACCTGATTCTCAACTAAGGTTTGGCATTCACAGGACCAAATTGTCCCCTCCTGACGCATTCCTCTCTCAGCCAACGCGTCAATTATTTGACTTGGGAAGTTGGTGTGGGTGAGAAGGAATTGCAAGGTCTGTTTCGCACTGAGTAAAAGTTGCCATGTAATTGATTTTGCAGGATAAACTGGTGGCAACAGTAAATATCCTTTCTTTAAACACTGGCTTTGCACATGAGGCTCGGCATTCCAGGCTGCAGGCTGGTTTCTTCTTTACACACTGAGAATGATTAAGTGGTTGATGTGCTACAGTGCAGGGGCCATATTATGCCGCTGTGAATCAAACCTGGCTTGCAAACATTGTTGAGGAACTTATTTTCATCCCTCTTTCCTCACTTAAAATCTCCAGTGCCCTTATTTTCAGTCCTTTCCTGAGTGAAGAGATTTGGCAGATCAAGAGACATAAATATTGAACACAATTGCTGGATGTGCCTGATAAACTGCAAAGCTTTGTAATCCTGTTCAAAGCCACAACTTTCTAGCTGATGAACCCAGCTGCCAGTCGCCTCAGGACAATAGGCTGTATTGGAGTTTGGATCTTGTCCAGCTCTAATTACAGTGTATTACAGCAGACAAGTTATCTGTCTTTATTGCCTGAGTGTCTTAAGTTAGGCAGATTGGAGGAGGATTTTCTCATACTGGTATTTCCTTTCTCACACTGCTTTGTGAATACCAGTGTGGTTTGTTTGTTTAGTTGCTTAAACCACTCTCCTGAGTATAGAGAGCTAGATTTGTGATTTCTATCTGCAGTACCACACCAGGCATGTTGTGAAACACTAGTAAGCTTTGAACTTCAGGAAAAAAAAAAAGAAGGCCTTTTGGAGATGAGAAGTGAGCAGAGAGAGCGTGTCCTCTGCAAGGCCCCAGAAAGGTTATTTACTTTCCAGTCAGCACAGGAGTGGTAACATGTTAAAAGCACAGCAACGGTGTGGCACAACAGAGTCCAAGGTGCACCACCACAAAATCGTTACAGAAAAAGGATGGTGTCCAGTTGCTGAAACATAATCAGTAGAGGTGTGCCAAAAATCTTGCCACACAGGCAGGTCAAACTCTCTGCATACGTCAGGCCTGTGCTGATATCCTGCCTCTGGGTGTGATCCACATTCAGCAATAGTGATAAAATAGAAATCGATTGGGGCTTGGTCATCACTGCACAGTTTGGTCAACACAAGGCATTTTACATCAACCTAATTATGCCAGTGCACACTCTACAGCCTTACTCCCACCATCAGGGGCTCCCCCCTACATAATACCACCTTCACAAGAGGCTTAAGTCAGTGTCTGCTTCTGGGCTCCTCACTCTGAGCTGGGCTGCTCCCTGGCTCCCCACTGCCAGCTGGGTAGTGGGCTGCTGCCTGCAGGCTCTCAGCTTCATGCGGGGAGTTTTGATGCTGCATGGAGTGTCTCCACTCCCCATCAGAAGCTTGGCAGCTGCCCAGCCTCTAATCTTCCTGCTTGTTGCTGCTGGGAGGGTGGCTGCCACCCAGGCTTTTGGCTCCCCAACACAGCTGGGCTCCTGACAGGGAGCTGAGAACCTCTGTGCAGTACCTGGACTCTCCACTCAGAACCCAGGATGCAGCAAGGAGTGAGAAGCAGCAAGGCAGGTGGTCACAGCCCTGAGTGTCTCAGCTCCTTCCTTGCTGTGGGAGGAGTCTAGTGGCTTTCCCCAGGCTCCCTGCAGGGCTTACAGCCAGACTCCCAGCCACAGTGCAGATCTGAGAGCAGGGAGGAGTGGGCAGCTGGGCCACCAGCAGCAAGTAGCAGAGAGTCGGAAGGAGAAAGGAGAGAGCTGCTTGTGTGCTGAGTGCCCACGCTTTCATCTCCATTCTATGGCCCCTTTAAAGTCAGTGTAAGGTGTGTAAAGTCAGCAAAGGTGTGCACCACTACCAGCAGGAGAGTAGTGTGGACATTAATTACTGTGAATTACTTACTTACCTTTCTAGTGTAGACATGTCCAAAGAGAAACTATGCTGGTAATACATTCATGTTTTGACTTTCTGAAGCCTCTTTTTCTTTGACTGCCAGGTTGGGGTATCTATTCTCCAGCTGGCAAGCAAGCGTTTTTCAGTGCCATTTCCTCTCTCTTGTGCTCATAGTAGCTTTATACTACTCCAGCACATCTTAAAATGACTAAGTAGTTCTGTGCTTGTAGATGAGGGTTTGCTGGAATGCTGCACCCAGGTCTGGATGCCAGGGGTGTGATTTGTAGAGTGTACCAGAAAGTTGAGCACAAACTCCACTGAATAGACTACAACAGAGTGTGTTGTACTCTACAAATCTCACTCCTATTGTACAGACTCTGTGGTCATGCGGACAGGTTCAAAGATTCATGTGAAGTCCATGGATCAGATGAAACTATTGTTGGGGCTGGTTCCAGGCCCCGAGTTTTACTTTTGACATCCCTGCATTTATAAAAACACTCAGCAGAATTACTGTAGCTCTGTAGAGTCGCCTTTCGACTTCAGCTAAAAAACCAGGATGTTGATTTATGGGAATGCAAAGCTGCTTTTTTGTAAACCACTGACCTAAAGTTTGTCATAAGAGACAAGGGTCCAGAAATATAGCAATCTAAAATTGCATGTGTGCATTAGTCACCAAATCTGTAACTTAACTCTCTTTATGTGGGCATTTAACCTTCTTTTTCCTTTTTGATCAGAAAACACTGTTATGAACTGGACCATGGTAAACCTTGTTATGGGTTGGGTTAAAACACTGTTGAGGTTGACACGGATGAAATTATGCCCCACTTAAGACAAGCTTCCCAGGTATAGTTTCGAGTAGGTGTGTGTGGGAGTGTGAAAGAGTACACAGATCCGGAGATTACAGACAGGAACAAAAAGAGAGAGGGAGAGGCAGAGTAAGAGAGGAAAGAAAAAAACAAGCAGGGGCTGTTAAGCACAGGACAAACCTAGAAAAAGCTGGAGAGCGCACTTTTGGGTTTGGTGTTGGCTAAAGAAGTTTGGAGCCATAAGGTAAACACCACAGCTCCATTTGGTCTTGGTTCCTTTTGCATTCAGAAACTCAGGAGTTTGTACCCTTTTTGTGAATAAACAAAACAGCCTCAAAGAAATACCTGATTTTCACCACTTTCTACTTCCACATAGAATAGTCTCTGGGTCCCAGACTTTGACTAGGCACTTGGATCCAAGGGGCAAAAATTAAAAACAAAACCAAATAGGCTGCTGGATTAGTTTTAGAGGAATTTTAATCTCCTTTACTCTAAAAAAAGAGCAAAGAGAGGAATGCAGCAATGATGTGAGGAAGTGTGCATGTTACACCTTGTTTGCGCAGAGAAAGTATAATTTAAGAAGAATAAGGGTGATTGGAGTTCATTCTGGGCAAATGGCCAGGCATTCAGTTTCAGCAATTACTCATCTGTGCCTCTTAAGCTTTCACCTGGAGTGTGTTTTTATAAAAGCACCTTCAAGGATGTACAAATTGGACCAGAGGGAAGTGGGTTGCTGCGGGAAGTATTATATGCTCTTTCTCTTTGGCCTCAGACCCTGTGAAATTACTTAATAGCAGTGGGATGAGTGGGAAGGACAAAACCATGGTTGGATGTGAAAGCCAATTGAGAAGGACATGTATTTAATGGACCATAGAGGGTACATGGTGTCAGGTAGGAGGGCCTGCAGCTGTGCCTGCCCAGGCATCTGGCAGCCAATGAGTGCAACTGAGCCACAGCAGAACCACCTGATTGGTTAAGGCTAAGCAGCTCTTAAGCTCAGAAGCTGCAGAGGATTGGTGGCTACTCAACACATGTCTGTGGCTTCTTTACTTTTCTGTCCTTGCCTGATTCCAAGCCTAGCTTCTCTTTAGATCCTGCCCAGGCCCTAATCTTGCTCCAGCCTAGACCCTGCCCAGCTACTAACTTTTCTGGAGATGATCAATAGTCATTATGATTTGTGAATTTGAGTCCCTAGCTCTAACTTGCTCTATAGTTGCTTCTGATGTAACACTGAGCAGATGGCTGCATATATTTGTTGACTAATAACTAAAAGCCAAGGGTAAATACTATCTACACTACTATTAGACAGAGGGAGATTGGGGATTTTCTCCAGTGTTCTCCAATCCCCTTTTCCATCCACTGAACTATAGATTAAATGAATTACCAAAATAATTGAAGCCAGTATGATTATATTGTGTTATTTTAAGAAATAAAAGATGCTGAATTTTGCAGGATTTTAAAATGTTATGTGCAGAATTTTTAATTTTCGGCATAGAATTTTTAATTTTCTGGCACAGAATTCCCCCCAAAATATATCTTGTAGGCCCCTCTAGCTAGGTGCCTCCATGAACCATATGGATTTCCTGACACTCGACCCTTTCCTTAAAAACAAAATATTCTAAATATTTGGTAGTGGGGACAGAGCATTAGGGAGCAATGATTTTAAAACACCAAACGCCCTCCAATCATATTTAGTCTCCTCTAATCTTACATCTCTCTACAAGTTAGAGACAGGATTGCCTCTTAACTTACAGGAGCAAAGATGAGCAACTCTGTTTCTTGGAAAGCAAAGATCATTCTGTGACCCACCCTGCTCACAGCTGTCAACATTTCCCCCCACCTACTGGCCTCTGAGGGAAAGTCTGTCCCATTTTAAGTAGAAGAGCGGCTCTGGGATTCTCGAAGGAATTCATTACTATATTGCTTAATAGCTGCCTTTTTTTCCAGGATCCATGTGTAAACTCTCCTGTTTTTTGTGGGGTTTTTTGCCTGGCAGGCAGGAGCATTCAAGTGATGTCTAGCCTAGCGTATACCCTCGTCTTGGCTGCCTGATAGTTTGGGCAGTTGGACCTAGTCAGTCTTAGTGAATTGTAATCACTGGCTCGGTGACTGTCTCCTTTGTGGGTGAGGGTGTGGAAACTATCTGAGCAGATGGGACCTCTTCGTAAGTATGATGCACACAATCTTGCAGATCAAGTAGACACATAATATTTTGGATACAAATAAAATATACAATTAACACAGGCCTTAATTTATTAACTCTGGGCTCATCCTTGGCATGTCTTCTGTCTGTAATGCAAGATGTGATCTCATGTGCCTCATGCATGCGAGGTCACCTTGTGTGGTGGACACCACTGTTTAGAACAAAATTGAGTCCTGCAGGTGGTGTGACCATGCATGTCTGGTGCATACAAGATTGTGCTATGTGGAGGATGCCATTTTAAGCCTGGCACCTCTCTCTTTCCAAATTAAGCCCCAAATTAAGATAATATTTATGGTGTGTGTATATACTGTCACAATGTGTCCAAAATATAAGTGCTCAACCCGGCCAAGAAACCCAAACATGTGACAGACGCTAGCCTTTAAAATATGTGAATCAAGACCATAAATGATATATACACAACAACAACAAAAACCTACAGAACAGGTAACTCAAAGTAACATGGGGTAAATGTTTTTAATATGAAGTTATCTAGCACTGTACCTTCAACATCTTGCATTTTTGTTGTCAGGGATTAATAGTAATTAACAGTGAGAACTCCAAGTTCCAGCGGGAAAGAGTTTATAAAGTTGGGTAAAATAAATACAAACTTAGTATGTGCTCAGGTACTGATTAATGGAATTGCATCTGTTTACATAAAGTCTGAATTTGATTACTTAAGACAGCATGTCAGTCCTGGCATGGGAGGAGTTTACATTTTTATTAAAGGAAGCATTAATTTGTATTTAAAATAACCAAAATTCTTTTCGGTTAGATGTGGCTTTTTAATGCAACTCAGAAATATTGTTTACTTCACTGTGCATACAACAGCTATACTTCAATCAGTTTAATTATTTAAAAAAAACCCAAAAAACAAAAAAAAAACCCCACTGATCTCTGCTTAAATGTCAATAGGGCAATTTTGCTAATTTCCGGCATGAGGGAAACACTCATTCTTAGATTCAAACCATAATTTTTAAACTGAAGATGGTTGTGGCACTATTCTGCTCTCAACTGCCTTAAAGTTTATGGGTGATACTATTTTAGATTCTTTTGGACAAGCTTCTCAAAGGTCTTTTAGGTGCCTTATCCCTAGTTCTGAGGATCTAGACCTTTGAGATTTAGTTGATGATTTGATATAGTCTAGCCCAAAAGTTTAACTCAACACTTAACGTTCAGTTAATTGTTTTGATGTTATGCTGTTCAGACACATTCCAGAAGAAATACAGCTGCATATGCCTCCTGGACAGGTGGTGGTGTGTGTGTGTGTGGTGTGGGGTTTTTTTGTTTTTTTGTTTTTAAGTAACTTACTGGCCCTCCTTTAATTTAAAACTTGGATTGCAGATCTGTATCAGATCTGTGTCCGTGTTCTGCTTTGAAGACCGGATCAGTGTATTATCTTGGAAAGGACAAAAAAAACCCCAAAACTTAAAATAACTCTCAAGGTGTTCAAAACCCAGTATTAGTCACAGTAGTTGTTATACTCACAGAGGACATTAACAACCAGAGATCAGTTTGGTATTGATTACACCCAACTGTATGTAGCGAAAAAAGTTTCTATGTTACACAGATATACTTAGGGTGACATTCTGGTCTCATTGCAGTAAATGGCAAAATTTTGTTTGGCTTCAATGGGGCCAGGATTTCACCTTTTCCTATACAAGATACTCAGTTACCAAAAGATCCAGACATAGTTTCCATCTCACCTTGCCATCTGCAAATGATAACATATTTGATTAAGAACATAAGAATGGTCATACTGGGTCAGACCAAAGGTCCATCCAGCCCA
>CM057845.1:209613552-209631203 GCA_030068395.1 Apalone spinifera
CAAACTTCTTGGTTAGACAAGACTGGAAACAAGGGAGGTCTGTTTTTTCATTTCTGGCTCCACTGCATACTTTCTTGAGTAAGTCACTTATGCTTCCCTTGTCTCTGTACAATGTGAAGAATATATACCTTTCTGAGGTGCTGAAAGGTTTAATGATCATGATTTTAAAGCATTTGGAGATCCTCTGGTGGAAGGCACCAAGGAAGTGCAAAATACTGGTTGTTATAAATGGTGGGTACATTTCACCTTTAAAGTACAATTTTGTTTTTTGATTTAGGAATTGAAATTTGCAAGCTCTCCATGCATTTGTGGAACTCTTAATAACTTCAAGAGTTTCCATGCACTTAGGGACACAAAATACAGCTCTTAGAAAGTAATATTCAATGTGCCAGCATTATTGCTCTTCTGAAGTAGAACTGACCCCTGTGCAAAATGTCTTTATTTGTATTACCAAAGCATCTAGGAGCCCTAGTAATAGACCGGACCCCATTGTGCTAGGTTGGGGAGGGGGGGAGAAGGGGAAAGACTGCCCTTGGGGAACTCCTACTGAAGCCCAGTAGAATTAAAAGTGCAATAATAAAATGTAAAAATAAAATATAAGTAGTCTTAGAAGGATTAGGTTTTAACAAGGAAAGCCCCAGTCCTAGAAAGATTTAAAACATACAATTAACTTTATATGCCATGAAAAGATCCTCTGAAGTCAGTATATTAGCCCCATTAAAGTCAACAGCAAAACTCACACTGATATCAAGTGGGGCATGGATTTTACCCACTCTGTCTGCTCACAGTAGGTAAAGTTCATCACATTCATAAGTCTGTAAGATTGGGATCTATATGATGTAATTGATCTATTTTTTGCTGCACTTACTTCTCCCAATCTAACCTACATATACAGAAAGGGAAAGTTATATTGCACTTGTCATTTTTGCACTCATTTTGAACTGACAATCCTTAAGCAATATTGTGAGATTGTTATTTTTGTACCTGTTATAAACTTTGACTTGTATAGTCATAAAATGAAATAATAATTAATGTCAGAGCTTTATTAAACTGCTTGCTACTGCAATAGCTTTCATTGACAAAAACAAAACAAATATTGTCTGTCAAGTTCTATAAACAATAAATTAAATCTTTCCAAGTCTAAGAATAAATTAGATACAAATAGAAGCTGATATTAGATACTTCAGAGTTGTGGTTTAAAAGCAGAATTTGTTACAATACGCCAGATGTAGCAAACATTATTCTAATCCAATCACATTAGCATGGTTGTTAGATAAATAAATAATGTGGTCATTTCTGGGTAGGAGGTCGTATTCATTAAGTCTCATAATGAGTTAAGGAAAACATGGCAAACTTCTCAATTTATTATGAGTTTCCCTGTTTTTCCTTCTAAACATCCTTTCAATTAAGATGACTCAATTTTTATCACTTACATTTATCTTAAGTAAAATGGTAAAACAAGTCAGCAGAATGACTTCCCAGATAGCTAAGGCAGAATTTGTTTTCCTCCTTGTTGCTAGGAATGGGGGATATTAAGGTCAAATAAAGTACAATGCCTTGTGCCAATTCACTCACTTACTTAAAAGAATAAGACACACATATTTGTTACATGCAAAATGAAAAAAAGAATTTGCATGAGTGTACTAGCTTAGGTACTGATCCTACAAATGGATCTCTGGCTGCATGGAGTTCACATCTATTGGAACACCAGGGTTTTGTGGAGAGCGAGATGGTCAGAGTGGCTTTTGGGAACAGGCACCAGAAGAGCAAGGCTTCCTTTCTTTCCAAAAAGTAAGAGAGAAATCTGTCATAGTTTCATCATAATGGCGAGGTCAGACCATCAAGAAATGGATTGACACCTGAATCATGACCATATTTGCTAAATATACCTGGAGTATTGTTTGGGATTAAAGCAATTAATGATTTTTTTTCTAAATTAGCAACAATAAGGGTGATCTGCAAATGGAAAATAGCTCTGTTCCTTTTTTTTTTTTTTTGGCTTGTATATGATGTATAAAAATAGTTCTTAAATTGACTTTTTGGCTATTCCTTGAAAATATCGGGGAGATAGATGACTGATCCTCTCTTATTCAGTTCTTCACTGGGCTGCAGTAACCTGCCCCTATCTTGGCTTCCTTGCCATGTTGTAAGGATCAAATAAGTATTAAGGAGTTAGTTTTAAAGCTTCCTTAGCTGAAACTGTGAATGCTGGGTCAGTAAAGAAATTAGAGTTTGTGGTTATGAAGCCAACGGTTTGGTCTCACTTTTTCTGCATTATCAGCCACCCACCTCCAAATATCTTTCAACATTTATTAAACATGAGAAGGGAGAAAAAAATCACTTTACTAAATTAAAGTTTACTGAACTTAAAATTAATCTCCTTTATAGTCTCTCTTATCTGAAGCTTTTTAAAGAGAAAAGCCCTTCCTTGAAAGACTTTCATGCACATGCTCTTACTCAGGGTAAATTTAAGGCGGTAGCTCTTAGGTTTGTGGTTTAAACTCTAGCTCTCCTTAAAAAAAAAAAGAAGACAAACACCTAAGGCATGGGAAAGAATAACAAAACAGAAGAAGCAACATTCAACACTAAATTAGTCGTTTCACAGTGGCACAACTCCTAATCTCTATTTTTTACCTCGACATAACACTGACATAACCCAATTTCAGCCCACAGCTGTCTCATGTTGTTGGTTCACTTACTGGAAGGTGTCTGCACATAGACATAACTTTATTAATCACTCCAGAGCTTGCAAACTTACCAGAATTGTGCTGGAATTCAGTTGGTGAGATTCTGTATAGAGGGCCTAGGAAACGGGATGATATGGAGACATTGAGTTATCTCTGCCTCCTCCAAATCTTGGTCTGTGATGAGACAGATCATTCACAAATGTTGAAGGTCACAGTGGCAATGTTTCAGGAGCCTGACACTCATCACTACTTTGTTGTGTAAGGGTGGGGGAAGGGTCCTGCTATTCTGGGAATCTTTCCTGGCTTATATTACCCTGGTGGAATTGGCTAGCAAAAGGATCTGACTCCTTACTCCCTTTCCCCACAGCCCTCCTGTCCTTTAGAACTCTCCTTGTGGTTTTCTGTGTGGCAGAGTCCTTGTAACCCCAACAAGGCTGGGCCTAGGATGTCTGAGGGGGCTTGATTGCCAATTTTGTTGTAGTCGGTTAGGACAGGGCTTGGGTTAGCCCTACTCTGGGTTACTCTCAGCTCTGGATGCTTCCCTAACCCATTAGTCATTATATACAGTTCATGTAAATACAATTTATTAAATAGCAACTACTTAGGAAAAAATGGAATAGATTATAGGTGCTGCCAGCTGGGCCAGCAGCTGGGACCCTGTGGAGCTGGTGGCTGAAACCCTGGCATGCGGTGCAAAATCTGACGGGGTTGCTGCAGCACCTCCTGCACCTCCATTTCCTGCACCTATGCACTGTACTTGGCACTGTACTGCCTCAGCCTCGCTGCAGCTGCTGCTTTTCTGTCTCTTGCTACTACTTTCCTTAGCTCAGACTCACTCTGGCCCAGGCCACTAAGGATTAAGGATGTTAAATTTCTATTAATTAATTAATCAAATAGTCAATGGGATTTCCATTGGCTATTTGTTTAGTTGATGAGAACTAGCACATTCTGCCCTAGAAATGAATAAGAGCCCCACTGGGGACTCTTATACATTTCAAAGTTGGCTGCTGCTGTGCCCTTGCCCCCTCTCACGGAGCTGAAGCTGGGGGGAACTGGCTTTTAAGCCAGCTCCCACCAGCACCTCCTTGTCTCCCCTCCCCTTGCTGCCTCTTTGTGACAAAGGCAGCGGGGGAGAGAGGGGAGCAGGGGAAGTGACTGGTTGACTAGTGTGTCAACAATCCAGTAAGCTTTTGCTTATAGGATAGTCGACTAGTCGATTAGTCGCTTACATCCCTACTACAGATCACATGAAGGATGGGATCTCAGCCTCGTTAGCTTGCTGCCCTGTCAATCAGGCTGACCTGGAGCACTGGCTTCTTCCCATTGCCCCGAGGACTGTCACTGATTTCCCGTATCTTTTGATGCTGGGAGATGGCCAACCAAAACCCACCACTAAGCTTTAGCAAAGGGCCCACAGCCCCTGTATATATGCAAATGTGCTATTGAAAAACCCCTATGATTACGAACAACCTGAAATCAGAGGAAGGGCATTTTGCAATAGTAGAACTTTTTCCCCTTTGTAAACTGCACATGAACAAGAGAGATAAGGTCATCCAATATAGCCCTTCATTAGTGGTTTCTCCCCTGATCTCAGTTACCTGGCAATAGGGGAGAGAAGGCAAAGGAGGTTGCTTGGCAAATCTAAACCTACCTCCTTGGCTGCTTTTGGAACTGAGTGCTGTGGGTCTGGAAGGTTAATAGGAAAAGCATAAAACTATCACTGAAGGGCAAGATTTGCTATAGGACTCAGCTGGGAGCAGGGGAACAGCAACATCTATGTTTCCATCCATGATTTCATTGCATAAGTGTTCAATAACCCAGTACAGGTGGAGATTGCTTAACCTTGTTCCAGGTGGTGCACTGACAGGGGTACTGGCATCGGTATGCTATGTTTGAACTTTCATGGATGGATCCCTAGGCTGAGATTTTCAAAGCTCTGTTGGTTTTGGATGCCTGTTGCCCAGTTTCCAACAGGGAATGGTTGTCTAAAGACCATAGAATGCTTTGAACATCTTAGCCAAAGTGTTTTGCAGGTATCATGAGCATCTGAACTGCCGGAGACTGACTATTAAATAATTGAATGTGGGGCTTTAGGCTGTCATGTGTTACACCATTTTTTTGCGGGGGGGGGGGGGGGGGGGGAGGCTTATAATCTTTTTTTCTTGGCACTCTGTGGAGATAAAGATACAATTAAAATCTTTCATCCTTCCCATTAATTGGTCAGGCTGTTAAAGACTAACACAAAAAATTGTTGATAATATTTTCCTCTTGGATGTTCAAGTGAAATCAAACAATAAGGTCTCCAGAAATTGGGACAGAAGGAACCCTCCAGACAGCTGTACCACACAGTCCTCATAGCAATATTGCTAATCTCAAGTGTTCAAAAGCTATGAATCAGATTGCAGAAGTCATGAGACTGGTTTTACATGCATGAAATATTTTCTTTAAAAAGTTTTTTCTATTTTGAGTTTTGAGTCTTTTGGGTGCACATCTCTCACACTTTCAAGCTTTCCTCCTCAACCATGAAAGTTAGCAACTTATTTAAGAAAAAAAAAGATTCCAGGAGCTAGGGTTCTAAGAAAACATCAAATAGTGTGAGACTCATGATTAAAATCACAAAAGTTGGCCACTCAGGGGCTGACAAATAAGATTATGGCATGAAAAGGTTAATATATGTTCCCAAAGGGAAAAAGCTAATTAAAAGGAATATGATTATCTCCCTGAGGAGTTTTCAAACTTGGGTTGCGGACCCGCCAGGGAAAGCCCCTGGCAGTTCCATGGATATTTTGTTTACTCTAAAGCTCCGCAGCCATGGAACCTCGCAGTTCCCATTGGCTTTGGTTTGCCATTTCCAGTCATAATCTTATTTTATCCCCCTAAACTGGAAGTGGCAAACTGCAGCCAATGGGAGCTGCAAGGCTCCATGGCTGTGGAACTTTACAGTGAACAAAGTGTTGTGGGCCTCATGGGCTTTCCCTGGCAGGTCTTCGACCCCAGTTTGAAACCTCCTGATCTACCCCACCTCGTTTCCCAGTGCACTCTGTTTTCTTAATGTCTGTAGCTTATGTCTCTGCAGACAGAGAAGTGAGGAAGAAAACCTTAGAAGAATAACACCCTTGTATCTTCTGTATTAGAAATTATCTCTAAAACATTAACAGTTCTATACAATGATGTCCACACCTGTCCTCTTCATATAGAATTGCAGTCACTATTGAATCTGCAGTACACACATTTGTCTCATCCCTGAACGGTTTAAAGGTTTTTGATCAATTTATTTAAAGATTTATGTTATTGGTGAGTGATTGCTCTTTCACTATATGTTCATGCATCCAGCACAATGGAGGTAAAATCCTCCCTGTATACTGTCATAATATAAATATTTAATTATAATACATTTTAAATATTTCTCCTGCTGTGTGGCCATTATTGGTGAAACAACATTCTAAACCCCCACAGATATTGGAATGCAGAAGTGACAAATGGAAAGAGAATGTGTGCTCATGAACAGCTTTCCAGTTTAAGGACAGAAATCATTCCCATATCTTGTTAGAACTGATTTCTGAGGAAGAAAAAGGAATGCTACTTGGCACCAATAAATTCTCCCTAGATATTAAATATCCACTGCAGTTTCTAGTTCTTCAGTAGGAGGAGATTGTTTGCTAAGTCAAAAGAATATTGCCCACGTCAGTAAAGTTATGTTTAGTTAACTGCAAAGTAAATGAATAGCATGAATATTTTCTTTTCTCATCCCTTTTCCTTCTTCTTGCCTCCTTCAACTGTGACGCACTTTGCTTTGTGGTTTGACAGTAACAATGCATTTGGAAATATGAATTTGAGAAGTTAAGAACTTGCTTTTCAACACTTCATGCACAAAACAGACGTGCTGAATTGGTGTATGCTAATGCGGTGATTATACATCCAGTCACTTAACTGGCCATGTGTGTGTCCAGTTATCTGTGTACTTGGCTATTACCATGTGCAATGGTTTAATGTGCACACACAATCACGGTATTTATGCATGTGACTCATGCACATATTTGCACCTGCACGTTTTGTGTCTGGAGTGAGATTAATCAGGTCCTGAAAGTTTAGGCAGTACATTCTTAGTTGGTATAAATAAACATGCCCCCAAATGAATATCCTCAGCTGATGATCTGTCTCTGGGACTTTTTAGAGTGATGTATTGGATACCATGACAGTGAGAATTTCTTTTCTAGTATAACAGATATGAGAATGAACTAAATTTATTTTTTTTAGATTATTTCTATTTCAGCATTATTTACCAACTTTACTACATTTTTCTTTATGCACAGTTGTTAATCTCTGTTACGGTCTGAGTACTGTCAAACTCATTGCGTAATTTGACAGAGTTACTGCAATTAGGACAGCCTCCTGTAAATTGAACTGCTGGATTTTGTGTAGTGGAGAAATGCTCTGATTAGATTAGCTAAGAGTATATTCTAGTAAGGTTCATTGCAATTCTACTTCAATTTGCAAGAAAACTGTAGACTAAAATGGCCAGTTTGTATTTTCATTATGTCCTAGTTATGTGATCTCAGATGGGATACAAAGGAAGAACAGCATTTTGTGACTCCTCACATCCCCGTCCATAACAGTAGGATAGAATCTGCCACTGTTAAGTAGTGCCTTACTCCACAGCTAGTCCCAGTAAAATCAAAATAAGAAAAACCATAGTTGAATTGCTCACAGTCAGTGTTCCCTCTAAACTGAGAGGCAACACAGCTTCACAGATGATTAATCAGCCCCACTGGAATCATGAGCCTCTGACTGGGAGGGGCTGATTAATCATCTGTGAAGCTGTGTTGCCTCTCAGCTTAGAGGGAACACTGCTCACAGTATTGTCCTACTCTAGATGAGTAAGGGTGGCAGCCTAGCCCAGAGATATTAAAGACTCCTTAAAGAGATTTATATATAAGAAGAAGTTCATTACTTCTGTTAAGGATGTTGTAAAACAATACTTTTTCCCCCATAAAAGCTATCTTTCAAGGTATTTAGCTGGAACCCTGTATCAGAAAAATACACTAAAAACTTTCTTCAACTTTTAAAAGTACCAAAATATGCACAAATACCCTCACATATTTTCCATCAGTAATTAGAACAAATGAATTCTATGACTTGTATACAGAAGAGGTTTCTTAACCAGCAAACTCCTCCTCCCAAAAACATCTCTATTCTATTAAATCAGACTATTTCCTGCCACTTTCCATCAGCAATTAGGTCACCTAGCCACAATTACCTGCTTCAGTTCATATTTAACCATGCTCTTTGAACTCTTCTAAGACAAATAAAATGTTTGCTTTTTTCATTGTGATGCTTTGGCATTGAACCTTCCACAGCATTGTTTAAAAAACTGAATTTATGCTGTCTGCCTTACATCTCTCAGCTCTCTCTCATGCACATTTCTTTGTTTTAATATAACTTTTCCCTCTTCCCCTCACCTTTTTTTTGTTTGTTTGTTTACCTTGCCTTCATCTATTTGCAAAGGAGCTTGCAAATACATATTATAGGTAGGACTGGAGGCATCATCTTTTATTAAGGGGATGCAAGAGAGGCCCTGTTTTCTGTTCCTTATAACTTTGCCAAAATTGTTCAGGCTGAAATTTTCCATCTACATTGTTTATCTCCGGTTGCATTTTGTGGAAACTTTCTGCCAAAATGGTTCAGATATTTCTAAGAATGAGGTTAAAGAAAAGTATTAATCTATATTACAAATATTCTGGTGAGTTAATATACAAATATTCTGGCGTCAACTGAGCAGGCAAGAAGCTCTTGTGCTGGACTGAGAACTGGGGTGATATAGGCAAACAGACTAGAACAAGGAGTCCAAGGAAGGGTGTGGCTGCCACAAGGAGCCATGCAGGGAGTAGGGGAAAAGACTGGGGTGGGATGAGGTGTCTAGGGAGGGAGAATAAGAGTCAGAGGGGAGGGAGAGCACAGAGACAGATTGGATGAGGAGCTGGCAGGAAGGAACTGGAAATAGTTGGGTGAGGAAATTGGAGACAAGGAGAGGGGATGGAAATGGAGGAATTGAGACTGGCTGGATATGCAGACGGGGCTGAAGATGAAAAGCCTGAGACTGAAGAGGCAAGAAGAATGTGACTGGGTGGGACAAAGAACCTGGGTGGAGAAGAATCAAAACTGGAACAAGTTGGTTGGAGTGGATGTAGGAGAAGGGATCAAATTTGGGGGGAATGAGCAGAGGAGTCTCTGCCCACTAGAGAACACTCATTTCCCTGTAAACATCATTTTACGAGGAAGAAGGGATGTTCCGAAAGAGGGTTTTTTCCCAACATTTGGCCCAGTGTAGACGGGCCAAATGTAGGAAAAGCTCTTTTGGAAGAAAAGCGGGAAAAGATATACAAATTGTGGCTCTCAATTTGCGTATCTTTTTCCAACTTTCTTTGTAGTGTAGACACAGCCAATATTCACTCTATTGATAACAGCCTGTGTAGCGGATCTAAAGGATCTAGTTCTGCTCATGACCCAGGTAGGTGTCAACATAGTGCCACAGGACAGGGTGTTGTTTTCCCCTCAGTTTGCTCTTTTAAAAACCTAGGAATCATAGAAATGTAGGACTGGGACCTTAAGAAGTCATTAAGTCCTGTTCCTAGCACTGTGGCAGAACCAAGTTAGCCTAGATTATCCCTGACAGGCTGGTATCTAACCTATTTTTAGGAAATTCCAATGATGGGTATTCCACAACTTCTCTTAGCAGCCCATTCTAGAGTTTAACCACTACCCATTTTGTAGTTGTCTGTTTTGATTTCTCCCCTCCTTTGCACTTGTCTTTATTGAATTTCATCTTGTTGAATTCAGCTAATTTCTCTAGTTTTTGAAGGTCCCTCCACTCTGTTATCCAAACCATTAATGAAAATATGAATAGCCCTAGACCCAGGACTGACCGCTGTGAGGTCCCACTAGATTTGCCCTCTCAGTTTAACAGCAAACCATTGAGAGCTACTCTTTGACTATGATCTTACAATAAGTTGTGTTTCCTCATTATAGTAAATTAATTTGAACCATGTTTCCTTAGTTTGCTTATGAGACTGTTGTGGGTGAATGTGTCAAACCCATTACTAAAATCAAGCGATATCAATCCTACTGCTTTCCCCATTTTCCTCCAGGAGCTTATAAATTGGTTGTTGAATAATTTGTTACAGTATCTATCAAACAAAAAATTACATTAACTAACATTATTAAGGTTAAAGTCAAACACTCAAAGTTGCAAAGTCAAACAATCAAAAAGTAGGAAGGCTGTGCAATCTTAATTTGGTCCTCAGGTGTGCATGCACTACTATACAATAATTAATTACATGATCACATGCTATTTTTTCTGCATGACTCCTGACTCATTAAGTATACAGGGTGGGCCATGACTAGTGAGCAGCTTTTCAATATTTTTTTAGCCTCATTTTAGCCACATGCCTAACTTACTGCACACAATTCTGTCTTCAGAAAAGGTTTAATGATTAATTTCCTTATGGGATTTTTCCATGGCAACCATTTACAAACTTTTGAGTGCTCATCTTTGCAACCTTAATGTTCTATTAATGTTGCGTGTGTGTGTGTGTGTGTGTGAGAGAGAGATATGGTATAAAGTCATGATCAGGACAACTTGAGTAATTAAAAATGCAAGCTTGTATGTTGACAATTAATTTGCCACACTTACATAAGCAGTCATTGTGAAATATAGATGACTCTTATTGTGATTAGGATTACCTAGCAACCTAGATCCTGGCTATGGGTAACCCCCGAATCTCATGTCATTGGCTGGATTAGCAGAACCCCTTCTCTTAGGGGCAGCAGTGTGGTAGGTTACAGCTGGACTTTGAGATCCCCTCCAGCAGCATCAAAAGATTCATACATGTTATCATAGTTACACCATCTTTAAAATATTGTAAATGGAAGTTTCAGTGATATTATTGGGGTTGGTGTAACCTGTACTGATGTTTTAATGATACTACATTACAATAATATACATTTTTATAATTACTTTACTCTGCTTAGATTTAGTGCAATTTTGAAGTATGACTTTGGTTCATGTATATTTTAGGGATGGTATGATGGGATGGTAGAAAGCATTCAGTCTGCGATATCTATTAGCAAATATCTCCTGTGGCCAGTGATGGGACAGTAGGCAGACAGAGCTCTCTGCATTATTACAGAAAATGCTTTCCTAGGTTTCAGACAGGTGGCTCTTGTCCACATGCTCAGAGACTAGCTGATCATCATATTTGAGGTTAGGAAGGAATTTTCCCATGGGTCAGATTGACAGGGACCCTGAAGGGTTTTTGCATTCTTCTGCAACATAGTGTCTGGGTCACTTGCAGGTTTAAACTAGTGTAAATCGTAAATTCTCTGTAACTTGAAGTCTTTACATCCAGATTTGAGGATGTCAGTAACTCTGACAGAGGTTGTGGATCTCTTGAAGTTCTGTGGCCTGCAATGTGCAGGAGATCAAATTGATGATCATGATGATCCCGTCTGGTCCTATGAGTCTATGAGAAAAGGTTCAGAGGAATCTTCAGGAACAGCATCACACCATTATCCTCTAGCAGGTCTGACATCTTGTAATTCATCAGCGACACTGTGAGTTACATCCAGTTCCAGGACAAGTCAAGTTGAGGCATTTCCATGCAGCATTTGTAGTCAATGTGAAACCCACTGAATTCAGTCAGAAGAACAACACTGTTTTGTACTTTCCTAGGTTTACTTATGCAGTTTAGTTGACTTTTGATAAGGGGGAGGGGAAAGACCTGTGAAGAGGTGAAATAATGGTTTTATAATAGGAACAGTCTGCTTATGGTTAGCCCCAGTAGGTATCACAAGTTTTCAGTGCATTAGTTAAATAATTCATTCATTAGTTGTTGTAACCCCCTTTTTCCTCCCTGGGTTACTCGGGAGCAGGTCACACTCACAGGTGTGCCTGGGCACCTGATGGTCTTGACATAAAAGAAGATCCTAGTACCCCAGTGGTGATGTTGTTTGGTTAGGGAAAACCTATCCACTCCCTTGCTGCAGTCCGTTGCTCGTAAAGAATGTACAATGGTGGTGCCTCCACCTGGCTGGCCCTGTACACACTGGTGTGCCTTGGAAGCCTCCAGGAATAAACTTATTCCAGCAATAAACTGGATCTAACTCCAGAACAACAATTACAAATCATAAATAATATATATCTAATAGATTGCATTAGAATGAACAACCTTTACTTAACTTAAAGAAACAGGATTTAACAAATTAACAGTGAATAACGTCAATTAACAAAATATACAGAAGTAAAAGGAACTTATGTAGCTGCCATTTGCACTGCCAATATTTATCCCACCCCAGAGTGTGCACACCCCTGGACTCAGAGTCCCAGACTCTTGCTTGCGTGGGCGCGCTTGAAGAACTGCAGCCGTAATGAAGATTCTCTGTCAGTAGTGTGTACATGGGTCCAAGCTATGCAACAGCCTGGTTCAATGGGTTGGCCTCTCTGCTTCTCTTTGAACCCAGAGTTAGTCTGAATCTCTGAGGTCTGTCCCAGGCAGCATTTTCCCAAAGATGCCAAGTGGATCTGGCCCATGAAAGCTCATCGCCTATTAAACCATCTTGTTAGTCTTTAAAGTGCTACATAGTCCTGTATTTTGTTTCAGTTACTCATAGTCTCCTTCTGTGTGCTGGATGCAGAGTAGCTTCTAGCCACAAGTATAGCCAAAGGGCCTCCCGTCTAGGGCAATCAGAAACAGCCTGCTAGATCCCAGTTCCAAAGGCTCACTGTCCCAGTCTGTAACTGCAACATACATCTGAACTGAATCAAACTCCTACATAACAGCCTAGCGCTCTTTCTGCTCCAAAAACAGAGGGAAGAGTCCACAGACTGCTGAATCTTCCTTCACACATGAGAGTGTCACATCTCCCAAACAAAAGTCACTTTCTTCCTGGTTTTCTCCAGAGCTCATGGGAATTGTAGTCTGTGGAGCTAGATTGCAGCACACAGGGTCTTCCCAGAAAATAAGCAGAGGCACCTTTAGTAAGCGGACTACATTGTTTTCTAGGTAACAGCATGTTCTTAACAAACACTACATCTAAAAAATAAATTTGTGCACTTTCTTTGTTTGCTCTCCTTCAAGGGAGTCTTAGCAATCATTTAAGTAACCTGTGTCCGATTCATTGGGATAAAAAATCTAATACCATCAGGCTGTGTCTAGACTAGCATGATTTTCCGCAAATGCTTCTAACGAAAAAGTTTTTCCGTTAAAAGTATTTGTGGAAAAGAGCATCTAGATTGGCACGGATGCTTTTGCGCAAAAGCACTTTTTGCGGAAAAGCGTCCATGCCAGTCTAGACGTCCCGATCGCCGTTTTAGCCATTGGAGCTTTTTTGCACAAAACAAATCTCAGCTGTCTACACTGGCCCTTTTGCGCAAAGGTTTTGCGCAAAAGGGACTTTTGCCCGAATGGGAGCAGCATAGTATTTCCGCAAAAAGCACTGATTTCATACAGTAGGAAGTCAGTGCTTTTGCGGAAATTCAAGCGGCCAGTGTAGACAGCTGGCAAGTTTTTGCGCAAAAGCGGCTGCTTTAGCAGAAAAGCTTGCCAGTCTAGACACAGCCCCAATGTATCCCTCTTCTGGCTCAGAAAGGCCTCGTATGCATTATTAGCTTTCACAAACCAAAGTGCTCAGGAAGAAAAAATCCAAGGTAAAATCCACATCAAATGATAGACAAAGTAATCACCAGCTCACTCCCATTTTCCTTTGTTGTAGAATCATGATCCTCTGAGAAAAAAACTTAAAAACCAACAAATAGTCCTTCAGCATATTAGAGACTAACAAAAAGTGTAGATGGTATCATGAGCTTTTGTGGGCACAACCCTTTGCTTCCAGTAGCAAAATAATTTATCATTGTATAATTCTCCTATAAAACATTGCCAGAAGACACCTATTCAATCTCTGGTTTTGCCATACAATGTCATATCTACACCAGAGATGAGGTATAACCAAACTGGTTTAAGCACAGCTACTATAGCCCAGCTGAATTGGATTCAATTTTATGCCATTTCCAGACTAGTACTGTCCCATGCTATTTCAGTTGCAATGCCCTGTAGGTACCTGTTTCATAGTTTCCAGCTGAATTCCTAGAAACAGTCCATTCTGGGGGATTTTGCAAGGCCATCAATCCATTCTGGGATAGTACTGAGAAGGGTAGTTGAACGGTTTCATATTATCGGACTCCACAATGGTTCTAAACCAATTTAGGCTGAAATGATTAAGCTTTAATTGGTTTTTTAACCTATTGAAAGTAAGTCTGTTTTGAATGGTTATTAGGGCATTTGTAAAGCACTGTGGAGGAAGCATAGAGACAAAAGGTCTTCTTCAGATTTTCTAAATGTAGGGACTTTATAATCAGTTTTATTTCTCTAGTGCAGAGCAGGCAGAGATTCTTATGGTTGCCTCTCTTGTCGCGGTTTCTTATCATCCGCAGTACATCAGGTAGCAAAACGTAGCTCTGGTACAATGTCTGCCTTCCTCTGTCGGGGGGGGGGGGGGGGGGGGGGGGGGGGGGCTCATGAAGTCTAAGGAAGTGTCCCTGAAAAGCCCAAAGAAAGACTAGCTTGTGTTTTGGGGGGGTGGGGGGGTGAAAAAAATTATTAGTGACTCACTTGGAGACATCATTCAGTTTGGATCATAGCAAACATTTCTGCCACCTCATTCTTAGTGGGTGTGATGGCAGTGCTGGATGCCAAACCAGGGCCAAATTTCAGCTTATAGAGAGCTAGTCCCATGAGTGTGACAACAGTATTTTCTGTAACTCCAGCATTAAGGGCAGGCTGCCACTGCAAGTAAACTGGGACCATGGGAGAAGAAGACATTGCTGCATGTGTGAAAAGGCTACTTATGAAGTAATATTCTTTCTCCCTACTCAAAAAGCAAGTAACGGGGTTTGGGCAATGCTGCCTCAATGGGAGAAGAGATGGAATTTTGGAATCAGAATGTCATGTGACTATTGAAAATGCCAGTTTATATTATTTCTTTTATATCCAGAAAGTGCCCATGTTCTTTCAACATATAGAAAGAACAAATTTTCTAAGAGAGAAAGCTTAATGGGAATGCTGCATTATGTGTGATTCTAATCCAGTATTGTCTAACTCCATTGCCTGCCCCTTGCAAATTCCTTATATTTAAAGGTGTAATATACAGAAAATAAAAACTCTCACTGCACGGCTGTGTATAGTGTAACTGCCACCAGGCGGATTTAAAGCTGGGACCTCTGAAGCGGAGTATAGGAGCCTCTACCCTCTGAGCTAAAAGCCAGCTGGCTCCCAGCCCCTGCTGTAGAGCACTCTTGATCTTAACTGTTGTGTGGTCTAGGCAGTGCCAGCCTTAGGCCGATTCGACCGATTCCCCCGAATCGGGCCCCGCGCCTAAAGGGATCCCTGGGCCTTGAAGCCGGAAGTGTGCCGGGCATGCTGCAGGACGGGGCATTGGCTCCGGAAGAGGAGTGTGCGCTGTATGTGCCGCAGGAGGTGTGAATTGAGTGCAGGGTTTCCCTGCGCGATGGGAGGGGAGGGTGTGTGTGTGTTATCTACCTCTAGGGTATGGCGGGGGAGGTAGCTGGGGATTTTTTGTGTGTGCATTATTATTATTATTTATTATTATTATTTTGCTCAACCACAATTTCTAGGGCCCCCATTGAAAGTTTTGTGTGCGTTTGTTTTTTGCTCAACCAAAATTGCTGTGGGCCCCTGTAGAATTTGTTCAAATTGGGCCCTGCACTTCCTAAAGCCGGCCCTGCGTCTAGGTACCACTTGCATTGCTCAGTAACCACACTAGGTGTGTGGGTTACATACTTCCCCAGGTGAGGAAGGGCGTCCTGAGCTTCAGAGATCCAGTTGAGATCCCAGACGAGCCCCCACTGTACAGGTCTCTTGATCTTAACTGTTGCTGTGGTCTAGCTACCACTTGCATTGCTCAGTAACCACACTGGGTGTGTGGGTTACAATAGCACAGTTAGGTTTGGACTCTCCTTGCTGATAAGTAGAGCAGCTATCCAAATAATGGAAACATTTCACTGGTGGAACAAAAATGTACTGTTGTTAAATGTGAAAGCAGTGGCAGTGAGAAATTACTCATCCTAATCTCCACTGTGCCTCTGATGTAATCAGTGGTGGGAGATATATGTGGCTTTAATTGTATCTAGAAACCACAACATAATTTTACCTCATATTCAAAAACAATCCATTTCTCAGAGGAGGAAAATAAAATTTTATTTAAAGGTCATATTATGACTTTGGACAATTTGTGTCAAAAGGTAGATTCTGGCACAAGTCTTGATTGTATTACAGCAATGCATCATCTCCCCCTCAGTGTCTTTTATATAGGTGTGTCTCTGTTTCTGTCATGTAGATCCATATCTATATCATTGTCCCTCCCTTGAACAGCTAGCTCTTTATTTTGTCCTCTGTATCTTCCTTCCCCTTTTTCAAATAACATTTAAATTTGTCTTAGAATACTGAATAAAGGGCCTAAAATCAGTTCCTCATTTATCCTGGTTCAGCTAACGTGGACTATATACATCTGAGAAACATATGCATGACTAAAACTGCATTGTGATGCCCATGCACAAGGGAGCAAAGATAAAGTGCAGCCTAGGCTTAACTGAGTATTTTGTTAGTACATAGTAAATGTATGTCTATGCTGCAGTTAGACATCAGATGACTCAAGCTTGTGGGACTTGGGCTCAGGAGCTATTTAATTGTGGCATAGACATTTAGGCTTAGGTTTCAGCCCAGCCTCTGGGTCCTAAAGCTGACCAAGCCCAAACATAGACACTGCAATTAAATAGCCATTTAGCCAGATCTCTGCAAGACAGAGTCAGTTGGCATGGGACAGCTGTGGGTTTTTAATGGTGGTGGAGACATGCCTTCACTGTTCACAATGGGGATTAGTGCTATATGAAGGACTGTGGGGTGAGCAGGTGTAGGACCACCCAAAACAAAAGCCCCCACAATTAAGAGGGAGGAATCACTGGACCAGGGCATCAATTGATTATGGAGGATGACAAACGGGAAAAAACCCCAGCAATGGGGTGAATTCAGAGGTAAAGAATCAGAGATCCAGAGAACCCTGGACAGTGCCCACTACTCCTCAGCGATGTTCAGTGACCACTGTCCAGAGATGCGATCAGATAAGGGACCAGAAATAGGCCATACGGTCACGGAGTACCCCTCCTGGTGTGAAGGATGGCTGTACAGACCAGCATCAGGAGGAGGCTGACCAGGGAGTCTCATGACTTTGTAAAGGTGTGCATATGAGGTGTGCCAGGAGCAGTATGTGCAGGGAGAAGTACAGCTAGAATTAAAGAAGGGTATTCTGGAGGAACCAGAAAAGGGGCTGCAACCTAACATGATTGGATGATTGGAAAAAGGCAAATATAGTGCCCATCTTTAAAAAAGGGAAGAAGGACAATCCAGGGAACTACAGACCAGTCAGCCTTACCTCAGTCCCCGGAAAAATCATGCAGGGGATCCTCAAGGAATCCATTTTGAAGCACTTGGAAGAGGGAAAAGTGATCAGGAATAGTCAACACGGATTCACGAAGGGCAAGTCATGCCTGACCAATCTGATTAGGTTCTATGATGAGGTAACTGGCTCTGTGGATATGGGAAAGTCAGTGGATGTGATATACCTTGACTTTAGTAAACCTTTTAATATGGTCTCCCACAATATTATTGCCAGCAAGTTAAGGGAATATGGATTGGATAAATCAACTGTAAGATAGGTAGAAAGCTGGCTAGACTGTCAGGCCCAACGGGTAGTGATCAACGGCTTGATGTCGGGTTGGTGGTCGGTTTCTAGCAGAGCGCCCCAAGGATCTGTTCTTGGACCGGTTTGGTTCAACATTTTTAATAATGACCTGGATGAGGGGATGGATTGCACCCGCAGCAAGTTTGCAGATGACAC
>CM057845.1:209665172-209677837 GCA_030068395.1 Apalone spinifera
TCTTATGTTCTTATGTCCCTCTTCCTGAGTAGCTTCTTTCAAATTCTCCACTTCCCATTTAAAAAAGTATAATCTCAATTAAAACCTTCAATAAACCAGGTAGTCATATCAATAACGCTTCTGTTCCCCTGTCACTAATTGAAGGTGAAGAACTAGAAAAGACCATTTGGGTACAAATTGTGTGGCTACCGCTTCACTTCTGAAGTAACTTCACAACCCCAGTGTCTCTACCCTTTTGTGGAGATGTGGAGAAGAATGAGAGGATAGATGTAGTGGTCGCTGCTGCTTCTTTGATTTCCTCAGCTCTCATCAGTCCATAACAGATTGGCAGGAATTCCATGCACATTCCATTCACCATGTTGTACGCTTTGACTTTTGTCCCAGAGGGTAGATTAACAAACAAAAATGTATAATATGTGAAACTTTAAAAAGTCGCTACTGCCAAATTCACTGTGACTCAGCATATAAGCAGTTATGTGCTGATAAATTCAACATTTCACTTCTAACTTTCAAAGCTGAAAAACTGAAATGAGTACAAATGTGCAAATATGGGAGCTCAGGTAACTTTTATATATAAAAGAAAAGTTCAAATAAAGTCTCTAGAGCTTATTTAAACAGAATTTGAGGCCAGTCTACTTTAGAATAGAATTGTCAGAGCTCATCTGAGAAGTAATAAGACATCGAAATCAAAACTACTGCCTATTGCAAGGTGTATACCTTGATAATTCCACCAGTTTTTACTACAAGATCAATAAACAGTGGCTTACATTTAAACTTTGTTAACCTCCAAAATAGGTTTATCTGAATTATTTTAATCTTAAGATCTTATTTAATAGAGAAGCTGTGAGGATTAGTTGGTTGATGTTTGGAAGATAGATGCTATGTAACCATTGAAAAGGAGTCCTAGAGTAGCATAGTCTTCTGTCTCTTGCTAATTTACTGTAATGACAACCAGTAGTTTAGCGTGCCATAAATGAGTGGATAGAGGGAGAAGAAGAGGGAGCTAGAGTTCATAAATGATTACCGGAGTGGAGAAGCCTGTAAGATTTAATACTTTGAGGCAAAGCTGAAAACAGTGTGATTACAAGAGGACAAACTTGCATTCCATAGTGGATGCAACTTCATTCATGAGAATGGAGCCTACAGAGATATTGAATCTCTTTGGGACTTTGTCAGGCTGTGAATCTTAATTCTCCATTAATGCAACCATAGAGGGCAGACTACACTAAAGTGGCACATTACATGTAAACACAACGAGTAGTCATGTGGCACCTTAGAGACTAACAAAATATATATTGTTAGTTTCGAAGGTAGGGCTACTCAACTTTGGAAGCCCCAGGGGCACAGTGATATTCACAGCACATGCCGAGAGTCGCAACTTAAGTGTAGTTGCATCTATATGCAAAAGGAGATGGAAATATATGCAAATAGCTTCTTTCACGCTGACAGGCATGAATATAAAGCACTTCCCACAATGCCCCGGTGCTCCTGGCACCTCCTCCCTGGGACTAGAAACGCCGACATCCTGTACCCGTCTGTTCCAGCCAATCCGTCCACTTGTGTCTTTCAGTGCTCACACCGCCTGGGAGACACCTTGCCATTGTAGAGGCCATGTTCAAAGGATCCCACCCATGGGCCCTGTGTTGATCCCCGTGTAAACCCAAACTGCACCATGGGCTGCAAACAAACAGGTTGTGGGCTGCATGTGGCCTGCAGGCCGCGTGTTGAGTAGCTCTGCTCTAAGGGGCCACAGGACTACTCATTGTTTTTAAAGACGCAGAATAACATGGCTACCCCCTGCCACTTTCTACAATATAGTTCATACTACAAAATTGCTACTTGTGGCTGGTCTCATTCTGTTAATATCCCAAAATATCAAAGTTTGGGTGCCTAAGGTTGTGTTCTTTAAAACCATATTTAGTCACTTAAATAAACATGGCTTATTTTCAGAAGGGCTGAGTGCTCACAACTCCTATTCTAGTCATTGGGAGTCTTCCAGTTGTTCCTGCTTATAGAACATTAGCACTTAGAAACCTCTACCACATTGGGCATCCAGTGTGCTAGACATTATACAGGCATTTAGTAAAGAACCTGTTCCTGCTCCAGAGAGTATATGATATAATAATAGAACACATTTATATGTTAACTTTCTTTTGTCCTCTTGTGGGGTTGTCTTACTACTTACTTTTTCCACAAACATGCCACTTTTTAACAATAAGAGCTTGTCTACTCAAAGGTACAGTTTGTAGCAAGTTGGGCTGTGAATCTACCTTGCACTTGCATGCCGTGGATAATTATCCATGTGCACTCTGCTGATGCACATTCAGTTTGATAGGCATTGAGAGAGTTCTCTTTGAAATGGAACTACTCAGTTAATTTGCAGTAGGATAGTGTGGAGTAGATTCACATCCCAGCTGGCAGCAAATTGAATATTTGTGTAGACAAGTCCCAAGTCAAATTTATATGAGAATTCTGAGTCAGCTGTTTGTGTCAGAGTAAATATCGGCATTTCTTTTCTGGTTGGAGAACAGGATCTCTTTGCATTTGTGTGGTAACATTTTTGACTGAGGATGGCCTCCAATGAGACAGGATGGCATGCATTCTGAGTCTACTGGTGTGCTGGTGTAACCCACGCACTGTCCCATGCAGTGTCACCTAGACCACAGCACCAGCTAAGGCTAAGAGAACTCTACAGCATGGGCTGAGAGGCAGATGACTTTTAGCGCAAAGGGTAGAGGCTACTATACTAAGCTTCAGCGATCCCAGGTTCAAATCTGCCTGGTGGTGGTTACGCTGGCCGTTTTATGTTGAAACCATACAGGGAGAATCTTTAGTCTTCTCTTATTTGATGTTAGCATGTTTGAATCCTAACACAACTAGTTGGTTTTAAAAGATCAGGTTATTGGATTGTACAAAATATTTTCAATGTTTCCTGTATGACACATGCTGCAGTTCCATTGTATCTTTTTTCCTCCCTTGTTAATGCAGCTCCAAACACTCAGGGTTACCTGATTGGAGGACTTGTTTCACTGGTATTTGTAATAGTTGTTGCTTTGTTTGTCTACAAGCTATTCAAGATTGACATTGTGCTTTGGTATCGGAACTACTGCCATCATTTTCTGAGTAAAGAAGGTACGTGTTTTTCTTCTGACAAGATTACAGTATTTTCAATCTCTCTAATTGGATGAGCATTCAGAAATGATCCTGGAGTATGAACAATCCCATTTGGAGTTCCCCCAAAGTGGGTGGCATTACATTTTTGAGCTGTATGATGAAAACTATTTGCATATTTTCTGCTTTAGACTGTGTAGAATGCTTCAGATTTCTAAAATGGCAGTGATGGGCTTGTATATTTGGTTGCAGGGTGCTGGCTATTTAATGTACTGTATTGCTGTTTGCCTTAGAATGACTGACTGAAGTATTCTCCACTTGTAATATACCTTCTTTGGCTAGCCCTTAATGCGAGGATGATGTCTGCGCCAAGGAGTTTGCTGGTGGGTTTTTAAATGGTTGAGGAGCCATAGCTACCCTCCCTTTAATTACTATTTAAAAGAGTCGTAATAAATCATAAGAACATTCCATCTTTTTTTTTTTTTTAAGTGCATAGGAGCAAATCCCATGTATCTTGTTTTTAAAGACAATTTCTCTCAGATCCTATTTTGGTCTGATATTCTGCTCTCTGTGTTCCTGGAATTGTATTAGCAATGGGAGCACTATGCAAAGGGAGCAGAATACTGAATTAAGGTCAACCATGAGGATTTTAGAGAAATGTACTTCTTTAGTGGTACAATGTATTTAATAATTGCACTGAGGTAATTAATGGTGCTTACTGAAGTTTATTAAATCAAAGTCTTATTGGAAAGTTCCATATACATCATAATACTCCTGATCTTTCTGAATATTGGGTTTTTACATTTTTTTTAACTTTAGGACATAAGCAGTAAATAACAAGTTTGGGTAACTTGGAACTTAAAATAATATGCTGTACTTGAACCAGATAGCTTGGTGATATTGCTTTTTTTTATTATTGTCTAGTATAGAGCAAAGACTGCTCAAAAGTAATCAATTTTACGCTTTTGCATAGTAAAGTCTAAAGGTCTGAGCATATAAAATATTACTTCCATACGTATAATTTATTCACACTACAGTAACTTTAATTAAAAGGATTTGGAAAACTATAGCTTACCTTTCTTACTGAATGTGATTTTTGATCTTAATCATTTCCCTCGCTTTTAGTTTCAGATGGGAAGATCTATGATGCATACGTGTTATATCCAAAAAACAGAGTAAGCTGCCTTTACTCACCAGATACTTTTGCACTAAAGATATTACCTGAGGTGTTAGAGAGGCAGTGTGGATACAATCTCTTTATATTTGGAAGGGATGATTTACCAGGACAAGGTAAGATTTTTTTTTTAAATTGAAATATCTGCTTTCTGTCATCAGTTTCAAAAGTGAGCCACAATTAATATAGATAAGCAAACATATGTGCCCCATTCAGCTTAGTTAGTGGACACAATCTCTTATTCCTAGTCCTCCTTCCTGTGTAATCCCATGGGTAACATGGAGGTACTGTGCTTAGTGCTCCCATAAAGCCCTGTCTGCCTCACAGCTTTTCCTCTGATTAACTCCTAGTTCTTCCTTTAGTATGCAGTTAACCTGAGCAGCTGGGACTGGTGTGCTGATCAGAGGGAGAGGAGTGGGAACAGGTTTCCTTGCCCACAGGGTCAGGGACAGTGGCAGAGCAGCATTTGTGAAGGAAGGGCAGGACCTTTGGCATGGCAGTCACTGTAGAGCAGGGCTACTTAGCATGCGGCCGGTAGCCCACATGCGGCCTGCAGCCCATTTGTTTGCAGCCTACGGGGTGGTTTGGGTTTATGCGGGGCTCAACACACGGCCTCCAGGTGGGATCCTTTGAACATGGCCTCCACTGGGAACACGCTCCACAATGGTGAGTCAATGGAATGGTCTTCTGTTGATATGCATCTTAGCAGTTAAATTCCTGGACTGTCATTGCTCATTAAAAGTGCTGTCATACGGGTGGAAATTGGGTAAATATTGCACTTTATTAATACCAGAAGAACTGACTGAAATGGAGCCTTCATGTTGTGTAGACTTGCCTTAATCTTTGTGTTCATGCCTGTCAGTGTGAAAAGCTATCTGTATATATTTGCATATATATTTGTATGTATATGCAACCACACTTAAGTTGTGGCCCCTGGCATGTACTGTGAGTATCATTGTGGCCTCTGGGGCTTCCAAAGTTGAGTAGCATTGCTGTAGAGTGTCATTTCACCTCTGGCAAATTTACCTCTTTACTTTTCCACCTTGAGAAATGCCCATAAAGAGCAAATAAAATGTGAATGACTCATCTGGCAATGAGGTGGGAGAGGGTGCTTAAGTGTGGCAAAATGGTGCAACTTAAAATAAAAATTATAAAGCAACTTTCTGTGCCTAGAATCATAAAGATCAGTAAGGGATGAGGAAATGCAGGATTTTAATAATCCAAATATGAGCAGAACAATAGGTTGTCCAGGTGTTTTTAAAAAGAGACATCCTGAGAGAATGTTTCTTTTTGTCATATTTTGCTGAAATTAAGATTCTAATATTTGGCATTGAAATTGAGAAGTTTCACTGATTGCTTTCCTGAGGAGAAGGTGGGTATAACACTCTGAATTACTTATGCACTGACTTGTATACACAGTCAGCTGTACTTAGGCACTATAAACTAATAATAAAAACTGAGCTTGAAAGTCAGTGTTTATTTTTTTCCAAACTGTGTAACCAAATAAGTTTCTATTGGAAGTTTGTCAAACTAAGCAGTATGTGCTTAGTTTTGTAAAGGCACGCTTTTCCATATGAACATGCTTTTGTCTTAATATATAATTTTAGCAGAAGGCATCCATATTTCTGAATAAGTTCTTGGTAATACAGATGATTTATTTGTACTAAAATTAATATTTATACTTCTTACTCTACAATATGACTCTGGCTAAACCTTCTCTACACTACAAAACTGAAGATGATCTAAGTTAGGTTGCCATATGGCCTCTGCAGTAATTATTGTATCTTTTCATGTCCACACTACCCTGCGTCTGCCGGTGTTGTGCATCCCCGCCAAGAGCGCTTCTATCCACTTAAGTAGGGCAGCAGGAGCGGCTGATAGCCAACAGACACACAATGTTTATACAGACACCATTCATTGTGTTGCCCTAACAGCATTGACCTAGGTACTCCATCTCTTGCAAAGATGGATTTATTAGGTTAGTGTAGTGTGTGACTTACATCAGTGTAAGCAATGTTGTAGTTAGGGTTGCCAACTCTCCTAGTTTCACTGGCAGTTTTCTGGAATCAGACTCTATCTCCTGGAAGCTACTGAAGCCAAACCCGGAGGGTTTAAGCCACTAAAGTGCAGTGGCACAGTGGGACTCAGGCAGACTTCTTGCCGGCCCTGGCTCTGTGCCACTCCCAGAAGCAGCTGGCGCATCCCTGCATCCTCTTGGATGCTTGGAAAGTCTGTGTGTGTGCTCACATTCCCCAGTACCAATTCCACAGTCCTATAAGCCAAGAACAAAGGGCCCATTCAGTCACAGCCCTTCTTGAGTCTGGATCTTTTTATTAAATTGTGATTATTGAAATTCCTAGAACAATCTCAAATACTCCCTTCTCCCCTCAACTTACAGTGGACATAGCACCTCTTCCCTCAGGAAATGTGCCTGCCTCAGGGGACATTGTAAGAGAAACTCTCCCTCTCCCCTCCCCCCCCCAGCTTCACTCTGCAGTTCCATCTTTGCAGGAGCCCCTTTCATGCAGCTTGCTGATGCCTTTACCCTAGGAGCATTCGATTCAACTCAGCTGTGCTTCTCCTGGAATCGGGGCTGGTTCAGCCCCACGTTCTCCAGCACATGGGCAAGCAGTCCCTGTTATATGTGTTAATATACTAATGACATTTTGGTAGCTTAAGCTTTATTTAAAAATATGTGTGGAATCAATGTGGTGTGTTTGTAAATAATGCCAAATTTTTACAGGTACAATATGGAGCAAGGCAACTAGTGAGACATCTTTGTTTCTGCAAACTAAATTGCCACAATATGAAACTAACAAACATGTTAAGCTGTTGCAGGAGTTAAAAAGCTTTGTCTTTGTTTTACAGCTGTGATCGATGTTGCTGATGAAAAAATCAGCCAGAGTAGAAGAGTGATCATTGTGTTAGTACCAGAATCATCCTGTTACAGTGTGTTAGAAGATTCCTCTGAACAGCAACTGGCTGTGTATAATGCTATTATCCGTGATGGAATTAAAGTGATTCTAATTGAATTGGATAAAATAAAGGATTACACAAACATGCCAGAATCCATCAAATATATTAAGCAAAAGCAGGGGGCCATCAAATGGAAAGGGGACATCACAGAGAGATCTCATTCAGCAAGAACAACATTCTGGAAAAATGTACGATACCAAATGCCACCTAGACAAACTTTGTCTCCCTCAGAACTACAGTTACTACCACCAACCTTTAATTCTCCACGTACAATAACATTAGAAAGATGACACCCAAGTTCAGTTTTAAAGCTGTGAGCGGATCACTTCAACTGCTTTTAAATGGTTGGTTGAAGGATATTCATTATGTATTATACAGTGACAATCTCATTTGGAGGTATACAGGATTAAAGCCTCTACAACATCTTCCTGGACAAATTTGAAAAGGAGATTGACTATCCATTCTCTGAGCAGATCAACAGAGCACCCTGAAACACTGTTTCAGTATCGCAGTGGCACTGCAGGACTTCTTGAAGAAATACATTTTTGTAAGGAAAAGCCTTTTTTGCACTTTTAAATATTGTACTTTTTTTTCCAAATAGGAAAATGAAGGAAATTAATTGTTTGTTATATTCTGACTCTTATATGATGGGTTTAGGTCTGGTAATCCATAGTTTTGAACGAAACAAAACTCTATTCATTTGTTGTAATCTGCTAATTATGGACTTATTGAAACCACTACAAGACAAATCGTATTACATCATGTGGTATCATCCAAAGGGAGAGATGGATGGGAGATATAAGACAAGAAGAGGACATTGGAACTTCATTCGTGCCCCTTAAAGAATGGAACCTTTTTCAGCATTATTTTCTAAAGCAAACCATGTAACATCAGGAAGGCTAGAAACATGTTTATTATAAACCAATGTTTTCAATCCGAATTTCAAAAAAATCTTTTTGGATCAAGTTTGTTTGGTCTTTGTATTTTTTTTAAATGTTTAAGGAAAATCTACTCTGATGATTGAGTTAACTGATAAGCATATTTGTACATTATCCCACTCCTAACAAAAATCAAGGTTTTTTTCACACAGTCAACTTAGTTGGCCAAATATTAATTTCACAGGTGGCTGGAACAGCGAGTAATTTATTTTTAAAGCAGAAGTCCAGTTGGATTTTAAACCCTCTGTTTCTTCAAAGGATACTGTTTTTAATTCATGATGTACACATTGTAATTGCTCAACTGTTGTACTACACTTGAATTTGTATATGTAGATAGTGGTGTAGTTTGAAATCTCTGGAACTATAGAAATGTCTTAGTGTACGTTACAAAGTGGTTCAGTTAGGATTTCCTCTCATCTTTGTTTTTAAGGAAACCCCACTGGCCCCCCAAAATCTGATAATGTATCATTAAGATGGTAACAAGTTAAATTTTCCCATTGCAATATTAAATTGTCCACATTTTCCATATTGCATTTTAGGTCAGATTTAATGTGCACAATTTTGGAGTCTTGTTGCTTGACTACTAAAAATTGATTGTGTACACAGTGTGAAACAGATATTTTGAAAATCCTTGATTTCTGAATTTTATTGAATTGATGCTCAAATTTCTCTGAAAATATATAAATTATTCAGATTTGAGTTAAATATTTTCATGTACTGACTACAGTATAATTAGTCTGACATTCTTTGCTTCAAAGCTGTCCATTAATTATTCTGCCAAGGATCAGGACACATGTTCTGTAGAAGATGCTTTGTTGTATTATTGATATACTTTAGAAGAAATGGGTAAACATGCACCTCTTGAAGGGTTAATTTATGTACAGAAAATTAATCCTTTATTTTGACTAATATGATGATGAATTAAGCAACTACAAGTGGTGATATGGGGAACACTTGTTTTTCTTGGTTCTATGTCCCATTCTGTCACTGGCCCACTGCATGAATGTGGGCAAGTCATGTTACCGCTCTGTGCCTCCATTTCCCAAAGAGTAAAATGGATATAATACTTGCCTCCCTTGCAGAGTGCTTGGAGATCTACTGATGAAAAGCACAAGATAAGGTAAGTCTTCTAAATTTGAATGTGTGTGGTATTATAAGGTACATCAGCAACTCCAATGGTATATTTTGTCCCTATTAAAGTTATATTGAATTTATTTTTCTTTGTACTGTCCACTAGATTAATGCATCACTTCCAGTTTTGGAAAGCTTTCAAAATTTGGTAAAAATACATGAAACATGGAAGACGGAGCTTGTTGGCAAGTCTTGTCTCCTAATCTACTCAAGTACTACACTCTTTTGGCTCCTATTTTACTGTGCCTTTGGTCTCCTCCCACTCAAATTCCAGTGCTTTTCAACACCACACTTTATTCCTGGAACGGTGTCCTTGTTAGCCTGTCAGACTGCCCCATTTTTCCAATCCCTTCTATAAGGCAGCTGGTACAGTGACAGGTATGTAGGAATTTTCATTCACTCTCTTTGAGGGTGAGGGTGTCTAGCTTTTGAATCTGAAAAGAAAGCAGAAGACCAGTCTGACTCCCAAACTCTCTGTTCCTTTGAAGGCTAGTGCCTTTATTTTTTCCTATTTGTCTGCTGTAGCCCTTTTGCTTCCTCCATGAGTCATGGGGATTTCCTAGGCCTTTCTCAATCTACTATGGCTTATTCTCCTACCAAAGTAAACACCACTGCCAGGGGCTACCATCCTACAGTAAAATTGTGTACCTATCACACACCAGTCTGACAACTTCCTACTGTGTCTTTTTTCAAGGACTTGTGATGAAACTACTACAAACAATGTCCAATGTAAAACTCTTCTAAAGCTATGTCTACACTGCACTTTCATTGGTAAAACTTATGTTGGTCAGGAGTGTAATATAGCAGGTTTCTGGGGAAGCGCTGAGAGGGTGAATTGCTTAAAATAGGGCTACTTACAGCCCAAGACTGAGGGTCCTTCGCTAGGCACACCAACCCAGTCTCAAAGAACACTTCTGTTTGCCACACTGGCCAGTAAGAAGTCACATAAACAATCCCTAGACAATCCAGCTTCTCCTGTGCTACAACCAGTACTACACCTTATGCAGCTCAGAGATTATGAAACCCAATCTCCCCATACCAAACAGGTTTTTCTGATCCTAAAGGACCTGCCACATTCCCAGGTCAATTTATACCTCAGACCGTACCCCAAATAACATGCTGTACCAATTCTTTAAAATGTAAAAGGTTTATTAATAAAAGAAAAAGGTTGAGAGTAAAATTGTTAAAGGAAACAAATTACGAATACCAATGCAAAGTTCCTGGTGCAGGTTTGTAGCAGAGATGGATTAATCAGCTGTTTTATAAGTCTCTGGAATACATCCTTTGTTAGGATGGGTCATCAGTCCTTCCAGGCTCAATTCATAGCAAATGTGTTCCTGAAGTGATCATCTGGATTGAAGACAGCTTCCTTTTCCAGCTGTAGTTATATACTCCAAGGCTCTCCCTAGGTGGGTATGAGGGATTGAGAGAACCTCCCCATCCGCTTTAGGCCCCACTTCTTCTTGTCACTGCTCCACCCCTTCTCTCAAGCCTCCACCACCACTCCGCTCCTGCCATGCCTCGTCCTGCTCCTGCTCTGCCACCTTCCCATGTGTGATGCAGCTGGGAGCTGGGGGAACAGACCAGGTTGGAGCTGGCTTGCTCCACTTTCTACTGCTGCTGGTAAGTGTAGAGGAGGACATGACCCTCCTACTGCCAACACCAGGTACCCTGCTAGTCTGAGAGCCTGAGGCAATTGCATCTGTCCAATGGACAAGTCCAAATATACTTTGAGCCCAGGTGGAAACACTCCATGTGAATGGCAAGACAGGTTACACGTCTAGTTTTTTTACATGGAACTAATAAACAAAACCCCTTAGTGGGTGTTGTTGGGTGTGGGTTTTTTTTGTTGTTTTTTTGCTTTTTATCTCTAATCACCCATCCCTACCTTTAGCTCTGGAGAATCTTGATTTTAGGGTAGGAAAAACCTAATACTTAAAACTAAGATTATATTCAAATATTGTGAGGATGAATTATAAAGGTTTAGATAAATGGGAACAACTCTAATCTTCTAGTTCCTTTTCTGTCCTTACACTAGACAAGCTTAAGACAGTAAAAATGCTGAGGCAGGGACACTTTCATGAGCGAAATGCTACAGTTATCTTGCTATAATTACTTGAATTTTCAATGTTGTACATATTGGAGGATGTTAAAATGTTTTTATTTAGGTAAACGTATAACTGCTGAAAATGCAGGCAGGAGCTGGCTTTTAAACCGACTCCCCACAAACATTCGCTCCCCACCTGTGCCCCCCCCTCCCTTTTGAAGCCCTTGTATCAGAGGCAGCAGCACAGAAGTGGGGAAGGCAACTCCTCAGGAGCCACTATATGTCGGAAGCTGGCTTAAAAGCCACGTGTACTGGTTCCCTTCCCCTCCCCCAACTTCTGTGTCTGGCAGATACATATACACCTGGTACAGGCAGGCAACTCTGTGGGAGCAGGTATATGTTGGGACCCAGCTGTTAAGCCTGTGGAGTTGCCTGATACAGAGGCAGCAGTGCCCCCCCGTAAATGTATAACTGCTGAAATTTTTAGAGGCAGCGGGGGGAAAGGAGGGGAAGGGAGGCAGAGTGTAACTGAAGGTTAATCAATGAGTCCAGGCTCATTGGTTTACTGTGTACAAGGGTACATGTTCACATCCCTAGTACACATTTGGGGACAATGTGATGTGGGATAATGAAATTCTGGATAAGTGATAGAAGTTGGGTGGTTAGAGCTAGTATGTAAGAAAGAATTTTACATTACAGCCACAGTGGGTCAGACCAAGGGTCAAGCTAGCCCCTATCTTGACATCTGATGGGGACCAATGCCAGGTACACCAAGGGAATGAACAGAACAAGTAGGCCTGCTGATGGGTGTGGGGGGATAGCCAAGCCCCATGGCAATTTAAGAGGGCCTGGGGCCCCAGCTGCAGCAGTAGTTCTGCCAAAAAGTGTCTCGATTCAAATATGCTTTTGATATTTCCCATGCAGATTCTGGACCCTGGAACCTGCATTGGGGCATATCAAAAGCATCTTTGCCCAGAGCAGGCGAGTTGGGTCTGGGGAAGGGAGGTGAGTCTGGGTGTAGCTGCCCAGGGCCCATCCCAGCAGGTGGGGGACTGGGCAGGACCAGCCCAAGGCCCTTCTGGCAGGGCGGGGAGGCAGGCCTGTGACCCTAGCAAAGGGAGAGACGGGGGCCCAAAATTGCTGTCGATTACCTGTTCTCAGGCCTACCTTTAAGTGATCCATGCCCAGTCCCAGGTTCTGGCCAATGAAATCTAAGAACACCATCCCTGCCCATCCTAGCTAGTAGTTAAGTGTTAAGGGGCCCTTATAAAAGGTATTTTATGAAGCA
>CM057845.1:209704172-209719820 GCA_030068395.1 Apalone spinifera
GTGAACCAATAACACAATCCTGCCGACTACGCCAATTCTGTCAGCCGACGGTCACGGCAGTGTGTGTGTGTGTGTGTGTGTGTGTGTGTGTGCTATACACCCGAGACTTCAACTGCTAGGACTAGGTCCCTTCGCAGCGGGCAACCTGGGGGAGGTTGACGGGCGCCCCGAGTTTGTAGGAAGAGCTTATTACATCTCAGATTTCAACTGCTAGGATACAGGATCCCTTCGCAGCGGGCAGTCTGGAAAAAGACTGAGAGATGCCCCAACGGATCTGTCACCTGGGAGTGACACGACCCAAACGCCCAAGCTCTCCCTATATCTGCCCTGACTGTCGGCTGACACTGGGGCACGGATATTGCTGGTCTGTCGGAGGGGTTTTGCTCGTGAGGCTTCAGGCAGTCTGCTGAAGCGCTCTGTGGGACTGGTTTGTGGCCTGTTTGGGAAGGTCACCAGTCTGGGGGCTGTAAGGAGCCCAAAATTTGAGCAATTCGCCCTGAGCGGACGCTCTCAGCTGTGCCCAGACTTGGCCCAGTCCATCACATAGACATAGGTGAAGGTAGTGGTGTTGTCCGAGTGGTGATCTCACCAGATGTCCACCAGAGAGTGATGGTTCACGATCGCCCTGAGGACACCCACTGTGGCCTGGCAGTTCTACAGGCCTGCATGGTCCCCGTCCTCGAGGGTGGTATTGAAATCTCTGCCCAGAGTGCCGAGGAAGGTGGCCGCCTGCCAATAAAAGGCGACCTAGTCCGGGGCCACGTTCGGGGCATAAACATTGACCAGATTTAGTGTCGGCTCCTCCACGCAGGTGGGACGTGCAGCAGGCGGCCCGGGACAATCCTGGCAGTCCCCAGCACCTTGGGCTGTAGGACAGGGGAGAACGGGGTGATTACTCCAGCCGCGCAAGCGCTGAGGTAGCTTAAGTACACCCCCTTCCTCCCCCCTCCAGCCAGCCTCAATGGCTGGAGTCGTGTGGGTCTCCTGCAGGAAAATCACCGAGTACTCCCCGAAAGAAGGAGAGCACCCGGCTCCTGCGGAGACCCACCCTACAGGCCCGGGCATTTAACGTTGTGATGGTAGTGTGTCACGTTACCGAATTTCAGGGAAGCATCTGGATCAGTGCTGCACCCAAAGGTGGGGGTTTTGGCCCCAAAAATGGTATAAAAGGGGGCCATGTGGGGTGTTGAATAGAAGCTTACTGTCTGCTAATCCTATGTACGCTAGTCATGTGATTGTATAATGTCTGTGTGTGTAGTTAGGAATCTGTAATCTGTGTGGATACTGAATATTTTTCTGCATGTGGTTGAGCATTGGGCAGAGCCCAGCCTATGGACATGCTAATTAGCGAGGTATTCCTAAGTTAGTGCTGCACTAGATGTTTTTGCCATTACTTGTGATTATTTCTGATAAAATTTTGTTTTTATGCATTTTTTTTTTAATTTTAGAGACCCCACCGAATAAGAGAACTGAAATTCTTTATCCAAGAAACAATACAATTGAAGTCGAACTTGGTAAGAAATTGGCTCAGAGTACATTATAAAATGGAGAGTATTTTGTCTCATTTTCAATGCGTAATCTCTTTGTTGTGGTCCTCCAACTACTTGAGTTTGGGAAACCTTTCCAGTATTTTTTCAAAATTCATTGAATCTCCATTTATAGTCTTATTTTTATTAAAAAGGGGGCAATTCCTCATTTATCTCCTGTCAATCTTGTTGGGATTGCTAAAAAAGCTGAGGCTGTGGCTGGGCTTCTTACATGGTTGAAGTAGCAGCTGCTAAGTGGTCTGCTTGTTATTGTTTGACCATCCTACATAAATATTGAGTAACTTGCCATGAGGAGAATAAAAGGGAAGTTTAGACAAGGCCAATGAGAACAATTAGGGATGTGGAAAAATTCTTTATGAAGCAATCTTGAATAGATTTCGATTGTTCATCTTAGAAAGGAAACAAATTAGAAATTCTGATAGAAGTCCTCCCCACAAACAAACAAGTCCCCTCTCCCTCCCTCCTCCTCCCCCCGCTCCAGGCTTAGTTTTGATTCCAAAAAGGGAAAAGTGCCAGAGTCCGCACAGTCTGCTTGGGACTGTATTACTACTATTGGTTTCACGTGGAAGATGCTTAGATGGCATAGTGATGGGCAGCAATATAAAACATGAAGATAGAAAAAAGCATACACAGTAGTAAATTATATGGAAGGGAAGAGCGTCTGTACTCCTTGTCTCCTAACACAATGAGAAGTGGCAGATTTGAAACTAAGTTGTCTTTTGCACAACATGTAATTAAACTGTAGAGCTTGCTGTTAAAGGAAATCTTTGAGTTCAAAACTTAGCAAGGTTCAAAAACTGTTTTGGATGTTGCTAGAAATAACAAAAATAGCCACACTTTTTACAGTTGATGATATGATTTATTTTGGAAGGGATATTAAACCCCATGCTTCAATTAGTCCATGTATGACTACTCTCATATTTTATCTCACATTTTCCTCCCACAAGGTTCTCATACCTTCCTTTTGAAGCACCTGACACTGACTTGTCAGAGGTGGAGTACTATATTAGATGGACCTTAGATCTGATCCAATGTGACAATTCTTATGTTCTTAAATGCTTTCTAATGAATGCACAGGGTTGAGGTGTGGAAGGAAGTGTGGGCTCTGGAGTGGGGCTTGGGATGAGAGATTTGGAGTGCAGGGCGGTGGTTCCAGGCTGGGGCCAATGGTTTTGGTGTGCATGAAGGGGCACAGGGTTGGGGCCGGCAGTTGGGGTTGCAGGCCCTGGCAGAAGGTGTGGACTCTGGGGTGGAGCTGAGGATGGAACAGGAGGTTGTGATGCAGGAGGAGGTTTGAGGTACAGGCTCCAAGAGGGAGTTAGTATGTGGGAGGGAGTTCCAACCTAGGAGAGGAGGTTGGAGTGTGGAGGGGATTCACATGGTGAGCTCCCGCTGGGCAGCGGTTACTTCAGGCAGCTCCCAGTTGGTGTTTCAGGAGGGAGAAAGCAGACTTCTTGCCCTTGCTCCCTGCTGCTCCCAGAAGAAGCTGCCATGTCTGGCCTCTAGATGGAGAGGCCAGGCAGCTTTGTGCAGTGCATGCTGCTGCCAATGCTCCCATTGGCCGTGGTTCCTGGCCACTGAGGAGTTGGTGCTGGAGATGGGGGCAGCACATGGAACTTCCCTGATTTCCCCTTCATCTAGGGGCTGCAGGGACATGCTGGCAAACTAGCGCTTATCGCTCCAGCCCTGTGAGTGGGAGGGGCAGAGAGTTGCTGCAGACAGGATGAAATGAAGCAACAGACCTAATCCAGCAGGTGCCCTATCCCTGCCATCAACCTAGAGAGAACTTTATTTCATCCATAGGTGTGTCATATGTAAGAGGCAATTATGGTCATTTTGATCAGAATAGAATTTACATATTTATTCTCTAAAGGGATTAATTGACTGGTTGCTTTATAATTTGCTAAGTTAGCTTTCATAAAACAGATAGCTGGGCTGATGGTCTGACAAGGGATCTGCTAAAGCTTCATAATTCCTTTGTCAGATGGCTCTTAGATGTTTACGGATATGGGTTGCTAATGTTTTCCATGCGCTTTCATATGAGTGGGTTTCATAAATATGCAAACTAAAGATTATCTCATGGTGATTTTCTAATGCTTTTTTAAAGGGTCCAATGTTATCGTGGACTGCAACGTATCAAGTGCTAAAGATATTTCAGTTGGTATATCCTGGAGAGTCAATAATACTTTAGTCAATTATTTATTTATGGGAAGAGTCCAAGAGGGAAATCAGTAAGTATATTTGCACATAAAAATGTATGTCAGTTGATCACTGACTGCAATGTGTGAAAATACCTTTAGTGTTTGTAATGCCTCTCTTTGATCCCCATGATGGATCCTGATTTTGTGTTTCTGTGAGACCAATTTGGACATATAGTATCCTACTAAATGTCAATAGATCCTAGCAGAAACTATAACATGGAAAATACTGCCTTGGAAAATACTGCTTAAAAAATATTTGTGTACTGGGCATGGCACCGCTCAGGGGATATAACCTCCGAGCATCACCACTCTGCATTGGTTCCACCACCTACCCCAAAGAAGAATATTTCTGAACGTTGTTTCAGTAACTCATACTCTGAAATCTGTTTAACAGCTACAAATAGAAACCTCACATGCTTTTGAAAAAATAGAATATGTACTAGCAGTTTTGCTAGGCCCAAGAGTTCAGAAGTCATGTGTTAGATCCCTGAAAGCAAAATGTTCTTTAAAAAATCATGAGATACATACAAACAGATTTTGGGGTTTTTTTTTTCTGTTTGTCTCTTGGTTTGAGTTTTGGAGGTGTGCTTGGGTCACATTTTTAAGCTTTTCTCTTCAACTATGAGTAGCATTTTTTTCCTTATAAATGAAGACAGAGATTCTCAAGACATTTATTCAATTCCATGAGGTGAAGCTTTCCAAAAAATGCCAAATATCATGAGACTTTGTAATAAAATCACAAAAATATAGGGTAGGGAATGGAACTTGAAAGGTCATCTAGTGCAGCCTCCCTATGCTGAGGGAGGACCTAGACTTTCCCTGACAAGGGTATGCATAAACTGTTGTTAACATCCTCCCATAATGGGGATTCCATAATCTCCCTTGATGACCTATCCCAGTACTTACCTACATTTATAGATGAAAGGTTTTCGTAGCAACCTCATGCTCCTGTGCTGCAGCTTCAGTAGGGGTACAACTGATCAACGTCCCATTTGTAACACCCCTTACTGCATTTGAAGACTGCCAGCAAGTCCCCCCTCAGTCTTATTTTCTCAAGCCTAACTAAACCCAGGTGGCTCTTTTTAATCTTTCTTCATCATTTGTGTTTTCTAAACCTTTTGTTCCTCTGCTCTGGACTTTCTCCAGATTGTCCGTATCTTTCTCAAAGTATGGCTCCCAAAACTGGACACACTACTCCCTCTGAGGCCTCACCAATGCCAAGTAGCGTAGAACAATTTGCTTCTGTCTCCTTCATATATCCTGTTGATGCACCCTGGAACACTGGCATTTTTTGCAACTGAATCACATTGTGTGTGGTATTCAGATACATTTACTGCTTTCCCCTTATCCACTTTGTCAGTAACTCTGTCAAAGAATGAAATTAGGTTGGTTTGGTGTGATTTGTTCTTGACAAATGGAAGTTGGCTATTACTTATCCACTGCATTTATCTTCTGTATGCTTACAAAATTATGGTTTGAATATGAGAGTTGGGAGCACTGTCTATATATGGAATTGTCTCCTGTCAGTCTTTCTCACTGGGCAATGATAGCTGGGGTGGGCAATAAAATGGCAGCCATTAGCCAGGCTGCTATATTTACCTGCGTCTCCACAGGAATGGGTAATTGTAATTCCTGTTGGCTAGTGATTGCCATTCCCAGCCAATGGGAGCTGCAGGAGGCCACATGGAGGAGGACACCACTTCCAGCAGCTCCTATTGGCTGGGAATGGTCATCCCCGGCCATTGGGAGCTGTAATTGCTCATACCTGCAGATGCGTAAGTAAATATAGCGGTGGCAGCCCACCAAGGGTTAACCCTGAGGAACTGGATTTAGCTCACAGGCTAGTATTTACCCACCTCAGGTAAGAATCTTAAATTTGTGTAAATCTAGTCTATTTTAATTGAGAGCTCTTGGTGCTATCACCCTGTGTGTCTACACATGAGGCCCTGTTCTTGACTGGAGCTCCTAGATCTCGCTAATTCAAAGAGTCTAGAGTTATAGACTCCAGATATCTGTTTATTTTGAAAAATTCAGGCACATTTTTTAAGATAAAATATAACCATTGTCCTGTTTTGTTTTCAAATGAAAAAAACCCTGCCTACTGTGGCTTTTATTATTTTAATTATTCACTGCCTTTTTGGTTAGAAAAGATTCTTTCCCCGATGGGAACTTATTCTCTACAGTGACGCTCAACATCACAGAAGTGAAGCAGGAGGATTACGGACGTCATTTTGTGTGTGTTGCTGGTGAAGTTGCAGCCTACGTTGCATTAAGACAGCCAGGTTAGGCATTCAGTCTTAATAATATTCTTAATAATACTCTTGTGATTGATTGGGAGTTAATTTAAAAAGGAGATGAAGGGAACATGTTGAAAAGGGACAGACTAAGAATGCATGAAAATTTGAGATAATGGACAGAAGAGAAGCACTAAAATAATTGTAAATCTGTAGTAGCTTCGTTAAGATCAAAGGAATTACTATAGATTTAATTACAGGGTTATTCACCAAAACAGCAATGGTAAAGCAAGTGATGTAGAACACACATGGAAAAGCAAATTCTGAATTTACACCAGACATCTCATTCTGAGAGCTGTGCTTCTCCAGCTAAAGAACCAAAACATTCTGTGTTCCCATGTGTCCAGTCAAGAGACCATAAATTTCAAGTATTGAATACCTTCAATTAACTGCTTATAAACAAACTGTAGACCTAGAATTCTTTGAGCAATTACTTATCAGCAATTATTTGTCAAATAATTTGGAATAATGAATACATGAAAGAGAATTATGATCAGTTTGTAGACCATTCCTGAACAAAAAGGGGAGAGATGTCAGATTTTTTGTTATAAATTATTCACATAGTTATAAATATAAAATTCTACACAATTTTGTTTGTCCTAACTTGACTGAGATATTACATATTCTCCTTTGCTTATACAGTTCAAAATTTTCAAGGATACTTGATTGGAGGACTCCTTGCATCAGTGTTTGTAACAGTTGTTGCCATATTAATCTACAAGTTCTTCAAGATTGACATTGTGCTTTGGTATCGAAAATTCTGTCATCCTTTTATGAGTAAAGAAGGTAGGTGAGTATGGCCATGTAGCGAGGGTACCTGGCATACAATCCCTGGATTCATTAAAAATTCTTATGAGAATAAGAAACTAAATTTATTTTGTGCAGCCTTTTGTTAAGGGGAAACAAAGGCAGGAAATGTCCTTGAATGAGCAAGCTTGTTTTAAATTGCCATCTGTATGTTGCATTGTGTTTGCAATATGGATGATGACAAGAATGAGTACCAGATTTTTAGAAGGATTTCTACTCCGTGTCCTTTTTTACAGACTCAATCTTCTCCAATGTATTTTAGGCCCAGTCAGATACAGCCGCTCTCCAAGTTACGAACAAGTTATGGACCAACACTTGGTCCGTAACTTGAACTGTTTGTAATTCAGACCCCATTGAGTTACACGCGACCGCACTGTTCGTAAGCACGGGTCGCGTTCGTAACTGGGGACCGCCTTTACGACCGCTCCATGGGAGCTTTGGTCGTAAGTGCGAACGGTCGTAACTCGACCATTCGCAACTCGGGGAGCGGCTGTATGAGTGCAAATCCTCTCTTTTAGGTGCCAGAGTACTTCAGGACAGTCATCTTAGTAGTGTCACTTTTATTTGTATTGCGGTAGCACCTAGAAGCCCAGAGACCTCTTGTGCTAGGCTCTGTATAAACATATAGCAAAATTATAATTCTCTGCCCTGCACAGTTTACAATTTAAGACTGCATAGACAACAGGTGGATACAATAGACAGCCAAGGAGAACATTGGGAACCAATGGAATGATACTAGTTAACATGGTAAGCAGTGGCCACAGAACACTACAATTCTAATCATTGTCCAGTGTAAGTATCATAGCAGAGAAAGAGGGGCTCCAAAGAGGACAGTGCAGTACTTTTGTGGATATTGGAATGAGATTCCTATGAGGCATAGAGACAGCATGAGAGGAAGTGTGTTTGTTGGAGGACTTTTTAATAGTAACCATGTAAGATGTGAACTTACAATTAATTGAAGGTGAAAAAATGTGTGTGCAGTCTTGGCAAGTGTACAGTGGGTGCCAACAAAAAAGGAGGCCTGCCATTTGAAAATCTGAGCTTACGTGCACTTTGAACAGAAAATGTGAAATGCCTTATTGTTGCAGCTAACAAGGTGACAAGGTAGTTGGTTGCTCGGTGTTAGAACAGAAATCAGGGTGGTTTGCAAACTCTTGTACAGGTTGTACCTTTGCAAACTCTTGTACAGGTTGTACTTCCTTTAACCGTGACACTCTGGTCCAGCAACATCTATGGTCTGGCAGGACCACGGATTTTCCTGGACCACATGGTATAAGGAGGTTGGGCCACAGGGCAGGTGCGGTCGGGGTGGAGGACGACTCAGCCAGGAGCCCCATGTTGAGGGAGGGTGGGCAGCATAACAGGGAGTTCTGGCCTTGGCTGCCAGGTGGGGTAGCAGAGGTCGGCAGCGGCCGCAGAGCCCCAGCAGCTACGGAGCCACAGCAGCCAAAGTCCTGGCAGCCACGGAACCTCAGCCTCAGCATGCAAAGGAGCTCCAGCCTGGGGAGCCCGGCCAGGCAGGCAGCAGCAGGGCTCAGCTGGAGCCCTAGCCAGGAGACACACAGACCATGTTGGGAAGGACCTTCCCTTGTTCGGCAAATCCCCTTGTTCGGCACCAGTCAGGTCCTGATGGTGCTGGACGAGGGAGGTCCAACCTGTACTCCTTTTAGCAGTCTGATTTATTTTGTGTATGCCAAGTTTTACCTCACTGAAAAACTTGATCTTTGGCTTCAGCCCTACAAGGCAGGGCTCAGGTTTTCTGCCCTGGGCCTTAGTGAGTCTAATGCTGGCTCTGATATCTCCATTGAAATGAACTCACCCCCAGTTTGAGGATCACTGACATGGTATATAGAGTAGTATAAACAAGTCACTGTATGAAATTTCAGTTTGTACTGACTGTGCCAGTGCTTTTTATGTAGTCTGTTTTAAAATGCAAATATATAGATGAGTTGTTGTAGCCCTGGAAGACGTATGCATACCCCCGGGGATATGTGAACCACTTTTCTAAGGCATCAGTGAAGAACTTTTAGGCAGCCCCCCAACTCTTAGTATTTTTCATTCTAAATAGGTAGCAAAACAGTAAATTTGAGAAATTTTAAATTTGCCTGAATAATTAAATACAGTTAATTTTGGTGATTATTTTTTGCAGCATTTAACAAATAACTTGTGGTTATTTGAATGTTCTATTCAAATAATTAACTCGTGCAATAAACTGTGAAACAGAAAAGGTGGGAAAATATTCTTTTTAAATGATTTTTGTCTTAAAATCTCATTGCTTCTATCTTGCTGTTTCAGATGGGAAGATCTACGATGCATATGTACTGTATAAAAAAATCAGCTCCGTAGATAGCATCTCCACAGCAGATAATTTTGTGCTAAAGGTGCTTCCTGAGGTCTTAGAGAGAAAATGTGGGTATAATCTGTTTATACTTGGAAGAGATGATTTACCAGGAAAAGGTAACATGAAAAATGATTGTATTCTCTCATTGCCTTTAAAGTAGAACTGAGTTTTCTGTCATTCTCTTTGAATACTAGAGCAGAGCAAAAAAGATTCACATCAGTATGATCCCATGGGTCACATTATGACACAGAGGCAGAAGTGCAAGGCACCACTTGTTATAATAGTAATTTCAGAAATGATAGATGCTAGAATATTTCAAAGCATCTATCTGTATGATTGAATTTATTTCCCTGCCCCCTCCAAAACTTTCTTCTTCACTCCCTGTGTGGGTCCTCTCTCAAGAGAAGATTCTCAGACAAAGTGGAATCCCTCTTCCAGCAGGCAGTGACAAAGAAGGTTGCTTTTCAGTACCAAGGGAAGGCTTGTCACTGGACTTACTGGGGTCAGACTATATTCTTGCAAAGAATCGCAGAATGGAACTCAGTCTGTTTAATTGTCCCCCAGTCACTGTAAGTTAAGGGCTCGTTCTACAAGAGTACAAGCAGCATCTCTAGCATTGCTTCAAGAGGTGCTGCTACTTGACAACTACAAAGCAATTATGAGGAACTCCATCCACAAGTTTGTGAGACACTATAACTCGGTACAGGGTTCCTCTGCTGGTACATCTTTTGGAATCACAGTCCTTCATTTGGAACCTCTCACCTTCCTCCTGTTTGAGTACTGCTTGTCGCACTTGAAGAGAAAGTTACTAACCTTTTAGTAACTGGAGATTCTTCAAGATGTGTGATCTTATCTGTATTCCTCAACTTGCCCTCTTTCCCCTCTGCTTCAGATCTTCTCTGATTTACAGTAGAGAAGGAACTGAAGAGGCAGTTGGTCCACTTCACTCTGTATCTTCTCACTTGGCAGCACAAGGTGAGATAGGGCATACATGCAGACCAATAGACTCTGATTTCAAAATTCTCCAGCTCTGGGTGCATGCAAAATGTGTATGAACAGTGGAATACAGCTAGGGGCCACATGTCTTGAGGAACCGGAGTTACTCTATGGTAGGTAATTTTACATGGTTTAAAAAAACCAAATAATCTATATCACAAAGTAAGGTGTGGAGTACACACCTAAAATGTTCCCAGAATACCTATGTAGGAAAGGTGTGCGGTTTTCTTGACACCTAAAACCTCTCTAGTGTTGACAGAATTATACAAGTATGAATGTGTCTGCATAGCTTATTTTGCTTCTCTACTGTATATGCTATGCTGGTATAGACACTTTTGTACCTGTATAACAGTGTCTCTTCTAGAGGTATTTTACCACTTTACTTACTCTTACGCCAGCATAATTAAATATGTATTTTTAATGGGGGGAAGAGCTATTCTTCTGTATGAGCCAAAAGTTGATCATTCTTTGTCTTTTACAGCTGTGATCAATGTTGTTGATGAAACCATTAAACAGAGCAGAAGGCTTATAATTGTATTAGCACCGGAATCATCAAGTTGCAGTTTATTAGATAATATCTCTGAACAGCAACTGGCTATGTACAATGCTCTTATCCAGGATGGAATTAAAGTCATTCTGATTGAGCTAGATAAAATAAAGGACTATACGAACATGCCAGAATCAATTAAATACATTAAGCAAAAGCATGGAGCCATCAGATGGAAAGGAGACTTCACAGAGAAATATTATTCAACAAATACAAAATTTTGGAAAAATGTCAGATACCGAATGCCAGACATCTGACTTCTTCAGAACTACACTTGCTGCCAGCAAGCTCAAACACCTTTCAGACTACAGAAAGAAGAAGCATATGTCAATTTAATGACCGTGGGCAGCTCTTTTTTTAATGCTGTTTTGGTGGATTTTATTAGAATGCTGATTGTATGGATGGTAAATGGATGATTTCACTTAAAACCTTTCAGGACTGTATTCACAGGTTAAAGAATTTATTTATCACTCAGCTGTGCAGAGCTAGCCAGCATGACTCTCAGAAGTATTCCTTCAGTGTTATATTACTGACAATCTGAGTGATGGTGATTTCAGAAAAGAAGCACCAAACACAGCAGAAACCACGGAAGAAAAATAAGCTTTTGAAAGGACACTTTTAAGGCCCTTTTTGAACTGAGTGTTTCTAGAAAAAACTGTATTGAAGCAGAATAAGTATAATGAATATTCAGGTATCTTTTATGTTAACTGGGTGAAGATTTTTATTGTGAGTTTTGTAAGTGATGTTTTATATCTTTAGCTAGGTGATACAATTGCAGTAATTAGAAGCACAGTTCATTAATCTATTCTTTATCACTAACTTATTCAGTTCACCTAGGTTAAATCCTCTTCATCCTGCCACCATGTGTGGTCAGTCATAGCCATGTATATCCTGCAAAAGCTCATCATACACTGAATTGTAGACCTTCAGCTCCTAACATATATTGTAAGCTTTCTGCCAGACAGAGTTGGCAACAACAAGGGTTGGGTTCAGTATCTGGCGGTTTCTTGTCAATAATACACCACCAGAACCAGCTTCAGCCCCCACCCAGTGCCCTGGGCCAATTATACCCCACCCCTGTGTGTCTCTAGAAGGCATACTTCTCCTTTCGCAAGCAGAGAGTCAGACTAACAAAAACTTGTATAAAAGGAGAAAAGTAACTCTGCATTAATTTGGGAAAACACTGCAGCAAGGGTTCATAAACATAAACCATGAGCCAAAAGACACATCCCATGTAAGTTGAGCAGTGTCTTTTCCCTTCAGGTTCTTAAAGGGACATTTGCGTTGCTGGACTTTCGTGCACATCCTTCCTCTGCACCCCACTCACAGTTGCTGTCCTTGATCAGCGTAACCCCAGAGTTCAGAAGTTTATCTGCATAATTCATCTCCCACCCTGGGTGGAAGGGGAGTAAGGAGGCACCCTACCTATACACTCCACTGCTGAGACACGCACTAGCTGCCCTGCTAGCCACTCCTCACTGCCAGCCACCCTACTGGCTGTGCCTCTCCTTGCCAGCTGCTCTGCTGGCCATTCACCAAGTTTTCTTCAGGGTCCTCCACTTAACACAGCTCTCCAGGATCTCAGCTCAATGCTTTCAACTGTTAGGGTAAGTCCAGACTACAGAATTTTGTTGGAAAAACGGCTGATTTTCCGACAAAACCTGCGTTACGTCCACACTGCAAGTGCATTCTTTTGACAGTAAATCGAAAGAACAGAGGGGTTTTTGTGCAATTGGTAATCCTCAGTCTATAAGGAAGAAGCATTTTTGCAAAAGAGTTCTTTCACGAAAAAGGTGTGTGTGGATGAGGAAGAGGGAGTTTTTTCGGAAAAAGATGAAAAAGCACAGGTGCCCCAGTGGCCATTCTGTCAATAGCAATCACTGGTTATATGCGAGATCGCTGGATGCTATCTTTTGAAAAAGCGCATTGCTTTTTCGATGCACTTTTGCAGTGTGGACGCGCTCTTTCGCAAGAAGTTTTTTCGGAAGATCTCTTCTGAAAAAAGCTTCTTGCGCAAGAAACCCCTAGTCTAGACGTAGCCTTAGTGGGGGAGCCTCACTGCTGATGCACACTGCATAGCCTTGTTGTATCAGAAACACTGTCCCTGCAGTAGGTCTAATCCAAGATCTAGGCGCTAGGGATTTCAGCTCCACAGCATGTAACAAGACTCTCAGTTGATTCTAACTTAGTTCTGTGATTATACCATGGAGAGAGAAAGGGTCAAGTGGCGTCTTAGACCAACATCACCAGGTACAAATATCAAAGTCTCTCAACTCAAGTCTTTGGAAGTCATGTCCCCTGCTTAGCAAGTGCTGTTTAGTTGACGGCAAGTTCCTCCACTGAGGTATGCGAGGTACAGTTGTGCTGCCCTCAGTTCCCACAACACAGATAACAATCCTTTAGTACAGGTTGAATCTCTCTAGTCCAGCACTTGATGATCCAGCAACATTCAAGGCCTGGCATGATTTTGATTAGCCAGATGTCCACTTGTCATGGCTGTGGCTGAGTTTACCATGGTCCCATAAAGTTTGTTTACAGCCACCAGTCCTGGCTCTCAGTGTTCTGTGCTATTATTTAGCTCTAATTTATCCCTAAATCTCTTCTAAGAGCTCAGTAAGCAGTGGAAGTTTTGGTAATGCTGCTAGAAAATACTGACCTCTGTAATTTGGCATATTCTCTGGTTCGGCACCAGTCAGGTCCCAACGGTGCCAGACTAGAGAGGTTCAACCTATAATTCTGCCTCTACAACAAAGAGACTGGGGATCCAACTCTAGCCCAAAGTGATCATTTAGGACAAGCAATCTCCTCATGCTGAACACCAAAGCAAGGTGAGTGTGCCCATGCAAACAAAATCAGCTCTTGAAGTCCTCTTCCACACCTCACCATTAGATGTCAGTAGTGCGCACATTCAGACTGATTTCACATTTTTTTAGATGAATATGAACATTTTGAAAGATGGAGGCAGTTCAGCTCAAAGATGCCACAGTGACTGTTTTTTAAGCATAATGCTACTACTGAACATATTTTAAAAGATGTGGAAGAGATGCAAAGGATTAAACAGATGTAAAATGTTAAATTAGTTACATGTTAAATTAGTTCACTGAATTCTAATTTGGGGTATGTGGCAAGCATCAAGGAGAATCAAGTAATCATATGAATGCAGGAAATTTATGCACAAAATGATGCATCGTAATCCAATGAGCTCCACTAGAAGCATTACAAAATGTACTGTACTGAACAGTTAGTGAGCTGGCAGAAAGACAACCCCCAAAAGTGCTCCTGAGTCAAACCTCCTGGCAGCGGGTGCACTCTTTACAGAATCCAGCTGATGTACGCAGAAGGGGAGAGAGTCTCCCAGCCTGGGTCTGATTGCTGCCTTATGGCCTTCGCTATAGGTGATCCTTCTAACAAAGTTCCTGCCCTTCCCAGGTACCGCTGGGGAACAAATAGCAGATAGTGCAGTACTAAAGTGGATATCGCCAACTGGACACCACGCCTGTAAACGCTAGATTAGACTGGCTCTGTCCTTTTACAGTGAAACAACTAACTCCTTCCAAAAGTCGATGCAGCTCTTTGTAGTGGACAGGATGAAAGGTCTGCTGGTGAAGAATCTCATCCTGGATAACCGCCTGCATTCAGACTTGCTATGTGTAGGTGAAGGTTCTGCCTCCAGAATCATGACATCCCATTCTACAAGGGCCCAGGCTTAACCATCAAGGTTGCTTGCACAGATTCCAATCCAGGATATTTGTAGGGCCATGACATGGTCATCAATTCATACCTTCATATGACCCTATGCCATCACCTATTATAATAGTGCAAATTTTGGGAGGTCAGTTGTAATAGTCAGTATATTTGTGAATTCCAAGCCCACCTTCAGGGATACAGGCAGCCCCCGACTTGTGACGCAATCAGGTCCTGGGGAAGCATTGCAAGTCGGGGGCGTCATAACTCGAACCCTCATTTATGATAGGCGCCATGTGCCGTCATAAATGCGGGCTGAGGACGTAAGTCGGGGGGGGTTGGCCCCTTTTGCACTTAAAAAAATGGTTGTAAGTGCACGGGATCGCAACTTGGGGGTTTCCTGTACTGCTTGTGAGTCACTTAGCACATAGTAATAGAGATGTGGCCATATTAGTCTGGTCTAGCTGAAACAAAAGACAGGACTATGCAGCACTTTAAAGTCTAACAAGATGGTTTATTAGGTGATGAGCTTTCATGGGCCAGACCTACTTACTCAGATCAAATTGTGGAAGAAAATTGGCACGACCATATATAACAAAGGGATACAATAAAAAAAAGTGAACACATATAAAATAGACAAATCAGATTTTAGAACAGAGGGGAGATGAGGTGGGGAGGTTAATGTCTATGAGATAATGATATTAACCAATAATTCCCCATGTGGTACTGTATCAAATGCCTTACTAAAGTCGAGGTAGATTAGATCCACTGCATTTCCTTTATCTAAAAAATCTGTTACTTTCTGAAAAAAGGAGATCAGGTTGGTTTGGCACGATCTACCTTTTGTAAAACCATGTTGTAATTTGTCCCAATTGCCATTAGTCTCAATGTCTCTAACTACTTTCTCCTTCAAATTTTTTTCCAAGATCTTGCATACTACAGATGTCAAACTAACAGGCCTATAGTTACCCGGGTCACTTTTTTTTCCTTGCTTAAAAATAGGAACTATATTAGCAATTCTCCAGTCAAAGGGTACAACCCCTGAGTTTAGAGATTTATTACAAATGTATGCTAATGGACTTGCAATTTCATGTGCCAGTTCCTTTAATATTCTTGGATGAAGATTATCTGGGCCCCCCGATTTACTCCCATTAAACTGTTCAAGTTTGGCTTTTATCTCAGATATGGTAATATCTACCTCCATATCCTTAGTCCCATTTGTTATGTTACA
>CM057845.1:209726082-209751530 GCA_030068395.1 Apalone spinifera
CCCCCCCCCCCCCCCCCACATTAACACATTTAACCAGATAAGGCCTCCTAGGGGCTGGGGGCAGGTTCTGCTGGGCTGACCAGATAACAAGTGTGTAAAACTGGGGTGGGGGGTAAGAGGTGCCTTGAGAGGACTAAGCCCTGAATATCTGGACTATCCTATACAATTGGGACAGCTTGAACCCCAAGTGGCTGTGAGTGAAGCCAGCTCCAGCAGGCTCTGCCCCAGGTGGTGTAGCAAGAGGGGTCGGGTGGGGCACTAGAGAGAGAGGGGCAGGTGAAATCACAGGAAAGACATCTCCTCCCACCCCCCACCCCCGCTCTCGGGTGAGACTTGCGGGGTGCCCCTGCTGCCAGCAGAGCTCTTCGGAGAAGGGGCCAAAAAGGGGATGAGGGCTGCTGCGCACGCACCTGATCCCAGTCCCGGCTCCTTTGCTGCTCGGTCTCACCGGGCCGGGCCCCGCCCTCTTCCCGTGCGGACCAGAGGCGGCGGCGCCTGGGCTGCAGGTAAGTGCAGGGAGCGGGGCCTGGTGGGGAGCCGCGCGGACCCCGCTGGCCGGAGCTGCAGCCCCCCCCCCGCAGGGGCTGGGAGCATGTGCCGCCCCCCCAGTGCGCAGCTGCGGCCGGGGTGGCTCTCGCCGAGTGTGGCTGGTGCTGGGTGCCCGCCGCAGGGAGCCGCCTCTGCTCCAGCTGCAGCACGTGCTGCCCACACAGGCCGCGGGAGCCGGGAGTGTTGGGCACCCGGCAGCTCCCCGCGGGCAGGACTGAGCAATGCTCCCGTGCTGCCCCGCTGCTCAGCCCGGGCTCCGTGTGTCTGGGCAGCCAGCGGCTGCTCGCGTGCCGGCGGCGGCGAGGTTATGCAAGGCGGCTGGCAGCAGTCCCAGCCAGCTCCGCTCTTGTGAAACTTGTTGCTACTTCCCATCGCTCACGGGGGTGGGGGCGGCCGGCAAAACCGAGCAAGGACAAGTGTCTCGCTCCGTGTGGGACAGAAGCCCTGAAATTGGAGCTGCGGTTCAAAACGAGTGCGAAGGGGGCTTCGGGCTTTCCCCCGGTTCCATCATCACAGATAAGAGGCACAGCCCCTTTGTGTGATCGGAAGGAAGAGAAGGCTGCATAAAAACATGTGCAAGTGGGACACACTTAATAGATACAAAAGGAGAACGTAAGTGGGGAAGATTCTTCTTCTTGTCTTTCCGTTATGACCACCCAGGGAATATGTATTACAGGTGTCGGGTCTCCTGTTGGTTTTGCTGCTGGCTTGACACATTGTTCTGAATGCAACATAGCTGGTCTCAGGATATTAGAGACCTTTGGTGAATGAGATAAGGAACAGAAGTTGGTCCAATAAAAGATAATACCGTATCCACCATAGTTCACATTATTCTATGACTGCCACCTAACTAATCCAGTTAGCATCACAAAACTGGGGGTAAACTAGTTTCTTGATGGAAACTCCAGAATGAGTTATAAAACCTACATTTGAATACAGGTTGAACCTCCCTAGTCCAGCATTCTTTGATCCAGTAACATCTATGGTCTGGCATGATTTTAGTTAACTGAATGTCCACTTATCATGGATGTGGCCACGTTTCTGGTGGTCCCATAAAATATGTTTACAGCCACCAGTCCTGTCTCTCAATGTTCTGTGCTGTTATTTAGCTCTAATTTATTCCTATGTGTCTTCTAAGAGCCGAGTAAGCAGTGGAAGTGTTGGTAATGCTGAGACAATATTGACCTCCCATGCTTCTGAAAATTCTCTGGTTTGGCACAGGTCAGGTCTCCAGGATGCATATGTGTGAGTGTAAAGGAAATATTATCTCTTTTGGATAGTGAAAGTATGAGAATGGTGTCACAAGATTGGGTCCAGGACTTTCTTAATCAGGCAAAATTTGTAACTGCAAATAAGAGTGGTTATTTTAATTGCAAGTACCAGAGATCTGGATCTGCAAAAACAACCCAGGGCATCTTAAAGACTAACATTTATTTGGGACTAGCAGAAATACCTGGCATCGCCCAGGGAAAATACAGTAAAAGGTGTGATGAATGAACTATGTCAATTACATTAACATAGCATATTTTATTGGAAATACTTTTCTCTGAAATATTACTTTAAGAAATTAACATAGCTAGTGATGTTCTTACAAAACGACAAATCCCATAGGATCTCTTTTCTAAATCTCCACAAATCAGGAAGGCCCATCTTCCCTTAAAGACTCTATGCAAACTAATTCCTGCAGCCTCCTTGCCAGAAGCCCTGAGAAATGAAGGGAATATCTCCTGGGTTCTGCAGCAGCAGCAGCAAATCACTGCTCCCCAAGTAGCCACTCCCCAAGTGTCTTCAGTGCACACTCCATGGGATAACCTGAATGGACTTCCTAGCAGCAGCTGGACCGATTGCATTGATCAGACAAGGCAAAACACCTTCAGACCGGGTGCAATTAGGGATATCTTTAGATGCTCAGAACATGCAGCACCTGAACATACCTATTCAAATGAGAATAGGCTGTTGTGAGTGTACCGTGTCCTCCTCAGGCTCCATGGTGCTCAAAACCTTGTCCTCCTACCCACCTCCTCTTTGCACTGTGAGCTGAATCCAGCAAGTGCATAATGCCCATGGCACTTGCTGATAATGCACACAGCCTTGCTAGGAGATTGCACGCAGCCCGAATTAGGGCAAGTAGTGGGATGGCTCGTTTGGGTCTGGGGGAGGGAAGCAACTTTAATTTCCAGAAGGGGTTCAGTCGGACCCCGGCTGTGTGAAGATGTTGAGAGGCTGTGATAGCTGGAGGCATCTCTCAGCCACAATTAGCAAGGCTAGACCCTAGCCAGCATCAGCCACATTTGGGTCTGTCCTGGAGACCTGCTGGTGCCCTAGTATAGGGGAGAGTGCTGATTCTCTGCCCCCACTGCAGCCTCTCACCCAAGGGCTTTCCCTTGATGGTACTGCAAGAGCCCACATGCTTTATCCTCTAGGATCTCATAGTTGCAGTTTATGTGACACGCTTAACAGAAGAGTCCAGCAAATGCCTATGATCAGGGGCTACTAAAAGCTAATTATCAGTGGGCCCAACTGGAGCGCCGGGGGAACCGATTTTGAGATGTAACCAATCCAGTGATTGAAGTTAGGAAATCAGGGATATCCGTGGAAAATGTTGTGTTTCTATGATCAGGCGCTACTAAAAGCTAATTATCAGTGGGTCCAATTGGGGCTCTGGAGGAACTGATTTCGAGATCTAACCAATCCCGTTATTGAAGTTAGGAAATCAGTAGTATCCGTGCCAAATTTGGTGTTTCTAGCTGTTTCGGAGATCTTTTGGGATGCACGCAGGCACGCACGCACGCACGCATGTGCGATAAGCTTTCATGGACAAAAACCCACTAAGGAAATGGGATTTTGTCCACAAATCCTTATGTCCAAAAAATCTGTTATTCTTTAAGGTGCCATCGGACTCCTAATTATTTTAAACATTGTTCTACTCTACATAAAAATGTGAGAGAGATGATGCATATAAGGATGCATTTAATTTGCCTTGGCTCTATGGGTTGGGAGAACAGCATTCACAACCACTGCACATGTTCTTGAGCATGCATAGTGGAGCTGTGATTCCAATTAGAATGTACTATAGAGATTGAATCTCAGTTACATTCTTCTTACAATTCCAAGAAATTACTTTCTTATTCATTTGTTTTTAATTATATGCAAATACTTCTGGTTGGGACTTTTCAAGAAATAATGCTGCTACTTTATAGTTATCCACTTGGGTTGTTCTGTAGAGTTTTCAGCTTACACACAGAAAGTAACTTGGGCCCTAATCCTGCAATTATGTGCTTATGGCTGGATCCCAGTGTCAGCAGTGCTTTGTGCATGAGATTCCATCCCTTCAGATAAAGATTCAGGATCTGAGTCTAAATCTTCAGTAACTGTTAAACGTACAAACTAGGCATGTTAAAATATGTTATTTTTGCAAATTTGGGAATTCATAAGTGATGACTAAAAGGCATCAGAATATTTTGCAGCTTGTAACAATTATTAAAAATGTGGTTTTCTTTTCCTTGGTACAAAATCCAAATGGATTTATTTAAAAGGAACAGTGTAATGTTTTGCCTGAATATATGTTGTTCTTTTCACGTTGGAGAAACAGGACTCACTTCTTATTTTACAATTTTGATCCAATGTCAGAAGGCATTCAATATCTTCCTAGAAAGAAAGCCATTAATAAGAAAAGTTCATCCAGTTCTTCAATGATTAGATGAGACTACGTTTAGTGTTTTAACTGGGTATATCGGTATTCAAAGGAATTAAGAGGAACTATGACAGGGAACCAGCACTGGAGAACACTGGGGAATGAGAGGAGTGCAGTTTTGCGAGCGTGCAGAATCTGATGGAAGGAACATTTAAGGCTTAATCCTGCACCATCGAAATCAATTGGTGTTTTGGCATTGACCTCAGTGAGTGCAGGTTTAAGCCCTTAAAGTAAGGACCTAACTGGAAGTGGCAACCTACGTTCACAGTGGTGAAACTCTTCTGCCTAGAGATCACAAACAGAATAGATTTGGTTTAAGTTGTTCTATGCTGCGTGTACGAGGCATGCCCTGTTTAGCTCTCTCCCACACTGAGGACCATGGGCGTAAGGCGGGGGAAGGGTCTGCTTCCCAAACCACCAGGCATAGCCCCGCCCACAGTCTGCCCCCAGAAAGCCGGCCGTAGGTGTTCGGTGGGCAGAGTGTTACTGCCCCCAGTGCTCCAGGGCTGGGATGGCTGAGCCATGTGGTGCAGCACGCCCTGACTCTTCCCCAGCAGCGGCCTGAGGCTGGCTGCGGCAGCTGGCACCCCACGTGGAAGGCACAATCAGCGCCCCCACCTGCATGGCCGTCAATGGCTGTGACATAATAATCGGGCACCCGGGCACCCCGTGACGTCATCATCAGGCACCCGGGCTGGTGGCGCCTTAGGCGACCGTCTAAGCTCATGGGCCGCCCCTGCTCCTCCCTCCCCTAGTGCTCAAGAGACTAGGGTTGGCCAGGCTGCATGGCACGGTATGCCTTCCACTGGGGCTGTGGAGACTGTGGTGAGTGCACGTGCGTGCCTGCTTTCCTCACCTCGGTTGGAAGAGAGCGCACATGTGTGGCATGCTGTCCTGCCTCACCTCGTGGGGGAAGAGGTGGGGCCTAACAGAAGGGGTGGGGCTGGAGGTGGAGCTTGCAGCTTGCCTCCCCCACCTCTGCTTTCACTGACCGCCCATGCTGAGGATAGTGGACTAAGAGAAGCTCAGGTGGATTGAAAGATCAGTTGATGAGGAGGGGCACCTGCAGGAATTGCACTGGAAATTTGGCCAGAGAATGGCAGAAAACCAGCATTGTGTGTCTCAAGATTGCATCTATAGGGGCACTCCAAGGGAGAGACTACCTGGCACTGAGCATAGATAACACAGCTGGAGACTAATGTATCTAGTATTAAAAATCTACGCAAGGTTGTGCAAAAAGTTATAAAGAGAAGAATGGCAGAAACCAACAGGAGGTCAGAAATAATCTCATTCTTTTATGTAGTCTTCTCTTTCCATCAAAATAACGAAAAATAAAATAGAATATTTCAACAAGCAAATAGAATTTGCAAAACTTCTGAATAAAAAACTTTTAGTTTTTAAAGCAGTGAGTGATCAAGAGTTGATTTTGGGCATCCTTACTTTTCTTCACAGTAAGATCATGCCAGCGTCTGAACAGCAGTAAGTCTGTAGAGATTGCTTCCTTCTTTTGCTCAACGTAAATTAGTGCTGCGTCAATAGCCTTCACTCCCTCGCTGTGACTCAATTTATCCATTTTCTCTAGTCTAATAATATGGTCTTGTATATTGTCGTCATCACCAAGATTCCGCAAGGTTAATTAAATCTTTATCAGTCAACTCTTGTTGCTCATCTTTTTCCGTCCATACCTGTACGTTGTCATTGCTTACATCTTCACAGCCTGGTATCTGTTTCAATAAGATTAAAAGATTTTCACAATTGTCTTGACTTGTTTCTTCATTATATTCATCTTCATTCATTCTATTTTTCATCATCAATAACATCTATTAGTGATTTAAGAAGCTGACATCGATATTTTTTTTGAAAGCTTCAATAAAACCCTGGTCCATAGGTTGGCACAATAAGGTGACATTTGGTGTTAAAAAAAAAATCACTCTTATGTACCCATCCTTCAGTTCAACTGCATTACGATGAGATGGCGCATTATCAATAACCAAAATAGCTTTCCTTTCTAGTTTTTTTTTTAATTCAAGAATCTTTCTACTGAAAGAATGAATCTTTCTTCTCATTATAAAACCAGCTTCAAAAAATTTCAGAGCTCATCCAGGCGCTTTTTTTGGTTGCTATACCAAACTGGTAGTGCTGTAGGAGCTATGTTTTTGAAAGCACTTGGATTTTTGAATTTTCCTATTAAAGCAAGTTTGAGTTTATGGTTACCTGAGGCGTTACTGCGGGCAAGAATGGTCACTCTTCCTTTGCTTCTTTTCTAGCCAGTAGCTGAAGTTTCTGCACGGGAAGCCAGAGTTTTCGATGGAAGCATTTTAAAATTTAATCCCCGTTTTATCACAATTGTATATCTGTTCATGCGATAACCCTTCATTATTTACAAGAGACAAAAAATGTTTTCTAAATTTAATAACTGATTCTGAAACTGCTGATAATTTTTCACCGTAGATGTTGAGCTGCCTCACTTCATAACATTTTTTCCAATGGCCTAGCCAGCCTGTATTAGCTGTGAAGTCGGCTTCTCCTTCATTAAATGTGTTGCGAAATGCCAGCGCTTTTTCTTGTCGAATAGGGCCGTTATTGGCATGCTGTGTTGTCTTTGCTGCGTGAATCAAAAAAAATAGAACTTCACTCGCCTTTTCATACTCGCATTTTTTCATCGTCTTTCTTTTTTTTTGAGACCTTCATCTGAAGCCTTATCAGAGCACCATTTTTCTATTTTATTTATTTTTCTCTTCCAGTCGCCAACAGTAACATGACCCACAACATATTCTGTTGCCACTTTTTGTATAGTTTCGCCTTTATCTAGTCTTTGTAAACTTCAGGTTTTTGTTTAATTGAAACAACTACTTTTTTTCTCTCTTCACTTGCCATGCTGATAAAAGAAATTTCAATCTACAGTACTGGCATCATCAAACAAAAGCACGACTGCACTCATGTGCGTGGTGTGGGCGCGTGTCACTGATTGTGACTGGCTGTTGTACATGCTGTGTTCTTATTCGTCATGTTGGCAGGCAGCACATGACGGCAGGCGGCACGTTGGATAAAATGGAATGTCATGTAAGCGTAGGTCGGAAAATTGAGACTACTGTATAAGCTTTTTGTGGGTAAAAATCACTTTGTTACATGCATGGAGCCTGACTTTAAGGTGCCACAGAACTCCTAATTGTTTTTGCAGATTCAGACTAACACACCTACCCCGAGGCTTCTCATTTTTTTAAGTGATGCCAACGCACTATTAAGCATTGCTATTTATTCACTGAGTTCCATGAGCAAATGTGAGGCCTCCTCATTATAAGAAGTTTCTCAAATGTCATCCCAAAATGACCATCTTTACCTTTTATGCTCAGCATACACTTCACTTTCTACATTCTTGCAGCCATTCACCCTTTCTCGTAGCTAAGCAAGACTGGTCATGTTCCATACTTGGAAGGGAAACAAATGAGTTTAAAAAAGGCAAACTGGTATTACAAGTTGTAATGCTATTGACTCAGTACATGGCACTCTTCTTCGCTGATTTCCAAATATTGCGCTGTGTGTACTGACAACTGTGTTGTACCCATCTCCATTCTGAGATCTGAACCAGTGATCATTTAAAGATACTGTGGCCCCTTTCACAAGAACGGACTGGCTAACCCTTCATTCCTAGTCTAATTGCAGTTGTTAGGGAGTTACATTCTTCCTATCTAAAATCCCTCTGTTTCAATTGAAGAAGTTATTCTTTGCTCCCTTTAATAGAAAATAATGAGTGCTGTGTAGTGTGGCTGATGCAGAATGGGCCTATTGTTCCATCCCAGAGGTCGGCACATTTCACTAAATTAGTGATTTTTCAACCTTTCACATGCCACTTAAACACAGCGTACGGACTGCCAGGATCTGCAGACCACACATTGAAAACCACTCCCTCCAATGTGCTGCAAATTTATAAATCACCTTGGGAGCCTTTATATATGTAAATAATGTTTGGAGTGTATGTTAATTGCAACTTTGAAAATCAGCTTTCAAGTGTTTTTTGAGAGCCATTATTGAAGTCTTTCTTTCTTTCATCCTCCCTAGTGAACCATGACATCAACAACATTGTTTTCCTGCAGTATAATAGTATTTCTTTATTCAATCAAGGCAGGTAAGTTTATCAATGGATCCTTAAGGGCTTGCTCTGAAATTGGTTGTTTTCGCACACATTGCAGTTTCCTGGAGAGAAGCTGCTTCTAAATATATGCACATCTAAAGATTAGCAATATTAATAACTGGATGACTTACCCAGCGTTGGCAGGGTTCTTCAGGACTGGGGGTGCAGGAGTCAGTGCAGGACCTTGGGAATGTGGGGGCTCAGGGCAGAAGACTGGGGCTACCAGGGTTCAGAGGGCCTCAGGATGGGGGCTGTGGATGGGGTGTGTGAGTCAGGGTTGGGGGTGAGGAGAGGCTCAGAGCAAGAGTCAGGACGGGATGGGGGGAGGTTCTGGGCAGAAGCTCTCTTCCTCCCTCCTGCTCCCTTCTGGAGTGGGGGAGGGGGGAGCAATTGCGGGCTCTCTCCCTGCCCCTTGGTGGCTCACGGAAGGGGGGTGCCGGCAGGAGTTTTCTCCCTCACTCCTGATCCCTGCCAGAGTGTGGAGGCAGGCAGAGGCTATCTCCCATGTGGGGGGGGGGGAAGACTTACCCCATGTGGTGGCAGGCAAGATGGCAAGCCCCAACCCTGCTGGCCACTCCCTTGGTGGTATGGCTGCCCTCAGTGGTCACACTGCAGTATAGCTAGCTGACCAGAGGTCACGGAGTTTCCAGGACTGTCCCGATTTTAAATATTCTTTCCCGGTGTCCCCATCGAGTACTGAAATGTCCCAAGAAACCCCACTGGACATTTCACTACTTGATGGAGACACCGGCTTGTGGAAAGAAGTGACCGAGTCCGTGCACTGTCACTGCTCCTCGCACAGCACAGCACAGCAGCCGCAGCCTCCTCCCTCCTCTCTGCAGAGCGTGAAGGAGGCTCCATTGGAGCTTTGCTGGCTGGGGCGGGCTTCTGGGAGTGTGTAGTTCCTGTCCCCTGCCCACTGGCGGGCTGACACTTCGCAACTTCATCCAGCGTGGAGCCAGCGCCAGTTCCGCAGGTCCGAGCAGCAGCTCTTGTTTCTGGGCATTCTCTGAGCCCGGCATGGCTCTCAGGCAGGCAGGGCCAGCATTAGGAAGTGCAGGGCCCAATTTGAACAGTTTCAACGGGGCACCGGCAGCCAGGATTTTTTTGTTGAGCAAAAAAAACCAACCCTCCCCTCCCCCCCTCCCACACACACAAAAAAAAGAGTCACAAGCCCTTTAAATTCCCAGCTACAAAGTCATGTCCCGCCTTCCCTCCAAATCCCGGGGCCAACGCCCTCTCCCGCAGCGCACCTGGCACACCAGCAAACTTCTGGCTTTAGGGCGCAGGGCCCAATTCGGGGGAATCGGTTGAATCAGCCTATAGCCAGCCCTGCAGGCAGGACAGGAACTTGCTCATGCTTAGTGCCTGCATGGTCACTCTACCATCTCTACCACTGCCTGCTTTCTCCCTGCCATCCTCCTGTTGCCTCACCACCGTGCAGCGCCTTCCCCCACCCCCCGCGGGATTGCCCCTCCGCACGCGCAGGCAGTCGCTTGTTCTTTGTTACAGTGGCCACCACTGCCAGGAGGGCAGAGGGGCTGGGGTAGAGTCAGAAGCAGCTGCGGGCCGAGACTAAAGACGCCGAGGAGCCGCTCCTGGACTTCAGAACTTTTGAGCTGCTGCCTGAGCCCCAGCAGGGACCGAGCAGAACACGGCTGGTGCGCTATCACCCCCTGGGGACGCACTCAGGCTCAGCAGGTGCTCTCCATTCTAATCGTTGCCTCGCTCTCTCTCCCCCGTCCCTCTCCATCCCACTGGGGGAATGGCAGCATGGTGTCCGGAGGCTTTCTCTGCTGCAATGGGGTGCAAAGCCAGGTAAGCATCTCCCCTCATGCCCAGACCACTGCACCCCACTTCCCACGTAAAGACCCTATGCCCCTTGCTTGCTCTGACATCCTCCTTTGTTCCTGTACCCTCCCTCCCGGCCAGACACCCTGCCCTAAGCCCCCTCTGGTACCCTCCTTCCTGGCCAAAAACCTTATCCCTAGACTGCTCCTGCACCCTCTCCCCTGGCCAGACACCCTACCCCAAGCTCCCTCCTGCACCATCCCTTCTGGCCAGACACCCTCCCTCTTGGCCAGAAACTCTACCCCCTGCCTGCCTCTGAACCCTGCCTCCCACCCAGACCTCACAACCTCTCCCCCTTCTGCACCCCACCTTCCTCCCAAGTACTACACCGCATCCCTATCCCACAAATTGGCAGCCCTGCCCCACACACTGAACCCTTTGTTTTGTCCCCACCCCAGAGCCTAAGGGGGTGCATAAAATCCATTAATTCCGGAACCCCAGAAAAGTAAATCTGGACTCTAGGAAGCCCTGGACTAGGGATGTTAGGGAGTAGACGACTACCCAATAAGTAAAAGAGTCAACTACCTGCTTCCCCCCGTCTCCTCCTCCCCCCACACACTTGCTGCCTCATAGAGGCAGCAAGGGAGGGGGGACAGGAGCCAGTGCCACCTGTCCCCTCTATTGGAGGCAGCCAGTGGGGCCCAAATCCATCCTTATTGGTAGGGGATGGTGGGAGGAGTTCTTAGAGGGGTCACACGACACCCTTTTCTTCCGATCATGTGTCCATCTTGACCCCAGAAGTACTATTTCCAAGGGTGAGACTTCATGTGGCAGGTAAGCGTGGCTAATTGGGCCCAGGGGCCTGGCAAATGAGGCCAGGGGGTGTGGCTAGCGTGTCCCCATTTTTGGTTCTGAAAATATGGTCACTGTAAGTATATCTCTTGTGGGCATGCTGCCCCCAGTAACTCCTGTGAGTATAGTGTCTGATGGGCTGTCCATGTTATGGAAAATAATTCCATTCCTGGTACTTCTGGTTTCTTAGATCAACAAACCCTGATTTAGAGTAAAGTTGGGGTAAGAGGAAGCTGCATACCTAATTTGGTGGTCCTCGAGTATACCATTTAAGAAGAGCTCTTGAACAAACAGACTGACAGACAGATGCACATTTCTAAAATATATTGATAGATAGTGGAACGTCTGTGCTTAAGGGGTGGAAATGTTTCCTTTGCATATTATCATAATGACAGTAGAAGCAGAGTGTAACATGCCACAATCTTTCATACTGAATGCCTTATTGAACAACTTTTGGGGCTTAGCTTTGCTAAATGTGTTCAAATTCTAGTGAAGCATACACAAGGCCATACATTGGAAGATATCAGCTTTATAACTAGTTAATCACATTACCTACGTATGATAACCTACTATTGGTAATAGATGTAACTCTAAATTGCATCCATCTTGCTCTGCTCTTCAGTCATGGGCTAACAATCTAGATCTCCCTCCTCTCTTTTACATTTCTAATATAGCTGGTGTGAATAAAATGCTATTGGGGCAGACAATATTGCAAATTAGTATGCCTTTTCAGAGAATGTTACTATTGCAAAATGTGCACATTTAGGGTATGTCTAGAATACATGGCTCTGTCAACGAGCCATGTAAATTAGTTTATTCAGCATAGTCAAAGAAGCGGGGATTTAAATAATCAAGGTTTACAGGATCGGTCGGCAAAGGCTTCCCCAGCTGACAGTCGCGTCTAGACTGCTGCGCTGTGTCGTATCAGCTGATCATCAGCGCAGCGTGGCGGCCATGTTTATTTTAATGAAGAGGGGATTATTTAAATCCCCGCTTCTTTGACTATGTCGAATAAACTAATTTACATGGCTCTGTCGACGGAGCCATGTAGTCTAGACACACCTTTAGTGAAAAGTTAGAAATAATTTATGACAAGGATGGAAAATGGAGACTCAAGGAGGTGTGAAAGGTTCTGTGAGCTACACTTTAGCAGAGGTGTATGCAATATGTGTCCTTCAGTTTTGCCACCCCAATATATGAATTGGGGTGATCTCCCTTTATCCTGGTAAATGCCTCGTGTTCTTATTATGTTTACCAGCACAGATAAATTACTGTAATATGATAAATGCTTCTTCACTGGTAATGTATTAGGTGGGATTTGAATTTAGATGTTTGAAGAGGGAGAAATATCCAGTTTTGCTGTGCTTTTAATATAATTGAAGTTTTTTAAAAAGTATAGATGATATGGAGTATGAAAATTTCATAACAGATGCAAAAATACAAGACATTGTGACTGTGCCTTTACAATTACAAAAATAGCTTATTTGTATTAGTATATTATTTGCACAATAATGTGCCATATTGTTCATTGTTATCTGATTATGTAGCAGAAATAATAATATCAATTGCTGTAAAGCTACATAATAGCATAGAATGCCTTTCATTTTCCAAAGGATCCTCAATTGCTCTTTAAGCCAAAGGCTTAGCAAGCTGTGTAGCTTGCTAGCCCAATGAATATCCTAACTTCTGTATGAAAATTTTGTGGCTTGCAACCAGGCTATTAGAATGAAGAGGCTGATCATATGGCAGATGCTTTTCTATACAGAAGGATAGAACATACATTATTTTCTCTTGATGACTTTGTGACGGGGTACTTTCCAGAGTGCTGACAAAGCCACTGACATTTTCCTTCTTGCTCTCTGGGGCTTCTCACTACCCTGTCCTGCTGGACATGCCCACCTGGTCTGCTTCCAGTCAAGACACAAAGCTGAGTGCACTGCCCTCTTTCCCCTCCTCCCCCTCTCCCCCTGCCTGCTCCCCAGGGAAGAGAACAGACTCTGAAACTCTTCAGGTCCAAGCAAAATGCAGTTTTGGGCCCAGCTTCCTGGGATACCACTCCCAAAATGGGATCAGACCTCCAAATGAATTATTTAGGTAAGCCCCCTTTAACAATGAAAGGAGGATGTACATGCTGATTGCTCCCCCAGGTAACAATTATTTCCACTGGGTTTGATAATAAATAAAAATGATTTTATTAAGTATAAGCAGTAAGATGCAAGAGGCTGTAAGTGAAAACAGGCAGAGCAAAATAGATTACAAATTTAAAATAACAGAAAACATTTAGCTAATTCAAACACTAAAACCTCGGTACAAACTTATTACCAACTCACCCTAAAATTGTTCTTATTCCAGCTAAGCCTGCACACCAGGAAAGCTCTTCTCCTAGGGTCTCTGGCTCACTTTCTTGGGAGTCTCATGCCAGCCGAAGATAAAGAAACTGCTAGCTTCCCATTGTTTTATGGATTCCACATTTGGGCGGGAATTCTGTTTCTACATTCCATCCTTACATGGAAAAATCACAGTTGGTCAGACCCTACCAGTTGGGAAGGTCACATGACTTCCTAGGACAAACCACTGTAAAACTTAAAGGACAAAACAGGCTGTTTACAGCTGACCAGATCTTGAGGGAAACAACCTTGATGGCTTGTATTTGCACTTTTAAAACCATGAAGCATTCCATACTTCATCTATCTAACTTTACACACAAGAATGATGCAAACACCAATATAAGATCTATAGATCCAGCAGATTATGACATAAAGATTGATAGGTTATGTGAGGCAATTTGTCCCAAGCAGCTTATAAGTTATGCATATTTGTATCCATAAGTTCATTTCATAAAGCATAAGGAGGGGGATCTGTCACAGACTTATTTCAGATGAAGAAACTAAGTTAAGAAAAGAATAAAGAGCAAATAAGAAGCATGTATCTGAGAGAAAAACACGATTCACTAACATTCTGCACCTAAGATGGAAAACAAAAATGGCAGCTCTGCAGTAAGGATTCACCTGCATTTAAAGGTGCAGCATACAGAAAATAGAATATACCAGTTCAGTTGCATTGCTACATCCACCACATTGCTGGTTGTCTGAAGATGAATAATAGTAATTCTCTCTCCTGTAACTGAATTATGGATGAAACATCTGAAGAAGTGGGTTGTGCCCATGAAAGCTCATGATACCATCTACATGTTTTGTTGGTCTTTAAGGGTACTGCTAAACTATTCATTGACACTCTAGTAACTTTGTCAACATAAATTTTCTTTTGGAAATTTAAGTCCTTTTGTTTTTCATTTTGTTTTCTTTTAGGGGAATGCAAAGTCTATGATGTGTTTCTGAACCAAAATTTTGTTCACGAAGGACAGCCTCTTGCTGTCAACTGTTCAGTACATAGAACACTGAATCTTGAAAATATAGACTATAATGTGACATGGTTCAAACTTGGTAGCCAAACATCTGTGGCTAAAGATAAACATTCCAGAATTCACCAGCAAAATAACTTAATTTGGTTTCTCCCTGCAACTTTAGAAGATTCAGGATCCTATGAATGTGTCATAAGGTAAAGACATAAAATAAAAGTTATACTACTACAGAAGTAAGCTGCAAAGTTGTGTGTGTTTTAAAAAAATTGTTCTTTGTTTTTGCTTTTTTGTGGGGAGCGTGTGATATTCAGTATATACTTACATTTTTTCATAAGCACTGCTGGGGAGGGAATATGTCCAATAGAGGACATATTCATAATATTTATATCCTTTCAAGATGGGCTAGATATAAAAGTGTCAGTTTACTATAAAACAGGTGATCTCAAACTTCATTGTACTGCGAGCCCCTTCTGACAACAAAAAATACTATCTGGTGTGTGTGGGGGGAACCCTGAGCTGTCTTGAACCCCACTGCCCCAGGCAGGGGAAAGCCTAGTACCCCGGGCAGGGGGTCAAAGCCCAAGGTTGTCAGCCCCAGGTCAGGGGCCTGTAACCTGAGCCCCTCTATCCAGTGCTGAAGCCTTTAGTCTTTGGCTTCGGCCCCATGTGGTGGGGCTTGGGCCTCAGCCTCATTCCTGAGCGCCAGCAAATCTAATGCCAGCCCAGGTGATCTATTTAAATAGGGTCATGAACCACTTTGGGTTCCTGACCCACAGTTTGAGAACTGCTGCTATAGAAACTCTTGACTTCCTAACTCTTCCTTTTCCTCCTCCAGAAGAAGCTACATATCCTGAGGGTGTGAGGCTATACCCATGGATAATAGTTTAATTCAGCTATTTTATGTTCCATTGCAGGAATTTAACAAGCTGCAGAAAAATATATATGAAGTTAACGGTTTTCAAGAATATTTATGGTTTATGCTTTAATGAAAAATTTGCCATTCAGGAGGAGATACTAACATCATCAAATGCTAAGGTTGTGTGCCCTCATTTGGAATATTTCAGAAACGAGGAGAATACTTTGCCCATTCAGTGGTATAAGGTAAACAGAACTTTTTTTGCAGTCATAACCCCCTGATATGTAAACTATAATCAGTGTTTTTAAATATCAGTCACTGATATTTATAAATGGCAGTGGAAAAACAACAGCATTATTTGCATGTGAGAAGAGCTTTTGCACAATAAACTGAAAAAAGTTCCAAAGGTGACAGTTATCCTTTAGTTTTTGTTGTCTAAAGGCGTGTACTAATTATTGACCCTCACTTTCTTGTATTTATGAATTATGGGTTAGAAATTGAACTCAAATTTGAGCCATTGAACCACATAGCCATTGGGTGCCATATTCTTACCTGCTACTCCTTTCTACACTGGAGTTCTGTGCCATTCATGAGCAAGAATTCATATCCCATTGAGAAGTTACCCAATTCTGAAAATGCAGGGAACAGACTCTAAGTCTCTAATATGGCATATTATAATCTTTTCCTTTTTTCTACATTGTCTCCTAAATGGAATATGCTAGGTCAGTGTGCTTGGCTGCACAACTTGTGAAATGGGGCTGGTTCTGTATATATAGCCCACCACCCAATATGTTACATGACTTGTGTGGAAAATCATAAATGGTGTGAAAAAAGTGAATAAAGAAGTTATTTACTTATTCCCACAATGTAAGAACTAGGGGTCACCAACTGAAATTAATAGGTAGCAGGTTAAAAACAAACAAAAGGAAGTTTTTCTTCACTCAGCGCATAGTCAACCTGTGGAACTCCTTGCCAGAGGATGTGGTAAAGGCTAGGACTTTAACAGGGTTCAAAAAAAGAGCTAGATAGCCGTTGATGGACCTAACCTCTGTGAATCTATTAGCCAGGCTGGGTAGAAATTTTGTCCCTAGCCTCTGTTTCTCTGGAGCTGGGTGACAGGAGAAGGATCATGTGAGGTTTACCTGTTGTGTTCCTTCCTTCTGGGGCATTGGGTATTGGCCAATGTCAGCAGACAGGATACTAGGCTGGATGGACCATTGGTCTGACCCAGTATGGCCATTCTTATATTCTTATGACTTCTTCCAGTGGCAGGTACACAAACCTGGTCCTTGCTGTTACTCCTTTAGCTTAAGTGGTAGAAGTCTGTGTGGCAGGTGTGGAGTTCAAGCCATGTTGACTTTTTATGAAGGGGTTGGTTACAGTAGTGTGTAATAGAATTTGTTGCTTCTTAATTAAACAGTCTTTGGTAATGATCTAGTATAAGACTACAGGAGGCCCCCAAGATGTGATGCCCAGCACTTAATAACCATTTTTGTAAGTGTGAAAGGGGCCAGAAACACCCGATTTATGTCCTAGGCCTGCATTTACGACGGCGCACAACACCTACTGTAAATGCAGGTTCGAGTAACGACGCTCCCGACTTGTGACACTTCCTCCGGAACCAATCGCATCGCAAGTCGGGGGCCTCCTGTACATCAAAAGGGTGCTGTAAAAGTTGCCTAGCACTCAAAAACCAGGAAATGTCAGAAAGTCCTGTCATCTAATCCTTTTTTGCTACTGTCTTTCTGATTTTGGAAAATTCTTTCCTCTTCCTTTCTCAGTTTCCCCAGCTGTTAAGTCTGAATGATAATAGTTATCCATCTTCCTTGAGGAAATGTTGTGAGGATCAATTAATATCGGTGCAATCCAAAGCTCCATTTAAAAGAAGTTAAGTACTCTGACATATCAAGTACAAGGTATGTCAGGTAGGGGGTGCCCAATCATTGTGGTACCCTAGATTAGTGGACATTTCTGCAAATTCTAGACTCTCATGGCTTTAATTCCTCCCTTGTAAAATGAATTATTGTATAAGTAAGCTTGTCTGTTGACAGATCTGGTGTTTGTTTGAATCACAACCTCAGAGCCTAGGAAAATGTTTCTTTGTCCAAGACAAAGCAGGGAGACCATCTCAGCGTTATAGTCCAGGAAAAGCTTAGGCTGTAGCATACAGGCAAATTCTGGAGGGACATGATATTGTATTATATCTGTGATTTAACAGAGCATTCTCATTGTGTTTAGGAGTGTAAGCTGCTTGAAGAGGAAAGGTTTGTCTCTTTCAGTGATTACCTTGTGATTAAAAATGCAACTCTACATGACAAAGGAAACTACACGTGCAGAACATCATATAGTTACAATGGAAAACAATATAACATTTCGCGAGACATTAGTCTAACTGTGACAGGTATACAGCTTTCTTTTATATCATGGCATTTGGAAAATATTATCCAAATTCTCAGCTACTGCTAAATAACAACACTGTGTATGTGTGTGAGAAAGTGAGATGGCAGCTTACCCTTCACTTCTGTATTCTGGTAGTCCTGCTGCCATTGTGCTCAGTGTTGATCCCCTTCTGCCAAGTTAGAGCAGGCCCAGAGCTTAGAGAGATGAGAAGAGTAAATTTAACCTAAAGCATCGGGTCCCCTGCTTAATTTCATCTGGCCTGCAGCAAGCCCGGAGTCTTGACATCCTGCCCCGCCGCCCCTGCACAGGACTTGAACTGCAATCACCGGCTCCCCCTGCTGCAGGGAGAAGCTACCTAGAGTGCCCGGGTGGTCGTCCCATAAGTACAGGGACAGATGATCCACATGAACCTGCCTCCACAGTTCCTATTGGCCAGCAACCATCACCAATGGGAGCTGTAGGGGCACTGCCTGAGGGCACAGGCAGTGCACCACACAGAGCTGCTTGGCTATATCATGGCATCTTCCAGGAGCGGCACAGGGCCAGGGCCTGTCTTACCTCAAGCAGCTCCTAGTCAGTGATGCATTGGGGCTAAGTGGTGCCCAGGAGGAGCCCATTCTCCTCATCCCCGCCTATACTTGAACTCCTGGGCCCAGCCTTGAGCCCCTCCCAATGCACGTACCTCTACCCCAAACCACCTGCCCAAAGTCTAACCCTCCTTCTGCACCCTAACTCCTTGCCAGAACTTGCACCCACACTCTAACACCCTACCATAGGTCAGGACCCCCTCTGTAGTCCAAACTCCCTGGGCCCCTTCCACATCCTGAACCCCTCATTTCTGGTGCTGCGACAGAGCTTACGAGAAGCTCAGAAGCTCCCTTTCCCCTCCATGGGCTGTTTGTGACCCATGACTGAGTTTTATTATGGTTCAGTGGCCCCTAATAGAAGATAAGGTCTCCCACGCCAGACCCAAAATATCATAAATAAATCGGGGACTTGGCCATTGCATTTACGACTGATCACTATCTATTCAGAAGGAATGCTTTGGAAATGTCATCACTGTGGCAGTGTAGTATTTGCCACGTGCGGCAGCTGCCAATGACTTTCTGAAATAACTTTTGTGTGTGTGGTGTTTGTTTGTTTGTTTGTTTGTTTAGTGAGTCCACCGAACACACCGCCAGAAATATTTTACCCGAGAAACAATTCCGTTGAAGTAGAACTTGGTGAGCAAGTTTTCTTATAGCAAAATATGAATATGGATCCTAAACAGAATTTAGACTTGAGGATTTCCTAGTGCTGTTTGCCTAGTTCTATCCTTTTTTACAGCAAAAGTGCCCCTTTTACAGTGAAAACAACTAAGGGTATATCTGATCGTACTTTCCAGTGTGACTAGACAGATGCACTAGCTTTAATCAAGCAAGCATGCTAAAAATAGCACTGTGGCTACAGCTCACTGCTCGAGTTTAATTCTGCTTGACCCCCTACGTACATACTGGGGTGGCTAGCTAGTCACACTGCTGTTTTCAGCAGGATGTCTCCAGCAGAGCTTCTGCATGTCTGTCTACCTGTGCTGGGAAGGATCCTCCAAGTCAGAGGCAGATTAACTCTCTTCTAGGGGCCCAGGACTAGTAGATTTTGTGGCTCCATTCTAGGCTCTGGGGTGGGGCCAAAATGAAGGGTTCAGTGTGTGGGAGGGAGTTGTTCGGGAAGTGGATTGGGAGCGGGAGTGCAGAGTCTGGGCAGGAGGTAGGGTACAGGATTCAGCTCAGAGGTGCTTCCATATATTGACTTCCAGGGGAAGAAGAAGGTGGAACAGGCAAGAGGTTTGATCTTCCAAACCCTAGGAGATGTCTAGAGGATATTTTTGAGAGGCAGAGGAAGTTGTATGGGGCCCACATTGCTTTTCCTAGCCTTCTCCTTGACTGCAGTGCAGCTCCTCCTGTACTCTTTGGAAGTGGGTGCTCTGGAATACCCTCACATGTGAAACAGATCCTATGAGGAAACCTCTGTGAATATTTTGAATGACTAATGCCACAGAGAACGGCTATTCTCTCCTGGATTCAACCCTTTTGGCACAAGTTGTTCCCTTCCTAACCTGCAGCTCCCTGAACTTGCACACGTGGGTCAGAGGGGTTACTGTGAAATGGAATGGGAAAGCGGGGAGAGTAGAGTGTGGACCTGCTGTTACTGCTGTGCCCATCTCCGGCCCACTCCATGCTTGCAGCTGATTTATATAGATTAGCAGAGGGAATTAATTGTATGGCCTTTAACTACAGTTTAAGAATTTAAATTGCTACTTTGTAATACTGTCTTGTAGGCTCACGTGTCATAGTGGACTGCAATGTAACAGGCACTGAAACGTTTCAGGTGTACTGGACAGTCAACAACACGTACATTGATATATATTTTAAGGATAGAGTTTTTGAAGAGGAAGATTATGAGTAAGTATACTTCAGATCAGAATGTATTGAATTAGCAGCTAAAATCTTGTATGATTTCTCTATTTTGTTGGTGTAATTGTACTGTTCCACCAATAAACACACTTTTGTGATCTTCTAGTTGTAGGTGGGGCCAGTAGCACTACCTTTTGCCAAGGCTCCCAACACTTGTGGTTAGAAGAACATGTTTTTAATCACTTATTTCTTTGCCAAATTTTATTTATGCCGAAATTGTACATGCTGGGTTCTGCCTCAAACTGAGTTAAAAAAATTCTGACATTCCTGAGAGAGCTGACAGAGCAAAATGATTTTTTTTAACTCGGTCTCAGAATTCTGGCAACCTTGTATTTGAAACACTCTAGGGCCTACATGCTTTGGGGCAAGGACCTCAAATGTGGGAGGAGATGGCCTCTGTGTCAGTGATGTACATTTTGCCATCCCCAGGAAGATCTATCCAAATTTGGCTTAGTTATGAGCCTTGGAAACGTCTCATGTTTTATAGTGAGTCACATTTTATAGCAAAGTCCCCAAAGATTCTACCCACATGGAACATGCTTCAGCTGAGGGCTCAGCTGGACTTTCCCTGCAGTTGCAGCTCTGGGATGCTGCCCAGTCTGGGTCTGGACATCTACATTGAGAATGGGGACATGAGGATGCCTATGCTTCAATGACTCAACCCCCACCCCTGCCTCATTGAGCCCAGGCAGAGTGGGAGAGGAAGCTGCTTGATTCAAATGCAGGGGGGACTAAAGCGAGACATGTGAGGGTGTAGATAAGGAAAAGGAACATTTGGGAGGCAGAAACTGTGACTAGAGTCTGGCAGGAAGGGGCGGAGGGAAACAGGGACTTGGAGTGGGCAAGGAGACTGGGGCTTGGAGTGGGCTGGGAGGTAAACTGGGTGGAATGAGGAGCAAGCAGGTGTGGGGGGAGCACTGAGATTGGATGAATACTGGGATTTTCTGAGCAAGGACTTTGAGAACCACTTGCATGAGGACTGGAAGTGGCATGGATGAGGAGTCTGGGTGCAGGAGGCCTAAACTGTCTGAGAGTGGTGGTACTCCCAGAATTGTATTAGTGTTAGCTCCAGCCCCACTATGAGTGCATTTCCTACACCAGGGCTTGTGGTGGGAAGAAAGACCTTGTGTGGCAGCCTGTAGCAGACCTTATGTATATTTATGCTGTGGAGCATTCTCCCCCGGCCATCTTTATAGCCTCTATAGCTACATCCACAAGTTAAAAGATGTTAAAAACTCTAACACAGTCCTTTCGCTAAGCTCATGTTTTTTCAAGCTGAAATGCACCTGTAAGTCCACTGCATTTGACACGGTAGCCTACAGAAATGATACACCTTTGAGGAAACAGTGCACCAGCTATGCTTATTGTAAGGATGTCTCCTGGTCTCCATCCTGCTTGTCAGAGATAGACAAAGTGTCATGAGGGCCGCTTATAGTTTCCAGCCATCTGTCAGTTCTTAAAAAAAAAAAAAATCTGATACGTGGTAGTAATGTTGAAGATCAGTGACTATTGTCCTGTTGTGATTGCTAGTGAAGAAACCATTTCAGTAAGGGTTGAGTAGTTTTTATTACTGTATTTGCTACCTTTTGGATAGAGGAACAACTTCCTATGATGGACACCCTCTGACTACGGTGAGGCTCAACATTTCAGAAGTGAATAGTGAAGATTACGAACGTTACTTTGTCTGCCATGCTTTCAATTCCTTTGGCCAAGCTGCAGCATATATTGTATTACAACACAGAGGTAAGGCATTATGGGGTACATTTGACTTGACTTGACTTTCCCAGGAAGAGCTGGATATTGTGCTCAGATGCCACAATAATAGGCATATAAGTATCTAGACAGACAAACTGCTTTTCCTTTTGATTCACTTTAAGGTGTATGGGTCTGGGAGGGTAAGAGTAAGAGGAGAAGGTAGTGTAGGTAGGTGTGTATGTGGAGAAATTGGAGGGAATCATATTAAGATTTAGAGTAATAAAATGTCTGAATGTACACACTGTAAAGAGAAATTTTAAAAAGCAGAGTTTGCAGGGATTTCTACACAAGGGAAAATTATGAGTGAATACAAATGAATGAGCAAGGGTCAAAACTGCTGTGCTTCTGGTTGGATGCTCAAAAATTGAGGCACTCAGAAATCTGAACCTAAATGATTTGCTTGTGGTCACACATTGAATTGGTGACAATGCTTGGAATAGAAACTGAGTCTTTGAACTTGTTCCCTGTTTTACTCACTAACCATCAGAAATCCTCAGCCTGTAGTACATAGAACAATCAGTCATAGTGGGCTTACTTTTGAAAATGTGTGTATTAATTTCTTTGTGCCAGGTTTTCTTCATATATAAGTTATGGCTAATCCTTTTTAATATAGAGGGGTGCTATGAGAATTTATTCACATTTGTGAAGAGCATGTATACATACCATCCTCTAGTAGCAAGTGTTATGAAAGCATAAAATATTAATTACTTCCCTGTGTATTAGATGCTCTACTTATTTAGCTCAACCAACAATTTTGTAGTTGCTCTATAGTAATACATATGTATAGCTTCTTTTTATTAAAAAAATACTAGAATAAAAAACATAGTTTTTGAATTTTACTGCAACTGTTTAAAAGTTCAATGTTGGACAAATTCTGCAGTTTCTTTTTTTCTCTTTTATGGATGCAGTTACAGATTTTCAGAGCTCACTGACTGGAGGACTCATTGCATTGCTGTTTTTATCATGTATTACTTTATTAATCTTCAAGCTTTTCAAGATTGACATTGTGCTTTGGTATCGAAGTTCTTGCTGTCCTTTTGGAAAGAAAGAAGGTATGTCAGAGCAGCCAGGTGACTACTTTGTTTATATTGATTCTTGTAACTTTGAAAAAGTGTGCTTAGGAAAGTCTTTTGATGATGGGGAGGAAACAATCCCTGTGCCTTACCTGGAATTTTCTAAAGAAATTGGAATGTGTTTTCAAAGATGGAAGGTGAAATGAGTGAGTAAAATGCATATCATACTAAGATGAACACTCGCAAGAATGTGTGGCAATGATGGGTATGATGGTTAAGGCAGAAATCCATGCTTTCCCCAGATCAGTGGATTGCTGTCTGCCTTACTAAAAATGCACTTTTTTGCTATAAGCTTATCTGTTGGTGACCAGTAGATGTCATCAGAACAGCGTACTGCCATTGCTAAGTACTGCCAGCGTACTAAGCAATGGTACTGCCTAAGATTAAAAATAAATTATTTTTAAAAAAGTTTTGTATGGGAGAGACATACGCGATTTGGCCTGGAATATTTCTATTGAAATCAGATTCTCAGATTTTTCTTAAGGCGAGTACAGTGTCTGCAAGTTCCTTTCCTTTACTCAACCCCTTTTCTGTTTCCTTCTTTTTAAAATCTGAAAGCTATGTGAGGCAAGTGCCAAAGGGGAGAAAAATGCCTCCACTGCCCCATTTTTTTATTGTCATGTATTTTATTACTTTTATGTACTGTGGGGATGTAAGCAAAGGATTGAGAATGAGAGCAGCTGCCACATGATGATATTTGTACTACAGAAGCACCTAGGAACCCCTGTCATTGGCCATAATTCTGCTCTGCTAAGTGCTGTACTAGCAGAGAAAAAAAATAGGCCTTTGCCTTGCCTCCCCTCCCCTATTAAAATTAGAGTCCAATAATGTTTTTTTGCAGCAAGGGGCTATTCCTCTTTTGGTCAACTAGAAACTATTTGTAAAATTGACACAAATTTGCCAAAAACTTTAGGCCCAAAATAACAATAGTAAGAATTCGGTGCTAAAGTCACAAAATGATTAAGGAGAAAGAGATGATGCTGGGAGACCCAGGTTTGAATGCCTGATAATCACTGGAGTAAGATTTTGAACCCTGGGCTCCCCCTTCTCCAACTAGTATTAGCTTCCTGTCATGCTCAGGGAGAGGATTAATAGTGCTATCTGAAATATTTTCCTTGAGCAAGTAATTTTAGTGAAAAATGGATTTGGATCAAAAATGAAAATTTTCACAGAAACATTTCATTTGACAAAATTTTCAAGTTTTTCCATCAAAAAATAAATTTGGGATTTAGGTAAAAAAATTTTAAAATTCAGGATGGTTTTGAAAAGCATTTGAATATTTTTGTTTTTTTGTTTATGAAAAATGATACTTTTTGGGGTGGCTAATTTCTACCAACTCTGAACCCCCAAAATATTCTCAAATTTTTCGTTGACAAATATTTGGCCAATGGCAGCTTGGCTGTCTGGTATGCCACACTGTCAGGCGGGTGGGGTGGAGAGGAGGGCTAGGGAGCATTTTGTAGGGGACAGGTAGCTTTGTGGATAACTACCGAGAACCTGTGGGGCTGGGACTTCTTTTCCTATAGACTCCTAGGGTGCTGTGCTCAATGTAGATGATGGCAAACCTCTTATCCATGAGGAGAGAGTCCGTTAGAGCTATAACTGGTTGTACACTTCACTTTAATCATTTCATCTCCTTCCCAGAGTATTTTAAATATGAAACAATTACAAATTGTAATAAAGGTAGGGATTTTTTTTAAGAAGTCCCTTGCTCTTTCTTTATAACTTCAGATGGGAAGATCTTTGATGCCTACGTCATGTATCCAATAGCCAGTGGGGTGAGAGGCATCTACGCCTTGGACAACTTTGTTCTGAGAATACTGCCTGAGGTCTTAGAGAGACAGTGTGGATATAATCTTTTTATACTTGGAAGGGATGATTTACCAGGGGAAGGTATGTTAAAAATTAAAGTTGCCCTTGCCGTGTTTCCTTTTGGCATGTTGTTTTAAGATGTGTTGTATGTGCTGGTGATTGGGGGGGGGGGGGGAAAGGCAAATTAAAAGATTTTTAATTGTATAAATCTAGTTTAGTTGAATTGGCCATACCATTGCTGATTGCTAAGGGTAAGGCACTCAGAGCAACTGTTCCTGGCCCACGAAAGCTCATCAACCTAATAAACCATCTTGTTAGTCTTTAAAGTGCTGCATAGTCCTGTCTTTTGTTCCTTACAAAGAATTTCTTCTTCTGAGACAGAAATACAAAATGGCCATTATTTAATTTTTAAAATACATCAAGTGAGAAGAACAAGGACACCAGTCATTATTGATTATGATGATGATCTAGCTTTTATGTGGAGCTTTTCATTAGTAGATTTCAAGGAGCTTTACAAAGCAAGTAAGAAGAATGATCCCCATTTTACAGATGGAGAAACTGAGGCATTGAGTGGTGAAGTGAGTTGCCTAAGATCAACCAGTAGGCCAGTGGTTAAGATGGAAGTAGAACTCGCACATCCTGATTCCCAATCAAGTGCTCTATCCATCAGGAATCAGTGTCTTCTTTTTTGCCATCATTGGGAGTTGTGGTATAGATGTC